>JARQOD010000010.1:108782343-108835477 GCA_033576555.1 Oophaga sylvatica | reverse complement strand
AATTTCACCCTGTAGGGGTTTTTAAAGGTTTAAAAATTCGTTGAAAAAAAAAAGGGTTTTTTTGCTACGAATTTAAAAACCTTTAAAATTAACCCCAGGGGTTAAATTTTTGCACCATAGTCTGATTTAATTTTTTGTGCAAATTAGATGCAAAGGACAAAAAAAGACATGGTTAACCCTATGTACACCAATGTCATTTCAGTGGGGTCCCCTCGAAAAAAATTGGCGTGGTCCCCCCCCTTTTTTTGTTAACCAGCCAGATGAAGCAACCGCTGGGCCGGTTTTCAGGGTAAGGAGCCAAGATTCAGGACCTTGCCCCCCTGATAATACCGGCCACAGCGTCTTTTTATTTTTGGGTGATTAACAAAAAGGGGGGATCCCCTCAAAAAATTGGCGTGGGCCCCCCCATTTTTGAAACCAGCCAATGAAGCAGACCGCTGAGCCTGGTTTTGGCTTTAAGGACCAAGCCCCATCCCTTGCCACCTGATAAACCGGCCACAGCAGTCGCATATTTTGCTGATTAACAAAAAAGGGGATCCCCTCAAAAAAAATTGGGTGGGGCCCCCCCATTTTTTTAACCACCAAGAAGCAGCCGCGGGCCCCTGGTTTTTCAGGTTTTTAAGGACCAATACCATGGACCTTGCCACCTGTAAACCAGGCCACAGCGCTGTTACTTTCGGGTTTTAAAAAAAATAGGGGATCCCCCGAAAAAAAAAACGGCGTGGGGCCCCCCCCCTTTTTTTTAACCAGCCAAGTAAAATGCAGACTGCTGCGGCGGAAATTAAAAAAGACTGTAAAGGCCCATGGTTTTTGGGCCCCAACAGCCGAAATCCATTTTTCAGCACCCCCCATTTTGGGCATCAAAAGAGTGCCAAGTGGACTTTCCCCGGTTTTTCCCCTTTTTCCCTGTAGCGGGGCAAGGGGGGGAAAAAGGGGGTTAAGTCACCTTTAAAATTCACGGTGACAAAACCCGTTAATAATGGGAGGTGTCAAAAAGACCCCGACCTTATTAATCCCAAAGTTTTAATTTTTAAAAAAAAAGACAAAGCAAAAAAAAGTTTTTTAAAAGAAAAAAAAGACAACACTTTTTATTAATTTTTGTACTCTAAAATTCCCCGCGCCCCCTCGATCCCCTGAAAAAAAAAAAAAAAAAACAAACCACAGTATACCCCTCCCCCCACACGTCCATAACGACTCCCACGACGATCCCCCCTGCTAATCGAAATACAGGCAGACCCCCATCGCGCCAGCACAGCGATTACCTGCTTCCCCGGGACGTCATCGACGACGTTTCCCGGGATTACCCCAGTCACTGCAGTTACGCAGAAACGATGTGACCGCCGGGGAAAGAAATTGCGGCCATCAAGCAGTCCAGGGGGTGACCGCCCAAAATTCTGCCAGGAAGTGCCTGGACTCCGACGACCCGACCGACGGACCTGAAGTGAATGACAACCCATTCCCTATCCGATATGACGAAAATAGAACTGAATCGGAATTCCGATTAGCCAATACGGGGAACCCGATATTGCAGATCGGAATGCCAACCACCAGCACTTCTCCCCACCAAAGTCACACCCGGAAGCCGCCCTTTTGGTCTGGATTAGAAAGGTTTTGGGCTGGTATTCCCGCATGGGGGCCCCTTCCTGCTTCCCGGGGTGACATCCCCTTTCTGTAAAGGGGGGGAAGTTTACCGTGGGGAAACCGGGGTCTGGGGGGCCCATTTTCCCCCTAGTTAACTTCATATGTCCAGAAGGGGAAAAAATAACAAGAACTGTTATAACAACAATAAATGAAAATCTATAAGTCTTAAAAATGTAAAAATTACAGAAAACCCAAAAGAAAAACAATAACACAGTTACTGCAGTGCCTAGTCCTTACGCTGCTGTCAGGATTGTCTTTGTCCGGGTACCTGGAGTTTGGTTGGTGGGAATCGTCTTAGCCCACTTTCTATGTTTCGCCTGGGCGTGGCTACAAGGCACTCTGTAGGTGGGCCTAATTTTCGGCCACGCCGGCGGCTTATTTTCAAGGCTAAGTCAGGGTAAATATTTACAAGTAAGGTCCTAGCCACACATAGTCCTGTGGCCCAATTTTCCATCAACAGGTTAATGCGAATATTTAAAAGTTCATACAGTAAGTCTCTGTAGGCTCTCATGCTTTGGGGCTCGTACCTGGTCTGTCACATTTTCCCAATATGGGTAAGCACTCTCCAGCATCTTTTTCTGCAGCTGACATGGCACCTCACAGGAATGGTTAGGACTTTTTTTTGGGGGGTTTTCCTTTTTTACCTTCCTTTTTTCCCTCCTTCCTTTAATGCCATGTCAGGTCTATTTGTATCTGCTTTATCCTTTGGCATATTTATGCTTCAGGTAGGACCTGATGGATCAATTATCCCACATATTATATAAAATGATATATTACCCCATTGAGGGAATATATGTTGTTCCCCGGTCTGGATACTAGATTGACTTACTTGTTCTATCACTATTTGGCATATTTTGCTTGTAAGACTATCAGCAGATTTAGATGTGCTGATTTTTGTGCGACAGGTGTTTATATTTGCTCATTCACCGGTATACCTCTCATCTGAAAATTACAATATTGTGAACGTTTTAGAAATATTTGTTAAAAAATTTGTATTTTTATATATTATTGCCTTATGTCTCTATTTGGGCTGGATGCTCTGATTTTCTGCGATATATCTCATGCTTAATTGATTGCAACTATACATTATTAACTTATTTACATTTTAGTCCCTATACCGGGCTGGGATCTAACCTCTCGTACTACGGGTGGATCTACGCAGTACTGGTATCTCTAATGACCTTACTAGGCCTAGTGTGTTTTGGTTGATGTTGGTAAACTGGGCAACAGTCTGCGACTTCTTAGACTCACTATGGGTCTGACAGATTCACCGCTAGCAGGGGGCAGATTTCCGTGTTCCACTGCAGATGTGGCATTTGTTACTGGAGGTTGCTGGTCTTCAGGCTGATCTAAAGTTGTATCTCCTTCTGGCACTACTGGTTGGGGAAAGATCAAGACGTTCACAACTATGGCCTAGTTCACTCTTGTCCAATTTGGAGGGAACTCGCCGAGTACTGTGCTTTCCTCCATCTCTTCTATGAAGGTAAAACGGTGTATGGCTCAGCCTCCCACTGGTCATCTAATTTGTGAACTCGTCTTTTTCTTTTGAGTACCTATTCTCCAGGTGACAAGGGAACTGCAGGTGCATGCAGATTACAATTTCTTTCCTGCTTCTGTATTGCCTGGGACAAACTTTTCTCTACACATTCTTGCACTTTACGGTATTGTTGCTGCCGTTATGTATCCCAGTCTGTATCTGGTGATGTCAACTCAGGTCAACTCCCATGTCCAAATCAATGGGTAACTTGCCAGGTCTTGCCCTTATCAGGTAGGCAGGTGTACAGTTGGTGGAGTTTACCGGTATATGACTATATACACCATGTTCCAAATTATTATGCAAATTATATTTTTTTCTGATTTTCCTAAGTGGTCGGTGCAAATGACAGTCAGACTAATGAAAGTCATCACCCATTAGAGCAGGGGTCTCAAACTCAATTTATCCGGGGGCCGCTGGAGGTAGAATCTGGGTGAGGCTGGGCCACATCAGGTTTTCCACAAGAAAAGCTCTTACAAAACAGGTGGAAATAGGCTATCACAACTAAATGAACCTATACAAAGAGCCAAAAGTAGAAGGCTAAATATGGGAAGTCCCATGCTTAGAACATACAAGAAAAAAAGAGGATTCATATGTTCCCATGCAGACAGACTTTTCTAAGTGAGGATTGGCATTAGTTAGGACCTGATATACGAGAAGAGCCTTGACGTGGCTATCGGCTCACATAATTTGGCCATCTTATGCGCTAAGACTTCTCAATTTTTCATATTTCTAAGGTAATGATGCAATTCATTTTTCATATTTTCATATTTCGTGTTTGCAAGCTATAGCGCTACAGTGTGCTACCTTTTTTTCTTGTATGTATATGAGTTGGTGACTCTAGGTTTAGCACCTGTTCACACTGGATCTATGTTTGGATGTGCCGGTCAGTTTTTTGATATGTATTCATTTACCTTCTACCTGAGCACTCCACCTGTTGGTCACAGGCTTTTTAATTACATCAGGTTCATTACCCCTCCACAGAGATGTAGATTTTAGTCTGAAGAGAGGATTCATATGTTCCCATGCAGACAGACTTTTCTAAGTGAGGATTGGCATTAGTTAGGACCTGATATACGAGAAGAGCCTTGACGTGGCTATCAGGCTCACATAATTTGGCCATCTTATGCGCTAAGACTTCTCAATTTTTCATATTTCTAAGGTAATGATGCAATTCATTTTTCATATTTTCATATTTCGTGTTTGCAAGCTATAGCGCTACAGTGTGCTACCTTTTTTCTTGTATGTATATGAGCTGGTGACTCTAGGTTTAGCACCTGTTCACACTGGATCTATGTTTGGATGTGCCGGTCAGTTTTTTGATATGTATTCATTTACCTTCTACCTGAGCACTCCACCTGTTGGTCACAGGCTTTTTAATTACATCAGGTTCATTACCCCTCCACAGAGATGTAGATTTTAGTCTGAAGAGAGGATTCATATGTTCCCATGCAGACAGACTTTTCTAAGTGAGGATTGGCATTAGTTAGGACCTGATATACGAGAAGAGCCTTGACGTGGCTATCAGGCTCACATAATTTGGCCATCTTATGCGCTAAGACTTCTCAATTTTCATATTTCTAAGGTAATGATGCAATTCATTTTTCATATTTTCATATTTTGTGTTTGCAAGCTATAGCGCTACAGTGTGCTACCTTTTTTTCTTGTATGTATATGAGTTGGTGACTCTAGGTTTAGCACCTGTTCACACTGGATCTATGTTTGGATGTGCCGGTCAGTTTTTGATATGTATTCATTTACCTTCTACCTGAGCACTCCACCTGTTGGTCACAGGCTTTTTAATTACATCAGGTTCATTACCCCTCCACAGAGATGTAGATTTTAGTCTGAAGAGAGGATTCATATGTTCCCATGCAGACAGACTTTTCTAAGTGAGGATTGGCATTAGTTAGGACCTGATATACGAGAAGAGCCTTGACGTGGCTATCAGGCTCACATAATTTGGCCATCTTATGCGCTAAGACTTCTCAATTTTTCATATTTCTAAGGTAATGATGCAATTCATTTTTCATATTTTCATATTTCGTGTTTGCAAGCTATAGCGCTACAGTGTGATACCTTTTTTTCTTGTATGTATATGAGTTGGTGACTCTAGGTTTAGCACCTGTTCACACTGGATCTATGTTTGGATGTGCCGGTCAGTTTTTTGATATGTATTCATTTACCTTCTACCTGAGCACTCCACCTGTTGGTCACAGGCTTTTTAATTACATCAGGTTCATTACCCCTCCACAGAGATGTAGATTTTAGTCTGAAGAGAGGATTCATATGTTCCCATGCAGACAGACTTTTCTAAGTGAGGATTGGCATTAGTTAGGACCTGATATACGAGAAGAGCCTTGACGTGGCTATCAGGCTCACATAATTTGGCCATCTTATGCGCTAAGACTTCTCAATTTTTCATATTTCTAAGGTAATGATGCAATTCATTTTTCATATTTTCATATTTCGTGTTTGCAAGCTATAGCGCTACAGTGTGCTACCTTTTTTTCTTGTATGTATATGAGTTGGTGACTCTAGGTTTAGCACCTGTTCACACTGGATCTATGTTTGGATGTGCCGGTCAGTTTTTTGATATATTTTGCCATGCTTAGAACATGACCGAACTATGCCCAACGCGTGTCGCCTCTTCAGTGGCTTCGTCAGGGGCAAGAGTGGTGGTTAGACAGGACAGTTTCATATTTATAGGCAACACATAATGAAAAACTATTATTCTTAATATTATGTTACAATACCAGGATCTGAGGATTTTCTGTTTCGAGGTCAAGAGCTCTCTGATGCGATGTTGCTGCCTGTCTCGCTGTCTTCCTCTTTTGACACTGCAGTGTGTTGGACAAGAAAACATTAACTGGTTAACAGCAAGAAGTCATTCTCCCCAGCGCTCATTCTCCCCAGCGCTCATCCTCCTCAGCGCTCATTCTCCACCATTTTTTTTCCCCATCACCCCATCGTTGCTTTTCCCCATCACTCCCATCATTGCTTTTTCCCTATCATTGCTTTTCCCCATCACTCTCATCATTGCTTTTTCTGCATCATTGCTTTTCCCCATCACTCCCATCATTGCTTTTCCCCATCACTCCCATCATTTCTTTTCCCCATCACTGCTTTTCCCCATCATTGCTTTCCCCCAACACTCCCATCATTGCTTTTCCCCATCATTGATTTTCCCCATCACTCCCATCATTGCTTTTCCCCATCATTGCTTTTCCCCATCACTCCCATCATTGCTTTTCCCCATCACTCCCATCATTGCTTTCCCCATCACTGCTTTTCCCCATCATTGCTTTTCCCCATCACTCCCATCATTGCTTTTCCCCATCAGTGCTTTTCCCCCATCACTCCCATCATTGCTTTTCCCCATCACTCCTATCATTGCTTTTCCCCATCATTGCTTTTCCCCCATCACTCCCATCATTGCTTTTCCCCATCACTCCCATAATTGCTTTTCCCCATCACTCCCATCATTGCTTTTCCCCATCACTCCCATCATTGTTTTTCCCCATCACTGCTTTTCCCATAACTCCCATCATTGCTTTTTCCCCATCACTCCCATCATTGCCTTCTCCCATCACTACTTTTCCCCATTGCTTTTACCCATCATTGCTTTTTCCCCATAATTCTCCTCCACCTAGGTTACACACACTACACACACACTACACACACACACACACACACACACACACACACACACTACACACACACACTACACACACACACTCACACACACACCACCTCTCACCTGTCCGCAGCATTACCGGTGCCCGCGCTTCCTCGCTCTGACAGAGCAGGCCGCTGAATGATGACGTCATCCAACGGCGCTGCTCTCTGTGTCAGAGACAGGAAGCGCAGGCGTCGGGCAGGAAGGGTCCTTGCAGCTCCGCTCCTGCTTATTTTGTCTTGCTGGCAGCTGAGCTGCTGGGATCGCTCCCTGCCTGACACCATCATCATACTCACCTCACCTCCTCCTGCTGCAGCTCCGATAGTCCAGCGCCCGGAGCGCTGACATCTTTCTGTGGTACCGCTCATTAAGCTCATAAATATGGGCACCACGCCTATGAGAGTAGAGTGGCGTCCATATTCATGACCTTAATGAGCGGTACTATGAGTGACTGGGATTTCACATGCGGTGTTTCTCGCATGTGCGATCCCAGCCGAGGTGAGGGCCGCAAAGTACTGTACCGAGGGCCCATGAGGTGAGGACCGCAAACTAGTGTCCCAAGGGCCGCTGTTGGCCCGCGGGCCATGAGTTTGAGTACCCTGCATTAGAGTATACATCAAATTTTATTGAAGAAACCTTCCAGTGATAACAGTATAATCTCCAAAATGAATAAAAACTCAAAATGCACTGTTCCAAATTATTAGGCACAGTAGAATTTCTAAACATTTGATATGTTTTAAAGAACTGAAAATGCTCATTTGTGGAATTTGCAGCATTAGGAGGTCACATTCACTGAACAAAAAAGCTATTTAACTCCAAAACATCCTAACAGCCAAGTTACATGTTAACATAGGAACCCTCCTTTGATATCACCTTCACAATTCTTGCATCCATTGAACTTGTGAGTTTTTGGACAGTTTCTTGCTTGTATTTCTTTGCATGAAGTCAGCATAGCCTCCCAGAGCTGTTGTTTTGATGTGAACTGCCTCCCACCCTCATAGATCTTTTGCTTGATGATACTCCAAAGGTTCTCTATAGGGTTGAGGTCAAGGGAAGATGGTGGCCACACCATGAGTTTATCTCCTTTTATGCCCATAGCAGCCAATGACTCAGAGGTATTCTTTGCAGCATGAGAATGTGCATTGTCATGCATGAAGATGATTTTGCTTCTGAAGGCACGTTTCTGCTTTTATACCGTGAAAGAAAGTTGTCAGTCAGAAACTCTATATACTTTGCAGAGGTCATTTTCACACCGTCAGGAACCTTAAAGGGCCTTTACACACCTTCAGAAACCTTAAAGGGCCCTACCAGCTGTTTCCTCATGATTCTGGCCCAAAACATGACTCCTCCACCTCCTTGCTGACGTCGCAGCCTTGTTGGGACATGGTTGCTATCCACCAACCATCCACTACTTCATCCATCTGGACCATCCAGGGTTGCTGGACACTCATCAGTAAACAAGACTGTTTGAAAATTAGTCTTCAGGTATGTCTGGGCCCACTGCAACCATATTGTGAGCACTGTTTAGGGGTGGCCGAATAGTAGGTTTAGGCACCACAGCAAGCCTTTGAAGGATCCTACACCTTGAGGTTTATCAGCACAAACACGTCTGTGCTCAGAATCCAGCCACAAATCTCTTAACAGTACGATGATCACGCTTAAGTTTTCAGGAAATATCTAATGTTTTCATCCCTTGACCAAGGCATTGCACTATTTGATGCTTTTCAGCAGCAGAGAGATCCTTTTTCTTTTCCATGTTACTTTAAAACTCTAGCCTGCTTAATAGTGTGGAATATCCAGCCTTCCTTTTATTGGGCTCACATGGCAAACTAATTATCACAGGTATCTGAGATTGATTTCAGTGATCCAAAGAACCCTGAGACACAGTACCATCAATGGGTTTCATTTACAAAAAAAAAAAAAACGCTATGACACTTAAAACCAATTTGCATAATAATTTGGAACATGATGTAGATCTACCAGATCTGGCAACTTCTCTGGCCACTGGTTTCGTTCTTCCAGAATCATGGTCTTCAATAGGTCAATTACCACCTGGTTCATCTTCTCACACATGCCATTTGTTTGTGGATGGTACGGCGTTGTCCTGATTTTCTTGCAACCGTACATGTTACAAAACTCCTGGAACACTTCTGCTTCAAAGGCTGAGCTTTGGTCGGTAAGCACTCATTCAGGGTAGCTGTGTGGTCGACAAAAGTGTTCTTGAAATGCTTTGGCTGCTGTCTTCGCTGTTTGGTCTTTGACAGGCACGATTACCAGAAACTGGGAGTAGTGGTCTACAATGGTGAGGGTGTAGACATAGCCCGATAGGCTTGGGACCAGCTTCACGTCGTCTAAGGCTACCAGCTCAAGCGGTTGTTTGGTGACTATGGGCTGTAGTGAAGCCCTCTGGCTATCACGGTCTTTCCGCCTCAGGTTGCATGGACCACATTCTCGACACCACTTCTCGATTGTTTTCCTCATACCAACCCAGTAGAATCGTTCACGTAGCAGGATTTCCAACTTCTTCCACCCAGTGTCCTGCTCCATCGTGGTACGCTTCTAAGACCATTGGCGCATCCCGCCTCGGGACTACTACCTGCCAGACCAGTTTGTGGGTTCGGGAGTTGACATTTCTCTGACATACTTTACCCTCAAAGATCAACAGCTTGCAATTCTTCTTCCACAACTGTTGTGTCTCCTGTGGGGCATCTGGACCAGGGTGTGAGTCAGTTTGTGTCAGCAACTCCTTTACTAGGCGGACTGCTGGATCACCATCCTGCATCTCTGCCCACTCATGGTGGGGCAGTGGGTTTAACTTGGCCTCTTGAATGATGTAGTGCTTGTTTCTCACCCCTTGGAAGCGCTGGGCCGCAATTGGGTGGGTGGAAGGCTGGTAACTCGATTTCTGCGAGTTCTCCTTGATCTTCTTCCCCATCTGGTGAATTGGGCATCCTGGACAGAGCATCAGCATTAGCGTTCTTATGTCCCTCTCGGTACTAGATGGTTAACTCGTAGTTGGACAGCCGGGCCATCCATCGCTGCTCTAATGCACCCAGCTTTGCCGTTTGAAGGTGGGTTAGCGGATTATTGTCCGTGTAGATGGTAAACTTCGCTGAAGCCAGGTAGTGCTTGAAGCGCTCTGTTACCGCCCAGACTATGGCGAGGAACTCCAGTTTAAAGGAACTGTAGTTGTTGGGGGTTTCTTTCAGTGGGATGAAGCTTCCTGCTGGCGTAGGCAATCACTCTTTCTCTGCCTTTTTGCATTTGTGATAGGACTGCTCCCAATTGAACGTTGCTGGCATCAGTATAAAGTATAAATGGTTGGTCATAATCAGGGTAGGCCAGGACTTTATCTCCCGTGAGGGCCAATTTTAACCTGATGAAGGACTCTTCTATCCTTTTGTTTCACTTGAATGGAAGTCTCTTGCTCTTGGCCTTCTTGGATTGGCCCACTAGAAGGTCTTGCAGGGGTGCGGCTATTTTGATGAATCTCTGGTAGTAGCCTACCAACCTATGAAACTGCCGTACTACATGAATGATGTTGGGTCTTTTGCCAGACGGTGACTTTGTCAGGGTCTGATGCCACACCTTCCACGCTTACCAAAAGGCCTAGGTACTGCACCTTGGACTTCAAAAGGTGACATTTGGACGGCTTTACTCTCAAACCAAAGTTGGACAGGGCTTCGAACATCTCGGCCAGGTGCTTCAAGTGGTTTTCGTAGGTTTTGGAGAAGACGATGATGTCATCCAGGTACAACAGCAAAACAGTTTAAAAGTTTTTATGTCCAAAGCAGCATTCCATTAACCGCTGAAACGCTCCCAGCACATTGCTGAGCCCGAACGGCATGTAGTTGACTCACAGAGGCCCATTGGTGTCGTAAATGCTGTTTTCTCTTTGTCTGCCTCTGCCACGGGAACCTGCCAATACCCACTGGTGAGATCCAAAGTAGAGAAATAGTTAGCGGTTGTCAGTGCAGCTAATGATTCTTCAATTCTAGGTAATGGGTAAGCGTCCTTATGTGTAATGCTGTTAATCCGCCTGTAGTCTACACACATTCCCATAGTACCATCTTTCTTTTTAATGAGGACTAATGGAGCTGCGCAGGGACTATAACTATCTCTGAGTACCCCAGCCTCCTTCATCTCTTGTAACCTACTCTTGGCACATTGATAGTGTGCTGGAGGTACAGGCCGGTACCTCTCTTTAATGGGCGGATGATCTCCGGTGGGGGTATGATGTTGAACCCCTTTTGCCTGCCCAAAGTCTAGAGGGTGTTTGCTGAAAATCTGCTCATACTCTTGAGCCACCCGATAAGCCCCATGCTTTTGGTGCGAAGGGTGAAGTCAGTGCCCACTTCTTCACCAATCCTCCAGCTGCCCCTCAGAGCCATTGTCCTCCACCTGATTGGACGGAAGCAAGGGTTATGCTGCCTCTATTGCATTGTTATTGACAGTGAACAGCTTAGCAAGTGTGGCATATTGGGGTAATTGGACCTCTTTTTCCCCTACAGTTCAAGATGTGCCCTTTGCAAACATCAACTACCCCTCTGGCTGTCAGGATAGTGGGCCTAATATCAGAGTACATGAGTTCTACCATGGCTTGGTAATCTTGACCCCTGAGGCCTATTGCTGCCCATCAACAAATTAACATTTCACTCCTGGGGGGTACTGCAATGGGGAATGGATCACTTACTCTGACACTGCAGATTTCTCCTCCAGACAGCTCTACTTGTTGTCTCTGCATCAGGGCTCTGATCTCCTTTTGCAGGACCCGCTGCTGACTGGAGTTGGCTGTCTCGGCTACCTGTTGTAACAAAACAATAATTTCTGCAAGACAATTTTCTATTACATTTGTGCCTAAAGTAATCATAGGATGGCATTCTCGTTTGTCAATATCAACTATCAAACCTTGCGACTGCAATTCTACTCGGCCAATCTTAATAGTCACCTCTTTAAACCCCATCTGAGGCAAGGGCTGACCATTGCTCGCAAAGATAGCAAGGTGTTCATCTGGGCTGCGAGTAATGTCTGAATCAGCCCAGTACCGCTTAAAGAGGACTAGTGATGGACAAGTAGCATCATTGCTCGGGCGAGCATGCTCAGATGATCTCCGAGTATTTTGGCGTGCTCGGAGATTTAGCTTTCGTCGTCTCAGCTGCATGATTTGCGGCTGCTAGACAAGCTGAATACATGTGGGAATTACCTAGCAAACAGGCATTCCACACATATAATCAACCTTTCTAGCAGTCACAAATCATACAGCTGAGACGAGGAAAACTAAATCTTCGAGCACGACAAAATATTCGGAGACCAACCGAGCATTCTCGGGGAAACCCGAGCAACGAGTATACTCGCTCATCACTAAAGAGGACATATGGCATCGTTGTCACCTGGGAGCCGGTGTCCAGTAAAGCGTTCATCGGGAAGCCATCAATCATGACGGGTAGGAATGGCCGTCCTCCCACGTACTTGTCTCACCAGCTTTTTGGGCCTGGTCATCTTACTCCTGGGGATTTGGCCCTCTGCCCCAGGGGTTGATCGTTTAAATTACAGAATCTTGCGATGTGCCCCGCCTTGTTGCAGCAACGACAGATGGGCTGTCCGTCCTGGTCTAAGCAATCGCTGTCTCTCTCTCTGATCGGTGGGATTCTCCTCTGTCTTCGCAACGGGACATCATCTGGACTGGAGGCCAGCTGGATTTTCTCCTTTGAGGACTCTTGCATAGACTGCACGGTTTTGGTTAGTGCAGTCACACTTTTAGTCAGCTCCTGGTCCTGGACATGTAGGCCTGCTTAGGAGTCATTATCTTGGGTCGACGCGTCGGTCTCAATAGGGGTCTGGGGAAAGGATGCTGCCTCCTGCTGGTATGTAATTGCTGGGTGCCTAGAGAGTTCTGTGCCGCTAGCATTTGTTTCACGCAGCACCTGGATGGCCCTATCCTTAAAGTGTGCAAAGTCCAGTTCATGATTTTGTAGGGCCATTATGCGCAGCTGTGTCCTTTGATTGTTAGACTGGAGTCCCTCTATAAACTGTTCTGTTAGCAATCTATCCTCATCTTGCACTTTGTCAGGCTCAACCTGCTTTACAGCCCGTAGCACCTCCTGAAGGTTAAGGGCATAGTCCTGTATACTGTCTTGCACCCTTTGTTTGCACCTGAAGAATCTCATTTTTATTTCTGCTGCAGTGCGAGTCTCAAAGGTGTCCTTCAGCCTGGCCAAGATTTGTTTGACAGTTCCTTTATCAGTGTCCGGCCAGGACTTTACTTCCCTCTGGACCGCACCAGTTAACTGGCTAATGAGGATGCTGACTGTTTGACTCTCAGACACGGGGTACACTTTGAACAAACTACACAGTCTCTCCTTGAAATCACTCAGGGTGTGCGACTCCCCAGAGTACTGCGGTAACCAGGCCGCTCCTGGTATGTACGGCATTGATAGTGGCATTATGGAGGCTGCGGCCGCTGCTGAATTTTGTTTCGCTATTGGGGCTGCTGCTGTGACCGCCACCAGATCTCCACCAGGCTTGAGCATTTTCTTCCCCCCTCAGTGAACTTCAGCCAGGCTCTGTTTACGTTTACCGTGGTCAGCAGCTGCTTCCCAACGGGCTGGTTTGAGCTCCTTCCGGTCTTCAAGCTGGAACTTCCTGGTTTTCATCCGCTCCTAATAGAGCACGGCTCTAGCTTCACTTCAATCTCCGACGTCAGAGCGCAGGGCAAGGCTTCGCTTCGTATTCTTTTTCAGGCTCCGCCCATGACGGCATGCCCCTCTCTTCTCGCATGCGCCATGTGATGCAGTTATGGTGGCGATTTGAAAGTTCAATAAAGTCTCTGGCACACAATTCAATAAAGTCTATGGCACACAGTACCCGATAATGTCGGGCTACGAGATCCTGTTTGTAATGTCAAGTTGGAGCACCCCACTAGGGCCGTGGGGTACTCGGTTCCGGACAGCTCCTAAAGGGGAAGTCACGGTAGCAGTGACCCGGTCCTTGGCCCTGGGCGTCCAATAAAATTGTCAACAATGATGGTGGGGGTAGTTTGTAGGGGAATCCTGTTCGTGATGCCAAGTTAGAGCGCCCCACCAGCGCCGTGGGGTACTCGGTACCGGGCCAGGCAGTTCTTAAAGGGGAAGTCCAAGCAGCAGTGACCCGGTCCGTGGCCCTTGGCGTTCAATAAAATTGTCAAAGATGATGGTGGGGGTAGTTTGTAGCGGAATTAGTTTGTGACGCCACCCATGGTGTTCAGCTATATATGGCCAACTCTGCGGTTCAGGTCTACTGGGGCAGATGGTGACGCAGCAGAAATATTACTGCTCCCCACGGTAGAGAGGGGCCCCAGGGCAGATATGACAGTCTGTTCAGGTGATGGTGAACGTTGAGGTGCAGAGAACAAGCTAGGTGACACAGAAAAGTGCAGTTTTCTTTACCTTTTAGGCCTCTTTCACACATCCGTTTTCTGCCGTCCGGCGCTATCCGGATCGGTTTTTTTCTTCCGCCGGATCCGTTTTTTTCTCATTGAGTTGCATTAGCGCCGGATCGCGCCGCATGTGCTTGCATTTTGTCCGTTTTTTTCCGGATCCGTCTAAAATGTAGTTTCCGGAGGCCGGACACAAAGAGTGTTGTAACGTTCTTTGTGTCTGGCAAAAAAAACGGACAGCAACGGATGCGGCGCAACCGTCTCTTGGGTACAATGCAAGTCAATGGGCGAATCCGACGACCGGATCAGTCTTTTGCCTGATCCGGCCACCGCATTCCATTTTTGTGCTCGGAGCATTCTCTCTCTCATGATAGCAAGAGTCCGGCTCGCCTGGAAGCATTCAAGGGATCCACTCTGCCAGGTGGGGTTTGAGACCTTCCTGCTGCACTCTATTTTCTGGTCCCTGCTGCCTGTAGCTAAGCTGCGACCCTCTACTGCATGTTGGCTTTAACCTGTATGGCAAATAGCGTGAGCCTATCACAGGTACTGTCTGTTCACTGGCAGCCCTGGGCTCTTGGACTGCTGCGCTCTCTTCTATCTCCTCAGTCTAACTCACTCTTTCCAGAACAATCTCCTTACCTCAGCACTATCTCCTCCCACCAACTGTCAAACCCTAAAGCCCCGCCACTTTTGGTCTGGAGTTAGAACAAGTGTTGGATGCTGTGTATTAACTTGCATAGGGACCTCTTCCTGCTTCCAGGCATGACATCACCACCCTGTAGAGGGAGGCAATGTCACCGTGGCAACCGGACTCTGGGGTGCCACATAAGATTTATTTTGCAAATTATGGTTGAAAATAAGTATTTGGTCATTAACAAAAGTTCATCTCAATATTTTGTTATATATCCTTTTTTGGCAATGACAGAGGTCAAACGTTTTCTGTAAGGCTGTGTTTCCACCGTCAGGAAACACAGCGCATTTGACGGAGCGGAAATTCCGCTCCGTCTAAGCCCCGCCCCCTTTCTGACGCGCGTTCTTTCCAGAGGTGTTCATAGCCCTGTATTAACTTCCGTTGCGGCGACGCAGCGTCGCCGCAATACGCTAGGACTTGCTGTGGTCTGAAAAAGACGCGCAGCATGTCCGGATACGCAGGTCTTCCGCCTGCGTGTTGTTACGCATAGTGGAGACGGGATTTCTTGAAATCCCCTCCACTATGCTGTAACATCTGGACGCTGCGTGTTTGGCGCTGCGCCAGCGCACAGCGCCAAACACGCAGCGTTTCCTGACCGTGGAAACTCACCCTAAGTCTTCACAAGTTTGGCACACACTGTTGATGGTATGCTGGCCCATTCCTCCATGCAGATCTCCTCTAGAGCAGTGATGTTTTAAGCCTGTCACTGGGCAACACAGACTTTCAAATCCCTCCAAAGGTTTTCTATGGGGTTGAGATCTGGAGACTGGCTAGGCCACTCCAGGACCTTCATATGCTTCTTACGAAGCCACTCCTTCATTGCCCTGGTGGTGTGCTTGGGATCATTATCCTGCTGAAAGACCCATCCACGTTTCATCTTCAATGCCCTTGCTGTTGGAAGGAGGTTTGCACTCAAAATCTCACGACATATGGCCCCATTCATTCTTTCATGTACACGGATCAGTCGTCCTGGTGCTTTTCCAGAGAAACAGCCCCAAAGCATGATGTTGCCACCCCCATGCTTCACAGTAGGTATGGTGTTCTTTTGATGCAACTCAGTATTCTGTCTCCTCCAAACACAACGAGTTTTGTTTCTACCAAACAGTTCTACTTTGGTCTCATCAGACAATATGACATCTCCCAATACTCTTCTGGATAATCCAAATGCTCTGTAGCAAACTTATGACGGGCCCGGACATGTACTTGCTTAAGCAGGGGACGTGTCTGGCACTGCAGGATCGGAGTCCCTGGTGGTGTAGTGTGTTACTGATGGTAGCCTTTGTTACGGAGGTCCCAGCTCTATGCAGGTCATTCACTAGGTCCACCCATGTGGTTCTGGGATTTTTGCTCACCATTCTTGTAATCATTTTGATCCCACAGGGTGAGATCTTGCGTGGAGCCCCAGATCAAGGGAGATTATCAGTGGTCTTGTATGTCTTTCATTTTCTTATTATTGTTCCCCTAGTTGATGTTATCACACCAAGCTGTTGCCTATTGCAGATTCAGTCTTCCCAGCCTGGTGCAGTGCTACAATTTTGTTTCTGGTGTCCTTCGACAGCTCTTTGGTCTTCACCATAGTGGAGTTTGGAGTGTGACTGTTTAACCCCTCTATGACATTAGACGTACTATCCCGTCCATAAAACCCGTGCCATTCTGCCCATGGACGGGATAGTACGTCATAGGCGATCAGCTGCGCTCCTGAGGGGAGCGCAGCTAATCGCCGCCGGGTGTCAGCTGATTATCACAGCTGACACCCGTGACTGTGTGTCAGGAGCGGTCACGGACCGCTCCCGGCACATTAACCCCTAGCACACCGCGATCAAACATGATTGCGGTGTACTGGGGCACAGGGGAGGATCGCGCAGGGTGGGGGCTCCCTGCGCGCCTCCCTGAGACCCTCAGACCAGCGCGATGTGATCGCGCTGTTCTGAGGGCTTCCTCCCTCCCAGGACCCGGATCCAAGATGGCGCCGGGGTCCTGGAGGGAGGCGGCTTCCTCAGTGCCTGCTGAGAGCAGGCACTGAGAAGCCTGCTGCACTGCCTGAGCGATCGCTGGTGTGACAGTGTGCTGTGCACACTGTCACACCAGCGATTTGATAAAATACAGTGATGTCCCACCCTGGGACAAAGTAAAAAAGTTAAAAAAATAAAAATAAACATGTTATAAAAAAAAATCCAAAATAAATAAAAAAAAAAAAAATATTCCCCAATAAATTCATTTTTTCCTGTAAATAAAAAAAACAAAACAATAAAAGTACACATATTTGGTATCGCCGCGTCCGTAACGACCCCCCCTATAAAACTGTCCCACTAGTTAACCCCTTTAGTGAACCCCTTAAAAAAAAAAAAAAACGAAGCAAAAAATCAATGCTTTATCATCATACCGCCGAACAAAAAGTGGAATAACGCGCGATCTAAAAGACCGATATAAATAAACATGGTACCGCTGAAAACGTCATCTTGTCCCGCAAAAAACGAGCCACCATACAGCATCATCAGCGAAAAAATAAAAAAGTTATAGCTCGCAGAATAAGGCGATGCAAAAATAATTATTTTTTATATAAAATTGTTTTTATTCTATAAAAGCGCCAAAACATAAAAAAATGATATAAATGAGGTATCGCCGTAATCGTACTGACCCGAAGAATAAAACTGCTTTATCAATTTTACCACACGCGGAACAATAAAAACGCCTCCCCCAAAAGAAATTCATGAATTGCTGATTTTTGTTCATTCTAACCTCCCAAAAATCGAAATAAAAAGCGATCAAAAAATATCACCTGCTCAAAAATGGTACAAATAAAAACGTCAACTCGTACCGCAAAAAATAAGACCTCACATGACTCTGTGGGCCAAAATATGCAAAAATTATAGCTCTCAAAATGTGGCGATGCAAAAAACTATTTTTGCAATAAAAAGCGTCTTTTAGCGTGACAGCTGCCAATCATAAAAACCCGCTATAAATAGTAAATCAAACCCCCCTTTATCACCCCCTTAGTTAGGGAAAAATAATAAAATTAAAAAAAAGTATTTATTTCCATTTTCCCATTAGGGTTAGGGTTAGGGTTGCGGCTAAAGTTAGGTTTGGCGCTAAAGTTAGGATTAGGGTTAGGGTTGGGATTAGGGGTGTGTTAGGGTTAGGTTTGTGGTTAGGGTTGGGACTAGGGTTAGGGGTGTGTTGGGGTTAGGGTTGGAGTTAGAATTGGGGGGTTTCTGCTGTTTAGGCACATCAGGGGCTCTCCAAATGTGACATGGCGTCTGATCTCAATTCCAGCCAATTCTGCGTTAAAAAAGTCAAACGGTGCTCCTTCACTTCTGAGCTCTGCCATGCATCCAAACAGTAGTTTATCCCCACATATGGGGTATCAGCGTACTCTGGACCCCAAGAGTTATTGTGCAATTTGTCCTATTTCTTCTGTTACCCTTGGGAAAATAAAAAACTGGGGGAGAAAATATCATTTTTGTACAAAAAAAAATATTTTTTTGTTTTTACGGCTGTACATTATAAACTTCTGTGAAGCACTTGGGGCTTCATAGCACTCACCACACACCTAGATAAGTTCCTTGTGGGGTCTATTTTCCAAAATGGGGTCACTTGTTGGGGATTTCCACTGTTTAGGCGCATCAGGGGCTCTCCAAATGCGACATGACGCCCCCAGACCATTCCATCAAAGTCTGCAATCCAAAACGTCACTACTTCCCTTCCGAGCCCCAACGTGTACCCATACAGTAGTTTTCTCCCACATATTGGGTATCAGCGTACTCAGGACAAATTGGGCAACAACTTTTGGGGTCCAATTTCTCCTGTTACCCTTGTAAAAATAAAATATTGGGGCGAAAAAAATCATTTTTGCAAAAAAAAAAAAAGATTTTTTATTTTTACGGCTGTGCGTTATAAACTTCTGTGAAGCACTTCAGGGTTCAAAGTGCTCACCACACATCTAGATAAGTTCCTTGTGGGGTCTATTTTCCAAAATGGGGTCACTTGTGGGGGTTTCCACTGTTTAGGCGCATCAGGGGCTCTCCAAATGCGACATGACGCACCCAGACCATTCCATCAAAGTCTGCAATCCAAAACGTCACTACTTCCCTTCCGAGCCCTGACGTGCGCCCATACAGTAGTTTTCTCCCACATATTGGGTATCAGCGTACTCAGGACAAATTGGACAACAACTTTTGGGGTCCAATTTCTCCTGTTACCCTTGTGAAAATAAAATATTGGGGGCGAAAAAATCATTTTTGTAAAAAAAAAAGGATTTTTTATTTTTACGGCTGCGCGTTATAAACTTCTGTGAAGCACTTCGGGTTCAAAGTGCTCACCACACATCTAGATAAGTTCCTTGTGGGGTCTATTTGCCAAAATGGGGTCACTTGTGGGGGGTTTCCACTGTTTAGGTGCATCAGGGGCTCTCCAAATGTGACATGACGCCCCCAGACCATTCCATCAAAGTCTGCAATCCAAAACGTCACTACTTCCCTTACGAGCCCCGACGTGTGCCCATACAGTAGTTTTCGCCCACATATTGGGTATCAGTGTACTCAGGACAAATTGGACAACAACTTTTGGGTTCCAATTTCTTCTGTTACCCTTGTGAAAATAAAATATTGGGGGCGAAAAAATCATTTTTGTAAAAAAAAAAAAAAGATTTTTTATTTTACGGCTGTACGTTATAAACTTTAGTGAAACACCTGGGGGTTCAAAGTTCTCACCACACATCTAGATAAGTTCCTTGAGGGGTCTAGTTTCCAAAATGGTGTCATTTGTTGGGGGTTTCCACTGTTTAGGCAGATCAGGAGCTCTCCAAACACGACATGGCGTCCAGCCAATTCTGCGTTGAAAAAGTCAGACGGCGCTCCTTCCCTTCCAAACTCTGCCATGCACCCAAACAGTGGTTTACCCCCACATATGGGGTATCAGCGCACTCAGGACAAATTGCACAATAACTTTTGGAGTCTTGTTACCCTTGGAAAAATAAAAATTGGGGTGAAAAGATCATTTTTGTGGAAAAAATATGATTTTTAAATTTTACGGCTCTACGTTATAAACTTGTGTGAAGCACTTGGGGGTTCAAATTGCTCATCAAAAATCTAGATAAGTTCCTTAGGGGGTCTAGTTTCCCAAATGGGGTCATTTGTGGGGGGTTTCCACTGTTTAGGCACATCAGGGGCTCTCCAAATGCAACATGGCATCCAAACTCAATTCCAGCCAATTTTGGTTGGAAAAAGTCAAATGGTGCTCCTTCCATTCCGAGCTCTGCCGTGCGCCCAAACAGTGGTTCCCCCCCACATATGGGGTATCAGCGTACTCAGGACAAATTGTACAACAACATATGTGGTCCAATTTCTCCTGTTACCCTTGGGAAAATAAAAAATTAGTGACTAAAATATAATTTTTGTGGGAAAAAAATAGGATTTTTTATTTTCATGCCCGGGCATTATAAACTTGTGTGAAGCACTTGGGGGTTCAAAGTGCTCACCAAAGATCTAGATAAGTTCCTTAGGGGGTCTAGTTTCCAAAATGGGGTCACTTGTGGGGGGTTTCCACTGTTTAGGCTCATCTGGGGCACTGCAAACGGAACATGACCCCCATTAACGTCTGCATTCCAAAACGTTACTACTTCCTTTCCAAGCCCTGCCGTGCGCCCAAACAGTTTCCCCCCCCCACATATGGGGTATCAGCGTACTCAGGACAAATTGGACAACAACTTTTGGGGTCCAATTTCCTTGGGAAAATTCAAAAAGTTGGGACTAAAAAATCATTTTTGTGGAAAATTTTTTTTTTTTTTTTCACACCCAGGTTTTATAAACTTTTGTGAAACACTTGAGGGTTCAAAGTGCTCACAACAGATCTAGATAAGTACATTAGGGGGTCTAGTTTCCAAAATGGTGTCACTTGTGGAGGGTTTCCACTGTTTAGGCGCATCAGGGGCTCTCCAAACGCGACATGGCATCCAATCTAAATTCCAGCCAATTTTAGTTTGAAAAAGTCAAACGTCGCTCCTTCCCTTACGAGCTCTGCCGTGTGCCCAAACAGTGGTTTTCCCCCACATATGGGGTATTGGCGTACTCAGGAGAAATTGCATAACAACCTTATCTGTCCATTTTCTCCTTTTACCCTTGTGAAAATAAAAAAAAAGTTTGTAAAAGATAATTTTTGTGGCTAAAAAGTAAAATATTCATTTTTTCCTTCCACGTTGCTTTAGTTACTGTGAAGCACCTGAAGGGTTAATAAACTTCTTGAATGTAGTTTTGAGTACCTTGAGGGGTGCAGTTTTTAGAATGGTGTCACTTTTGGGTATTTTCTGCCATATAGACCCCTCAAAGTGACTTCAAATGTGAGGTGGTCCCTAAAAAAAAATGGCTTTGTAAATTTTGCTGTAAAAATGAGAAATCGCTGGTCAACTTTTAACCCTTATAACTTCCTAACAAAAAAAAATTTTGGTTCCAAAATTGTGCTGATGTAAAGTAGACATGTGGGAAATGTTATTTCTTAACTATTTTGTGTGATATATTTCTCTGTTTTAAGGGAATAAAAATTCAAAGTTTGAAAATTGCAAAATTGTAAAAATTTTCGCCATATTTGCATTTTTTCAAAAATAAACGCAAGTTATATCGAAGAAATTTTACCACTAACATGAAGTACAATATGTCACGAGAAAAGAATCTCAGAATCGCGAAGATCCGTTGAAGCGTTCCAGAGTTATAACCTCATAAAGAGACAGTGGTCAGAATTGTAAAAATTGGCCCGGTCATTAACGTGCAAACCACCCTTGGGGGTGAAGTGGTTAAGGTTGTGGACAGATGTCTTTTATACTGATAACAAGTACAAACAGGTGCCATTACTACAGGTAATGAGTGGAGAGGAGCCTCTTAAAGAAGAAGTTACAGGTCTGTGAGAGCCAGAAATCTTACATGATTTTACGTGACCAAATACTTATTTTCCACCATAATTTGCAAAATAAATCTAGCCAAAGCAGACAACAAGGTGATTTTCTGGATTTGTTTTCTCATTTGCACTCTCATAGTTGTGGTCTACCTATGATGTCAATTACAAGCCTCTCTCATCTTTTTAAGTGGGAGAACTTGCACAATTGGTGGCTGACTAAATACTTTTTTTCACCACTGCATATGTTAACTATTTTGTGTGGTCTGACTATCTGGATTAACCCCTTTACCCCAAGGGTATTTTGCATGTTAATGACCAGACCAATTTTTACAATTCTGACCACTGTCCCTTTATGAGGTAATAACTCTGGAACGCTTCCATGGATCCTAGTGATTCTGACACTGTTTTCTCATGACATATTGTAATTCATGATAGTGGTAAAATTTCTTTGATATGTATTTGTGAAAAAACAGAAAATTGGCGAAAATTTTGAAAATTTTGCAATTTTCCAACTTTGAATTTTCATGCCCTAAAATTACAAAGATATCTCACATAAAATACTTAATAAGTAACATTTCCCACATGCTTAATTAACATCAGCACAATTTTGGAACCAAAATTTTTTTTTGTTAGGAAGTTATAAGAGTTAAATTTAAACAGCGATTGCTCATTTTTACAACACCATTTTTTTAGGGACCACATCACATTTGAAGTCACTTTGAGGGGTCTATATGATAGAAAATACCCAAACGTGACACCATTCTAAAAAACTGCACCCCTGAAGGTGCTCAAAACCATATTCAAGAAGTTTATTAACCCTTCAGGTGCTTCACAGGAATTTTTGGAATGTTTAAAAAAAATTAACATTTAACTTTTTTTTTACAGAAAATTTACTTTAGATCCAATTTGTTTTATGTTACCAAAACCACCTCACATTTGAAGTCACTTTAAGGGGTCTATATGGCAGAAAATACCCAAAAGTGACACCATTCTAAAAACTGCACCCCTCAAGGTACTCAAAGCCACATTCAAGAAGTTTATTAACCCTTCAGGTGCTTCACAGGAGCTGAAGCAACTTGGAAGGAAAAAATGAACATTTAACTTTTTAGTCACAAAAATTATCTTTTACAAACAATTTTTGTATTTTAACAAGGGTAAAAGGAGAAAATGGACAGAAAAAGTTGTTGTGCAATTACTCCTGAGTACGCCGATACCCCATATGTGGGGGAAAACCACTGTCTGGGCGCCCGGCAGGGCTTGGAAGGGAAGGAGCGCCGTTTGACTTTTTCAAACCAAAATTGAGATTGGACGTTATGTCGCGTTTCGAGAGCCCCTAATGTGCCTAAATGGTGGAAACCCCCCACATGTGACACCATTTTGGAAATTAGACCCCCTAAGGAACTTATCTAGATCTGTTGTGAGCACTTTGAACCCCAAGTGTTTCACTAAAGTTTATAATGCCTGGGTGTGAAAAAAAAAAAAAATTCCACAAAAATTAATTTTTAGTCCCCAATTTTTGATTTTTCCCAAGGAAATTGGACCCCAAAAGTTGTTGTCCAATTTGTCCTGAGAACGCTGATACTCCATATGTGGGGGAGAAATACTGTTTGGATGCACCGCAGGGCTCGGAAAGGAAGTAATGACGTTTTGGAATGCAGACTTTGATGAGTGTCATGTTCAGTTTGCAGAGTCCCTGATGTGCCTAAACAGTGGAAACCCCCCACAATTGACCCCATTTTGGAAACTAGACCCCCCAAGGAACTTATCTAGATGTGTGGTGAGCACTTTGAACCCCCAAGTGCTTCACACAAGTTTATAATTCCTGGGCATGAATATAAAAAATCCTATTTTTTCCCACAAAAATGATCTTTTAGTCACCAATTTTTTATTTTCCCAAGGGTAAGGGGAAAAATTGGACCCCAAAAGTTGTTGTCCAATTTGTACTGAGTACGCTGATACCCAATATGTGGGAGAAAACTACTGTGTGGGCGCACATTGGGGATCGGAATAGAAGTAATGACGTTTAGTAATGCAGACTTTGATGGAATGGTCTGCGGGTGTCATGTTGCGTTTGAGAGCCCCTGATGTGCTTAAACAGTGGAAACCCCCCAAAAGTGACCCCATTTTGTAAACTAGACCCCAAAGGAACTTATCTAGATGTGTAGTGAGCGCTTTGAACCCCCAAGTGCTTCACAGAAGTTTATAACGCCCGGACGTGAAAATAAAAAAATCAATTTTTTTCAACAAACATTATATTTTAGTCCCCAGTTTTTTATGTTGCCAAGGGTAACAGGAGAAATTGGACCCAAAAAGTTGTTTTCCAATTTGTCCTGAGTACGCTGATACCCTATATGTGGGAGAAAACTACTGTATGGGCACACATCGGGGCTCGGACGTGAAGTAGTAACGTTTTGAATTGCAGACTTCGATGGAATGGTCTGCGGGTGTCATGTTGCGTTTGGAGAGCCCCTGATGTGCCTAAACAGTGGAAACCCCTCCAAGTGACCCCATTTTGGAAACTAGACCCCCAAAGGAACTTATTTAGATGTGTGGTGAGAACTTTGAACCCCCAAGTGCTTCACAGAAATTTATAACGTAGAGCCATAAAAATAATAAATCATATTTTTTTCTACAAAAACGATATTTTCGCCCCCAATTTTGTATTTTCCCAAGGGTAACAGAAGAAATTGGACCCCAAGAGTTGTTGTGTAATTTGTCCTGATTATGCTGATACCCCATATGTGGGGTAAACTACTGTTTGGGCGCAAGGCAGAGCTCAGAAGGGAAGGAGCACCGTTTGACTTTTTCAATGCCGAATTGGCTGGAATTGAGATCAGACGCCATGTCACATTTGGAGAGCCCCTGATGTGCCTAAACAGTGGAAACCCCCCAATTCTAACTCCAACCCTAACCCCAACACACCCCTAACACTAATCCCACCCTAATCATAACCCTAACCACAAACCTAACCCTAACACACCCGAAACCCTAGTCCACCTAATCCTAACTTACCACCCTAATAACTTTAGCCCCAACCCTAACCCTAATGGGAAAATGGAAATAAATACATTTTTTTAATTTTATTATTTTCCCTAACTAAGGGGTTGATAAAGGGGGGTTTGATTTACTATTTATAGCGGGTTTTTATGATTGGCAGCTGTCACATGCTAAAAGACGCTTTTTATTGTAAAAAGTAGTTTTTGCATCATCACATTTTGAGAGCTATCATTTTTCTATATTTTGGCCCACAGAGTCATGTGAGGTCTTATTTTTTGCGGGACGAAGTGACGTTTTTATTGGTACCATTTTTGGGCACATGACATTTTTTGATCGCTTTTTATTACGATTTTTGCGAGGCAGAATGAACAAAAAGCAACAATTCATGAGTTTCTTTTGGGGGAGGGGCGTTTATACTGTTTCGCGTGTGGTAAAATTGATAATGCGGTTTTATTCTTCGGGTTAGTACAATTACGGCGATACCTTATTTGTATTTTTTTTATGTTTTGGCGCTTTTATACAATTAAAACGATTATATATAAAAAATAATTATTTTTGCATCGCTTTATTCTGCGAGCTATAACTTTTTTATTTTTTCGTTGATGATGCTGTATGGCAGCTCGTTTTTGCGGGACAAGATGATGTTTTCAGCGATACCATGTTTGTTTACATCCGTCTTTTTGATCGTGCGTTATTCCACTATTTGTTCGTCGGTATGATGATAAATCATTGTTTTTTTAGACTTTTTTTTTTTAAGGGGTTCACTAAAGGGGTTAACTAGTGGGACAGTTTTATAGGGTGGGTTGTTACGGATGCGGTGATACTAAATATGTGTACTTTTATTTGTTGTTGTTTTTTTTTTTACATTAAAGAAGTGAATTTATTGGGGAATATTTTTTTTTTTTTTTCATTATTTAGGATTTTTTTTACACTTATTTTTATTTTTTTTACATTTTTACTTTGTCCCAGGGTGGGACATCACTGTGTAGGGTCAGATCGCTGGTGTGACTGTGCACAGCACTCTGTCACACCAGCGATCGCTCTGGCACTGCTGCAGGCTTCTCAGTGCCTGCTCTCAGCAGGCACTGAGGAAGCCGCCTCCCTGCAGGACCCGGCGGCCATCTTGGATCCAGAGTCCTGCAGTGAGGAGAGTCCCTCGGAACAGCGCGACACATCGCGCTGTTCTGAGGGTCTCAGTGGAGCGCGCAGGAAGCCCCCTCCCTGCTCGATGCTCCCCTGTGCCCCGGTACACCACGATCATGTTTGATCGCAGTGCCAGGAGTTATTGTGCTGCGAGCGGTCCGTGACTGCTCCTGGCACATAGGGCCGGGTGTCAGCTGCACATAGGGCCGGGTGTCAGCTGTGATAATCAGCTGACACCCGGCGGCGATCAGCTGCGCTCCCCACGGGAGCGAGTGTAGCCTGGTGTTAGGCAACGCGTACCCTGGAGAGTGTGCGAGACAGCAGTTAATGCTAAATATCCATTCATCAACATACATAGACACCTTGGGGTATGTATTTTTTAATGGATGTCAGTGTATGTGTTGAGTGTTTTAGTCGGTGTTCCTGTCTTCGACAGACAACGTCTGATTTTCTGGAGGGAGGAGCCGTCCAGCTTGCTCTATCATAGTTCAGAAGTGGGCTGTAAGGTGGACTATTCCACTTGCCTAGTCAGAGTCTGTACTCATCAGACTACATTGAAGGGGAAAAAAGAGCAGTGCAGACAGACTTCAGTCACCTGTCAAGACAGTGAGTTCAGGCTGCTCCTGCTATGATAATAGAATCTGTACCTAACTTTAAGTGAAGAAAGAAAGAAGTGACTACTCGACTCTGGCTAGTGTAGTGATTATGCTACCAGCGAGGACAAGGCAAAGGCACAGTGGAAAGTTTACTTTGATAGGCTTTCGGATTGAGAAGTCTGCACATTGAACGTCATGGCGTGAAGATCACTATTACTTCAAGCAAGTGTAAGAAACACAGGATTTACCGGACCTAGTGCGAACAGCCCATATAGTCTTCTACTGGGTCAGGGGAGTGAGATTTGACTGATCAGCATATAGAATTCAGCTCTACGCAGGAAGGCCCCTACCCAAACGACTGGGCGTACAGCTTTGATTATGAGTTATTGAGAACTACGCATCAGGCTGGTTTTACTCATTGTGTGAAAGTAAAAGTGCCCTATTTTCAGGCTGTACTCAAGATACACTTCTTGGATACACCCACTTAGGACTTCCTGAAATTCTTACAAGTAAAGTTTGGAAAACGCTGACGTGTGAGACTGTGTTATTTATCGCACCGACTTCACTACTTCATAGACTTTGAGACCAGTCCCACCTGTAGGGGACCCGACATCTAGCTGCCTCACCATCCCCTCAGAGATCTACAGCAGCGCTGGTACAAATTACCAGAATACTACAGGTGGCGTCACGAACTGTATATAAATCTATCCCCTGTAAATATTCCCCCAACATACGCCAGACCGCCAGGGCCACAGACCGAGCCACAGCTACCTGTGACAATCCCCATAGACTTCTACGGGCTCGGCTCTGAGTACCCCATTGCCCTGGTAATCCACAATTGTGGTGGCGGGTCGACACAAGCGCAGCTGATCGCCCTGGACGTTCTATTCCGTCCCTGGGAATTAAGTACCAGGTCACATGGACGGAATAGTACATCCGATGGGATTAAGGAGGTAATGAACATATTTTTTAATAATTAGTTATGAAATTAGATGTCTTATAAAATGTTCCTGTGCTGAGATAATCTTATAAATGTGCCCAGCTGTGTACTGTATAATGGCTGTGACTGACCATGCAGGAACATGGTCTGATCATAACACAGCTCCTGGGCAGGGGAGGAAGCAAAAGAGAGTATACAGGCGTTACAGCACTGGATCACAGCTGATTCTTCCTATGAGGTAAAATATTTCCCTGCCTGTTTAATCATATAAGCAGGTGTTTCTGCCGCATCTCCAGCACTCTGAGCTCATTATAAATTAGGTCAGTCACATAAAATTTCAGTAGCCGCTGGAGCTCCTACCTCACTGACTTGATTTATGATGAGCTCAAGGGACTGTGATAAAACAGGCAGTGAAATATTTTACCTCACAAAAGAAATCATCTGTGTTTCCATGCTGTCCTATCTGTACACTTTCTATTCCTTCCTCCCCTGCCCAGGAGCTGTGGTATGATCAGACTATGTTCCTGCACGGTCAGACACGGCCATTACACTGTACCCAGCAGGGGCACATTTATAAGATTATCTCAGCACAGGAACATTTTATTTAATCACATCCAATTGTGGAAATTATTATTCAAAGATCTATTGGTTAAAATGTACCGTGTTTGCGAGACAACCACTTTAAGCAATTCTTAAAATTACTTCATTAAAAATTTCAAACATTTTTTCTGCTGCGTAATCTGTGTAATCTCTTCACATAGCCGGCTGCCCTGCTTTTACTGAAATAGATGTAAAAGCACTCTACTTCTGTCTCAATTTGTGTCTTGCTCTTCTTTCAGAGTGAGTTAGCAACAAGGATGAGAAAGTTACATAGGGCAGATCTAAGCATGTAAAGGGGTAAAAGCATGAACTTTTTCAGGAGTGCAGATGAAAAAGGCTGTAAATAGGAGAGAAAACAAACACAAATATGATTTTCTATGTGAAATATGTGTGAACGTGCCACCTAACAGGTCCCATGCTGGATTAAAGGAGCTCTATTTTGTAAAAAAAAAGACATCTGTATTTACCAACACCTGGTCACAATACTAATGCACTGTCAGATGCACTGTCTCAGGTGCGAGAACATCAACTTTCTCTGCAGGACAACCTATTCTTGATGCCCCATCGACAGTCCCCCCTGTGACCATCCCGGATTCCGGTCCTGTAGATGACGTCGGTGCCAGTCACGTTCCAGACACCATAGCTTCAGCAGAGAGCGCTATTCTAGAGAAGATGAGCTGGGCCACCCACCAGCTGAAAGAAACCAGTTCTGTGGAGCACAGCTCCCAACTATGCGCCCTGATCAGCACGTGTGCCCTGAGTCTGAAGTCACTCCGAGACCTCCGATATTGAAAACGTGGGCCGTCTATTTCAGGGAAAGACTTCAAATCCGCTTCTCTTGAAAATTCTTGCCCGTGTTCTTCCCGATTGTTTCACAGAATCACTCGATGGTTTCTGTGTCAGGTTTGCATCGTATATAGATGGTGTCTTATTATTATTCTTTTTATTGTTGTTTGGCTTGGTTTTGTTTTTTTTGCTCCTGTTATCCTATTGAAAGGCTTAGCTGCTCGTCCGGCATCACCATGAAGCTTATTTATTAGATCGCGTTGGATGAATAAATAGACGATCTGGTCATTGTTTTGCCGTCGTTGCTTCTTATTTCTTTTTCAGTGATCGTAGATACTGTGAGTCTTTATTTTATAAGTAGGGCGTATAGTAACATGTTTTGTATTTTTTTTTTTTTTTATAATTTTATTGCATATTTTTTTGTACTTAAAGGGGTTGTCCACTACTATGATACTGATCACTAGAGATTATATCATCTTGCAATCCGGTCCAATTCAGAGCTAGCTGGCTATGGATAGGATTTGTGCAAAATTTCCGCCTGGCTCGGCGTGGTGCTAGTGGCGTCTCGCCATCCTGACTATTGGTAAGCCGAACCTGAAATCCCTGAGGATAAGGAATTATCCAGGGCCAGAGAGCAGCAAGATCCCCACTGATCATGATGATGAAGTGTCAAAATTTGAAACACGTTGACAAATTGTATTACTTTAAACTGTAAAGCGCTGCGGAATATGTTGGCGCTATATAAATATAGATTATTATTATTATTATTATAATGCACTGTCAGATGCAGCAGTCCTATGATAAGGGCAGAAAGAGTACAGGTGCCAAATATTGATGAAACAACCACTCACACACCTACCGTCCATCGAGGGGGAGGTCACCTAGTATTATAAATGCACACAGATAAGGCTTGTATAGGGCACCAATCACACAGATAATGCTTTAATTTTAGTGTAGGCCCTTGCAAGACAATCTGAAACCCTTGATCTAGGTTGAAAACTTGCATTTTTGGGCCAAAGTATCGACCAGTACCTCATATCTTGTCATGGGGGTGCACTTACATAGTGCTGGGCAGTCTGCCTGATATAAACACGCTGGATATGGACCCTGGATACTGTTCATCCTAAAGGACTAAATGAGGCCATTAGTTTTGTTCCGTTTTTATAATAACAAGTGCTGGTATTTGACTCTATTCCTCATGTTGTGCTGTTTTGTTGATTTTAATTTGCTCTAATTTTATTTTCTTTTAGCATGTTTTCCACCTTTGTAATATCCTCATTGTACCACGTATGGCGATTGAATATACACTTCACTTCAATTGGACTCCACTTTGGCTTCCTATGTGGAATAGACTGCCATCAATTCATCAAGTCCATTTATTTCTATATATGTATTGTTGTATTTTTCTATTATGATCGAATTGAGTGGGCTGCCATGGTATTATTTGACATCATTGTTATTCTAACTTGCCATCTATGATATGTCACCATGTATTAATTTTTGAACACAGTGTTGAGATAAGTTCTCCTTTGACATCTTGGTGTGGTGGCTTGCCAAAGAGTCACATATTCTCTATACGGCGGTGTCTTTATACTTACTCTCTCTTTCTCGGACCTTGACGCGCATGCGCGGTGGCGCGCTGTGCTCCCGGCGGCTTTCGGCATCTTTTGCGTCCTGTGGGCGTCACCATGTGACGTCACCAGCGAACATGATGCCGACGCCGCCTGGCGTCGCTATGGTGACGTGCGCGTCTCTATGGACGAGCTGAGACCATGTGAGTTCCGCAATACTTCAACATGACATGACGTGACTACGTCAGCTAACCATGGCAACGAGACTCTACCCTCGGCCAAAACACTAGAGCTGGGGCTAATTAATCAATTTGATCACGTGGGTATCACTGGGTTATTTCATTGGTGGATCTTTTCTTTTTATACTTCACTTCCCCTGTTTCCCATCACCCCTTGAGAAAGGCAATCTGCCCAAACGCGCGTCGGGGAGGGTACACCAGGCTGTCATTGCGTTACACGTGCTCAGGTAATATGTGGTAGCTGTTTTACTTTGCTGCGGGGTTAAGCTTACCCTGCTGATATCCTACTACTCCACGTTACCAGTTGGTGCTGTGATATGCATTCTTTAATTGCAAAAATGATGGTTTATGTTATATATTAGTGCTGTCACATCCACGCTAGCATGTGTTTACTCCTTTGAACTTATTTTTCTGGGGATGTGTGCAATATTTAGATAGTGCTAACTAGCACATACTGTATGTATGTCGTTAACAAATTTTTGCACTATCCCTTGATTCTATCATGTAGCTATAACCATATGACTCCCGTTGTCCCCTGTCTTACATGTGGCATACGGTCAATTGACCTCTATCTCTCCCCCCAATTTTCCTCATTCCTGGCATATGTATTCAATAAAATTTTAATTTTTTACATTTAAATTATTTGTTGGGTATTTCTTTTGCATTTTTTTCTTCGTGTTGTTTTGATTTCAGCGAATATTCCCTGGTATACTGTCCGTACAACTGACTGCTAATTATGATATAAGTTTTCACTTTATTTGGTTTGAAAGTTGTATTTATTCATGAAGTGGTATTACTGATATAATAGTATGAGCATCACTTATAGGCTGTAAGCCAGACACTACTCATATCTGTGTGACTGGCGCCCTATACATGCTTCATCTGTGTGCAACCATCCTCGCTATGAATGGTAGGCGTGTACTTGGTTATGTTATCAGTACATTTTTATATTTATTATGTTCTTTGAATTTTTTGTCCTTTTCGGTGAGTTTGTTTTAGTGTAGGGATTTGCAAGGCAATGAGGGTTCTTGCCATGGGTTCTGAGCTTGTGCTTTCTAATTGGCCCAAAGATTGTCATCACTCAGATCTGCCTTTTTCTCTCTCGAGTACATACCGTATTTTTCGGACTATAAGACGCACCGGACCATAAGATGCACCCTAAATTTTCAGAAGGAAAAGCGGGAAAAAAAATAATGTGTCAAATGGGGGTCCGTCTTACAGTCCGAATTCAGCTTACCAGCGAAGGGATCAGCACAGGTAGAGGAGTGGTCACTGGGGTCGTTCGGTGGTCCAGGCTGGTGCGGTGGTGGTGCTCTGTGGGGTGACTGTGCTCTGTGGGGTGGCTGTGTTCTCTGGGGTGGCTGTATTCTGTGGGGTGGCTGTATTCTGTGGGGTGGCTGTGTTCTGTGGGGTGGCTGTGCTCTGTGGGGTGGTTGGGCACTGTGGGGTGGCTGTGCTCTGTGGGGTGGCAATATACTCACAAATTCGGCGGCAGTCCCAATGCAGCTTCCCTGTGGTGCGGTGGTGGTGTCGGGCAGCAGCGGGGCACCACACCACAGGCTGCATTGGGACCACCACCGGAAGCCCCTGGCGGCCATCTTTTAGGACGGCACCGCATCGCAGCTGAGGGGGGCTTTCCGGCTAGGACGAAATGCTGGCGGAGCCCCCATGCAGCCCAGAGCCCCGCTGCTGCCCCGACACCACCACCGCACCACAGGGAAGCTGCATTGGGACCGCCGCCGCCACCGGACTTTTAGGTTTGTTGCGACCATAAGAAGCACCACCATTTTCCCCCAAAATTTTGGGGGAAAAAAGTGCTTCTTATGGTCCGAAAAATACGGTAACAATTCAAGGTAAAGAATCCTCAAGCTGTATTCCAAACAAAAATTAGTAAGCTTTCTTTCAGCAAAATTACGAGACATCCTCAAGTGCATCCAGATATTGTATATTCTTTTCCTTCGTGTTGCAGACTGAATCTTAGTCCTTTTTCATGGATCATATTGAACAAGGACTGAGCTGCAGTCGGAAATGCAAAGGAGAAGAATATACAATTTTTGAATGACCTTGAGGATGTCTATCTATTAATTTTGTTGGAATAAAGTTTACTAATTTTATCTGGAACACAACTGTAGGATTCTTTACCTTGATCTTCGTTTTGCCATATCGGGCAGAAGTGGCTTCTTCTGTGTCGAGGATTTCGTCAGCCTTACCCAGGGTGAGATGGTTTCTATTTTACATTTTTCACATAACAAGCGAGCCTTGAAGAGTGGCCTAAAATGTGAAAAAGCTGCGTATGGCCAATATCAACGGTGGTGCAATGCACTAAATTGCTGATAGAGAACTTGCATGGCATATCAAAGCGATAGATAATGTTCATGTAATTTGGCAAATAAAATGATTTTTATGGCATGTACTGTATTAGAGTTATGTAAAGCACAGTCTGACACATAGGTAGCCCCTTTTAAATAAAAGTTAGTTTGTTGATCAGTTGAACTCGGCAGGTCAAGTTACTCTAACCTTCCAAAATTATCTGCTTTTAAATATAACTGTAATGCAAAAATCTGACAGAAGTGGCTTGTAGAGGAGATTGCAAGCAGGAGATCCGCTCTATAAGAATATTAAGCCCTAATATGACATATGAAAAGGGGTTACCACCATGACATTACTTTAAATAGAGTCAATCAAACTAGACCTCTAGCTGTACTAATTCTACAGGTTTGTTCTTGCTTCTTTGCGTTTTGTGATTTGTTTTCTTTTTTATGCAAAAAATAATAATAATCCATATGCTAACACATCAGCCATTGTTATTCTAGAATGTAGGGGGCACGTGAACCTGCTGTAACATCGCCTCCTCAGTCTGTACCAGCATCAGTCAAGAATGTCAACAACTCAAGAGTTGCACTTCTGGATGCATCTGTCATGTGTGCATCGCCACGAAGATCGTCGCGGTTGCACATTCTGACTTCTCACAGCTGAGTTGCTGTTTCTTTGTGTTTGGCAGTTAGGGAGTTAATTCTGTCTGTGCTCAGTTCTGGGACTGGGTGCAGTTTCTCCCGGCTGCAATTAATTATTTGTTGATTGGTTTCCTTTAAATCTCTGGTTGTCTGTTTGGGAGTTGCCAGTGAAATTCTTCATGCAGACCACAGATAGGATTGTATCTGTATAGACTTAAGTTAAAGAGCTCCTTAGTTGTTTTAAGCTCACCTTGCTTAGAGTTTAATATCCCAGATCATTTATGTTCCTTCTGTGTTTGAGTGTGTATGCAAGTCTGTGTTTTCTCCAGTCTGTCTTATATTTCTAATCTGTGTATTTAGCAGAGATCAGCCCATATCCCTTTGGTGGTAATCAGAATCCTTCTTAGGATTGATTACAGGGTTCAGGGACTGATAGGAGACAGGGTTAGGCTGGAGACTTGGACCTCTGAACCATTATCAGTACCTCCAAGGTGAGGGATTAGTTAGGACCCCAGTTTAGGGTCAGGTTAGACCCCCGGTCCTCTTCTTTCCTGTGACAGTGTATCAAGTCCTCAAGATTAATCCTGAGTTCAACGGATATCGTGTCAGGTAAATCTATTCTATATTTACATGCTGATGTTGCTAATCTATATGTTGTATAGAGTGATGTTCTTTTAAGAATAGTTTACTGACATCGTACACATATCATAAGACCGCGTGACATTTTCACTGGCCCATAAAATTATTCCCAGTTGCCATGGATCCAGTAGCCCAGCTGGCTCTGCAGTTGCAGGGATTATCCATGGAGCTGACGGACATTAAGTCCAAAGTTTTGTCTCCCTCGGAGCAAACCAGATTTGAACCTAAAGTAGCTCTCCCGGACAGGTTCACTGGTGGGCGAGACAAATTTTTTACCTTCAGGGAAGCATGTAAATTGTATTTTCGGCTTCGGCCTCGATCATCAGGGAGTGAAGAGCAGAGAGTGGGAATTGTTATCTCGCTCCTACAAGGGGACCCTCAATCCTGGGCATTTTCCCTTCCTCCGGGATCCCCGGCTCTACAGTCAGTAGATCGATTTTTTACTGCCCTGGGTTTGGTATATGATGACCCAGATCGGGTCTCTCTTGCTGAGACAAAATTACGTAAGATACAGCAGGGAGATCGTCCGGCGGAGGAATTTGCTTCTGAGTTCCGTAGATGGGCCACAGATACTCAGTGGAATGACCCAGCTCTTAGGAGCCAGTTTTGTCATGGGCTTTCTGACAAATTAAAGGACGTTTTGGCTCAGTATGATTCTCCTCCATCACTGGAGGCTGCTATGGCCCTGGCTATCCGTACTGATAGACGGCTCCGGGAGAGGTGCGAGGTAACTCCGCCCCCTGTTGTTACTCCACCTACTACTAAAGTCCCTTATGTTGAGGTTCCCCTTGTCTGTTCGGAGGAGCCTATGCAGTTGGGAGGGACATCATTTCGTAGGAGGGGATTGGCGGTACGCCGCAGGACTAGAAGGTGTTTCTTCTGCGGGAAAGAGGGACATTTTGTTGGGGGATGTCCGTCCCGTGCCTTGTTGAACAAGAAGTCGCCGGAAAACTGTTAATCCCAGGTTGTGTGGTGGACGACAACCTGGGAGTATGTATTTCGTCCGCTAGTTCTTCTCAGTTCCTTGTACCAGTGGAGGTGGTGGTTGGTACGAGAGTGGAGAGATTTTCTGTTCTTCTTGATAGTGGGTCCGGGGCTAATCTGGTTGACGCTCAGTTTGCTCAGGCTCAAGGTATGCATCTGAGTGTATTGGTCAAACCGATCCCTATATTCTCCATTGACGCCAGGCCTCTCGGCCAAGGTAGCTTTGTTCATGAGGTTCATAACATTGACCTTCGGGTAGGGGCAATACATAGGGAACTATTATCTTGTTATGTGTTGGAGGGTCTACCTACTCCTATTGTGTTGGGACTTCCTTGGTTGGTTAAACATAACCCTGTGATTAATTGGCAGTCCAGAGAGATAAGCCAATGGGGTGAGTTTTGCAAAAGTAACTGCATGAACACAGTCATCAGTGCGGTCGTGCCTAGTACTTTGCCTCCTTTTTTGGAGGACTTTGGGGATGTGTTCTCTGAGGAGAGGTGTCAGGAGTTGCCTCCTCATCGCGTGTATGACTGCTCTATTAATTTACTTCCTGATGCTAAGTTACCTAAAGCTAGGTTATATAACCTTTCTGGTCCTGAGAGGCAGGCTATGAAAGATTATATTTCGGAAAGTCTGGCCAAAGGGCATATTAGACCTTCATCTTCCCCAGTGGCCGCGGGGTTCTTCTTTGTCAAGAAAAAAGATGGAGGCCTACGCCCTTGCTTGGATTTCCGCGAACTTAATCGGATTACTGTTCGAGATCCGTATCCACTCCCTCTGATTCCTGATCTCTTCAATCAAATTGTTGGCGCCAAATGGTTCTCTAAATTGGATCTCAGGGGGGCGTATAATCTGATTAGGATAAAAGAGGGGGATGAGTGGAAAACGGCGTTTAACACGCCGGAGGGACATTATGAGAACCTTGTCATGCCTTTTGGTCTGACTACTGCACCAGCAGTATTCCAACATTTTGTTAATGACATTTTTCGTCATCTGGTGGGGCTGTTTGTGGTCGTATATTTGGATGACATTTTAATTTACTCGCCAGATCTTGTGTCTCACCAGGAGCATGTGAGACAGGTGTTGCAGATCTTGCAAGACAATAAACTATACGCCAAACTGGAAAAGTGTGTATTCGCCGTACAGGAACTTCAGTTTTTGGGTTTCTTGGTGTCAGCCTCCGGTTTCCGTATGGACCCTGAAAAGGTGAGAGCAGTGCTTGAATGGGATCAGCCAGAGGATCTTAAGGCTCTGCAGCGTTTTCTGGGGTTTGCTAACTACTACCGGAAATTTATTTGTAATTTCTCATCTGTTGTCAAACCTCTCACTGACATGACAAGAAAAGGGACGGATTTTTCTAAATGGTCGGACAAAGCTTGCCAAGCTTTTTCCTCTTTGAAAAAATGTTTTGCTTCGGCACCCGTTCTCATCCAACCAGATGCATCACAGCCGTTCGTTGTGGAGGTGGACGCGTCTGACGTAGGGGTGGGTGCAATATTGTCCCAGGGTCCGTCCCCTGGTAAATGGCATCCGTGCGCTTTCTTTTCTAAGAAATTGTCGTCCGCCGAAAGGAATTATGATATCGGCAATAGGGAACTTTTGGCCATTAAGTTGGCTTTTGAAGAATGGCGTCACTTTTTGGAGGGGGCAGTCCACCCGGTCACCGTCATTACTGATCACAAGAACCTGCTGTATTTGGAATCTGCTAAGCGTCTGAATTCCAGACAAGCTCGATGGTCGTTGTTTTTTACCAGGTTTAATTTTGTTGTCACTTATCGCCCTGGATCTAAGAATGTTAAGGCGGATGCCTTGTCTCGCAGTTTCCCAGGGGCCAGGAAAATGGATGACCCGATTCCTATCCTTCAGGAGGGGGTGGTAGTGTCGGCTGTATGTTCTGAGCTTGAGGAGGAGGTATTAGAGGTTCAGGGGGACGCCCCTGCAGGACCTCCAGGGAGACTGTCCCAAATCAGTTGAGACAAAAGGTTATTGAGGCACATCATAATTCTGCTTTAGCAGGACATCCAGGGAGTAAGGCTACTTTAGATCTCCTTTCTCGCGGTTTTGGTGGCCTAACGTTAATAAAGATGTTTTAACTTTTGTCGCGTCATGTGGGGTTTGTGCTCGCTCTAAGACCCTCATACCCGTCCGTCTGGGACCCTCTTACCCTTGAAACTTCCGGAGCGTCCATGGACTCATTTGTCTATGGACTTCATCACGGATCTTCCTCAGTCGTCAGGGAAGACTGTCATACTGGTGGTTGTTGACAGGTTCAGTAAGATGGCACATTTCATTGCTCTTCCTGCCCTCCCTAATGCTAAAACTCTGGCGCAGGTGTTCATTGGGGAGATTGTGAGACTTCATGGGTTGCCTTCTGATGTGGTGTCAGATAGGGGGTCTCAGTTTGTGTCCAAGTTTTGGAGGGCATTTTGTTTACGTCGGGGGATGCAATTGTCATTTTCCTCGGCTTTTCATCCGCAGACCAATGGTCAAACAGAGCGTCTGAATCAAAGCCTAGAGACTTATCTTCGGTGTTTTGTCTCAGAGAACCAGGAGGACTGGTCTTCTTTCTTGCCTCTGGCAGAGTTCGCTCTTAACAACAGGCGGAGCGAGTCCACTGGTAAATCCCCGTTTTTTGGGGCATATGGTTTTCATCCCCAGTTTTGTACTTTCAATGGGGGGGGCCCTTCTGGGGTTCCTGAGGAGGAGCGTTTCTCGTCGTCACTTGCTTCAGTGTGGAGAGGTGTATTGAATAATCTGAGTGCTATGGGGAACCGTTATAAACGTATGGCTGATAGGAGGAGAGTTTCTGGTCCAGATCTTGATGTGAACGATCTGGTATGGTTGTCTACCAGGAATATAAAACTTAAAGTTCCCTCCTGGAAGCTGGGCCCCAGATTCATCGGGCCGTACAGGATCAGTTCCATAATTAATCCTGTGGCATTTCGTCTGGACCTCCCTCCTACGTTTAAAATTCATAATGTGTTCCACAAGTCATTACTTAAGAGGTACGTGGCACCAGTCATACCATCACCTCTACCTCCTCCTCCAGTGGTGGTCAATGGTAACTTGGAGTTTCAAGTGTCAAAGATCATTGACTCACGTCTGAATCGCCGGTCCCTTCAGTACTTGGTGCATTGGAAGGGGTATGGTCCAGAGGAGAGGACGTGGGTTCCTGCGTCTGACATTAACGCAGATCGTTTGGTGCGGACCTTCCACAGAACTCACCCGGGCAAACCTGGCCCTGAGGGTCCGGAGGCCCCTCGTAGAAGGGGGGGTACTGTCATGTGTGCATCGCCACGAAGATCGTCGCAGTTGCACATTCTGACTTCTCACAGCTGAGTTGCTGTTTCTTTGTGTTTGGCAGTTAGGGAGTTAATTCTGTCTGTGCTCAGTTCTGGGACTGGGTGCAGTTTCTCCCGGCTGCAATTAATTATTTGTTGATTGGTTTCCTTTAAATCTCTGGTTGTCTGTATGGGAGTTGCCAGTGAAATTCTTCATGCAGACCACAGATAGGATTGTATCTGTATAGACTTAAGTTAAAGAGCTCCTTAGTTGTTTTAAGCTCACCTTGCTTAGAGTTTAATATCCCAGATCATTTATGTTCCTTCTGTGTTTGAGTGTGTATGCAAGTCTGTGTTTTCTCCAGTCTGTCTTATATTTCTAATCTGTGTATTTAGCAGAGATCAGCCCATATCCCTTTGGTGGTAATCAGAATCCTTCTTAGGATTGATTACAGGGTTCAGGGACTGATAGGAGACTGTCACGCGGTCTTATGATATGTGTACGATGTTAGTAAACTATTCTTAAAAGAACAACACTCTATACAACATATAGATTAGCAACATCAGCATGTAAATATAGAATAGATTTACCTGACACGATATCCGTTGAACTCAGGGTTAATCTTGAGGACTTGATACACTGTCACAGGAAAGAGGAGGACCGGGGTCTAACCTGACCCTAAACTGGGGTCCTAACTAATCCCTCACCTTGGAGGTACTGATAATGGTTCAGAGGTCCAAGTCTCCAGCCTAACCCTGTCTCCTATCAGTCCCTGAACCCTGTAATCAGTCCTAAGAAGGATACTGATTACCACCAAAGGGATATGGGCTGATCTCTGCTAAATACACAGATTAGACATATAAGACAGACTGGAGAAAACACAGACTTGCATACACACTCAAACACAGAAGGAACATAAATGATCTGGGATATTAAACTCTAAGCAAGGTGAGCTTAAAACAACTAAGGAGCTCTTTAACTTAAGTCTATACAGATACAATCCTATCTGTGGTCTGCATGAAGAATTTCACTGGCAACTCCCAACACAGACAACCAGAGATTTAAAGGAAACCAATCAACAAATAATTAATTGCAGCCGGGAGAAACTGCACCCAGTCCCAGAACTGAGCACAGACAGAATTAACTCCCTAACTGCCAAACACAAAGAAACAGCAACTCAGCTGTGAGAAGTCAGAATGTGCAACTGCGACGATCTTCGTGGCGATGCACACATGACAGTACCCCCCTTCTACGAGGGGCCTCCGGACCCTCAGGGCCAGGTTTGCCCGGGTGAGTTCTGTGGAAGGTCCGCACCAAACGATCTGCGTTAATGTCAGACGCAGGAACCCACGTCCTCTCCTCTGGACCATACCCCTTCCAATGCACCAAGTACTGAAGGGACCGGCGATTCAGACGTGAGTCAATGATCTTTGACACTTGAAACTCCAAGTTACCATTGACCACCACTGGAGGAGGAGGTAGAGGTGATGGTATGACTGGTGCCACGTACCTCTTAAGTAATGACTTGTGGAACACATTGTGGATTTTAAACATAGGAGGGAGGTCCAGACGAAATGCCACAGGATTAATTATGGAACTGATCCTGTACGGCCCGATGAATCTGGGGCCCAGCTTCCAGGAGGGAACTTTAAGTTTTATATTCCTGGTAGACAACCATACCAGATCGTTCACATTAAGATCTGGACCAGAAACTCTCCTCCTATCAGCCATACGTTTATAACGGTTCCCCATAGCACTCAGATTATTCAATACACCTCTCCACACTGAAGCAAGTGATGACGAGAAACGCTCCTCCTCAGGAACCCCAGAAGGGCCCCCCCCATAGAATGTACAAAACTGGGGATGAAAACCATATGCCCCAATAAACGTGGACTTACCAGTGGACTCGCTCCGCCTGTTGTTAAGAGCGAACTCTGCCAGAGGCAAGAAAGAAGACCAGTCCTCCTGGTTCTCTGAGACAAAACACCGAAGATAAGTCTCTAGGTTTTGATTCAGACGCTCTGTCTGACCATTGGTCTGCGGATGAAAAGCCGAGGAAAATGACAATTGCATCCCCCGACGTAAACAAAATGCCCTCCAAAACTTGGACACAAACTGAGACCCCCTATCTGACACCACATCAGAAGGCAACCCATGAAGTCTCACAATCTCCCCAATGAACACCTGCGCCAGAGTTTTAGCATTAGGGAGGGCAGGAAGAGCAATGAAATGTGCCATCTTACTGAACCTGTCAACAACCACCAGTATGACAGTCTTCCCTGACGACTGAGGAAGGTCCGTGATGAAGTCCATAGACAAATGAGTCCATGGACGCTCCGGAAGTTTCAAGGGTAAGAGGGTCCCAGACGGACGGGTATGAGGGGTCTTAGAGCGAGCACAAACCCCACAGGACGCGACAAAAGTTAAAACATCTTTATTAACGTTAGGCCACCAAAACCGGCGAGAAAGGAGATCTAAAGTAGCCTTACTCCCTGGATGTCCTGCTAAAGCAGAATTATGATGTGCCTCAATAACCTTTTGTCTCAACTGATTTGGGACAAACAGTCTCCCTGGAGGTCCTGCAGGGGCGTCCCCCTGAGCCTCTAATACCTCCTCCTCAAGCTCAGAACATACAGCCGACACTACCACCCCCTCCTGAAGGATAGGAATCGGGTCATCCATTTTCCCGGCCCCTGGGAAACTGCGAGACAAGGCATCCGCCTTTACATTCTTAGATCCAGGCTATAAGTGACAACAAAATTAAACCTGGTAAAAAACAACGACCATCGAGCTTGTCTGGAATTCAGACGCTTAGCAGATTCCAAATACAGCAGGTTCTTGTGATCAGTAATGACGGTGACCGGGTGGACTGCCCCCTCCAAAAAGTGACGCCATTCTTCAAAAGCCAACTTAATGGCCAAAAGTTCCCTATTGCCGATATCATAATTCCTTTCGGCGGACGACAATTTTTTAGAAAAGAAAGCGCACGGATGCCATTTACCAGGGGACGGACCCTGGGACAATATTGCACCCACCCCTACGTCAGACGCGTCCACCTCCACAACGAACGGCTGTGATGCATCTGGTTGGATGAGAACGGGTGCCGAAGCAAAACATTTTTTCAAAGAGGAAAAAGCTTGGCAAGCTTTGTCCGACCATTTAGAAAAATCCGTCCCTTTTCTTGTCATGTCAGTGAGAGGTTTGACAACAGATGAGAAATTACAAATAAATTTCCGGTAGTAGTTAGCAAACCCCAGAAAACGCTGCAGAGCCTTAAGATCCTCTGGCTGATCCCATTCAAGCACTGCTCTCACCTTTTCAGGGTCCATACGGAAACCGGAGGCTGACACCAAGAAACCCAAAAACTGAAGTTCCTGTACGGCGAATACACACTTTTCCAGTTTGGCGTATAGTTTATTGTCTCGCAAGATCTGCAACACCTGTCTCACATGCTCCTGGTGAGACACAAGATCTGGTGAGTAAATTAAAATGTCATCCAAATATACGACCACAAACAGCCCCACCAGATGACGAAAAATGTCATTAACAAAATGTTGGAATACTGCTGGTGCAGTAGTCAGACCAAAAGGCATGACAAGGTTCTCATAATGTCCCTCCGGCGTGTTAAACGCCGTTTTCCACTCATCCCCCTCTTTTATCCTAATCAGATTATACGCCCCCCTGAGATCCAATTTAGAGAACCATTTGGCGCCAACAATTTGATTGAAGAGATCAGGAATCAGAGGGAGTGGATACGGATCTCGAACAGTAATCCGATTAAGTTCGCGGAAATCCAAGCAAGGGCGTAGGCCTCCATCTTTTTTCTTGACAAAGAAGAACCCCGCGGCCACTGGGGAAGATGAAGGTCTAATATGCCCTTTGGCCAGACTTTCCGAAATATAATCTTTCATAGCCTGCCTCTCAGGACCAGAAAGGTTATATAACCTAGCTTTAGGTAACTTAGCATCAGGAAGTAAATTAATAGAGCAGTCATACACGCGATGAGGAGGCAACTCCTGACACCCCTCCTCAGAGAACACAACCCCAAAGTCCTCCAAAAAAGGAGGCAAAGTACTAGGCACGACCGCACTGATGACTGTGTTCATGCAGTTACTTTTGCAAAACTCCCCCCATTGGCTTATATCTCTGGACTGCCAATTAATCACAGGGTTATGTTTAACCAACCAAGGAAGTCCCAACACAATAGGAGTAGGTAGACCCTCCAACACATAACAAGATAATAGTTCCCTATGTATTGCCCCTACCCGAAGGTCAATGTTATGAACCTCATGAACAAAGCTACCTTGGCCGAGAGGCCTGGCGTCAATGGAGAATATAGGGATCGGTTTGACCAATACACTCAGATGCATACCTTGAGCCTGAGCAAACTGAGCGTCAACCAGATTAGCCCCGGACCCACTATCAAGAAGAACAGAAAATCTCTCCACTCTCCTACCAACCACCACCTCCACTGGTACAAGGAACTGAGAAGAACTAGCGGACGAAATACATACTCCCAGGTTGTCGTCCACCACACAACCTGGGATTAACAGTTTTCCGGCGACTTTTTGCTCAACAAGGCACGGGATGGACATCCCCCAACAAAATGTCCCTCTTTCCCGCAGAAGAAACACCTTCTAGTCCTGCGGCGTACCGCCAATCCCCTCCTACGAAATGATGTCCCTCCCAACTGCATAGGCTCCTCCGAACAGACAAGGGGAACCTCAACATAAGGGACTTTAGTAGTAGGTGGAGTAACAACAGGGGGCGGAGTTACCTCACCCCTCTCCCGAAGCCGTCTATCAGTACGGATAGCTAGGGCCATAGCAGCCTCCAGTGATGGAGGAGAATCATACTGAGCCAAAACGTCCTTTAATTTGTCAGAAAGCCCATGACAAAACTGGCTTCTAAGAGCTGGGTCATTCCACTGAGTATCTGTGGCCCATCTACGGAACTCAGAAGCAAATTCCTCCGCCGGACGATCTCCCTGCTGTATCTTACGTAATTTTGTCTCAGCAAGAGAGACCCGATCTGGGTCATCATATACCAAACCCAGGGCAGTAAAAAATCGATCTACTGACTGTAGAGCCGGGGATCCCGGAGGAAGGGAGAAGGCCCAGGATTGAGGGTCCCCATGTAGGAGCGAGATAACAATTCCCACTCTCTGCTCTTCACTCCCTGATGATCGAGGCCGAAGCCGAAAATACAATTTACATGCTTCCCTGAAGGTAAAAAATTTGTCTCGCCCACCAGTGAACCTGTCCGGGAGAGCTACTTTAGGTTCAAATCTGGTTTGCTCCGAGGGAGACAAAACTTTGGACTTAATGTCCATCAGCTCCATGGATAATCCCTGCAACTGCAGAGCCAGCTGGGCTACTGGATCCATGGCAACTGGGAATAATTTTATTGGCCAGTGAAAATGTCACGCGGTCTTATGATATGTGTACGATGTTAGTAAACTATTCTTAAAAGAACAACACTCTATACAACATATAGATTAGCAACATCAGCATGTAAATATAGAATAGATTTACCTGACACGATATCCGTTGAACTCAGGGTTAATCTTGAGGACTTGATACACTGTCACAGGAAAGAGGAGGACCGGGGGTCTAACCTGACCCTAAACTGGGGTCCTAACTAATCCCTCACCTTGGAGGTACTGATAATGGTTCAGAGGTCCAAGTCTCCAGCCTAACACTGTCTCCTATCAGTCCCTGAACCCTGTAATCAGTCCTAAGAAGGATACTGATTACCACCAAAGGGATATGGGCTGATCTCTGCTAAATACACAGATTAGACATATAAGACAGACTGGAGAAAACACAGACTTGCATACACACTCAAACACAGAAGGAACATAAATGATCTGGGATATTAAACTCTAAGCAAGGTGAGCTTAAAACAACTAAGGAGCTCTTTAACTTAAGTCTATACAGATACAATCCTATCTGTGGTCTGCATGAAGAATTTCACTGGCAACTCCCAACACAGACAACCAGAGATTTAAAGGAAACCAATCAACAAATAATTAATTGCAGCCGGGAGAAACTGCACCCAGTCCCAGAACTGAGCACAGACAGAATTAACTCCCTAACTGCCAAACACAAAGAAACAGCAACTCAGCTGTGAGAAGTCAGAATGTGCAACTGCGACGATCTTCGTGGCGATGCACACATGACAGAGACAGGGTTAAGGTACTGCCACACTAAGCTATCCCGCTAGCGATCTCGTTAGCGTTGCATACTAATGAGATCGCTAGCGGGATTGTTTCTATATCGCTAAATGCAGTCACATTTAGCGATATAGTTAACGACGCTATCGCCGTTAGCGATCTTCTTAACGACTTTAGCGGTACAAAAGTACCGCTAAATCGCTAAGAAAAGGTGCCACACAGCGATTAGATACTTACCCAGCGGGAGCGCCAGCGATGAAATAGGGTCCGGAACGATTCCAGCGACGAGCGAGATCACAGCAGGAAGCTCGTCGCTGGAAGCTGCCGCACTGAACAATATCGCTAACGGGATCGCTAAATAGTGACGTTTTTTAGCGATCCCGTTAGCGATATTGTTTAGTGTGGCATACCCTTTAGGCTGGAGACTTGGACCTCTGAACCATTATCAGTACCTCCAAGGTGAGGGATTAGTTAGGACCCCAGTTTAGGGTCAGGTTAGACCCCCGGTCCTCTTCTTTCCTGTGACAGTGTATCAAGTCCTCAAGATTAATCCTGAGTTCAACGGATATCGTGTCAGGTAAATCTATTCTATATTTACATGCTGATGTTGCTAATCTATATGTTGTATAGAGTGATGTTCTTTTAAGAATAGTTTACTGACATCGTACACATATCATAAGACCGCGTGACAGCATCAGAGCAATGCAGTAATGTGGTTTCATACATCACCTCAACAAGTCAAACATCACAGACAATTCCTGCTTCTTATCATAGTCCAAGAAAAACAGCCCTGTCAGTGCTCCTCAGGGGCATCTTAGGTAATCATAAAAAAAGCATTTTCTTGCTGTGTCTATGTTTATATACGAAGGAATTGCACATGTTAAGTAGAGTTCATTTGTTTAAGGCCGGCGTCACACACAACTACAAAAAATCGGTCCGTTTTAGTCGGTCGATTGTCGGATCAAAATACAAACATCACACATCCTTCTGGCATCCGATTTTCCTTCAAAGATGCGATTTAGTCGCATGTGTGTGTACCTTGTAACATCTGATTTTCATCCGACTTGCGAGAATTTCTCGCAGGCTTGCAAAACTGACATATAATGGATCCAAAAGAATAGTATTTCAATCACAAAAGAAAGAATAGATATATACACATAGAACACATATATATATATATATATATATATATATATATACATGTCATTGTGACATGTATATATTGTGAGACAGTGAAGGAATATGTGTTGAATGGGGTGTACATTTCACCTAGGTATAAGGGAAATGTGTGGCTTTGTAAACCTAGTGGTAGAGAAAGGTCACTACACCTCACATTCAACACACAGTTGCAGCTCAGGCCTGAAATCACTCAGGTGTTAATTAGGAGACCAGAAGTAGGTGTCTGCAAACACAGTCTGAGAGCTGTTTTCAGTCTGGACACAGGGAGGTGTCCTGGCACAAAGAAGCAGTCTCCAGGATTGAGAGCTGTCTTCAGTCTGGACACAGGGAGGTGTCCTGGCACAAAGAAGCAGTCTCCAGGATTGAGCGCTAGCTTAGCCTGGACACAGGGAAGGTGTCTCGGCACAAGAAGCAGACTCCAGGAGTGGAGCACGTTTAATCTGGACAAGGGGTCCAGGCACAGAAGGTGTCTCCAGGAGTGTGAGCTATCTCAGTCTGGGTGCAGGAAGTACCCCGGACACAGGAGTAGTCGCAGTGAGAATCCGTGCGAATAGCGGCTGAATAGGAGTGGATCTCTCTCAAGTCTGGACATTGAAGGTGCCTTCAGACACAAGGAGGAGTATCTGTGAAACTCCATACTGGTAACATATATCATATGTGTTGTTTTGGGTCAGGCTGGTAGAGCCGGGACCCGGATAGACAGGGCAATCTATCTATGTGTAATTAGTGGCTAGACAAGCCCAGGTTTTCTGTTTATGCTTTATTTTTATCTGTTTGCTGTGGACTTTAATAAAACTGGTTGCGGCCAGTTTTACACCAGAACTGCTGTCTGAATGAACTGTTTTCGTGCCATTCTGTCTACCCAGACAGCGATCCTAGAGCTATACCCCCTGGAAATGTTACAATTGGCGGAGAATGCTGGGGCAGCGCAGTGGCTGATACAGTTAGTGCTGGAGTGTGCATGCAGCACAGAGGCTTAGAGACAGCAATAAAGGTGAAGTCTGTTGAAATAGCAGCAGAGAAAAAAAAAAAGTGTGTCAGCAGAAACGTCTGTTTGGAGCAGTCTTGGAGAGACAGTGGCCCTGATAGGGTCTGCAGAGAGAAAATGTATGCACAGCAAAGCTGAACTTGTTGTGAAAATGACTGTGGAATGTGCAGCAGCAAAAGAAAAGTCTGTGGAGCAGTCTTAAAGAGACAGTAGCCCTAATAGACTTTGCAAAGAAAAAAAAAAAAAAAAAAAGTGTCTGCACAGCAGAGCTGAATTTTTCTATGGAAAGACTGTAGAGTGTGTATGTCTTGAGTGAAGACTGCCGTTGTTAAGACAGAGAAGTCTGACAGCATGGATGACAGCATGGAGGCGCTGTTTGAACAAATGGCGCAAGTTAATATGCAACATAAGACTGCTGTGATTGAGACAGATGAGTCCGGCAGTATGGAGGAGCTCGTTGAGTACCTGGTGCAGGCCCAGCGAAGCATGCAGCAGAGCATGGAGCAGCAGCGCCTGCAGCACCAGCAGCTCATGCAGCAGGCCCAGCAGCAATTCCTGCAGCAGCAGCAGGAGAATAACCGGTTATTTGTTGAGCAGATGACAGCACCAAAAAAGGATTTCGGTGCCGCGTCCCGAAGTAATGTTGTGAAGGCACCGGCGTTGTCCGCTATAAAGAAGGCGGTAAGACGGTCCTTGAGAAAAATGACACCTCGTGATGATGTGGAGGTATATCTTACTAGGTTTGAGAGACTGGCAGAGAAGGAGAATCTGCCACTATCTGAATGGGCCATGGCGGTCGTACCCTATCTGACTGGGGAACCCCAAAAAGTCTGGGCTGACCTGAGCAAGCAGGACAGCGAAGACTATGACAAGTTGAAAGAGGCGATTCTTACCCGGCTGGGTGTTACGGTGACAGCCCGTGCCAGGGGAGTTCATGACTGGAGATGCAGTTGGGAGTCTGCAGTCAGCAAACATGATTATGGAGTTGAAAAGGTGATAGTGAACCGCTACACCCGAGCATGTCCTCCTGAGGACGCCAATCGTCTGGTCAGCCTGATGGAGAAGGCCTTCGCCAGCAAAGACTGTCTCCGTGACCAGCCGTCTGAGAGGTCGTCACTTCAGAGTTCCCGGACGCTGAACTCTTGCGGTAAGAGCGTTCCAGCTGTTGGGGACATGGGGTATGCTGATAAACGGGTTCAGGCCCGAGGGGACATATGGGAGGGTGATTGTGGTGGACAGTGTTGGAGATGTCGTGAAATTGCAGCCAGCTGTTCACTAGAGGGGGAGCCTATGTGCCGTGATGTTGGCAGGTCCCTCTCTCTCTGCGCAGAACCTGTGTGTGTGTCCACCTCAGCCGAAGAGATTGGACCACAGGTGTCCCGGTGGTTGTAAATGACTGCCCAGCACAGGCCCTCTTGGACTCAGAGAGTCCAGTGACTTCCGTATGTGACAGCCTGATTGATAGGGACTTCATCCCTGATAAGCACCTGAGTATGGTGTACGTCCATGGAGACACCAAAGTCTACCCAGAGACTGCCGTGGACTTGGTCCCCAAACTCGGGGAGGTTTCATATGAAGTGAGGGTAGTGAAGAACCTGGTGCACCCCGTCATATTGGGTAATGACTTTCCCGATCTAAGGGTCTCTGGGGGAGAAATGTTTCTGATGGACAGTGTGATGAAGCTCCTACTGAGGGTGCGCAGTCCCGAGGGGCGGAACACAATGCTAGTGGGCCGTTAAACTTATATGATGATGATGATGATCATGATAATGATGATGACCATGATAATGATGATGATAATGATGATGATGATGATGATCATGATAATGATGATGACCATGATAATGATGCTGATGCTGATAATGATAGTGATGATGATCATGATAGTGATGATGATACTGATCATAGTCATGATAATGATATTGATAATAATGATGACTGTGATAGTGATGAAATTCCTTTGCAGGTGATGTTGGGAGACGAGGATGGTGGTTCTCAGGAACCGAGTGTCCCTGACTTACCTGTGCCCTGTGACAATTTTGAGAGTGAGCAGTGGCGAGACCCCACTCTTAGGACGGCACAGGAAAATATGATTGTTATAAATGAGGTTTCCCAGGAGCCTGGCTCTGAGGAGAGGTTTCCTCATGCTGCCATGGACAATAACCTATTGTATAGGGACACTGAAGTCCAGGGAGAGGTCGTGAGTCAGCCCCTAGTACCTGAGCTATATAGAAGTATAGTGCTGGGGTTGTCACATAGTCACATACTTGAGGGACCAGATGGTGAAGTTGATGTTGTGGATGACATGTTGACTAGGGTTCCAGATCAAGATGTGAATGAAAATGAATTATATAACCCTGACAGTGAGCCAGATGTGACTGAAGAAGTGGAGTATGGGATGGACGGTGGGGCTTCTGGGCGTGTCTTGCCAGAAGAGCCTGAAAGTGGGGAACTGGAGAAACGTGAAAAGCCCCCTATACCTTCTGTGATAGTTGGTGACACATGGTCAGTGCACCAGGGACAGGAGGTACGTGAGTTTCTGAGGAAGAGTCAGCAGAAGTGTTCTGATGTGTCGGGTCGTACTTCTCTGGCCAGGCACTATATCGAAAATGAGCCCGGCCCTAAGGTCAAGATGAAACCTGTAGGATACCCGAGGCCCGCAGAGAGTATAGGCCTGGGAGGGTACCGGGTAGTGCGGATGCTTTAGATGAAGAGAAAGCTGATGTTGGCTATGACTCAGGTGATGATATAAATGACAGTGGTGAAGATGAAGCTGATGAGGGCCATGACTGGTCCAGAGTTCACTGTCTCTGTTGGATTGTTAACCAGCCCTCCGGTCTGGATGACCAGCCCTCCGGTCTGGAGAAGAGGGAGGGGATATGTGAGACAGTGAAGGAATATGTGTTGAATGGGGTGTACATTTCACCTAGGTATAAGGGAAATGTGTGGCTTTGTAAACCTAGTGGTAGAGAAAGGTCACTACACCTCACATTCAACACACAGTTGCAGCTCAGGCCTGAAATCACTCAGGTGTTAATTAGGAGACCAGAAGTAGGTGTCTGCAAACACAATCTGAGAGCTGTTTTCAGTCTGGACACAGGGAGGTGTCCTGGCACAAAGAAGCAGTCTCCAGGATTGAGAGCTGTCTTCAGTCTGGACACAGGGAGGTGTCCTGGCACAAAGAAGCAGTCTCCAGGATTGAGAGCTAGCTTAGCCTGGACACAGGGAAGGTGTCTCGGCACAAGAAGCAGACTCCAGGAGTGGAGCACGTTTAATCTGGACAAGGGGTCCAGGCACAGAAGGTGTCTCCAGGAGTGTGAGCTATCTCAGTCTGGGTGCAGGAAGTACCCCGGACACAGGAGTAGTCGCAGTGAGAATCCGTGCGAATAGCGGCTGAATAGGAGTGGATCTCTCTCAAGTCTGGACATTGAAGGTGCCTTCAGACACAAGGAGGAGTATCTGTGAAACTCCATACTGGTAACATATATCATATGTGTTGTTTTGGGTCAGGCTGGTAGAGCCGGGACCCGGATAGACAGGGCAATCTATCTATGTGTAATTAGTGGCTAGACAAGCCCAGGTTTTCTGTTTATGCTTTATTTTTATCTGTTTGCTGTGGACTTTAATAAAACTGGTTGCGGCCAGTTTTACACCAGAACTGCTGTCTGAATGAACTGTTTTCGTGCCATTCTGTCTACCCAGACAGCGATCCTAGAGCTATACCCCCTGGAAATGTTACAATATATATATATTTATAGTTCTTACACTTCTACATACTGTAATAGCCGCTAATTCAATTGCCGGCTTTTGTGAAATCACAGAAGCCGACATGAAATGATACATTGTTTCCACACAGTTAACCATGTCATTTCCTGTATTTTGATATTTGTTTAGAACTTACAATTACATGAGTGTATTTGTGCAAAATTTCAGACATGTAGGGGTTAATTAAAGGTGTAAATTCGTTGAAAAAAAATGCGTGGGCTCCCGCTGTATTTTCTCCACCAGACAGACAAAGCAAGCGAGTGGGGGCAGATCAATAACAGCCTAGGGAGGGTACATTTTTTTGTGCCCCCCCTGGCTACTAACATCTGCCCCCAGACACCCCAGAAAGGGCAAATCTATAATTAGATTCGCCCTTTCTGGCACTTTGCCCGTCTATTCCCATTGCCCTGTAGCGGTGGCGAATGGGTTAATAATGTCACCTTAATGTCACCTTAGTATTGAAAGGTGACCTTAAGGCAGGTTAATAATTGAGAGCTGTCAATTAGACAACTATCAATTATTAATCCTATTGTATGATAGAAAAATCAAACACACACAGTTTAATAAAAAAGAAGTTTAATGAAATAATCACACAGTTTTTGACCATATTTTATTTTCCTGCTAAAACCATTTCCTGTAATAAAAATAAAATAAAAAAGCAAAATTATTCTTACCAATCTGATGTACAGTCAGGTCCCACGGTGTAATCCATCAGAAAGGGTTAACAGGTTACAGGTCGCAGAGAGCTAATAATGCTGTCTCAGACCTGTATTCCCCTGAATGAATAACTTCCTCTCCAGCGAAAGGAGAGGAATAGATTAATGAATGGAGCTTAATTGATTTATTGCCACTTTCACTTCAGTGACCTGACCTAACGTGAAAGTGGGACACAATCAATTAAGCTTCATTCATTAATCACATCCTCTCCTGTCGGCAGGAGATAAGCTCATTCATTCAGGAGCTATCAGATGAGCACGCAGGATTACTTGGCTGCTTATGTGATTGCTAGTTAACTCTTTGTGAAGGATTACATCGTGGGAGTGACAGATTGCCAGATAGGTAAGAATAATGTTGTTTTATTATTTTATATTTATTTTAGAAGAACAAGGGCTTCGAACGGATTAAGAGTGAAATAAAAGATGGTCAAAAAAATGTGTTTTTATTTCATTAAAATTATTTATTCTTAAAGTGTGTGTGTTTTTTTATTTACTTCAATAGGATTAATAATTGATAGTTGTCTAATTGACAGCTCTCAATTATTAACCTGCCTTAAGGTCACCTTTCAATACTAAGGTGACATTAAGGTGACATTATTAACCCATTCGCCACCGATACAGGGCAATGGGAATAGACGGGCAAAGTGCCAGAAAGGGCGAATCTAATTATAGATTTGCCCTTTCTGGGGTGTCTGGGGGCAGATGTTAGTCGCCAGGGGGGGCACAAAAAAATGTACCCTCCCTAGGCTATTATTATCTGCCCCCACTCGCTTGCTTTGTCTGTCTGGTGGAGAAAATACAGCGGGAGCCCACGCATTTTTTTTCAACGAATTTACACCTTTAATTAACCCCTACATGTCTGAAATTTTGCACAAATACACTCATGTAATTGTAAGTTCTAAACAAATATCAAAATACAGGAAATGACATGGTTAACTGTGTGGAAACAATGTATCATTTCATGTCGGCTTCTGTGATTTCACAAAAGCCGGCAATTGAATTAGCGGCTATTACAGTATGTAGAAGTCTAGGAACTATAAATATATATATATATACATGTCACAATGACATGTATATATATATATGTATTCTATGTGTGTATATCTATTCTTTCTATTCTTTATTAAAGCTGTCAGTGTGATTTTACAGTATAGCCGGGGATGAATTGCCGGCTTTTCTAAAGGACACCGATGCGATTTAATCGCAAGTCACACATGCGGTCCGTTTGTAATCAGATTTTTCATCGCTCCCATAGACTTGCATTGGCGATAGTCGACCCACAATCGGTGACAATCGCAGCATGCTGCGATTGCACACGGACGTTTAAAACGGACCACAAAAAATCTGATACTGGGAGCTGCTCCATAGATTAACATAGGGCAGACTGCAATACGATTTTTCATCGTATTGCAGTCGTCCGATTCTGTCGCCAATGTGACGCCGGCCTAACACGGACTATGGTACTGTTTCCTCTCTGATTACCCCAAGAAAAATGCAAAAATTCAACCATTGAATTTCATTCAATTCTTTAAAAAAAATTACTGGCATTTATCTCTGCACATGTAAATGTGTAATAAATCCAGATTCTGTTCACATAACACTAATAGAACAAGGAAATATTTGTAGAAATTAATTTTTAATTTAATTTATAAATCAATGTTTTTAAACGTCTTTTTATTATGAGTGCAATGGTATTATAGCGCGGTAGTACCATTGCACTCAGCTGTCTATTATCC
>JARQOD010000010.1:108688547-108782243 GCA_033576555.1 Oophaga sylvatica | reverse complement strand
TGTCTCGGCACAGAAGCAGACTCCAGGAGTGGAGCACGTTTAATCTGGACAAGGGTCCAGGCACAGAAGGTGTCTCCAGGAGTGTGAGCTATCTCAGTCTGGGTGCAGGAAGTACCCCGGACACAGAGTAGTCGCAGTGAGAATCCGTGCGAATAGCGGCTGAATAGGAGTGGATCTCTCTCAAGTCTGGACATTGAAGGTGCCTTCAGACACAAGGAGGAGTATCTGTGAAACTCCATACTGGTAACAATATCATATGTGTTGTTTTGGGTCAGGCTGGTAGAGCCGGGACCCGGATAGACAGGGCAATCTATCTATGTGTAATTAGTGGCTAGACAAGCCCAGGTTTTCTGTTTATGCTTTATTTTTATCTGTTTGCTGTGGACTTTAATAAAACTGGTTGCGGCCAGTTTTACACCAGAACTGCTGTCTGAATGAACTGTTTTCGTGCCATTCTGTCTACCCAGACAGCGATCCTAGAGCTATACCCCCTGGAAATGTTACAATATATATATATTTATAGTTCTTACACTTCTACATACTGTAATAGCCGCTAATTCAATTGCCGCTTTTGTGAAATCACAGAAGCCGACATGAAATGATACATTGTTTCCACACAGTTAACCATGTCATTTCCTGTATTTTGATATTTGTTTAGAACTTACAATTACATGAGTGTATTTGTGCAAAATTTCAGACATGTAGGGGTTAATTAAAGGTGTAAATTCGTTGAAAAAAAATGCGGGCTCCCGCTGTATTTTCTCCACCAGACAGACAAAGCAAGCGAGTGGGGGCAGATAATAACAGCCTAGGGAGGGTACATTTTTTTGTGCCCCCCCTGGCTACTAACATCTGCCCCCAGACACCCCAGAAAGGGCAAATCTATAATTAGATTCGCCCTTTCTGGCACTTTGCCCGTCTATTCCCATTGCCCTGTAGCGGTGGCGAATGGGTTAATAATGTCACCTTAATGTCACCTTAGTATTGAAAGGTGACCTTAAGGCAGGTTAATAATTGAGAGCTGTCAATTAGACAACTATCAATTATTAATCCTATTGTATGATAGAAAAATCAAACACACACAGTTTAATAAAAAAGAAGTTTAATGAAATAATCACACAGTTTTTGACCATATTTTATTTTCCTGCTAAAACCATTTCCTGTAATAAAAATAAAATAAAAAAGCAAAATTATTCTTACCAATCTGATGTACAGTCAGGTCCCACGGTGTAATCCATCAGAAAGGGTTAACAGGTTACAGGTCGCAGAGAGCTAATAATGCTGTCTCAGACCTGTATTCCCCTGAATGAATAACTTCCTCTCCCAGCGAAAGGAGAGGAATAGATTAATGAATGGAGCTTAATTGATTTATTGCCACTTTCACTTCAGTGACCTGACCTAACGTGAAAGTGGGACACAATCAATTAAGCTTCATTCATTAATCACATCCTCTCCTGTCGGCAGGAGATAAGCTCATTCATTCAGGAGCTATCAGATGAGCACGCAGGATTACTTGAGCTGCTTATGTGATTGCTAGTTAACTCTTTGTGAAGGATTACATCGTGGGATGTGACAGATTGCCAGATAGGTAAGAATAATGTTGTTTTATTATTTTATATTTATTTTAGAAGAACAAGGGCTTCGAACGGATTAAGAGTGAAATAAAAGATGGTCAAAAAAATGTGTTTTTATTTCATTAAAATTATTTATTCTTAAAGTGTGTGTGTTTTTTTATTTACTTCAATAGGATTAATAATTGATAGTTGTCTAATTGACAGCTCTCAATTATTAACCTGCCTTAAGGTCACCTTTCAATACTAAGGTGACATTAAGGTGACATTATTAACCCATTCGCCACCGATACAGGGCAATGGGAATAGACGGGCAAAGTGCCAGAAAGGGCGAATCTAATTATAGATTTGCCCTTTCTGGGGTGTCTGGGGGCAGATGTTAGTCGCCAGGGGGGGCACAAAAAAATGTACCCTCCCTAGGCTATTATTATCTGCCCCCACTCGCTTGCTTTGTCTGGTGGAGAAAATACAGCGGGAGCCCACGCATTTTTTTTCAACGAATTTACACCTTTAATTAACCCCTACATGTCTGAAATTTTGCACAAATACACTCATGTAATTGTAAGTTCTAAACAAATATCAAAATACAGGAAATGACATGGTTAACTGTGTGGAAACAATGTATCATTTCATGTCGGCTTCTGTGATTTCACAAAAGCCGGCAATTGAATTAGCGGCTATTACAGTATGTAGAAGTCTAGGAACTATAAATATATATATATATACATGTCACAATGACATGTATATATATATATGTATTCTATGTGTGTATATCTATTCTTTCTATTCTTTATTAAAGCTGTCAGTGTGATTTTACAGTATAGCCGGGGATGAATTGCCGGCTTTTCTAAAGGACACCGATGCGATTTAATCGCAAGTCACACATGCGGTCCGTTTGTAATCAGATTTTTCATCGCTCCCATAGACTTGCATTGGCGATAGTCGACCCACAATCGGTGACAATCGCAGCATGCTGCGATTGCACACGGACGTTTAAAACGGACCACAAAAAATCTGATACTGGGAGCTGCTCCATAGATTAACATAGGGCAGACTGCAATACGATTTTTCATCGTATTGCAGTCGTCCGATTCTGTCGCCAATGTGACGCCGGCCTAACACGGACTATGGTACTGTTTCCTCTCTGATTCCCCAAGAAAAATGCAAAAATTCAACCATTGAATTTCATTCAATTCTTTAAAAAAAATTACTGGCATTTATCTCTGCACATGTAAATGTGTAATAAATCCAGATTCTGTTCACATAACACTAATAGAACAAGGAAATATTTGTAGAAATTAATTTTTAATTTAATTTATAAATCAATGTTTTTAAACGTCTTTTTATTATGAGTGCAATGGTATTATAGCGCGGTAGTACCATTGCACTCAGCTGTCTATTATCCTACGGGTTGTCACACAGGACTTGCTCCAACTACCAGCAGCAATCAGCAAGTCCTATCTCCCCCTTTTTTGGACGCTAGTGTTCTATACCGTCTTACATCTTTTTATTTTGATTTAAAAAAAATCAATTCAAACCAACAAACAATGAGTCAAATGTTATAAAGAACTCTTGTTTAGGCTCATGTTCACATCAAGATACTACATTACTTAACATGTGAGATGCACATACTGCTATACCTAAGTTTGAATAGTTCATTATATTCAAAGAAAAAGCAAATTAAGCAGATAAATGAAAGGACAAATGAATAAATGAATGGATTCAATATGATACACCAGAGTACTACTGTGATGCTAGTCACTTCACATGGCCAAGCCGTGAGTCAGAATAGTCAAGGAGTCTAAGGTCAGTAGCCAGGAGGGTACGTCATAAAAAATACGAAGAGACAAAAGCGTGGTGGGGGAATGTTCCGAGGTCAGAATACCAGGAGGATAACGGATCAGAACAGAAGGGGTTAAACAGACAGATGTTCAGAATGAAGACCAAGGTAAGGCAACAAAAGATCAAGCATACAGCAGTCAAGGCACAAGTAGCATATACCTCACTAGCTAAATGTACCGTCTGGCAGAGGTCTGGGAGAAACAGCTCAGGTGAATAGTATGACAATAATCTGGGCTAATGAACCCTTGGAGACAGCCGATGCCTTCAAGTCTCAGATTGGATAGTCGAGCTGTCAATCAACGCATTCACACAGCTCAGCACGCCCCTGTACCAGATAGGATCGCTGAGCTGTCAATCAAAGTACTGACAGCTTCAGCATGCCCCTGTACCAGATTGGACGCCCGAGCTGTCAGTAGATTCATTCCAGACACACTGAGGGGTGGAACCATGACAATACCCCCTCTTCTAGGGGGGCCAGGAAATTTTAGATAGAAGATCCTGACTATCCGATCCGCCTTCACATTTCGAAGAGGGACCCAGGATCTCTCCTCTGGTTTGTATCCCCTCCAGTGGATGAGGTACTGGAGGGAATTACGGACCCTCCAAGATTCCACAACCTTCTGAATCTCATACTCCAGGCCACCGTCTACTGAAAGCGGAGGAGGCGCGAATGAGGGAGACAATGCGGAAGGGACAAACTCCTCTAACAGGGATTTATGAAACACGTTAGGGATGCAATGGGATGGAGGAAGCTTTAATCTGAATGCCACAGGATTGACCACCTCTAGGATCTCATATGGCCCAATAAACTTTGGACCCAACTTTGCCAATGGCACTTTAAGTTTAATGTTCCTAGATGACAACCAAACCTTATACCCAATCTTAAAAACAGGTCCCACCAAACATGTTCTATCGGCCTTTCATTTTTGGTGAATCTAAGCAGTCACAATATTCTTTTGAACCTCCCTCCAGACATCCCCAATTCTCTGTACGGCGACTTCCACCCAGGGCATTCTGAACTAATCCTAGAAAATTCACCAAAATGGGGATGGAAACATAATTACAGAAGAATGGTGAGGTTCCGGTAGATTGATTTACTCGACTGTTAAAAGCAAACTCAGTGAGAGGTAAAAATGAAGACTAGAGTTGAGCAAAACCGGTCGGTCAGATTAAAAAATCGCCGACTTTCGCCAAAGTCGGGTTTCGCCGAGCGAAACCCGACCATAGCGTTAAGTCAGCCATGTGGTCGTCTACCCGAGCGCTAAAGTCGGTTTTCCCATAAAGCTTGCAGGCGCCTTTTCTCAGCCAATGAGCAAGGATGCACACTGTGGGCAACGAGATGACATGGGCAGCGGCCACCACCATCTTAGAAAAGGGCACTGCAGTGATTGGCTTACTTTGTGTGGCGTTACAGTGGCTATAAATGCCCTGACCGCCAACCGCCATTTTACTTCTGCCGATCTTAGCATAGGGAGAGGTTGCTGCCGCTGTTTCTCAGTATGGAGAGAGTTGGCAGGAAAGAAAAGTGATTCTGTGCTTGTGCTGATAGCAGTGGTGCTGTACAGTTAGTGTGCAGTGACAGGGGAAGATTTTGTTGTGTGCAGCAGCGCTGGTTATTAGGCTGCCTGCCAGTGACATGGGAGGATTTTCTTTTGTGCAGCAGCAGAGCTGGTTAATAGGTTGCCTGCAAGCTGTATTGCTGTGTGTACACTGCTGTGCAGACTGCTTTTTACACAGCACTAATACCTTTATTCTTTTTTTCTGCACAGTTACCGAGTGTTCATTTTTGACCACACTATATAGAGCTGTACGCTCCTCAGACAGTACTGTGTACCGGCTGGTATCACGGACTAATACATGCTGACTATCTGTGTGTGACTCCGGAAACATATACGGAGATTTACAATTTTTCACTACACTATATACACCTGGTATCTGGTGATACAGTACCCTTTTTCTTCTTTTTATATTCTGGTCTAAGCAATACTGAGCCTGTGAGCGTCTGTGTGTTACTCCGGAAATATATACGGAGATTTACAATTACCTCTACGCTGTATAAAGCTGTATGCTTGTGATACAGTACCCTTTTTCAGCTTTTTATATTCTTATCTAATCCATACTGAGCCTGAGAGCGTCTGGGTGTGACTCCAGAAATATATAGGGAGATTTACAATATTTTTACTATACTATATACACCTGGTATCTGGTGATACAGTACCCTTTTTCTGCTTTTTATATTCTGGTCTAATCCATACTGAGCCTGAGAGCGTCTGTGTGTGACTCCTGAAATATATACAGAGATTACAATTACCCCTAGACTGTATACAGCTGTACGCTTGTGATACAGTACCATTTTTCAGCTTTTTATATTCTTGTCTAAGCCATACTGAGCCTGAGAGCATCTGTGTGTGACTCCTGAAATATATACGGAGATTTACAATTTTTTCACTATACTATATACACCTGGTATTTGGTGATACAGTACCCTTTTTCTGCTTTTTATATTCTGGTCTAATCCATACTGAGCCTGTGAGCGTCTGTGTGTTACTTTGGAAATATATATGGAGATTTACAATTACCCCTACACTGTATACAGCTTTACGCTTGTGATACAGTACCCTTTTTCAGCTTTTTATATTCTTGTCTAATCCATACTGAGCCTGAGAGCGTCTGTGTGTGACTCCAGAAATATATACGGAGATTTACAATTATCCCTAGACTGTATACAGCTGTTCGCTTCTGATATATAACCCTTTTTCTGCTTTTTATATTCTGGTGTAATCCATACTGAGCCTGTGAGAGTCTGTGTCTGACTCTGGAAATATACAGTGGTGGCCAAAAGTATTGGCTCCCTTGCAATTCTGTCAGATAATACTCAGTTTCTTCTTGAAAATGATTGCAATCACAAATTGTTTGCTATTTTTATCTTCATTTAATTTGCTTGCAAGGAAAAAGCACAAAAGAGAATGAAGCAAAAATCAAATCCTTGATCATTTCAGACAAAACTCCAAAAATGGGCCAGACAAAAGTATTGGCACCCTCAGCCTAATACTTGGTTGCACAACCTTTAGCCAAAATAACTGCGAACAACCGCTTCCGGTAACCATCAATGAGTTTCTTACAATGCTCTGCTGGAATTGTAGACCATTCTTCTTTGGCAAACTGCTCCAGGTCCCTGAAATTTTAAGGGTGCCTTCTCCAAACTGCCAATTTGAGATCTCTCCACAGGTGTTCTATGGGATTCAGGTCTGGACTCATTGCTGGCCACCTTAGAAGTCTCCAGTGCTTTCTCTCAAACCATTTTATAGTGCTTTTGTAAGTGTGTTTTGGTCATTGTCCTGCTGGAAGACCCATGACCTCTGAGGGAGACCCAGCTTTCTCACACTGGGCCCTACATTATGCTGAAAAATTTGTTGGTAGTCTTCAGACTTCATAATGCCATGCACACGGTCAAGCAGTCCAGTGCCCGAGGCAGCAAAGCAACCCCAAAACATCAGGGAACCTCCGCCATGTTTGACTGTAGGGACCGTGTTCATTTCTTTGAATGCCTCTTTTTTTTTCCTGTACACTCTATGTTGATGGTTTTTCCCAAAAAGCTCGACTTTTGTCTCATCTGACCAGAGAACATTCTTCCAAAACGTTTTAGGCTTTCTCAGGTAAGTTTTGGCAAACTCCAGCCTGGCTTTTTTATGTCTCGGGGTAAGAAGTGGGGTCTTCCTGGGTATCCTACCATACAGTCCCTTTTCATTCAGATGCTGACGGATAGTACGGGTTGACACTGTTGTACCCTCGGACTGCAGGGCAGCTTGAACTTGTTTGGATGTTAGTCGAGGTTCTTTATCCACCATCCGCACAATCTTGCGTTGAAATCTGTCGTCAATTTTTCTTTTCCTTCCACATCTAGGGTGGTTAGCAACAGTGCCATGGGTTTTAAACTTCTTGATGACACTGCGCACGGAAGACACAGGAACATTCAGGTCTTTGGAGATGGACTTGTAGCCTTGAGATTGCTCATGCTTCCTCACAATTTGGTTTCTCAAGTCCTCAGACAGTTCTTTGGTCTTCTTTCTTTTCTCCATGCTCAATGTGGTACACACAAGGACACAGGACAGAGGTTGAGTCAACTTTAATCCATGTTAACTGGCTGCAAGTGTGATTTAGTTATTGCCAACACCTGTTAGGTGCCACAGGTAAGTTACAGGTGCTGGTAATTACACGAATTAGAGAAGCATCACATGAGTTTTCAAACAGTGCCAATACTTTTGTCCACCCCCTTTCTTAGGTTTGGTGTGGAATTATATCCAATTTGGCTTTAGGTCAATTCTTTTTATGTTTTTTCATTGAAGACAAATTAAATTAAGATTATAATACCAAAGAATTTGTGATTGCAATCATTTTCAGGAAGAAACTGAGTATTATCTGACAGAATTGCAGGGGTGCCAATACTTTTGGCCACCGCTGTATACGGAGATTTACAATCATCCCTAGACCGTATACAGCTGTATGCTTTTGATACATTACCCTTTTTCTGCTTTTTATATTCTGGTGTAATCAATACTGAGCCTGTGAGAGTCTGTGTCTGACTCTGGAAATATATAAGATTTACAATTATCCCTAGTGTTGTGAATGCTATGGATTCTGAGTCGGGGCTCCCTCTGGTGGCTGTTGATATTAATAAAGCTGTCTTGACTGACAGAGGCCCTTCTGCTGAGGATCCAGCTGCGGACGATCTGGGAGTGATGACTGGGGAGATTTAAGAGAGTAACTTTCCCATGATCCTCGACGGTGATTAGTTTTCTCTTCGTGGTCCAGTTTGGAAGTCAGCTGCTGCGGGCTCCTGTAACTTTCAGATAAGCTATTTTCTGCTTGTTTCTGTGGTTTTGTTTTCTTGTTTTTCAGTCTTTTGAGTGAGGTCAGCCGGGTCCCCCTGCTGGGGTCTGCGCTGGTCTCTGTTTCTAAGTTATCTCTGTTGATTTGTTCAGTCCCTGTTATTTCAGTGGCTGCTGGTTAGCTACTTGTTCATACCAGAGTTCTGACATAGCGGGGAGAGATCGTGTGGTCTCAGTATTTTTTGGAATCAGAAGTGTTGGAATTTTTCTTAGGGTTTTGCTGGATTGCAGAAAGTATTCTTTTCTGCCCTGTCCTATCTAGACAGTTCTGTGCCCCAGCGTTTGCTTACTCTTTTTTCTGCCTGCATTTGAATTTCATCTTGTCTCACCACCAATATATGTGTAGGGGCTACCTATACCTTTGAGGCGCTACTCCGGGGCAGTTAGCTTTCCCCTTATTATCTCTAGGCTTAGCTAACTCTCCGGCTGTGATGAGGTGACTAGGTCATCGTAGGTACGTCCAACGGCTGCTTCTAGTTGTGTTGTTAGTTTAGAGTTCTGCAATCCATTAGTTACCAACCTTTCTGGGTGACTGGCTGCCTCTGCTATTTTTGTTACTGTCCTCCTCGGCTACCGTATCATAGCACCCTAGACTGTATACAGCTGTACGATTCTGATACATTACCCTTTTTCTGCTTTTTATATTCTGGTCTAATCCATACTGAGCCTGTGAGCGTCTGTGTGTTACTCCAGAAATATATACAGAGATTTGTAATTACCCCAACACTGTATACAGCTGTACGCTTGTGATAGAGTACCCTATTCAGCTTTTTATATTCTTGTCTAAATCCATACTGAGCCTGAGAGTGTCTGTGTGTGACTCCTGAAATATATACGGAGATTTACAATTTTTTCACTATACTATATACACCTGGTATCTGGTCATATAGTACCCTTTTTCTGCTTTTTACCGTATTATTCGGGCCATAGCCCGACCGCAGCTTACCGGGGGGTTGCGGCAGCGGTGTGGCAGTGGCAGAGATGCGGCGTTGCAGAGGGGCGGTGGGCGGTGTGTACCTGAGCAGGGTCCCTTCCTCAGGTGGTGAGGTGACGCCGCGGCACCGAGAGCAGACAGGACAGCAGAGCCGGGATTGCCGGTGGTGGCGGCCATCTTCCTGAGGCAGCGCGTGCGCAGATACAGTACTCTGCTTCCTGTGGCTTCAGGAAAATGGCCGAGGTAGGCCGCGCATGTGCAGATAGAGATCGCGGCGGCCATTTTTCTGAAGCCCCAGGAAGCAGAGTACTCTGCGCACGCGCCGCCTCAGGAAGAGTGCCGCCACCACCGACAAACCGGGCTCTGCTGTCCTGTCTGCTCTCCGTGCCGCGGCATCACCTCACCACCTGAGGAAGGGACCCTGCTCAGGTGCACGCCGCCCATCGCGCCTCTGCCACCACCGCATCTCTGCCACCGCCGCACCTCTGCCACCGCCACACCTGCCACAAACCCAGCTCTGCTCTCCATGCCATGGCGTCACCACACCTGAGGAAGGGACCCTGCTCAGGTGCACGCAGCCCACCGCGCCTCTGCCACCGCCGCATCTCTGCCACCGCCGCACCTCTGCTACCGCCACACCACAGCCACAAACCCAGCTCTGCTCTCCGTGCCGCAGCGTCACCTCACCTGAGGAAGGTGAGTACAGTATCAGCATCACCGCACCTCTGCCACACCACTGCCGCAACCCCTGCTGTACCACCGCCGGCCCACAGGTACCTTAAAATTCGGGCAATAAGACGGACCCCAATATTGTAAAAATCTTTTTTTCTGCTATTTTCACCCCAAAATTTGGGGTGCGTCTTATGGTCCGGTGCATCTTATAGTCCAAAAAATACGGTATATTCTGGTGTAATCCATACTGAGCCTATGAGCGTCTCTGTGTTACTCCTGAAATATATACGGAGATTTACAATTACCTCTAGACTGTATACAGCTGTACGCTTGTGATACAGTACCCTTTTTCAGCTTTTTATATTCTTGTCTAATCCATACTGAGCCTGAGAGCGTCTGTGTGTGACTCCTGAAAATAAACGGAGATTTACAATTTTTTCACTATACTATATACACCTGGTATCTGGTCATACAGTACCCTTTTTCTGCTTTTTATATTCTGGTCTAATCCATACTGAGCCTGTGAGCGTCTGTGTGTTAATTCGGAAATATATACGTAAATTTGAAATTACCCCAACACTGTATGCAGCTGTACGCTTGTGATACAGTACCCTTTTTCAGCTTTTTATATTCTTGTCTAATCCATACTGAGCATGAGAGTGTTTGTGTGTGACTCCAGAAATATATACGGAGATTACAATTTTTTCACTATACTATATACACCTGGTATCTGGTGATACAGTACCCTTTTTCTACTTTTTATATTCTGGTCTAATCCATACTAAGCCTGTTAGCGTCTGTGTGTTATTCTCGAAATATAGACGGAGATTTAAAATTTTCCCCTTCACAGTATACAGCTGTATGCTTCTGATACAGTAACATATATCTGCTGGTATTTTGGGTACATTTTCTCAAACATGAGGAAGTATGGTGGAAGAGGCTGCGGACGTGGGCGTGGGGGGCCAGCTGATACTGATGTTGGTGGTGGTGCATCTGCTGGAAGTGCCAAAAGCACAAAAGCACTTAAGGCAGGAGGTGTTGAGCCTGCATCATCGTCTGGCTCAAGAAGGTCTGGAAGGCTCCCTTTTCTGGGAGTAGGTAAACCGCTTTTAAAGCCGGAGCATCAGGAACAGGTTTTATCTTACATTGCTGAAACCGCCTCCAGCTCTATCGTCTCCTCTTCTGAAGTTTCAAAAAATGCAAGCACTGAGTTGTCAGTGAAGGCTCCTGGTCAGGAACAACACCTTTTCTTGTGTCCTTCACCCCCACCAAAAGTGAAGGATGCGGCAGGCCACACTTCAGATTACTCCATGGAGCTCTTTTCACATACCATGCCTGGGTTATCAAGTCAAATCCTGAATTCCCCAGTCCAACATGAATCTGACATGGGGTGCACTCATGCACAGCCACTGCTAGATGATTCTAAAGTTACATTCACCCCGAGCAACACATTGCCCTCGCTGTCCACTGAGCCAGAATCTGACCCTGATGAAACTGAGGTGCCCCTTCCTGCATACTATACCACCTTACACGGTGACACACAGGAAGGTGCAGATGAAATTGAAGAGGAGGTGATGGATGACCCAGTTGATGACCTGGATTGGCATCCATTGGGGGAAGAGGGTGCCGCTGGCAATAGCTCAGAAGAGGAGAGGGATCCGCAGCAGGCATCGACATCACAGCAGCGGTTATCTGGCAGGCCCGTAGCAGTCCAAAAATGTGATAAAAAATCAAAAGAGTTGCCGGACAGCTTGGCAAGACGGTCAAATTAGCACAGCGTGCAAGCCCTGAAAATTTATCCCATAGTAGGAAGAGTGCAGTGTGGCACTTTTTTGACCAAAATCGTAATGATGAGGCAAAGGTTATCTGTAAGAAGTGAGGAAGGACCTTTAGCCGAGGGAAAAATCTCCGAAATTTGATTACCAGTTGCATGCTTAGACATTTAATCAACATGCATTTGCAAGCGTGGACGTACTACAAAACCTCAGGTAGCACATGTGCACCTGCTTCGACTGAAGGTAACCAGCAACGCTACATCGCTTCCCCCACTGTAAGCCCACCGGTTAGCACACCACCAACAAGAAATGTTGAGGTGTCGTCGCAAGGATAAAGCAGTCAGGGAATCACAATGTTTTTGCAACAAAAGACTGAATCTAGGCCATCATCACCACCACCACCACACCACCACCATCACCATCACCAACCCCCTCTCAGTCCGTCATGTACACCGCTAGTTCCCCCATATGCAGCTCTCAAGTCCAGCTCACCCTAGCAGACTTTCTGAATAGGACAAGAAAGTACTCATCCTCTCATCCGCGTACACTGGCTTTGATATCATTAGAGATGATGCCGTTCCGTTTGGTTGTAAGCGCAGCGTTCAGAGAGTTCATGGCCTACGCTGTCCCACGCTATGACCTACCCAGTCAGCACTTCTTTTCTAGAAAAGCCATCCCTACCCTCCACCTGCATGTGAAAGACCACATTGTCCATGTACTCAAACAATCAGTGAGTGGAAAGGTGCACCTCACAACAGATGCATGGGCCAGTAGGCATGGCCAGGGCCGTTACGTGTCCATCACTGTGCACTGGGTTAATTAGGTGGATGCAGGGACCACAGGGGACAGTGCTGCCTAGCCCACGGTATAGGCAACAGTTGACTGTATGCGTTCGACCCTCATCCTCCTCCTCCTCCAGAAGCAAAAGCTTGTCGACAGAGTGCAGTCGCGCTAGCACTCCATCCGCAGCTGCCAGTGTTGCACATGAGGTGTCCCTCTATCGACCAGCTAGTGTTAAGCGTCAGCAGGCTGTTTTAAAGGTGATGTCTTTGGGCGACAACAGACACACCGCGGAGGTACTGGCCGACTACTTGCAGCGGGAAACTGAGTCATGGCTGGGCAGTCTACATCTTGCGCCAGGCAAGGTAGTCAGTGATAACGGCCGTAATTTTGTGGTGGCCATAGCCCTGGCAAAACTCAGACACATTCCTTGCCTGGCTCACACCTTGAACTTGGTGGTGCAGTGCTTCCCAAATAATTATTCGGAGTTAACAGCCCTGCTCCATAAGGTGCGAAAACTGTGCTCGCACATCCGTCGCTCTCCCGTAGAATCCAGTCGTATGCAGAGGCTGCAGCGATTGCTCCACCTCCCCAAGCACCGCCTAATCATAGACATTGCAACAAGGTGGAACTCCACCATGCACATGGTTGAGAAGCTGTGCGAATAGAGGCAGGCTGTAATGCATTTGTCGGAGGATGCACAGGCAGGCAGTTTGAGGGCAGACATGGAGTTGTTGGGTGTGCAGTGGTCAAAGCTGAAAGACCTCTGTAAAGTCCTTCAGTGTTTTGAGGAATGCACATGGCTGGTAAGCGCAGTCGATGCCATCATAAGCATGAGCATCCCACTTATGCGTCTGCTCATGCACACTTTGACGCACATTAAGGATCAGGCGTCTGCAGCGGAGTAGGAAGAGGAGGAAGAGTGAAGCCTTGATGACAGTCAGGCATTATCTGCTCAGGAAACTGTCCTGGACGAGGTGGAGGAAGAAGAGGAAGAGGAGGAGGAGGATGAGGGGGATGATTATTTTGGGGAGGAGGATGCTTCTCAGGGGGCAAGAGAAAATGTTGGCTTGCCAAGGTCAGGTACAGGGTTTGTGCGTGACTGGAGGGATGTGGTTTTGGTAGAAAGTGCTCCTCCACCCACCACTGGCAGTGCATCATTGACACCTGGAACATTGGCCCACATGTGTGATTATGTCTTGCGGATCCTAAAAAGGGACCCCCGCATTGCCAAAATTATGAAGGATGACGACTACTGGTTGGCCAGCATCCTCGATCCACGCTATAAGGCAAATTACAGAACATCATGCCACAAGAGAACCTAGAGCTAATATTGGCAAACAAACAAGCAACTCTGGTAAACCGTTTGTTAGAGGCATTCCAGCACACAGCAGTGGTGCAGGTTCTACCATGAGCCATACTGGGACAAACGGAAGAGGTGTTCATGGTGCATGCAGCCGAAGTGGCGTTGGAGACAGGGGTTTCATAACCATGTTGTGGACTGATTCCTTGAGTAACGCTCACACGACTGGTAATACTGAATCGATTGCAACAGACAGGAGACAGCAGTTGTCAACAATGGTTCAAAATTACCTCTCCTCCCCTATTGATGTTCTCCCTCACAGGTCATTCCCCTTTGACTACTGGGCCTGTAAACTGGACTCCTGGCCTGAATTGGCACAATATGCTTTACAGGAGCATGCTTGCCCTGCTGGTAGTGTGCTATCAGAAAGAGTCTTCAGTGCAGCTGGATCAATCCTGACAGAAAGAAGGACCCGGCTGTCAACCCAAAATGTTGGTGATCTCACCTTCATAAAAATGAACCATGCCTGGGTTTCAAAGGATTTTGTACCACCTTCCCCTGATGACACATAGGTTGCCAGCAAAATGGCTTACTTTGTCCTCCTCTTCCTCCGACTTCTCCAATTCCTCCATTTGCAGCTGCTGAAATTCCAGCCTACACCGCAACATATGCCAGTTTTTCCACCTCCCTAACTGGGCAGTGCCCCCCCTCCAGGGCCGGCGTCAGCACCTGGCGCACCCGGGCAAGTGCCGGTCCCCTGAGCAGGTGGGGGGGCACACTCATGGGCGACGGCACTGGCACCGGGTCCCTCATAGTACGCAAAAGTGTCTCTGACGGTGGGGGTCCCACTCGCCATCAGACAGACCGGCGTACTATGAGGGGCCCTGTGCCAGTGCCATTGCCCACGAGTGGGCCCCCCCTGCTTGCTCATTGCCCCAGCACTTGCAATACTTACCTCTCCCTGCTCCACCGCTGTGATGTCTTCCGTGTTTCCTGACAGTGACATTCAGGTCAGAGAGCGCGATGACGTCACGTCTGTACGCCTTCTGCCTGAACAGTCCAAGTGCAGAGAGCTGGAAATGGCGACGCTGAGGAGTCCAGAGTAGAGCAGTGCCCTTTTTTAATGTTTGGAGCAATATATGGGGAGCATTATACACTTGAAAATTATATATGGGGCCCATCATACAATTGAGCATCATAGATAGGGTCCATCATACACTGGAGCATCATCCATGGGGCCCATCATAAACTGGAGCATCATATGGGGCCCATTATATATGGAGCATTATATTGACCCATCATACACTGGAGCATCATCCATGGGGCGCATCACACACTGGAGCTTTATAAATGGGGCCCATCAGACACTGGAGCAGCATATACGGGGCCCATTATACACTGGAGCATCATCCATGGGGCCCATCATACACTGGAGCATTATAAATGGGGCCCATCAGACACTGGAGCATGGGCGTACCCACGGTGGGGCAGGGTACAGCGCAGGCTGCGACTCTGTCGTCAGTTCACCAATAGTGAAAGAGAAGGAGGACGTCACCCAACCATGTGACCTGCAGCAGGGAGGTGTCACCGCAGGTCCTCTAGTTACATAGGGGAAGAATCATGATGGATTGCATGCAGTCACCGGGTTACATGATCCAGAGAGAGGCTTGTCCACATGTCCTTCAGCCGCCCAGTTGCTTGAGTGTGTGAGTGCTGCTGTTAGCTATGGCTGCTTCCTCCTGCTCCTGGCCAAGGGTCCCACAGATCTGCACCTGTCCTGTGAGACCTGTTATTAGGAGCCGCTCGGTGCCGGGGTGAGTGATGGCGGAAGCTTCTGCATCGGAGGTCTCTTTCTCTCTATATGGCTCTATAGTGCACAGTGAAATGCACAGGTCTCTCATGATATGGCTCTATAGTGCACAGGTCTCTCATGATATGGCTCTATAGTGCACAGGACTCTCATGATATGGCTCTATAGTGCACAGGTCTCTCATGATATGGCTCTATAGTGCACAGGTCTCTCTGTCATGATATAGTTCTATAGTGCACAGGTCTCTCTGTCATGATATGGTTCTATAGTGCACAGGTCTCTCTCATGATATGGTTCTATAGTGCACAGTGAAATGCACAGGTCTCTCTCATGATATGGCTCTATAGTGCACAGTGAAATGCACAGGTCTCTCATGATATGGCTCTATAGTGCACAGGTCTCTCTCATGATATGGCACTATAATGCACAGGTCTCTCTCATGATATGGCTCTATAGTGCACAGTGAAGTGCACAGATCTCTCTCATGATATGGCTCTATAGTGCACAGTGAATTGCACAGGTCTCATGATATGGCTTTATAGTGCACAGTGAAATGCACAGGTCTCTCTCATGATATGGCTCTATAGTGCACAGTGAAATGCACAGGTCTCTCTCATGATATGGCTCTATAGTGCACAGGTCTCTCTCATGATATGGCTCTATAGTGCACAGTGAAGTGCACAGATCTCTCTCATGATACGGCTGTATAGTGCACAGTGAAATGCACAGGTCTCTCATGATATGGCTCTATAGTGCACAGGTCTCATGATATGGCTCTATATTGCACAGGTCTCTCTCATGATATGGCTCTATAGTGCACAGTGAAGTGCACAGATCTCTCAAGATATGGCTCTATAGTGCACAGTGAAATGCACAAGTCTCTCATGATATGGCTCTACAGTGCACAGGTCTCATGATATGGCTCTATATTGCACAGGTCTCTCTCATGATATGGCTCTATAGTGCACAGTGAAGTGCACAGATCTCTCTCATGATATGGCTCTATAGTGCACAGTGAAGTGCACAGATCTCTCAAGATATGGCTCTATAGTGCACAATGAAATGCACAGGTCTCTCTCATGATATGGCTCTATAGTGCACAGTGAAATGCACAGGCCTCTCTCTCATGATACGGCTGTATAGTGCACAGTGAAATGCACAGGTCTCTCATGATAAGGCTCTATAGTGCACAGGTCTCATGATATGGCTCTATATTGCACAGGTCTCTCTCTTGATATGGCTCTATAGTGCACAGTGAAGTGCACAGATCTCTCTCATGATATGGCTCTATAGTGCACAGTGAAGTGCACAGGTCTCTCATGATAAGGCTTTATAGTGCACAGTGAAGTGCACAGGTCTCTCATGATATGGCTTTATAGTGCACAGTGAAGTGCACAGGTCTCATGATATGGCTATAGTGCACAGTGAAGTGCACAGGTCTCTCATGATATGGCTCTATAGTGCACAGTGAAGTGCACAGGTCTCTCATGATACGGCTTTATAGTGCACAGTGAAGTGCACAGGTCTCTCATGATATGGCTTTATAGTGCACAGTGAAGTGCACAGGTCTCATGATATGGCTATAGTGCACAGTGAAATGCACAGGTCTCTCTCATGATATGGCTGTGAAGTGCACAGGTCTCTCTCTCATGTCATATTAAATATGTACATTGTTTTGAATAGTATTTATATACATTTCTCGTCCATTACATCAAAGAAGGCGATATTGGCTATGACACAAATGGCCAAAAATTGCTCTAGGCTGCTGCTGCTCCATCGATGGGGTTGCATTATGACCCACAAGGTATTGCAACTGCAGCAATCAAGTTGCAAAAAAAATCCAACTGGTTCTGATTCTTTGTCGCGGTACCTAGCAGGGTCACAATGCGACCCCATTTACCTGCATTATAGAAGCAGCTGTTTCATGGCCAAAGTTGACGTTTAGCCCCAGCTTAATGAAAAATGACTATTTTCACATCGTGTGCATTATATAGGCCATGCAAATCGTGTGCGGTATATAGAGTGCAGTATATTGTGTATACAGGGTCATGCACATCGTGTGTGGTAAATAGAGTGTATATACACTGCTGTATTATACTTTTCAAATACAGGTTATAATGCCTCTTATTCTTTGTATAGAGGCTATATATATATATATACAACAGTGCTAATGCTCCATACCAAATATGCAGGATAATGTACAGTGTATACGATGTGACCTGTATAAGATGCGACCTTGGCTTGCCCCCCTAGTTTTGATCCTGGGTACGCCCATGCAGTGGAGCAGCATATACGGGGCTCATTATACACTGGAGCATTATAAATGGGGCCCATTATATATGGAGCATTATACTGGCCCATCATACACTGGAGCATCATCCATGGGGCCCATCATATACTGGAGCATTATAAATGGGGCACATCAGACACTGTAGCAGCATATATGGGGCCCATTATACACTGGAGCATTATAAATGGGGCCCATTATATATGGAGCATTATATTGGCCCATCATACACTGGAGCATTATAAATGGGGCCCATCATACACTGGAGCATTATAAATGGGGCCCATTATATATGGATCATCATATGGGGCCTATTATATATGGAGCATTATATAGGCCCATAATACGCTGCAGCAGCATCCATGGGGCCCATCATATACTAGAGGATCATATGGGGTTCATTATTTATGGTGTGTTTACTGTCCTCCACTCCCTGCCAACTTTGCTTCCCCATTGACTTGTATTGGGTTTCATGTGTCAGTTGGACCTCCGACTTTTCCCGATAGTCGGCCGATTTCATTTGACTCGACTTTTGAGAAAGTCGGGTTTCATGAAACCCGACTCGACCCTAAAAAAGGCAAAGTCGCTCATCTCTAATGAAGACCAGTCCTCATGCCAAGCTGACACAAAGCAGCTAAAAATTTGTTCTGACGATTGATTTGTCCTTTCAGTCTGACCATTGGTTTCAGTGTGGTAAGAAGATGAAAATGACAAGTCAATCCTGAGTCTACTACAAAAAGCTCCAAAATTTAGAGATAAATTGTACTCCCCTATCAGACACAATATTCAGAAGGATCCCATGTAACCTTACAATATGAGAAATAAACAACCTGGAGAGTGTCTCTGCATAAGGTAATCCTGACAAAGGAACAAAATTAGCTTGTTTGCTGAATCGATCAACTACCACCCAGATAGCAGTTTACTCATCAGACAGAGGCAAATCTGTATTGAAATCCATGGAGAAAGAATCCATGGTCTTTCTGGAATTGGCTATGGAGCCAATTCCCAAGCTGGCTGGCTATGACTGACTTGGGTGCGTGTCCAGACATCACAAGCAGATAAAAAATCTTTAATATCATTATGCATGGACTGCCAACAAAAAAGTCTTTCCATGTAGCAGTAACCCCAGGATGACCACTTAAGACGGAATCATGAAATTCCTGTAACACCCGTAATCTTAGGTACTCAGGCACAAATAATTTGGACCCTGGGGAAGCGGAAGGGGCCAATGATTTGACTTAATGAATCTCCTCTTCCAATTCCAAGGTTACCATAGAAACCACAATACCCTGAGAAATAATGGAGGATGGAGGTTCTGGAGGAGAAATTGAATCTAGACTATGAGATAATGCATCAGCTTTCACATTCTTAGATCCTGGCCTGAATGTAATAGGAAAATTAAACTGAGATAAAAACAAGGATCATCTGGCCTGTCTAGGGGTTAACCTTTTAGCTGATTCAAAGTAAGCTAAATTCTTGTGATCACAGTGATCACTGGAACTGGATGAACCACCCCCTCCAAAAAATGCCTCCATTTCTCAAAGGCCAATTTGACAGCAAGTAACTCCCAATTCCCAATATCATAATTTCTGTCCGCCAGTGAAAATGTTGCATAAAAAAAAGCACATGGACGCAGGTTAGTCAGAGTTTTGGGCCCCTGTGATAAGACTGCCCCCATGAATGGGTTTTTCTAAGCTAGCTATCCCTAACCCTAACTTCAGAACCAGTCCTGAATCAATAAAGTTAGCAGTAGACCCACAGTCAATGAATGTCAATGTTGATAACACCTGGTTCTCGAAGGATAACCGTATTTATCAGTACTTTATCAGAGGAAGAAAAAGGTACCTGGGAGTCTGGGTGACCTCCTTGGCTGTCACCCAGACTCAGACGTTCTCCAATGGTTTGATAGCTTGAGGGCGAGTTGGGCAGTTCCTAAGAAAATGTCCAGAGAGACCACAGTATAGACAGAGTCTGAGATCTTTTCTCTGTCTTCTCTCTGCATGACAAAGACTGGCAACTCTAACCTTGGGTGAATGGACCTGTTCCAGGGAAGTATAACGAGCAGTCTGCTGTTCACCACTTCTCTCACGAAACTGCGGTCCATTCGTATGGCCTGAGTCATGGCCTCCATCAGAGAACAAGGGGTGTCATGAAGGACCAAAGCATCCTTGAGGGTTTTGGAAAGGCCTTTTCGGAACTGGCACCTGAGAGCAGCATCATTCCATAGAACTGCAGTGGACCACTGCCGGAACTCAGTACAATAGTCCTCAGCTGTGCGACTCCCTTGTGCCAGGTTTCTGATCTTAGCCTCAGCTACCTGGATTCTGTCGGATTCATCATATATCAGACCTAAGCTGTCAAAAAAAGCGTCAACAGAACACCGTTCTGGGGCTTGTGGGGACAAAAAAATGCCCAGGTCTGAGTACCCCCTCGCAGTAAGGACATGATTATTCCCACCTGCAGGAACTCCTCCCCTGACGATCATGGGTGCAAGGTAAAAAATAAACTACAGCTCTCCCTGAAAACCCTAAACTGGTCTTTCTCTCCTGAAAATTTATCAGGGAGGGATATCACAGGTTCTGGAGAGACCAACTGTACATCAGAGGGTACTGACGTCATAGTCGCTGCCGACAGTGGGGGGCAATGGGGGTCTTCATCAATTTATTTATCAGACCCTGCAACTGTTATTGCGATGACTCCAGACTCTGGCAATCCTTAGCCAGATCCTTCCTGAGTCACCTACATCAAATTCACCACTTGGTCACAAAGTGTGTGAACAGGATCCATGCTGATAAAAAAAGAAAAAACATATTGGCCAGACATAATTCACAATGCCAAGCCATGAGTCAGAATAATCAAGGAGTCTAAGGTCAGAAGCCAGGAGTGTACGTGATAAACAAAAGGAAGAGATTAAAGCATGGTCAGGTAATGTTCTGAGGTCAGAATACCTGCAGGATAATGTATCACAGCAGAAGGGATTGAACAGACGAATGGTCAGAACAAAGTCTAAGGTCAGTGTCACTGGTGTGTCATAGGCTGCACACCATCGCACTGCATCTGACTGCAGAAGGTATCAGCAGTTTACTTTGCAGACTTCTTCCTGGTCCTTCTGACTCTAGGACCCAGTGGCAAACTTCCTTCTACTCTAATGGACACACTTGGGACCGGGTGTTTATAACTCCCAGCTTGCTGCTGGAAGTCGCCTGTGATATTTCCATTTCCCTGTCAAGGCTTGGAGCTATAGCAGTCAGCTATCTTCCTCCTTGGTGTTTAGAGGATATCAGTGTTTCTTTCTGAGTCTACTCAAGCTAAGTGTTCCCCTTGTTTGTGTATCCCATCTGTCTTTAGTTATAGTGGGGATTGACTAGTATAATCCTATCCTTCCCTATGCAGGGCTTACTGCTAGGGGCAGGCAGGGATTAGGTATCCTGCTCAGCGATAGGTGCCGAACCTATATAGGTACGTTAGGGCTGACAGGGTGACGTTAGACCTGCCTAGGGGTCTCCACTTTCCCCTTCCCTAGTGTTGTGTTCCCTTCCCCTTATCCCTTCGTGTTGCATTAGTCTTTCCCACACTGTGCATGACAGTCAGGCAACAAAAGATCAAGCATACAGAACTCAAGGCACAAGGAGCACACACCTCATTAGCTGAATGTATGTCTGGCAGAGGTCTGGGATAAACAGCTCAGTTAAGTAGCATGACAATCACCTGGGATAATGATGAACACTTGGTGACTGCCGATGCCTACCAGTCGCATAGTAACATAGTAACATAGTTATTAAGGTTGAAGGAAGCCTTTAAGTCCATCTAGTTCAACCTAAATCCTTTCCTAACCTACCCTAACATGTTGATCCAGAGGAAGGCAAAAAAAACCCAAGTGGCAAACAGTAAGCTTCATATTGGGAAAAAAAATTCCTTCCCGACTCGACATACGACAATCAGACTAGCTCCCTGGAGCAACGCAATATCTAGGAAACTAGTGTATATAACCTGTAATATTATACTTTTCAAGAAAGGCATCCAGTCCCTTCTAAAATTTAAGATCTGAACTGAAAAAGTAAGTTGATGTGTATGCAAAATGTAAATGCATATTAACACATGACCATTACACAGAAAACAGGCACAAAAAACAAATGTCCAAAAATAAAAAATTTTTTTGCAAAAATTGCATGAAGGTAGTAATAATTATAAGGGTATTTAGTAAACATAATTTTGATCAAAAGAATGTACAAGCCATCCCGCCACGTCAAGGCAACCCTTTGTGGGACAGTCCTACTCTAATATTAAAAACCTTTCCACTTGTCAAGTGACGTAAATGTGAACAAGGCAGAGGGACTGAACCCACCAGTTGAAGCATAGGCCAGACAGGATGGATTTCTCAATTCAGAAACAGGGCGGTCCCACCCTTATATGCACAGAATGCACTCTGAACTACATAGAAAACTAGATCTGAACTGAAAAAGTAAGTTGATGTGTATGCAAAATGTAAATGCATATTAACACATGACCATTACACAGAAAACAGGCACAAAAAACAAATGTCCAAAAATAAAAAAAAATTTTTGCAAAAATTGCATGAAGGTAGTAATAATTATAAGGGTATTTAGTAAACATAATTTTGATCAAAAGAATGTACAAGCCATCCCGCCACGTCAAGGCAACCCTTTGTGGGACAGTCCTACTCTAATATTAAAAACCTTTCCACTTGTCAAGTGACGTAAATGTGAACAAGGCAGAGGGACTGAACCCACCAGTTGAAGCATAGGCCAGACAGGATGGATTTCTCAATTCAGAAACAGGGCGGTCCCACCCTTATATGCACAGAATGCACTCTGAACTACATAGAAAACTAGATCTGAACTGAAAAAGTAAGTTGATGTGTATGCAAAATGTAAATGCATATTAACACATGACCATTACACAGAAAACAGGCACAAAAAACAAATGTCCAAAAATAAAAAAATTTTTTGCAAAAATTGCATGATGGTAGTAATAATTATAAGGGTATTTAGTAAACATAATTTTGATCAAAAGAATGTACAAGCCATCCCGCCACGTCAAGGCAACCCTTTGTGGGACAGTCCTACTCTAATATTAAAAACCTTTCCACTTGTCAAGTGACGTAAATGTGAACAAGGCAGAGGGACTGAACCCACCAGTTGAAGCATAGGCCAGACAGGATGGATTTCTCAATTCAGAAACAGGGCGGTCCCACCCTTATATGCACAGAATGCACTCTGAACTACATAGAAAACTAGATCTGAACTGAAAAAGTAAGTTGATGTGTATGCAAAATGTAAATGGATATTAACACATGACCATTACACAGAAAACAGGCACAAAAAACAAATGTCCAAAAATAAAAAAAATTTTTGCAAAAATTGCATGATGGTAGTAATAATTATAAGGGTATTTAGTAAACATAATTTTGATCAAAAGAATGTACAAGCCATCCCGCCACGTCAAGGCAACCCTTTGTGGGACAGTCCTACTCTAATATTAAAAACCTTTCCACTTGTCAAGTGACGTAAATGTGAACAAGGCAGAGGGACTGAACCCACCAGTTGAAGCATAGGCCAGACAGGATGGATTTCTCAATTCAGAAACAGGGCGGTCCCACCCTTATATGCAGAGAAAGCACTCTGAACTACATAGAAAACTAGATCTGAAATGAAAAAGTAAGTTGATGTGTATGCAAAATGTAAATGCATATTAACACATGACCATTACACAGAAAACAGGCACAAAAAACAAATGTCCAAAAATAAAAAAATTTTTTGCAAAAATTGCATGAAGGTAGTAATAATTATAAGGGTATTTAGTAAACATAATTTTGATCAAAAGAGTGTACAAGCCATCCCGCCACGTCAAGGCAACCCTTTGTGGGACAGTCCTACTCTAATATTAAAAACCTTTCCACTTGTCAAGTGACGTAAATGTGAACAAGGCAGAGGGACTGAACCCACCAGTTGAAGCATAGGCCAGACAGGATGGATTTCTCAATTCAGAAACAGGGCGGTCCCACCCTTATATGTACAGAATGCACTCTGAACTACATAGAAAACTAGATCTGAACTGAAAAAGTAAGTTGATGTGTATGCAAAATGTAAATGCATATTAACACATGACCATTACACAGAAAACAGGCACAAAAAACAAATGTCCAAAAATAAAAAATTTTTTTGCAAAAATTGCATGAAGGTAGTAATAATTATAAGGGTATTTAGTAAACATAATTTTGATCAAAAGAATGTACAAGTCATCCCGCCACGTCAAGGCAACCCTTTGTGGGACAGTCCTACTCTAATATTAAAAACCTTTCCACTTGTCAAGTGACGTAAATGTGAACAAGGCAGAGGGACTGAACTCACCAGTTGAAGCATAGGCCAGACAGGATTAGGACTGTCCCACAAAGGGTTGCCTTGAATGAATATATAATATAATATATAAATATATATATTTCCCTGATCCGTGCATTCCTTGACCATGAAACTACAAAAACACTAGTGCATGCCCTCATCATCTCATGCCTCAACTACTGCAACCTCCTACTCTCTGGCCTCCCCTCTAGCACTCTGGCACCACTCCAATCCATCCTGCACTCTGCTGCCTGACTAATCCACCTGTCTCCCCGTTATTCCCCAGACTCTCCTCTCTGCCAAGGCTTTCATTGGCTTCCTATCGTCCAGAGGCTCCAATTCAAAACCCTATCTATGACATACAAAGCGATCCACAACCTGTCTCCTCCATACATCTGTGACATGGTCTCCCGGTACATACCCACACGCAACCTTCGATCCTCTCAAGACTCCCCTCTTATCTCTTCTTCCCACAACGGCATACAAGACTTCTCCCGTGCCTCCCCCATACTCTGGAACTCTCTACCCCAATACATCAGACTCGCGCCTACCATGGAAACCTTCAAAAAGAACCTGAAGACCCACCTCTTCCGACAAGCCTACAACCTGCAGTGATCCTCAGTCTACTGAACCACCGCATGACCAGCTCTACCCTCTCCTAGTGTATCCTCACCCATACCTGTAGACTGTGAGCCCTTGCGGGAAGGGTCCTCTCTTCTTCTGTACTTGTGTGTGCCTTGTATTGCTCACGTTTATTGTACTTGTCTATATTTGCCCTTTTTCACATGTAAAGCGCCATGGAATAAATGGCGCTATAAAAATGTATAATAATAATAATATTAGTGGTAATACATAAGATTATGTAGCAGTACCACTGAATGCTTATAACTATACAACGATTATTTACACAGGAAACATTAAGTACACTTAAGGGGCGGGGTGAGACAGTAATACCCCTTCATCCCCTCACATGCACATAGCCATCGCTCACTGGGTTCTGAGGGGAAACAAAAGTCATTCCGGGCACGTCTTTATGACTGAAAGCTGATAGCTTCCGGCAGGAATAAATTTAATTTCATCCTGGTAGCCGCACTTCCATCAAGGTGGCTGAACAGCATTGTAACGCAATTAACCTGTATATTGATCCTATTTTTGCAGGTTGATAGCGTTTAGAGATATGATAGGTTCCCTCCAAGTGCAATATGACACACGCCTAATAATCCTTAGAAGCCCTGAAGTCCAAATCACTATGCCACAAATTTGTTTCACATTTGGAACATGTTGTTATTCTTTCTGGAAAGCTTGAGCATGCCAGGATATTGAAGAGCAGCATGCTTTAATTTAAAGTTTTTAGGTAATCTTCTTCTGTTCCCTAAACCAGCCATCTATCATTACATAAGTGATATCTGGACCTTCCATCTAACATTCCCTAGCTTAGAACTACTCTTTGGGCCTTTAAAAAGTGACTTCTCAGAGCTCTGTGTAGCGTGCATAAGCTAAAGAATGGAATCTTGATGACCAGAAGGAGTGTGGGGTGCAGCATGCAAGCATCCCAGAAGCAAGCATCACAGAAGATAAGCATCGTGTAAACGGCAGTTATACATGGCAAGGAATTAACATTCATCTTCTCTCTTCACACAGGTATGCACTCTATTCTTTGGAAGCAAACAGCTGAATGACTCAATCCCCAACTCTGCTATCTGTGTTGTATGCTGCTATATATACTATTGGTATGCACTCTATTCATTGGAAGCAAACAGCTGAATGACTCAATCCCCATCTCTGCTATCTGTGTTGTATGCTGCTATATATACTATTGGTATGCACTCTATTCATTGGAAGCAAACAGCTGAATGACTCAATCCCCATCTCTGCTATCTGTGTTGTATGCTGCTATATATACTATTGGTATGCACTCCATACTTCTGCTTGCTGCCAACCACTGCTTTACCATCTTGCAACATAGTTTAATGTGCCTGGTAAAGCTTTGTTATAATTCATTTTTGCACTGTTTAATACTTACTGCTTCATATCCTGTGACTTGGGCCTCTCTAGATCTTATCAGGTGGAAGGTGCTAAAGCATATAGATGTTGCCAGGTCTAGTGCCTTTGATGATCTAACCACCCCCTGGTGTGCTGGCCCCAGCTGCCAAATTATCCCAAACCAGCTCCCACAATCCCACTCTCCTAACCCTGTAGTGTGGGCTATATATTTAGGACTATTCTAAGGGGTGCATGCAGTGTGGGGTGCAGCACGCAAGCATCCCAGAAGCAAAGCATCACAGAAGATAAGCGTTGTGTAAACGGCAGTTATCCATGGCAGTTAATCAGGGCTGGAATCAGGTACCCCACACTTTGCTTTCATTTTAATTATGCACTTTATCTCTATCCTTCTGTGTTCCCTTGCCATCCACATTCTCCGCCCCATCCCCCCTCCATCACGACTCATACACATCAGCCCCTCCATACTTCCCTCTCCCATGTACAGCTCCCATGCACTCCTCTCCTTCCTGAGAAACCTCAGCCCATCTTGCCCAAATACATCACAGAAAAAACCTACTTACAACTCCAACAACTACCTGCTCTTTATCTTCCTACTCCTACTGATTTCAGGGGACATCTCCCCCAACCCTGGTCCACCATCCCCCAACCTCAATCCCTACCCTACCTCATATCGAAACCATAACAATCTTATTAATATTACTTGCACTCCCTCATCTCCTTCTTTCAATTGTGCCCTCTGGAATCCACGGTCTGCATGCAACAAGCTATCCATCCTGCACAACTACTTTCTGAACAACTCTCTTCATCTGTTGGCCCTCACTGAAACCTGGATTCAGGATTCTGACACGGTCTCTCCTGCTGCCATTTCCTATGGTGGCTTACAGTTCTCCCATTCCCCGAGATCCGCAAACAGACATGGTGGTGGAGTTGGCATACTCCTGTCCCCACAATGCACTTTCCAGGTCATCCCCCCAATTCCATCACTCTCATTCCCTTCTTTTGAGGTCCACACCATCAGGCTCTTTCGTCCCCTCTCCCTCAGAGTAGAGGTCATATATCAGCCCCCAGGCTCGCCCACCCGGTTCCTTGACCACTTCTCTGCCTGGCTGCCGCACTTCATGTCCTCAGAACTACCAACCCTTATCCTTGGAGACTTCAATATCCCCATTAACAGCCCTACTTCCACATCTGCATCTCAGCTTCTATCACTAACCACTTCTCTAGGCCTCTCACAGCTTTCAACCTCTGAGACACACAAGGATGGTAACACCCTTGACCTGGTCTTTGTCCGCCTCTGCTCAATCTCCCACCTAAATAACTCAACGCTTCCACTCTCTGACCACAACATTCTCTCCTTCACCCTCACAAATCCTCGCCCACCCCAGCGCACTCCTACCTACCACACATTCAGAAATCTACAAGCCATTAACCCTCAGACACTTTCAGACTCCCTACACTCATCGCTGTCCCCAATCTCCTCTTTTTCTTGTCCTAATCTGGCTGTTCATCACTACAATGACACTCTTAGAAGCACCCATGACCAAGTAGCACCGCTCACCCTCAGAACTTCCAAACACACAGTAAAACAGCCCTGGCTCACATTGCAAACTCAACTTCTTCAGCGATGCTCTAGGAGTGCTGAATGCCTTTGGAGAAAAACCCGCACACCAGAAGACTTCATCCACTTTAAATTCATGTTAAGAACTTATAATGCTGCCCTTCACCTCGCCAAACAGACCTACTTCACCACCCTGATCTCCTCACTAGCCAACAACCCCAAGAAACTTTTTGACACTTTTCACTCCCTCCTCAGGCCAAAAACACAAGCCCCTATCACAGACATTTGTGCTGACGACGTAGCCTCCCACTTTATAGAAAAAATAGATACTATCCGTCAGGAAATCTGCTCTCAACCACCAAGTGCTGTGACTCCCATCCCTCCCTGCATTTCCCCTGGCTCAATTTCCACATTTGATCCCTTCATAGAAGAAGAAGTCTCCAGACTCCTCTCTTCCTCTCGTCCGACTACATACACTACCGACCCCATTCCCTCACATCTCCTCCAGTCTCTCTCTCCAGTTGTCACAACTCACCTAACTACAATCTTTAATCACTCACTCTCCTCTGGCATTTTTCCATCCTCCTTCAAACACTCCATTGTTACTCCATTACTAAAGAAAACCCCTCTCGACCCTTCCTGCACAAACAACTACAGACCGGTCTCCAATCTCCCCTTCATCTCTAAACTTTTGGAGCGCCTAGTCTACTCCCGCCTTACCCGTTACCTCTCCACTCACTCCCTCCTAGACCCTTCACAGTCCGGCTTCCACCCCCTACATTCGACTGAAACTGCACTCATTAAAGTGACCAATGACCTTCTGACAGCAAAACGTAACGGGGACCACTCTCTGCTCATTCTTCTTGACCTTTCTGCAGCTTTCGACACAGTTGACCACCGTCTCCTACTGTCTAGGCTCCAGTCACTAGGTATTAAGGACACTGTTCTCTCCTTGTTCTCCTCCTACCTTTCTGGCCGCTCCTTCAGTGTTTCGTTCTCTGGCTCCACGTCATCTCCTCTTCCTCTCACTGTCGGTGTACCACAGGGCTCAGTCCTTAGCCCCCTTCTCTTCTCTCTCTACATGGCCCCAATTGGACAGACCATCAGCAGATTTGGCTTTCAGTACCATCTTTATGCTGATGACACACAACTATACACGTCATCCCCGGACCTTACCCCCGCTGTACTACAGAACGCCAGTGACTGTCTATCCGCAGTCTCCAACATCATGTCCCCTCTCTATCTGAAACTCAACCTCTCCAAAACTGAACTTCTTCTGCTCCCGCTGTCTACTAACCTCCCTAAATCTGACATTTCCCTCTCCGTGGGCGGCACCATAATAATACCCCGGCAGCAGGCTCGCTGTCTGGGTGTTATGTTTGACACCAATCTCTCCTTCACTTCCCATATACAATCTCTTGCCCGCTCTTGCCGCCTACACCTAAAGAACATCTCTAGAATCCGCCCTTTGTCTCACTATGGAAACAACAAAAACCCTCACTGTAGCATTAATCCACTCCTGCCTGGACTACTGCAACGCTCTATGACTTGGCCTCCCCATTACTTGACTATCCCCTCTCCAGTCCATCCTTAATGCAGCAGCCAGGGTCATCCATCTGGCTAATCGGTACTCGGACACGTCCGCTCTTCACTAGTCCTTACACTGGCTGCCCATTCATTATAGGATCCAATTCAAAGTACTTGTTCTCACCCACAAAGCTCTCCACAGTGCAGCACCCCCCTACATCTCCTCCTTCATTTCTATCTATCTGCCTAACCGACTGCTGCGCTCTGCAAATGACTTTCGACTAACTTCTGCACTAATCCGTACCTCCCACTCCCGACTCCAAGAGTTCTCCCGCGCTGCGCCAATCCTCTGGAATGCTCTACCCCAAGAAATTAGGACTATCCACAATTTGCATGGTTTCAGGCGTTCCCTCAAAACACATTTGTTCAGAGCGGCCTATCACATTCACTAATCAAAGTCATTCTATGTGTAAGTGTGTGTGTGTAGCCCATTCACTATCTCCATCCATCCCTCCCTCAAGATGGCTGGACCATCATTGTAAATGCACCATTGTATATACACACCTGTACTTTGTATCTCCCCCACCTCATTGTAGATTGTAAGCTCTCACGAGCAGGGTCGTCTTATTTTGCTTTAATTATTGTATTGTTAACGTTGTTACTTATGACTTGTGTTTTGAAACTGTTAAACTGTAAAGCGCTGCGGAATATGATGGCGCTATATAAATAAAAATTATTATTATTAATGTAGTTGCATGATGTAAAAGAAATGTTTGCTGTCTATATGAACTTTAGCCCTATTTTCCTTTGGAAGCAGTCACCTTTTGTCCTCTACCTGTATGATATCCCCTGCTATTATAAGCCTACTAGTTTTCAATTAAGTCAGTTAAGCTGAGTTTTTACGCTATGAGATTTCTCGGTGATTCCTTATCAGCATCTATATGGATATTTGGAAAGGAAGCTGAAATAATTTTTTCACCCCTTCCAGGTTGCAATTTTATTTTTCAACATATTGGATGATTTGATATGTGGTGAAAGTTTACCATACTTTTCATGTAAATGCACTATTAAATCCTATTGAGCTGCTAACTTACTCAATTTCAATTATTTCAATAATTATCAATGGAGTGTAACCAGTCAAATACATGCTGAAACAAGCTGACCACGTGGTATTGCTGAATATTTAGGAACTTTATAACTCTCTTTGCTTTATATAATATAAATTTCTTTAAAGCCATCCAGGGTCTCTTCTTGGCCCAGATAAATTGAGAGAAAGCTGAATGAAGCCTGTTTATATCAATAAATCTAACATAAAAGGGTATTCCAAAAATCACAAGTTGATCTAGAGATGGCTTACTTCGAGTAGTTGGTTAATTGCTCTGGCCATACATTCTAGTTTTGAGATCCACCTCAGTATTATATATATATATATATATATATATATATGTATTTTGTATGTACAGCTGTATGCTGTTTTATTAAATTATTTACCCAGGATTTATTTATTTATTAAACAGTCTGTATACCAATTTTGGTCTTTTTAATATATTTATATATATTTTTACCAGGATTCTCTCGTTATTATCGTTTGTCATGCTTGCTCTATTTTTATATTTTCTAAATAAATATATATTATATTTTGGCTTGCATTTTTTCTAAATTTGAGTTATTGCTGATATGATGCAAATAACACTTGCTATAAGGATTGTGGCCGTAAGTTTTTAATATACTGTATATACACAAGTAAAAGTTATCAATAATTCATTAAAAATAATCTATTTTTTTTTTTTTTTTTTACATTTTTTGCATTATTATTATTATAATTATCAATAAGAGTAAAGCTACAAATCTGGATTTTTTAATTAATAATTTCATGTATTGCAGTAAATGCAATATAACAATGCCAAGTAGTGATCAGCGAGTATGCTCGTTGCTCGAGTTTTCCGAAGCATGCCTGAGTGATCTCCGAGTATTTGGAAGTGCTCGGAGATTTAGTTTATGTCACCGCAGCTCCGTGATTTGCAGCTGCTAGACAGCCTGAATACTTGTGGGGATTGCCTGTTTGTTAGGGAATTTTCATATGTATTCAGGCTGTCTTGTAGTCGCAAATCATGCAGCTGAGGCGACAAAAACTAAATCTCCGAGCACTTCCAAATACTCGGAGACCACCTGAGCGTGCTCGGGAAAACTTGAGCAACAAGCATACTTGCTCATCACTAATGCCAAGGGCTCTTTTATTATTGTCATTTTAATGTTTCTGGTATCTTCAACTACAGAGAAGCATAGTTTACAGTGTTTGTAATGTAGTCAGTACCCCAACATAAGCCTGACACAACATTAGTAATCAAATGGTTTAATATTTCTCAGGAGTCACTTAAAATCACGTCTGTTTGTTGGTATCATGCCTCCGTTATGAACAGAAGCATTATTAACAGAGAATTACATAAAATCCTCTTTTCACAAGAAACAAAATAAAATACAATATATTTAACCCATTAGGGTATGTGCACACATTAAGTATTTGCTGCATATATTTCAGCATCAGAAACATGCCTCTTGTCTTGGCAGTAAAAATGCTGCATAAAAAAATACACATTCTTGATGCATTTTTCCTATTTATTAGAATGGGTGAAAAAACGCTGAAAGAACGAACATGCTGCCGATAAGAAACTGCTTCAAATCTGCAACGAAAAAAAACAGGGAACGTGAATGAGATTTCAGAAATCTCATTCACTTTGCTCGGGCAGCAAAAAGTTAGGCAACGCCAAAATTCAGGGAAAATGTAGCAAAAATGCAATATGTGAACACACCCTTATAGTTTAATGTAAATATTTGTTAAATTTTATTATATTTACTTCTTTTTAATGTTTCATTACTTGATAATATTGAAACTAAAATGGATTGCAAGTTCACATCAACATTTTTTTGAATCTTTAGGAAATCAGAAATGTGACAAACTAATAATAAAAAAATTCAATTCAAGAAAATTGTGGATTGATGTAGGATTGTGTCACTTACCTGTGCAAGTGATGCAGTTACTGGAGGTACGGCATATTCCTTATGACAGATATCCACAACACAAATGTTATATCGCTGCCTTTCTAACTTCTTCTGAAAACTCAGAAAGGTACAAGAACCGGGAAAAAAAAATCTGCACATGGCTTTAGGGTGTACAATTAAGAATGATTTTCACTCTGCCTTTTGCTTGGTTTAACAAAACTAATGTTTACTCATTTACAGCTCAGTAAAATGATACTGTGCCTAATGAAAGACGAGTCTACTGACAGGCACGTTTATTGCCCTTCATTAGCAGCGGTGCTTAATTTAATATAGATCTGAATAGACGTTAGGGAGCCTGCCGGAGGTTAAACGGTGAAAAATATAAGAAATTAAATCACAGATTATTGAATTTGCTGTTTGGTTTCAGTGACACCTAACAGACACATCCCATTAGGCATGTAACACCAGACTCAGAATCGTCTCACAATTCATGTATGATCTTATGAACATCAATAATTCAATAAAACCTAAAATCAAACCTGTATTGTAGAATTATTTACAGTTATTTCTATTTTCTTATGGTATGAAAATGATAAGAATACACAGCGCTGGCACTCATGAAAGGTCTCATGGTGCAATTATCGGGGTTTATTTATATTATGTCATGCTGTCACAGACTTTCTTCCTAAATCACAGGAACTTAGATGTACCATATTTACGTTAATAGGGTTAGTCAGTGCAGATTTGAATTTTCAATTGATAGAACTTTAAGCTTGATGGGCACCTAGAAGGCTTCAGGAATGGACTCAAGTATTTAAAATCAGCTTTCATGAGGCTTCTTTATTCTTTGATCACCATTATTGGCCAAAAAGTACAAAATTTGGTCCTATTTACTTTGCAGTGGTGATTACTTGCCAAACATAAGAGCTGGTATGTCACTCTCCACAAGGAGAAACCTTACCCCTTAGACCTCAGTCCAGAGCCTCTCACCTTGCCAAATCAGTTCTCATACTTTGCACTGACGAGGACCAAAAGCCCGAAACACCGTGTCTGCAATTTGAGATACTGATTTGGCTTTTATTACAAGACTCGTTAATGGGTTGATTGTGACTTGTAGGATCGCTACTTCCAATAGGTGGCGCTATAGAGTTCAAGACCTCTTTCTCTCTGAAGAGGCAATTTGCATATGCATAATAGAAGCGCTGCAGCCAATCACTAGCGTCAGGTTATGCCTGTATGTATTGCACAAGTTCACTGAGGTCAGTAATTAGCTACAGTGGTCACAAGAATGTTTGGAAGTGATTGATGCAGTAAAGTATACAGAGACTGGCAGGGACCTACTAAAGCAGCGGGGAAGAAAGAAATTGTGGCTGACACAACTATAAATTTGTATTGAGTGCCAGTCTAGCATATAAAATAAACCAATGGAAAACAGAAAATTGGATTATATTATGAAAAAAAGAACAAATATAACATAACAATTAAAAACACCAAAGGTGTGTATGATAACATTTCTCAGCCTGAGATAATGAACAAGAATAAACCACATCCTCCAAACAAAGTAATGGGTAAAGATATGACATACAAAAATAAAAAATACCCCCAATAATGACAATAATGTAATACAATGAAAAAATATTTATAGAATGGATATGTAATAAATATGATGTTTGAGAGCCTAAAAGGACTGATGAGAGAATAAGAAAAGAAGAAGCCGCTAGAGGTGTGCAGCGGAAACAGCGTTATTAGTCAAGATAGAAAAACCATGCATGGTGGAAAAATAGAGAAATAAAAGCTGTAAAAATTAGTAACATCAACCCACAGGCAAAAAAGAAGATAAGCAAATTTAGCCAACCATATCTGGAGACCAAAGATTTATGTTGGAGAAGATTAGATATTCATTTCTTAACAGGTATAATAAGAGTGGTAAGATCAGAATTAGAAAATATATTTCTAGTTTTTAATTCTTACAATGGAGTTAAGTTGTGTCCATGATGAAGATCTTTCATTTTTATTAGATTCTTTGTTTTCCAGGAATCCGGGATTTTTTGTTTAGATATTAGCTCTATAAATTTCAATGAGACATTTTTATTTTGTTCATATTTTAAATTTTTTTTGATAGGCACACCCGCCAGTTTTCTGAGCATTGACTATTGCATTAAATGTAGGGTATTATCGGGTTTTTCTATCTTCTTGACCAATATCACTGTTGCCTCTACACATCTCTAGCAGTTTCCCATTTTCTTATTCTCTCATCATCCATGTTACACTCTGAAACATCTTATTTTTTACACACTGATTCTTCAAATATGTTTTTTAATCATATTACATTATTGTTATTGGAGATATTGTTTTATGATTTTTGCATGTTCCAACTTCATATCTGTCCCCATTATTTTGGCTTGAGGATGTGGTTTATTCTGAGATAAGTTATCATACTCACCTTTGGTGTTTCATTGTTTTTAATCACTGCGTTATATTTGTTCTCTTTTTCTAAATATTAAAGTATCATATTTTTGGATATGCAGCTTTTGCATAGACATTTTGTTTTCCCCTAAAGCAATAAGGGTTTATGAAATGAATATTGCTCTTATTTTTTTTATACAATTTTTTGCTGTTGGCATTTTTTAATCCTAAAGAACTCATTTAATGATTGTGCCTTGATTTCCGACTACATGATTTCTTACTACTGACGCTATTATCACATAATTTGCAGCGAGAAGACAAAAACTGGTCAATTTTAAACTGATGGAAAGGAGTATTATAACTAGAGTTGAGCGGCTATGTTCGGAATCTGTCGCCGAATCTGACTTTGCTATATTTGTGCCATATTGTTAGCCTATTTGAGCCGAATTTATGTTTGATGATCGGTTTTGAACATATTCAGTCATTTCTACTCCCGTTGTCTCAAATGATGTTCGGCTGTGTTCTGTAAATATTGCAAAAACAATATTCGCCGCCAATCGTAACCAAATTTTGAAAAATTTCCTCATCTCTAATTATAAACATATCTTGTTCTTTATAGGTCTTTAATGAACTCAATGAATTAATGGGCAATCCCTTTCACACCCTTTATTTTGGCCTTATGAACCTGTGCAGGGCATGTGGTATAACGCAGAGGACTAGGCTCTGAGATAATCCATTACGTATGAACGTTACTATCGTTCACCATGCTCAGGAATGACACAAGTATTTCTATCATCACAACATGCTTATATCATTATGGATGTCTTTTTTTAAGCATTTGCATTGTTTGCAGGAGAGAACTAATTGAGGTATCATGTGTGGTATTCTGCACTTGTTAGGATACGTATGGGTAAGTGTATGACGTTAATTTGATTTTGCATAAATACAATAGATCATGCTTTACCTGTCACTTCCAAATCAATCAGCGTTATATAATGCATGTATTCATGGGTCTAATTGAATTATTTTTTGCTTCTGAAGCTGGAAAACACCTTTTAGAATCTGCATTATTATTCCATACGGATGATTTACTGGTTGGGCATATATGTGAAATGCTCCATGTTGTCTGTATCATGTCTTCTAATTACATTTAAAGGGCCGGTAAACTTTATATGTGATTTGCCAAGTAACACATAAGTGGTATATCATTTCAGAACTTGAAAAAGCCAAATATAACAGGTGTCGTTTTCTTCATTTTGCTAGTTTGGGAAAGTGAAGTAACGTATGAAACCCACTTGGCAACATTTGGGGAGATTGGTGGTCCTGCTGTTATTCCTTATCATAGGTCCATTTAACATTTCTTTAATACAAGCCATTCAGCAGAAGCTCCACCAATATTACACCCCTCAACATTAAGATTGCACCACCAGGAAGGAAAAGTCGAGGAATTCTGGAAATCACAGGATGGATACACATATTAACGATCTGCAAAGAATGAAAATTGGAAAGAAAATATTTGTGAAACATATTGATGTATTCAGTACTGAGTATGATGAGCGCCACTTGCAGAAAACCCCGCACTTACAGCCTTTTCTGCTATTCACCCCTTCCTGACATGGCAAATTTCTGTTTTTGTTTTTTCCTCCCTTCTTCCAAGAGTTGTAATTTTATTATTTTCCTGTCCACATACACATATGAGAGAATTTATTCGGGGCGACTTGTACTTTTGAATGACACCATTAATTTTACCACATAGTGTACTTACTGGTAAATTGTAAAAAAATTCCAAATGCAGTGAAATTACAACCCCCCCACAATTCTGACATTGGTGTTTGGGAATTGTTTCCATATTGCACATTGTGTGGTAAAATACGATTCTCCTCATCAGTAGTGTTGAGCCACCCCCGTAGTATTCAAGTTTCGCGTTCGGTTCGCCGAACACCCGTGTGTTCGACGAACTGTTCGTCAAACTGTTCGTCGAACACCATCGAACACCGTTAAAACCAATGGCAGGCAAACAAAATCACATAGAAACACATAGAAAACACATAGAAAACACTTCAAAGGTGTCCAAAAGCTGACAAACTGTTCAGAAGACACAACTAGCACATGGAAAAGTGACAAGTACATATAGTCATGCGAAAAGAAAGAGTTGGAGGAGTAAAAGGAGGGGGATACACAGATATAGGCATGTCATGCCCTTCTAAAACCAAAAAAGTGCGAAGCCAACACGGCCAGTCCGTTCCTGCCCGTGCGACCTGCGTGTCACCGGGTTTGTGCCAGAGCTGCGGTGGACCCTAACGGCCAGCCCCCTCTCCCAATACTGGTGCCTGTCCGCTGGTGGGTCGAGCGAGCCCCCCTGCGGTGGAGGCAGGTCTAATCTTTTTAATTTAAATTGTCTCTCTAATTTGAATGAGTACACTTTAACCCCTTCACCCCCAAGGGTGGTTTGCATGTTAATGACCGGGCCAATTTTTACAATTCTGACCACTGTCTCTTTATGAGGTTATAACTCTGGAACGCTTCAACGGATCTTTGCGATTCTGAGATTGTTTTCTCGTGACATATTGTACTTCATGTTAGTGGTAAAATTTCTTCGATATAACTTGTGTTTATTTTTGAAAAAAACGCAAATATGGTGAAAATTTTTAAAATTTTGCAATTTTCAAACTTTGAATTTTTATTCCCTTAAAACAGAGAAATATATCACACAAAATAGTTAAGAAATAACATTTCCCACATGTCTACTTTACATCAGCACAATTTTGGAACCAAAATTTTTTTTTGTTAGGAAGTTATAAGGGTTAAAAGTTGACCAGCGATTTCTCATTTTTACAACAAAATTTACAAAGCCATTTTTTTTAGGGACCACCTCACATTTGAAGTCACTTTGAGGGGTCTATATGGCAGAAAATACCCAAAAGTGACACCATTCTAAAAACTGCACCCCTCAAGGTACTCAAAACCACATTCAATAAGTTTATTAACCCTTCAGGTGCTTCACAGTAACTAAAGCAACGTGGAAGGAAAAAATGAATATTTTACTTTTTAGCCACAAAAATTATCTTTTACAAACTTTTTTTTTATTTTCACAAGGGTAAAAGGAGAAAATGGACAGATAAGGTTGTTATGCAATTTCTCCTGAGTATGCCAATACCCCACTGTGGGGGAAAACCACTGTTTGGGCACACGGCAGAGCTCGTAAGGGAAGGAGCGACGTTTGACTTTTTCAAACTAAAATTGGCTGGAATTTAGATTGGATGCCATGTCGCGTTTGGAGAGCCCCTGATGCGCCTAAACAGTGGAAACCCCCCACAAGTGACACCATTTTGGAAACTAGACCCCCTAAGGTACTTATCTAGATCTGTTGTGAGCACTTTGAACCCTCAAGTGTTTCACAAAAGTTTATAAAGCCTGGGTGTGAAAAAAAAAAAAATAAATTTTCCACAAAAATTATTTTTTAGTCCCAAATTTTTGAATTTGCCCAAGGAAATTGGACCCCAAAAGTTGTTGTCCAATTTGTCCTGAGTACGCTGATACCCCATATGTGGGGGGGAAACTGTTTGGGCGCACGGCAGGGCTTGGAAAGGAAGTAGTAACGTTTTGGAATGCAGACGTTAATGGGGGTCATGTTCCGTTTGCAGTGCCCCAGATGAGCCTAAAAAGTGGAAACCCCCCACAAGTGACCCCATTTTGGAAACTAGACCCCCTAAGGAACTTATCTAGATCTTTGGTGAGCACTTTGAACCCCCAAGTGCTTCACATAAGTTTATAATGCCCGGGCATGAAAATAAAAAATCCTATTTTTTTCCCACAAAAATTATCTTTTAGTCACTAATTTTTTATTTTCCCAAGGGTAACAGGAGAAATTGGACCACATAAGTTGTTGTACAATTTGTCCTGAGTACGCTGATACCCCATATGTGGGGGGAACCACTGTTTGGGTGCACGGCAGAGCTCGGAATGGAAGGAGCACCATTTGACTTTTTCCAACCAAAATTGGCTGGAATTGAGTTTGGATGCCATGTTGCATTTGTAGAGCCCCTGATGTGCCTAAACAGTGGAAACACCCACAAATGACCCATTTGGGAAACTAGACCCCCTAAGGAACTTATCTAGATTTTTGATGAGCAATTTGAACCCCAAGTGCTTCACACAAGTTTATAACGTAGAGCCGTAAAATTTAAAAATCATATTTTTTCCACAAAAATGATCTTTTCACCCCAATTTTTATTTTTCCAAGGGTAACAAGACTCCAAAAGTTATTGTGCAATTTGTCCTGAGTGCGCTGATACCCCATATGTGGGGGTAAACCACTGTTTGGGTGCATGGCAGAGTTTGGAAGGGAAGGAGCGCGTCTGACTTTTTCAATGCAGAATTGGCTGGATGCCATGTCGTGTTTGGAGAGCTCCTGATCTGCCTAAACAGTGGAAACCCCCATAAATGACACCATTTTGGAAACTAGACCCCTCAAGGAACTTATCTAGATGTGTGGTGAGAACTTTGAACCCCCAGGTGTTTCACTAAAGTTTATAACGTACAGCCGTAAAATAAAAAATCTTTTTTTTTTTTTACAAAAATGATTTTTTCGCCCCCAATATTTTATTTTCACAAGGGTAACAGAAGAAATTGGAACCCAAAAGTTGTTGTCCAATTTGTGTCACGCTGTCTAGCAGATATATATATATAAATAATGTCAGAAATCTATCAAGTGGGACAACATTCTATATAACATATAAATAGGTAACATTAACATGTATATATAGCATAGTATTACCTGACATAATATCCTGTGGGTCAATACTGAATCCTTTTCACGCTGTCTCTGGCTAGAGGTGGACCGGGGTCTATGCTGACGCTAAACTGGGGTCCTGACTAGTCCCTCTACCTGGAGGTACTGTTAATGGTACAGAGGTCCAGGCCGCCAGCGTAAACTCTGTCTCCTATAAATCCCTGACCACTGTAATCTAGTCCTTAGAAGGACCCTGATTACCACCATAGGGAATGGACAGGTAAAGGTTAACCAACAGTAAAGACAAACGAGACAGACAGGGGATAAAGTAAATACTGTCTTGCATACAACATATAAACACAGAGGGAACACCAAAGGTCTAGGAGATAAACTATAAGCAAGGTGAGGAGAAACAACAAAGGAGCTCTTAGCTTAAGTCTTATCAGAACCGATCCTATCTGCAGTCTGTATGAATGCTTTCACCGGCATCTAACACACAGACTGGCAGGAATATAAAGGAAGCTAATTAGTACATAATCAAAAGCAGCCGGGCGAGGCTGGACCTAGTCTTAGCAAAGAGCTAGGTAAAATTAACTCCCTCACCACCAAACACAAAGTAACAGCAACTCAGCTGCGAGAAGTCAGAATGTGCAATCGCGACGATCCTCGTGGCGATGCACCCATGACAGTACTCCCCCTTCTACGAGGGGCCTCCAGACCCTCAGGGCCAGGTCTGCCCGGGTAAGTTTTGTGGAAGGTCCGAACCAATCGATCTGCGTTAACCTCCGACGCAGGGACCCACGTCCTCTCCTCAGGACCATACCCCTTCCAATGAACCAGGTACTGAAGGGACCGACGATTCAGACGTGAGTCAATGATCTTCAACACCTGAAACTCCAAGCTACCATTGACCACCACCGGAGGGGGGGCAGAGGCGACGGTATAACTGGCGCCACGTACCTTTTAAGCAACGATTTGTGAAACACATTGTGGATTTTAAACATAGGAGGGAGGTCCAGACGAAATGCCACAGGATTAACTATAGAACTGATCCTGTATGGACCGATGAACCTGGGACCCATTTTCCAGGAGGGAACCTTGAGTTTTATATTCTTGGTAGACAACCACACCAGATCGTTCACACTTAGGTCCGGACCAGACACTCTCCTCCTATCAGCCCTCCGCTTGTAACGGTTCCCCATAGCACTCAGACCATTCAGCACTCCTCTCCAAACTGAAGCAAGTGATGATGAGAATCGTTCCTCCTCAGGAACCCCAGACGGACGGGTATGTGGGGTCTTAGAGCGAGCACAAACTCCACAGGACGCGACAAAAGTTATTACCTCTTTATTTAAGTTAGGCCACCAAAACCGGCGAGAAAGGAGATCCACAGTTGCTTTACTCCCTGGATGTCCTGCTAAAACAGAATTATGATGTGCCTCGATAACTTTTTGTCTTATCTGATTAGGAACAAACAGTTTCCCTGGAGGTCCTACAGGGGCGTCCCCCTGAGCCTCCAATACCTCCTCCTCAAGCTCAGAGCATACAGCCGACACTACCACTCCCTCCTGTAAGATAGGAACCGGGTCATCCGTCTTTCCGGCCCCTGGGAAACTACGAGATAAGGCATCAGGCGGCAATTTTATTGAGCAGTCATACGCGCGATGAGGAGGCAACTCTTGACACCCCTCCTCTGAGAACACATCCCCCAAGTCCTCCAGAAAAGGAGGCAAGGTCCTAGGCACGACCGCACCGATGACCGTGCTCATGCAGTTATTCTTGCAAAATTCACCCCACTGGCTTATCTCTCTGGATTGCCAATCAATCACTGGGTAATTCCACTGAGTATCTGTGGCCCATCTACGGAACTCAGAAGAAAATTCCTCCGCCGGACGATCTCCCTGCTGTATCCTACGTAACTTCATTTCAGCAAGGGAGACCCGATCCGGGTCATCATACACCAGACCCAGGGCAGCAAAAAATCGATCTACTGACTGGAGGGCCGGGGAACCCGGGGGAAGAGAGAACGCCCAAGATTGAGGGTCCCCTTGTAAGAGCGAGATGACAATTCCCACCCTCTGCTCTTCACTCCCCGATGACCGAGGCTGCAGCCGAAAGTATAATTTACATGCCTCCCGGAAGGTAAAAAATTTGTCCCGCCCACCAGTGAACCTGTCTGGGAGAGCAACCTTAGGTTCAGACCTGGTTTGCTCCGGGGGGGACAAAACCTTGGACTTAATGTCCGTAAGCTCCAAGGACAACTTCTGCAACTGCAGGGCAAGCTGGGCCACTGGATCCATGGTAGCTGGGGAGAATCTTTAGTAGGGCCGGTGAAAATGTCACGCTGTCTAGCAGATATATATATAAATAATGTCAGAAATCTATCAAGTGGGACAACATTCTATATAACATATAAATAGGTAACATTAACATGTATATATAGCATAGTATTACCTGACATAATATCCTGTGGGTCAATACTGAATCCTTTTCACGCTGTCTCTGGCTAGAGGTGGACCGGGGTCTATGCTGACCCTAAACTGGGGTCCTGACTAGTCCCTCTACCTGGAGGTACTGTTAATGGTACAGAGGTCCAGGCCGCCAGCGTAAACCCTGTCTCCTATAAATCCCTGACCACTGTAATCTAGTCCTTAGAAGGACCCTGATTACCACCATAGGGAATGGACAGGTAAAGGTTAACAAACAGTATAGACAAACGAGACAGACAGGGGATAAAGTAAATACTGTCTTGCATACAACATATAAACACAGAGGGAACACCAAAGGTCTAGGAGATAAACTATAAGCAAGGTGAGGAGAAACAACAAAGGAGCTCTTAGCTTAAGTCTTCTCAGAACCGATCCTATCTGCAGTCTGTATGAATGCTTTCACCGGCATCTAACACACAGACTGGCAGGAATATAAAGGAAGCTAATTAGTACATAATCAAAAGCAGCCGGGCGAGGCTGGACCTAGTCTTAGCAAAGAGCTAGGTAAAATTAACTCCCTCACCACCAAACACAAAGTAACAGCAACTCAGCTGCGAGAAGTCAGAATGTGCAATCGCGACGATCCTCGTGGCGATGCACCCATGACAATTTGTCCTGAGTACACTGATACCCAATATGTGGGCGAAAACTACTGTATGGGCACACGTCGGGGCTCGGAAGGGAAGTAGTGACGTTTTGGATTGCAGACTTTGATGGAATGGTCTGGGGGCGTCATGTCACATTTAGAGAGCCCCTGATGCACCTAAACAGTGGAAACCCCCCACAAGTGACCCCATTTTGGCAAATAGACCCCACAAGGAACTTATCTAGATGTGTGGTGAGCACTTTGAACCCCGAAGTGCTTCACAGAAGTTTATAACGCACAGCCGTAAAAATAAAAAATCTTTTTTTTTTTACAAAAATGATTTTTTCGCCCCCAATATTTTATTTTCACAAGGGTAACAGGAGAAATTGGACCCCAAAAGTTGTTGTCCAATTTGTCCTGAGTACGCTGATACCCAATATGTGGGAGAAAACTACTGTATGGGCGCACGTCAGGGCTCGGAAGGGAAGTAGTGACGTTTTGGATTGCAGACTTTGATGGAATGGTCTGGGTGCGTCATGTCGCATTTGGAGAGCCCCTGATGCGCCTAAACAGTGGAAACCCCCCACAAGTGACCCCATTTTGAAAAATAGACCCACAAGGAACTTATCTAGATGTGTGGTGAGCACTTTGAACTCCGAAGTGCTTCACAGAAGTTTATAACGCACAGCCGTAAAAATAAAAAATCCTTTTTTTTTTTGCAAAAATGATTTTTTCGCTCCCAATATTTTATTTTTACAAGGGTAACAGGAGAAATTGGACCCCAAAAGTTGTTGTCCAATTTGTCCTGAGTACGCTGATACCCAATATGTGGGAGAAAACTACTGTATGGGTACACGTTGGGGCTCGGAAGGGAAGTAGTGACGTTTTGGATTGCAGACTTTGATGGAATGGTCTGGGGGCGTCATGTCGCATTTGGAGAGCCCCTGATGCGCCTAAACAGTGGAAATCCCCAACAAGTGACCCCATTTTGGAAAATAGACCCCACAAGGAACTTATCTAGGTGTGTGGTGAGCGCTATGAAGCCCGAAGTGCTTCACAGAAGTTTATAATGTACAGCCGTAAAAAACAAAAAAATATTTTTTTTTGTACAAAAATGATATTTTCGCCCCAGTTTTTTATTTTCCCAAGGGTAACAGAAGAAATAGGACAAATTGCACAATAACTCTTGGGATCCAGAGTACGCTGATACCCCATATGTGGGGATAAACTACTGTTTGGACGCATGGCAGAGCTCAGAAGTGAAGGAGCACCGTTTGACTTTTTCAATGCAGAATTGGCTGGAATTGAGATCAGACGCCATGTCACATTTGGAGAGCCCCTGATGTGCCAAAACAGCGGAAACCCCCCAATTCTAACTCCAACCCTAACCCCAACACACCCCTAACCCTAGTCCCAACCCTAACCACAAACCTAACCCTAACACACCCCTAATCCCAACCCTAACCCTAATCCTAACTTTAGCGCCAACCCTAACCCTAACTTTAGCCGCAACCCTAACCCTAACCCTAATGGTAAAATGGAAATAAATACATTTTTTTAATTTTATTATTTTTCCCTAACTAAGGGGGTGATAAAGGGGGGTTTGATTTACTATTTATAGCGGGTTTTTATGATTGGCAGCTGTCACGCTAAAAGACGCTTTTTATTGCAAAAATAGTTTTTTGCATCGCCACATTTTGAGAGCTATAATTTTTGCATATTTTGGCCCACAGAGTCATGTGAGGTCTTATTTTTTGCGGTACGAGTTGACGTTTTTATTTGTACCATTTTTGAGCAGGTGACATTTTTTGATCACTTTTTATTTCGATTTTTGGGAGGTTAGAATGAACAAAAATCAGCAATTCATGAATTTCTTTTGGGGGAGGCGTTTTTATTGTTCCGCGTGTGGTAAAATTGATAAAGCAGTTTTATTCTTCGGGTCAGTACGATTATGGCGATACCTCACTTATATCATTTTTTTATGTTTTAGCGCTTTTATACAATAAAAACAATTTTATATAAAAAATAATTATTTTTGCATCGCTTTATTCTGCGAGCTATAACTTTTTTATTTTTTCGCTGATGATGCTGTATCGCAGCTCATTTTTTTGCGGAACAAGATGACGTTTTCAGCGGTACCATGTTTATTTATATCGGTCTTTTTGATCGCGCGTTATTCCACTTTTTGTTCGGCGGTATGATGATAAAGCATTGATTTTTTGCTTCTTTTTTTTTTTTTTTTTTTTTTAAGGGGTTCACTAAAGGGGTTAACTAGTGGGACATTTTTATAGGGGGGGTCGTTACGGACGCGGCGATATCAAATATATGTACTTTTATTGTTTTGGTTTTTTTATTTACAGGAAGAAATTAATTTATTGGGGAATATTTTTTTTTTTATTTATTTATTTTGGATTTTTTTTTATAACATGTTTATTTTTATTTTTTTTAACTTTTTTACTTTGTCCCAGGGTGAGACATCACTGTATTTTATCAAATCGCTGGTGTGACAGTGTGCACAGCACACTGTCACACCAGCGATTGCTCAGGCAGTGCAGCAGGCTTCTCAGTGCCTGCTCTCAGCAGGCACTGAGGAAGCCGCCTCCCTCCAGGACCCCGGCGCCATCTTGGATCCGGGTCCTGGGAGGGAGGAAGCCCTCAGAACAGCGCAATCACATCGCGCTGGTCTGAGGGTCTCAGGGGGGCGCGCAGGGAGCCCACTCCCTGCGCGATGCTTCCCTGTGCCCCCAGTACACCGCGATCATGTTTGATCGCGGTGTGCTAGGGGTTAATGTGCCGGGAGCGGTCCGTGACCGCTCCTGACACACAGTCACGGGTGTCAGCTGTGATAATCAGCTGACACCCGGCGGCGATTAGCTGCGCTCTCCTCAGGAGCGCAGCTGATCGCCTATGACGTACTATCCCGTCCATGGGCAGAATGGCACGGGTTTTATGGACGGGATAGTACGTCTAATGTCAGAGAGGGGTTAAATCCTTTTACAAGGATCTATTGGAGGGCAAGTCTCATGCCAGCAGCCGCGGTAATTCCAGCTCCAGTAGCGTCCAGTAAAAGCTTTTATAAGGATAGAGCTTGGCGGTCCACCGCAAGGCGTCCTACCGTCAGTCACAGCCCCTGTGCCTTGGGGTGCCTCCCCGATGCTCTTCACTGAGAGTCCCGGGGGCCCAAAGCATTTCCTTTGAAAAAATTAAGTGTCCAAATGACAGGTGGTGTAGCTTGCTTTACAGCTGGGTTAATCCGCTGACTAGCAGACACTGCTACTAGGCCCAAAATTATTGTCTGGGCTAGATGCAGTTAAAAATTTGTAATTAGATACTCTCGTTGGATGATGAGAAAGCATTCCATAGAGTCTCCTGGCACGCCATATATTATTCTCTTAAAAAGCTTGGGGTAGGGGACCTTTTATAGCCAAAATCATGGCCCTGTATCGCAATCCGTCAGCTAGGCCGCATTGTAGCACAGTGAGCTTGCCACTGCAACTTATGCTTCATATCCATGTGACGGTTCATACATGAAGTACTCAAACTATGGATTTTTTGGCCTCTACTTAGCTTTTGGTCACAAATGTTACAGATAACACGAGTTGGGTCATCCTTATCGATCTGAAAAAATGACCAGGCTATGCAAGGCTTAGAACCCATGCGACCTGAAGAGCCACCACGACTTGTGGTCAGAGGCAGAGTTGTGGTTGAGGATGCAGTTGGTGACGTGCTTCCACTACTACGTCTCTGTCCAGGAAGGCGCAACCTGACCTCGTCGTCACTAGAATCCTCCTCCACCTCCTCTGCTGACCTCATCGACTGCCTGACTGTGGGTTGACAGTAAGTGGGATCTGCAACCTCGTCATCATCACCCTGTGTGTTCTCACACCCGTCGTCCTCAGAGCCAAACTCTTCCTGCCCTGACAAATAACTCAAGTTGTCGCTGAAATCAGGTATTTGAGTCTCATCATCGTCTTCCTCATTGTCTCTACCAACAGGAGTTACAGTTTGGGAACGAGGTTCTACATTATGCTCAGAAACTTCTTCATCTGGTCCTGGATCCGACTCAGAAAGTTTCTGGGCATCAGTGCAGATCATTTCTTCGTCTGGATTCACAGAAGCTCTGGAGACGACCTCTGATTCCCAGGCTTTAGTATGAGTAAACTGCTCTGCAGACTCAACCATCTGTTCTACCCCATACTCAGATGGGCAGCTGGAGACTTGGGAGCTGTGAGGAAACAAGTGCGATTGGGGTGACACCTCTGAGGACTGGAGTATTTGTGATATTGAAGTTGAGGTGGAGGAGAGCCGACTTAAAGGAGCACTTGATATCTGTTGAAGCACCTACTGTTTTTGTGCCTCATCTGGAATTTGTAGCGATGGGTGTGACTGTAAGAAAGGGATCGTATCACATTGTCCACTACAAGAAGTAGACATCTTAGTTTGGCTGGAAGATGGTCTTTCTTCTGCAGATGTTACTGTTGCTTTAACCCCTTCACCCCCAAGGGTGGTTTGCACGTTAATGACCGGGCCAATTTTTACAATTCTGACCACTGTCTCTTTATGAGGTTATAACTCTGGAACGCTTCAACGGATCTTCGCGATTCTGAGATTGTTTTCTCGTGACATATTGTACTTCATGTTAGTGTAAAATTTCTTCGATATAACTTGCGTTTATTTTTGAAAAAAAACGCAAATATGGCAAAAATTTTAAAATTTTGCAATTTTCAAACTTTGAATTTTTATTCCCTTAAAACAGAGAAATATATCACACAAAATAGTTAAGAAATAACATTTCCCACATGTCTACTTTACATCAGCACAATTTTGGAACCAAAATTTTTTTTTGTTAGGAAGTTATAAGGGTTAAAAGTTGACCAGCGATTTCTCATTTTTACAACAAAATTTACAAAGCCATTTTTTTTAGGGACCACCTCACATTTGAAGTCACTTTGAGGGGTCTATATGGCAGAAAATACCCAAAAGTGACACCATTCTAAAAACTGCACCCCTCAAGGTACTCAAAACCACATTCAATAAGTTTATTAACCCTTCAGGTGCTTCACAGTAACTAAAGCAACGTGGAAGGAAAAAATGAATATTTTACTTTTTAGCCACAAAAATTATCTTTTACAAACTTTTTTTTTATTTTCACAAGGGTAAAAGGAGAAAATGGACAGATAAGGTTGTTATGCAATTTCTCCTGAGTACGCCAATACCCCATATGTGGGGGAAAACCACTGTTTGGGCACACGGCAGAGCTCGTAAGGGAAGGAGCGACGTTTGACTTTTTCAAACTAAAATTGGCTGGAATTTAGATTGGATGCCTTGTCGCGTTTGGAGAGCCCCTGATGCGCCTAAACAGTGGAAACCCCCCACAAGTGACACCATTTTGGAAACTAGACCCCCTAAGGTACTTATCTAGATCTGTTGTGAGCACTTTGAACCCTCAAGTGTTTCACAAAAGTTTATAAAGCCTGGGTGTGAAAAAAAAAAAATAAATTTTCCACAAAAATTATTTTTTAGTCCCAAATTTTTGAATTTTCCCAAGGAAATTGTACCCCAAAAGTTGTTGTCCAATTTGTCCTGAGTACGCTGATACCCCATATGTGGGGGGGGAAACTGTTTGGGTGAACGGCAGGGCTTGGAAAGGAAGTAGTAACGTTTTGGAATGCAGACGTTAATGGGGGTCATGTTCCGTTTGCAGTGCCCCAGATGAGCCTAAACAGTGGAAACCCCCACAAGTGACCCCATTTTGGAAACTAGACCCCTAAGGAACTTATCTAGATCTTTGGTGAGCACTTTGAACCCCCAAGTGCTTCACACAAGTTTATAATGCCCGGGCATGAAAATAAAAAATCCTATTTTTTTCCCACAAAAATTATCTTTTAGTCACTAATTTTTTATTTTCCCAAGGGTAACAGGAGAAATTGGACCACATAAGTTGTTGTACAATTTGTCCTGAGTACGCTGATACCCCATATGTGGGGGGGAACCACTGTTTGGGCGCACGGCAGAGCTCGGAATGGAAGGAGCACCATTTGACTTTTTCCAACCAAAATTGGCTGGAATTGAGTTTGGATGCCATGTTGCATTTGGAGAGCCCCTGATGTGCCTAAACAGTGGAAAACCCCCACAAATGACCCCATTTGGGAAACTAGACCCCTAAGGAACTTATCTAGATTTTTGATGAGCAATTTGAACCCCCAAGTACTTCACACAAGTTTATAACGTAGAGCCGTAAAATTTAAAAATCATATTTTTTCCACAAAAATGATCTTTTCACCCCAATTTTTATTTTTCCAAGGGTAACAAGACTCCAAAAGTTATTGTGCAATTTGTCCTGAGTGCGCTGATACCCCATATGTGGGGGTAAACCACTGTTTGGGTGCATGGCAGAGTTTGGAAGGGAAGGAGCGCGTCTGACTTTTTCAACGCAGAATTGGCTGGACGCCATGTCGTGTTTGGAGAGCTCCTGATCTGCCTAAACAGTGGAAACCCCCATAAATGACACCATTTTGGAAACTAGACCCCTCAAGGAACTTATCTAGATGTGTGGTGAGAACTTTGAACCCCCAGGTGTTTCACTAAAGTTTATAACGTACAGCCGTAAAAAAAAAAATCTTTTTTTTTTTTTACAAAATAATTTTTTCGCCCCCAATATTTTATTTTCACAAGGGTAACAGAAGAAATTGGAACGCAAAAGTTGTTGTCCAATTTGTCCTGAGTACACTGATACCCAATATGTGGGCGAAAACTACTGTATGGGCACACGTCGGGGCTCGGAAGGGAAGTAGTGACGTTTTGGATTGCAGACTTTGATGGAATGGTCTGGGGGCGTCATGTCACATTTGGAGAGCCCCTGATGCACCTAAACAGTGGAAACCCCCCACAAGTGACCCATTTTGGCAAATAGACCCCACAAGGAACTTATCTAGATGTGTGGTGAGCACTTTGAACCCGAAGTGCTTCACAGAAGTTTATAACGCACAGCCGTAAAAATAAAAAATCCTTTTTTTTTTACAAAAATGATTTTTTCGCCCCCAATATTTTATTTTCACAAGGGTAACAGGAGAAATTGGACCCCAAAAGTTGTTGTCCAATTTGTCCTGAGTACGCTGATACCCAATATGTGGGAGAAAACTACTGTATGGGCGCACGTCAGGGCTCGGAAGGGAAGTAGTGACGTTTTGGATTGCAGACTTTGATGGAATGGTCTGGGTGCGTCATGTCGCATTTGGAGAGCCCCTGATGAGCCTAAACAGTGGAAACCCCCATAAGTGACCCCATTTTGGAAAATAGACCCCACAAGGAACTTATCTAGATGTGTGGTGAGCACTTTGAACCCCGAAGTGCTTCACAGAAGTTTATAACGCACAGCCGTAAAAATAAAAAATCTTTTTTTTTTTTGCAAAAATGATTTTTTCGCCCCAATATTTTATTTTTACAAGGGTAACAGGAGAAATTGGACCCCAAAAGTTGTTGTCCAATTTGTCCTGAGCACGCTGATACCCAATATGTGAGAGAAAACTACTGTATGGGTACACGTTGGGGCTCGGAAGGGAAGTAGTGACGTTTTGGATTGCAGAACTTTGATGGAATGGTCTGGGGGCGTCATGTCGCATTTGGAGAGCCCCTGATGCGCCTAAACAGTGGAAATCCCCAACAAGTGACCCCATTTTGGAAAATAGACCCCACAAGGAACTTATCTAGGTGTGTGGTGAGCGCTATGAAGCCCCAAGTGCTTCACAGAAGTTTATAATGTACAGCCGTAAAAAACAAAAAATAATTTTTTTTGTACAAAAATGATATTTTCGCCCCAGTTTTTTATTTTCCCAAGGGTAACAGAAGAAATAGGACAAATTGCACAATAACTCTTGGGGTCCAGAGTACGCTGATACCCATATGTGGGGATAAACTACTGTTTGGACGCATGGCAGAGCTCAGAAGTGAAGGAGCACCGTTTGACTTTTTCAACGCAGAATTGGCTGGAATTGAGATCAGACGCCATGTCACATTTGGAGAGCCCCTGATGTGCCAAAACAGCGGAAACCCCCCAATTCTAACTCCAACCCTAACCCCAACACACCCCTAACCCTAGTCCCAACCCTAACCACAAACCTAACCCTAACACACCCTAAGCCCAACCCTAACCCTAATCCTAACTTTAGCGCCCAATACCTAACCCTAATGGGAAAATGGAAATAAATACATTTTTTTAATTTTATTATTTTTCCCTAACTAAGGGGGTGATAAAGGGGGGTTTGATTTACTATTTATAGCGGGTTTTTATGATTGGCAGCTGTCACGCTAAAAGACGCTTTTTATTGCAAAAATAGTTTTTTGCATCGCCACATTTTGAGAGCTATAATTTTTGCATATTTTGGCCCACAGAGTCATGTGAGGTCTTATTTTTTGCGGTACGAGTTGACGTTTTTATTTGTACCATTTTTGAGCAGGTGACATTTTTTGATCGCTTTTTATTTCGATTTTTGGGAGGTTAGAATGAACAAAAATCAGCAATTCATGAATTTCTTTTGGGGGAGGCGTTTTTATTGTTCCGCGTGTGGTAAAATTGATAAAGCAGTTTTATTCTTCGGGTCAGTACGATTATGGCGATACCTCATTTATATCATTTTTTTATGTTTTGGCGCTTTTATAGAATAAAAACAATTTTATATAAAAAATAATTATTTTTGCATCGCTTTATTCTGCGAGCTATAACTTTTTTATTTTTTCGCTGATGATGCTGTATCGCGGCTCGTTTTTTGCGGGACAAGATGACGTTTTCAGCGTACCATGTTTATTTATATCGGTCTTTTGATCGCGCGTTATTCCACTTTTTGTTCGGCGGTATGATGATAAAGCATTGATTTTTTGCTTCGTTTTTTTTTAAGTGGTTCACTAAAGGGGTTAACTAGTGGGACAGTTTTATAGGGGGGTCGTTACGGACGCGGCAATACCAAATATGTGTACTTTTATTGTTTTGTTTTTTTTATTTATAGGAAGAAATGAATTTATTGGGGAATATTTTTTTTTTTTTTTTATTTATTTTGGATTTTTTTTTATAACATGTTTATTTTTATTTTTTTAACTTTTTTACTTTGTCCCAGGGTGGGACATCACTGTATTTTATCAAATCGCTGGTGTGACAGTGTGCACAGCACTCTGTCACACCAGCGATCGCTCAGGCATAGCTGCAGGCTTCTCAGTGCCTGCTCTCAGCAGGCACTGAGGAAGCAGCCTCCCTCCAGGACCCCGGCGCCATCTTGGATCCGGGTCCTGGGAGGGAGGAAGCCCTCAGAACAGCGCGATCACATCGCGCTGGTCTGAGGGTCTCAGGGGGGCGCGCAGGGAGCCCCACCCTGCGCGATCCTCCCCTGTGCCCCCAGTACACCACGATCATGTTTGATCGCGGTGTGCTAGGGGTTAATGTGCCGGGAGCGGTCCGTGACCGCTCCTGACACACAGTCACGGGTGTCAGCTGTGATAATCAGCTGACACCCGGCGGCGATTAGCTGCGCTCCCCTCAGGAGCGCAGCTGATCGCCTATGACGTACTATCCCGTCCATGGGCAGAATGGCACGGGTTTTATGGACGGGATAGTACGTTCAATGTCAGAGAGGGGTTAACACCTACCCCACGGACACAACCTTTTATTCCCTTCCCAACACGCCTATTCCCCTTTCCACCAGCAGCAGGCCTTTTGCCACTCATTTTGGTGGTTAACTAATTGACAACTCTGGAGCTGTTTGCACAAAAACGATGGATGGAAACCGAGCAGAGCTGAGTGGCCAATTTGTGGTACTAACCCAAAAGGATTGGCTGGGTTAGAAGCTGTAAAACAATTCTATTAGATACACAGGTGGTGGAGCTTAGTGTAGATGGCCTAATAGAATGAGTACCACACACTGCTACTATGCCCAAAATTATTGTCCAGGCAAGATGCAGATAAAAATTATTAGTAATTTCAACGCTGGTGGAGCTTTGTATAGATGGCCTAATAGAATGAGGACCACACACTGCTACTATGCCCAAATTATTCTACAGGCAAGATGCAGCTAAAAATTTGTATTTATTTGAACGCTGGTGGAGCTTAGTATAGATGGCCTAATAGAATGAGTACCACACACTGCTACTATGCCCAAAATTATTGTCCAGGCAAGATGCAGCTAAAAATTCGTAGTTATTTCAACGCTGGTGGAGCTTAGTATAGATGGCCTAATAGAATGAGTACCACACACTGCTACTATGCCCAAAATTATTGTCCAGGCAAGATGCAGATAAAAATTATTAGTAATTTCAACGCTGGTGGAGCTTATTATAGATGGCCTAATAGAATGAGTACCACACACTGCTACTATGCCCCAAATTATTTTACAATATACAAAAAAAGGTTGCACTCTATCGTGCCAAAGCAAGTCAATGTGAAATATGAAACATGAATAGCAATATGGCTTTGAATATTAGAAAAAAATGAATGAGAACGCTTTGCACAAAATTTGGCCAAATAATGCCTGCCCATACACCAACGTCAAGGTGGTCTCAGAACGTATGGGTCCCTTTCTATGTGAACATACCTCTATTAGGCCGGAGTCACACTGGCGACAAAATCGGACGACTGCAATGCGATGAAATATCGCATTGCAGTCGGACCTATGTTAATCTATGGAGCAGCTCCCAGTATCAGATTTTTTGTGGTCCGTTTTAAACGTCCGTGTGCAATCGCAGCATGCTGCGATTGTCACCGATTGTGGGTCGACTATCGCCAATGCAAGTCTATGGGAGCGATGAAAAATCTGATTACAAACGGACCACACTGTGTGACTTGCGATGAAATCGCATCGGTGTCCTTTAGAAAAGCCGGCAATTCATCCCCGGCTATACTGTAAAATCACACTGACAGCTTTAATAAAGACTAGAAAGAATAGATATATACACATAGAACACATATATATATATATATACATGTCATTGTGACATGTATATATACATATATTTATAGTTCCTAGACTTCTACATACTGTAATAGCCGCTAATTCAATTGCCGGGTTTTGTGAAATCACAGAACCCGACATGAAATGATACATTGTTTCCACACATTTAACCATGTAATTTCATGTATTTTTATATATGTTTGAAACATACAATTACATGAGTGTATTTGTGCAAAATTTCAGACATGTAGGGGTTAATTAAAGGTGTAATTTCGTTGAAAAAAAATGCGTGGGCTCCCGCTGTATTTTCTCCACCAGACAGACAAAGCAAAGCGAGTGGGGGCAGATAATAATAGCCCAGGGAGGGTGCATTTTTTTTGTGCCCCCCCTGGCTACTAACATCTGCCCCCAGACACCCCAGAAAGGGCAAATCTATAATTAGATTCGCCCTTTCTGGCACTTTGCCCGTCTATTCCCATTGCCCTGTAGCGTGGCGAATGGGTTAATCTCACCTTATTGTCACCTTGCAATTGAAAGGTGACCTTAAGGCAGGTTAATAATTGATAGCTGTCAATTAGACAACTATCAATTATTAATCCTATTGAAGTAAATAAAAAAACACACACACTTTAAGAATAAATAATTTTAATGAAATAAAAACACATTTTTTTGACCATATTTTATTTTACACTTAATCCGTGCGAAGCCATTGATCTCCTAAAATAAAGAAAAAGAAATAAAACAACATTATTCTTACCTATTCCCCCGATCTGTCACGTCCCACGCTGTAATCCTTCACAAAGGGTTAACTAGCTTTGAGCCAAGCAGTGCAAGTAATCCTGCATGCTCAGCTCAAAGCTCATGAATGAATAAGTTCCTCTCCTGGCGACAGGAGAGGATGTGATTCATGAATGAAGCTTAATTGATTGTGTCCACTTTCCCTTTAGGTCAGGTCACTACAGTTAAATTGGCAATAAATCAATTAAGCTCCATTCATGAATCTATTCCTCTACTTTCGCTGGGAGAGGAAGTTATTCATTCAGGGGAATACAGGTCTGAGACAGCATTATTAGCTCTCTGCGACCTGTAACCTGTTAACCCTTTCTGATGGATTACACCGTGGGACCTGACTGTACATCGGATTGGTAAGTATAATTTTGCTTTTTTATTTTTATTACAGGAAATGGTTTTAGCAGGAAAATAAAATATGGTCAAAAACTGTGTGATTATTTCATTAAACTTATTTTTTATTAAACTGTGTGTGTTTGATTTTTCTTTCATACAATAGGATTAATAATTGATAGTTGTCTAATTGACAGCTATCAATTATTAACCTGGCTTAAAGTGACCTTTCAATTGCAAGGTCATTTTAACCCCTTATTAACCCATTCGCCACCGCTACAGGGCAATGGGAATAGACGGGCAAAGTGCCAGAAAGGGCGAATCTAATTATAGATTTGCCCTTTCTGGGGTGTCTGGGGGCAGATGTTAGTAGCCAGGGGGGCACAAAAAAAATGTACCCTCCTAGGCTATTATTATCTGCCCCCACTCGCTTTGCTTTGTCTGTCTGGTGGAGAAAATACAGCGGGAGCCCACGCATTTTTTTTCAACGAATTTACACCTTTAATTAACCCCTACATGTCTGAAATTTAGCACACATATACTCATGTAATTGTATGTTTCAAAAATATATAAAAATACATGAAATTACATGGTTAAATGTGTGGAAACAATGTATCATTTCATGTCGGCTTCTGTGATTTCACTGAAGCCGGCAATTGAATTAGCGGCTATAACAGTATGTAGAAGTGTAAGAACTATAAATATATGTATATATATATATGTCACAATGACATGTATATATATATATATATGTGCTCTATGTGTATATATCTATTCTTTCTTTTGGCATTTAAATACTATTCTTTTGGATCCATTATATGTCAGTTTTGAAAGCCTGCGAGAAAATCTCGCAAGTCGGATGAAAATCGGATGTTACAAGGTTCACACACATGCGATTAAATCGCATCTTTGAAGGAAAATCGGATGCCAGAAGGATGTGTGATGTTTTTATTTTGATCCGATTGTCGACCGTCTAAAACGGACCGATTTTTGTGGTTGTGTGTGACACCGGCCTTAGGCTGATATCTGAATTCCTGGGTGAATGTTGACACCTCTGTCAGTAAAGCTTGCCTTTTCTGGGTGAGCAGGAACCTGCTATAATTAAAATCACCACATGGTGATGGGCGGAGTGCTCGGTCAGTAAGCTAACATAGAAGTAAAATAAAACTGACTGGCACATCCAAACCAGTGTGAATTAGGTGCAAACCAGGAGCAGCTACCTCCATAGACAATATACAAAAAAAGGTTGCACTCTATCGTGCCAAAGCAAGTCAATGTGAAATATGAAACATGAATAGCAATATGGCTTTTGAATATTAGAAAAAAATGAATGAGACGCTTTGCACAAAATTTGGCCAAATAATGCCTGCCCATACACCAACGTCAAGGTGGTCTCAGAACGTATGGGTCCCTGTCTATGTGAACATACCTCTATTAGGCTGATATCTGAATTCCTGGGTGAATGTTGACACCTCTGTCAGTAAAGCTTGACTTTTCTGGGTGAGCAGGAACCTGCTATAATTAAAATCACCACATGGTGATGGGCGGAGTGCTCGGTCAGTAAGCTAACATAGAAGTAAAAGAAAACTGACTGGCACATTCCAAACCAGTGTGAATTAGGTGCAAACCAGGAGCAGCTACCTCCACAGACAATATACAAAAAAAGGTTGCACTCTATCGTGCCAAAGCAAGTCAATGTGAAATATGAAACATGAATAGCAATATGGCTTTTGAATATTAGAAAAAAATTCTTCTATGTTAGCTTACTGACCGAGCATTTCATATTGACTTGCTTTGGCACGATAGAGTGCAACCTTTTTTTGTATATTGTCTATGGAGGTAGCTGCTCCTGGTTTGCACCTAATTCACACTGGTTTGGATGTGCCAGTCAGTTTTCTTTTACTTCTATGTTAGCTTACTGACCGAGCACTCCGCCCATCACCATGTGGTGATTTTAATTATAGCAGGTTCCTGCTCACCCAAGAAAAGGCAAGCTTTACTGACAGAGGTGTCAACATTCACCCAGGAATTCAGATATCAGCCTAATAGAGGTATGTTCACATAGACAGGGACCCATACGTTCTGAGACCACCTTGACGTTGGTGTATGGGCAGGCATTATTTGGCCAAATTTTGTGCAAAGCGTCTCATTCATTTTTTTCTAATATTCAAAAGCCATATTGCTATTCATGTTTCATATTTCACATTGACTTGCTTTGGCACGATAGAGTGCAACCTTTTTTTGTATATTGTCTATGGAGGTAGGTGCTCCTGGTTTGCACCTAATTCACACTGGTTTGGATGTGCCAGTCAGTTTTCTTTTACTTCTATGTTAGCTTACTGACCGAGCACTCCGCCCATCACCATGTGGTGATTTTAATTATAGCAGGTTCCTGCTCACCCAGAAAAGGCAAGTTTTACTGACAGAGGTGTCAACATTCACCCAGGAATTCAGATATCAGCCTAATAGAGGTATGTTCACATAGACAGGGACCCATACGTTCTGAGACCACCTTGACGTTGGTGTATGGGCAGGCATTATTTGGCCAAATTTTGTGCAAAGCGTCTCATTCATTTTTTTCTAATATTCAAAAGCCATATTGCTATTCATGTTTCATATTTCACATTGACTTGCTTTGGCACGATAGAGTGCAACCTTTTTTTGTATATTGTCTATGGAGGTAGCTGCTCCTGGTTTGCACCTAATTCACACTGGTTTGGATGTGCCAGTCAGTTTTATTTTACTTCTATGTTAGCTTACTGACCGAGCACTCCGCCCATCACCATGTGGTGATTTTAATTATAGCAGGTTCCTGCTCACCCAGAAAAGGCAAGCTTTACTGACAGAGGTGTCAACATTCACCCAGGAATTCAGATATCAGCCTAATAGAGGTATGTTCACATAGACAGGGACCCATACGTTCTGAGACCACCTTGACGTTGGTGTATGGGCAGGCATTATTTGGCCAAATTTTGTGCAAAGCGTCTCATTCATTTTTTTCTAATATTCAAAAGCCATATTGCTATTCATGTTTCATATTTCACATTGACTTGCTTTGGCACGATAGAGTGCAACCTTTTTTTGTATATTGTCTATGGAGGTAGCTGCTCCTGGTTTGCACCTAATTCACACTGGTTTGGATGTGCCAGTCAGTTTTCTTTTACTTCTATGTTAGCTTACTGACCGAGCACTCCGCCCATCACCATGTGGTGATTTTAATTATAGCAGGTTCCTGCTCACCCAGAAAAGGCAAGCTTTACTGACAGAGGTGTCAACATTCACCCAGGAATTCAGATATCAGCCTAATAGAGGTATGTTCACATAGACAGGGACCCATACGTTCTGAGACCACCTTGACGTTGGTGTATGGGCAGGCATTATTTGGCCAAATTTTGTGCAAAGCGTCTCATTCATTTTTTTCTAATATTCAAAAGCCATATTGCTATTCATGTTTCATATTTCACATTGACTTGCTTTGGCTCGATAGAGTGCAACCTTTTTTTGTATATTGTCTATGGAGGTAGCTGCTCATGGTTTGCACCTAATTCACACTGGTTTGGATGTGCCAGTCAGTTTTTCCAATTATTTTACAGGCAAGATGCAGCCCAAAATTCGTAGTTATTTGAACGCTGGTGGAGATTTGTATAGATGGCCTAATAGAATGAGTACCACACACTGCTACTATGCCCCAAATTATTTTACAGGCAAGATGCAGCTCAAAATTCGTAGTTTTTGAACGCTGGTGGAGATTTGTATAGATGGCCTAATAGAATGGTACCACACACTGCTACTATGCCCACAATTATTCTACAGGCAAGATGCAGAAAAAAATTATTAGGAATTTGAATGCTGGTGGAGCTTTGTGTAGATGGCCTAATGGAATGAGTACCACACACTGCTACTATGCCCACAATTATTCTACAGGCATGATGCAGATAAAAATTATAAGTAATTTCATTGCTGGTGGAGCTTAGTATAGATGGCCTAATGCAATGAGTACCACACACTGCTACTATGCCCATAATTATTGCCAGGCAAGATGAAGATAAATATTATTAGTAATTTCAATGCTGGTGGAGCTTAGTATAGATGGCCTAATAGAATGAGTACCACACACTGCTACTATGCCCAAATTATTTTACAGGCAAGATGCAGCTAAAAATTCATAGTTATTTCAATGCTGGTGGAGCTTAGTATAGATGGCCTAATAGAATGAGTACCACACACTGCTACTATGCCCAAAATTATTGTCCAGGCAAGATGCAGATAAAAATTATTAGTAATTTCAACGCTGGTGGAGCTTAGTATAGATGACCTAATAGAATGAGACCACACACTGCTACTATGCCCACAATTATTTTACAGGCAAGATGCAGTAAAATTTAGTTAATTTGAACGCTGGTGGAGCTTTAGTATAGATGGCCTAATTGGAATGAGTACCACACACTGCTACTATGCCCAAATTATTGTACCAGGCAAGATGCAGATAAAAATTATTAGTAATTTCAACTGCTGGTGGAGCTTAGTATAGATGGCCTAATAGAATGAGTACCACACACTGCTACTATGCCCAAAATTATTTTACAGGCAAGATGCAGTCAAAATTCATTAGTAATTTGAACGCTGGTGGAGCTTTGTATAGATGGCCTAATAGAATGAGTACCACACACTGCTACTATGCCCACAATTATTTTACAGGCAAGATGCAGCTCAAAATTCATAGTTATTTGAATGCTGGTGCAGCTGGCAAAAAGTGATAGGAATTGATGTAACCTAGCCCTCAAAAGGGCTGCAATTACAAATAGTCACTACTCCCAACCTATCTGTCTATTTATTAAGAGCACAGACCTGCCTGCTAAAAGTGCTAGGAACTGCTGTAACCTAGGCCTCAAAAGGGCTGCAATTGCAAACTAGTCCCACTCCCTACTCCCTAAATCTTTCTGTCGCTTTAAGTGAAATTTCGCTTCCAATTTGCTGCTGCACAAGAAAGCGCTCACAGCAGCAGCAGTGCCGTCTAACACTGAGCTGCAGCAGTGAGAAAATGGTGGGGCCGGGGAAAATGACTGGGTCCTATAGGGCAAGGACATGTGACATACACAGCCAATGACACTTGCCCTTGCTTGTGTGAAAAAAAAAAATTTGCTCCGTGTGTGTTCTGCTTATAGGCTGACAGACTGCACCGCCCACTGGAAATGCGGGAAAGAGAAAAAATAATGGAGATCTTCATTATTTCTGCAGCAAATCCATCCCATGCCCCTCCCCCTGCCCTGCTGTACACTCAAATTGTGTATTAACATTGATTCTCAGCATTACTGAGAAAAAATCCAGTTACGATTTAGGTGCACGAACAGTATCGAACATAACCTCGAACAGCCGGATTTTTTCCAAATCGTTCAGGTTCGTTGAACGGCTCGAACACCACCCAAAACAGCTCGAATTTGAGATTTTCAAACAGTTCGATTCGAACACCGCTCATCTCTACTCATAAGTACGATTATGGCGATACCAAACTTGCAGTTTTTTTAATTTATTTTAGTGGTGAAAAAAAATCTGAAATTTTGTTAAAAATTTTTGATTGCGCCACCATTTTCTGAGATGGTAAGGTTTCTTACAATCTTCCATTGTGTGACGTCCGCCCAAGCGTGAAAATGGCGGATCCGTCAGAAAAGTGTAAAAACGGATGGAAAACGGATGAGTTTTCTGACGGATCCGCCAAGAAGATTTCACCCGGAAATGATGAAAATTTGTTCCGGAAATGTAAGTCTGGACCGAGGAGAGAGAGAGAGAGAGAGAGAGTGAGAGAGAGAAACACCGGACAGTGTTTTCTGCATTTTCAATGGATTTCTATGGAGGCGACGGATCCGCAGGCGGATTCCGTCAAAAACGGATGGCAGCGGATCCGCCGCCCATAGGCGGCCATTATACAAAATGGCGATGCGGCAGATCCGCCGTTGTCCGCCATTATGGCGGACCAAAAAAACGTTGCATTGGACGTTTTTCTGTTATGACGGACGCCAATTTTTTGGCGGATCCGTCAAAAAACGGACCTAACGGACGACCATCCGTCAAAATTCGTCACTAATGCAAGTCAATGGGAAAAAACGGATCCGCCAAAAAAAATGGCGGATCCGTTTTTTTCTCATTTTGATGGATTTTGACTGACGTCGCATGACTGAAGTGTGAAAGAGGCCTAACATTTTCATTTTTCAGTCAGTAGAGCTGTGTGAGGACTTATTTTTTGCAGGACAAGATGACATTTTTATGGATACCATTTTGGGATAAATATGACATTTTGATAGATTTTTGCGGCTTTTTTGTTCATGATTTTTACCAATCAGATTAATTATTTTTATATATGAATAGATCGGACTAGTCTGCATGCAGCAATACCACATGTGTATTATTTTAATTGTTTTACTATCTTTATCTTTAATGTAGAAACGAGGGGTGATTTGAACTTTTGTGTTTCTTTGTTTCATATTTTTTAAAACTGTTTCTTGTTACTTTCTTTGTATTTGTTCGTCTTCTTAGGGGACTTGAACCTGTGATCGTCTGATCGCTTGTGCTATATATGGCGATGCCACAGTATTTCTGTACATAGTAAAAATTACTGTTTCCTTTTAAGCTCAGCCACAAGCTGGGTTTCAAGGGAACTCCGTAATGACTGGCACAGAGGTCTTCATCAGACCCCCAGCTGTCATAATAACCCATTGGCACCCTGAAATCCCATAGAGGGGCACCAATGGGCGCATTGAATAACGCGCCCTCATGCCGGTGTGCAGTTAATGTTGCTGTCCTCTGCTGTTCACCAGCCTCTAACAGCTACATCATTTTTTTTGGAAGGGAAATCAAATTGAATCATTATTAAAGGGATTGTCCATTTCTCGGACAACCCCTTCTGAACTCCTATGTTTGCCGGCAGTAAATTAATAACACTTATACTCACCTCCAGTGCTCGCGCCATTCCATTAGTATCGGCACAGGCTCTTCAAGCGTTCATGTAACAATGTTATGCCATGCCTGTGGCAAAAAGCATGGTACTGAGCATGCACAGGGAAGACATCACATAGGAAAGTAATGGATATATATTCTATCTGTGAAAATCACATCTAGAAGACATGCAGGAAAAATTGACGTCTATTTAGTGTGGGCCCCTGGAGTTAGCACTACTGGTGGCTCTAGGCGTCCCATATCAACAAATTCCCCGAGGATAATACCGCAGACCACTGAAACTAATGGGTAAAAAGTAGCAGCACTTCCGCACTATGCAATGAGCTTGGTATTATAGATGTGTATGTGAAGCCTGGAATGGGACATGCCTGATAAGTTTCTCCCAGACAGAGGGAGCTGCCTGACCCAACGCATGCCATTTAAAAATTCTGACCATTCATTTCCTCATCCCTCCTAATAATAGCCTTGATTCCATTGAGGACAACTTTGTTTGCTTTCCTTTCTATGCGTATGAGAAGGTTTGCATTGGTTAATATCACATTCATCCTATGGTGATGGAAACTCCACACCACTAGATCTCGCTCTGCATGCATTTCCTGCAGATCCAATCCATGCATATCTCTTTTATTGTTTCCCACAAAGAAAAACACATGTAATCTCCATAAAATAATTTGATACCTATTTCTCATGCTGCCCCTCATGCATTTTGTATAGATTTCTGTATTTCATTCCTGGATATTCTGCTGATGTTCTCAGTTTTATTTTAATATTAATGTCGGAAGCAACTTTATTGTGCAGATGGAGAGATGGAAATGATACGAATCTCCTCATATAATTTATTCTGGAAACAAACTATCCATTTAATGTGTTTCCATGAGCCAGATATTTAAAGGGATAGTCTTGTCACAATAATGTGGTTAATTGGGTTGTTTGATTTAGAAAACCTAATTAAAAATGTTTTAATAAGGAATTGTGAGGTGGAAGAGAGAAGGTACTCTGATCCTCAATGTGTTATCTACAGTGTAATCACACCTTTATTACAACTAACGACGGTCTTTGTAAAAATAATGTTTAATCCTGGCGAGCTTGTGCCCAGACTAGTCCACGGTTACCATCGCCCATTCCTTCACACAGCGGCATAATGCCAGTGAACTTAGAAGCTGGATAAAGTGCTAGTAATGCACTATAGGGGTAACTCCCCTGGACAGGTTCCTTTTATTTCTGTAAGCGATCATGTTTACAGAAAAGCCATATTCATAGAGCCTGTATGTAGACATTGGCAGTATACACCTCAATATTCATTATAGAGCTGTCGGACAAACATGTGTTCAGCAGTCAGCTGTCTCCACTGATCCTCCCAACACCCAGGAACACTTTGATCACCCGATCACTCTTGTGTTCTTTAAGAGAGAGCCACCACCAGACTCCCCTTAGAACAAAATCAGTCATTGAATATCCAACAGGCTAGATCCGTCTCTTCCCAACATCATCTGTCAGGATAGAGAGTTGGGACACCTCTATATACATTATTTGGAAACCTGATCCTGCAGGTTTGACCAACTTTAGTTGAGGTTTACGTGGTCTACACCATTGGTCTTCAACCTGTGGCTTGTCACCTGTTAAGAAACTATAACTACCAGCATGCCCTGACAGTGCTGTAAATGGTATACTTGGAGTTGAGTTTCCCCACAGCTAAACAGCCACAAGTTAGAGACCACTGGTATAAAAACATTACTGCAGGACCCTTCAACCTAATAATCAATTATTTAGCAGTGCCCCTGCTTCTCTGTAGGCTCCAAATTGAGACGTTATTAAAATATCATGACAAATTGATTCTTCTTTACAAGTAAAACTCCAGCGCCATCCATTCTAGAAATTATATTGGTATACCATGGCATTATGGAAAGGGTTAAAATATATTTTGATCGGTGCCAGCTCCTTCAAGAATTTGATGACCTTACCATGTTGTTATACAGTATTATTCGATTTGACTACTCCTTCTATTGGAATGGCTCGAGGAGGAAGAGTTTGCATTCCTAACTTGGGTTGTCCAACCTGTACTAATAATCGTACTTTGTGCATTCATGCAAGCGGGCACAGATGGCATGAGACTGTGATTGTGAAAGACTGACTGACATTAGCAAGAAAGGTGGAGAAGGAAGCAGAAGGCAAGGTCTGCGTATAGGTGTCTATAGCTGTGACTAGGCGATCAAAGACAGCTCCTTATTCTATTAGCACATGGCTGTCCATGGCCACAGCTGCCTCTCCACATCTGAATTAATCTCAGCCTAACCTGTGGTTTCATAACTAGAAACATCATACAGATCATTAAATGGAGACCAGATCAAGATTTGTGAGTGTAATGTGGTGCCAAAACATGTGTCAGTATTAGGCTAAATCACATGCGATTTTTGCAGCATGTTGACTCACATGACTCACAATCCAGAAACGTCAGTGGCTGGATGAAAGATGCAAGAGTCTGTCTGCATCCCAGAAACTCACTCAGCTTTTATGTACACAGTCACACACTGATTACAAGCAAACAGGTCACAGGTGAGAATGTTACCTTTAGTAGCCATCCAAACCCATTTGTGTCAACGTCTGTATATGTTATCAGGTCAAAATCACCAGGGTATGTAAACTTTTGATCAGGGTCATTTAGATGTTTTGTGTTGTCATTATGATTTAAAAAGAGAAAACACAGTAGTTTGACAATAAATGGCTTCACCCAACCATCAACCATGAGTGGAGAAACATTTTTGGTGTTATCATTCATATTCTCTGAAAAAAGGCCAAGAAAGCAAAAATTCTGCCGGGGTATGTAAACTTTTGAGCACAACTGTATATAGCGCCATTAAGTCCACAGCGATTTACAGACATTATCTTTGGTGTTTCCATTGGGGCTCACAATCTAGTTTCCATATATATTATTGGAGTGTGGAAGGAGACTGGAGAACCTGGAGGAAACCATGCAAACATGCAGATGTTGTCCTTGGTAGGATTTGAACCGAGGACCCCAGCACTGCAAGTCAACAGTGCTAACCACTGAGGCACCGCACTGCTCCTATATCAAGAGAATCTGTTAGCAATTTTTGCAATGTAATCCAAGAGCAGCGTAATATAGGGCAAGACACCTGATTCCAGATATGTGTCACTTACTGGACTGCTTGGTGCACTTTAGATAGAATCCCTGATTTATCTGCTGTAGATGTTGTAGTGGTCAGTATGTTAAATTACTCTGTACAACTCCACCTAGAGCACAGATTTCTGTGTACAGTGTACATTGCCAGCAAGGTGCTAATCAGTGGTGGGCGGGGTTACACAGATTATCTAGACTGCTCTGCATGTGAGACCTAGTTCAGTACTGATAATCTCCTGCTGATAAAACACTAAATGTATTAAAACTAAAACACACAGCCTACTAAGTGACACATCTGTGGGTTCAGGCTGTCTTGACCTATAGTATGCTGCTCTCAGATTAAATAGAAAAGCCTTGCCAACAGATTCCCTTTAACAGGATTACTTCTACTCTGCCCCTAGTATGGCAGCTGCTCTCTGGAGTGACAGGGTGTCTTGATTCCCCTAGTCTTTGAAGCTTGGTTGTAACTGTTGTGCAGCAACCCACAACAAAAAAACAACACCATTATCACATATTCTGACTTTTTGTGTAAAGTTGCTACTTAGTCATTTCTGTCCTGGACAGTTGTTATATATTATATAATGCTGAGTGCTTCTGGGCTCCTCAATGTCTCCACAATGAAGCAAAACCAATTACTCAGACTTCATAGTCAAATGTCATTTTACAATGTTTTACACAAGTTCTTGAGGGTAAAATTCTACAGATGCTTAGCATCATTTATATTTTGATTTGCCTCCAGCTATCTCAAGTAATACCATAGGTTTAACATAAGTTTTACATAAAATATATAAATTCTCTGCACTTACCAAATTCCTTTAAATTTACAATATTTCAGAACTCTTAGGTCCACGGCTGTCTTGTTTCGAAAAAGCTTGGGTAACATAGCTCCTATGAATGTTCATGTGGCCGGCTGAACTTCTGAGGTCTTCAATTTTGTACAGAGGCAAAAAAATATATGTTCTATTAGGCCTCTTTCACACTTCAGTCGTGCGACGTCAGTCAAAATCCGTTAAAATGTGAAAAAAACGGATCCGCCATTTTTTTTTTGGCGGATCCGTTTTTTTCCCATTGACTTGCATTAGTGACGGATTTTGACGGATGGTCGTCCGTTAGGTCCGTTTTTTGATGGATCCGCCATAAAATAGGCGTCCGTCTTTTCAGAAAAACGTCCAATGCAACGTTTTATTGGTCCACCAAAATGGCGGACTACGGCGGATCCGCCGCATCCGCCATTTTGTATAATGGCCGCCTATGGGCAGCAGATCCGCTGGCATCCGTTTTTGACGGAATCCGCCCGCGGATCCGTCGCCTCCATAGAAAACCATTGAAAATGGAGACAACACTGTCTGGGGTCTCTCTCTTTCTCTCTCTCTCTCTCTCTCTCTCTCCTCAGTCCGGTATTGCATACTTACATTTCCGGAACGAAAATTTCATCATTTCCGGGTGAAAACTTCTTGGCGGATCCGTCAGAAAACTGATCCATTTTACATCCGTTTTTACACTTTTCTGACAGATCTGCAATTTTCACACTTGGGCGGACGTCACACGACTGAAGTGTGAAAGAGGCCTTAGACGACACATTACATAGTCTCTCTCCTCCCGAAACGATATCTCCATCTCATACAGGGGTGTACTGCATGGATAAGGAAAATGATCATTCCAACCATTATAACTACTTGTTATATACCAGCCATATAACAGCCTTTTTAAATCATGTTTTGTTAATCTCAGCTTGAACAAGCAGTGAGGCTGCAGGCATTCTTGGAACATTCTATAAACTGGTGTTCTCTGGATAAAATGTGCTGGAGAAACCCGGTGTCTTGTTGTATTTCAAGGCAAACGGTCCTTGAAAACTAATGAGTAGAGTTGAATGAAACAGGTCAGTCAGATTCATAAGTCGCCGACTTTCGCCAAAGTCGGGTTTCCGAGCGAAACCCGACCATAGCGTGAAGTCAGCCATGCGGTCGTCGACCCGAGCGCCAAAGTTCTGTTTTCCCATAATGCTTGCAGGTGCCTTTTTTCAGCTAATGAGCAAGGACGTACACTGTGGGCAACGAGATGACATGGGCAGCGGCCACCACCATCTTAGAGAAGGGCATTGCAGTGATTGGCTTGCTTTGGGGGAGGGTCATAGTGTCTATAAAAGCCGTGAACGCCGACCGCCATTTTACTACTGCCAATCTTAACAGTAGGGAGAGGTTGCTGACGCTTTTTATCAGTAGGAAGAGAGGGCTGGAAAGAGAAGTTCTTATGTGCTTGTGATGATAGCAATTGTGCTGTACAGTTAGTGTGCTGGTTATTAGGCTGCCTGCCAGTGACAGGGGAGGATTTTCTTGCGTGCAGCAGCGCTGGTTAATAGGCTGCCTGTTAGCTGTATTGCTGTGTGTACACTGCTGTGCAGACTGCTTTTTACACAGCACTAATACTTTTATTCTTTTTTTCTGCACAGTTACCGAGCATTCATTTTTTCCCACACCGTATAGAGCTGTACGCTCCTCACACACTACCATGTACCAGCTGGTATCACGGACAAATACATGCTGACTATCTGTGTGTGACTCCGGAAATGTATACGGAGATTTAAATTTTCCCCTACACTATATACACCTGGTAACTTCTGATACAGTACCATTTTTCTGCCTTTTGCATTCTGGTCAAATCCATACTGAGAGAGCGTCTGTGTGTGACTACGGAAATATATACGGAGATTTACAATTACCCCTACACTGTATACAGCTGAACGCTTCAGATACAGTACCCTTTTTCTGCTTTTTATATTCTGGTCTAATCCATACTGAGCCTGTGAGCGTCTGTGTGTGACTACGGAAATATATACAGAGTTTACAATTACCCCTACACTGTATACAGCTGTACGCTTCTGATACAGTACCTTTTTTCTGCCTTTTTTAATACGGTCAAATCCATACTGAGAGAGAGTTTGTGTGTGACTCCGGAAATATATACGGAGATTTAAAGTTTACCCTATACTATATACACCTTGTATCTTCTGATGCAGTACCTTTTTTCTGCCTTTTTTATTACGGTCAAATCCATACTGAGAGAGCGTCTGTGTGTGACTCCGGAAATATATACGGAGATTTACAATTTCCCCTACACTATATACAGCTGTACGCTTCTGATACAGTACCCTTTTTCTGCTTTTTATATTCTGTTCTAATCCATACTAATCCATACTGAGTGAGTGTCTGTGTGTGACTCCAGAAATATATACTGAGATTTACAATTTGCCCTTCACCATATACAGCTGTACACTTCTGATCCAGCACCATATATAAATCTGTTGGTATTTTTGGTACATTTTCCCAAACATAGGAAGTATGGTGGAAGAGGCCACGGATGTGGGTGGGGGGGGCAGCTGGTACTGATGGTGGTGATGGTGCATCTGCAGGTAGTGCCAAAAGCACAATAGCACCTAAGGCAGGAGGTGTTGAGCCTGCATCATCGTCTGGCTCCAGAAGGCATGGAAGGCTCCCTTTTCTGGGAGTAGGTAAACCGCTTTTAAAGCCGGAGCATCAGGAACAGGTTTTGGCTTACATTGCCGAAACAGCCTCCAGCTCTATCGCCTCCTCTTCTGAAGTTTCAAAAAAATGCAAGCACTGAGTTGTCAGTGCAGGCTCCTGGTCAGGAACAACACCATTCCTTGAGTACTTCACCTCCCACCAAAAGTGAAGGATGCGGCAGGCCACACTTCAAATTACTCGATGGAGCTCTTTTCACATACCTTGCCTGGGTTATCAAGTCAAATCATGAATTCCCCAGTCCAAGATGAATCTGACATGGAGTGCACTGATGCACAGCCACTGCTATATGATTCTGCTGGTACATTCACCCAGAGCACTACATTGCCCTCGCAGTCTACTGAGCCAGAATCTGACCCTAATGAAACTCAGGTGCCCCTTCCCACATACTATACCACCTTACACGGTGACACAGAGGAAGGTGCAGATGAAATTGAAGAGGAGGTGATGGATGACCCAGTTGTAGGAAGAGTGCAGTGTGGCACTTTTTTGACCAAAATCCTATTGATGAGGCAAAGGTTAACTGTAAGAAGTGCGGAAGGACCTTTAGCCGAGGGAAAAATCTCCGAAATCAGTCCGTCATGTCCACTGCTAGTTCCCCCATATGCAGCTCTCAAGTCCAGCTCATCCTTGCAGACACTCTGAGTAGGACAAGAATGTACTCATCCTCTCATCCGCGTACACTGGCTTTGAACGCCTACATTGCTAAAATGATCTCATTAGAGATGATGTCCTTCCGTTTGGTTGAAAGTACAGCGTTCCAAGAGCTCATGGCCTACGCTGTCCCACGCTATGACCTACCCAGTCGGCACTTATTTTCTAGAAAAGCCATCCCTGTCCTCCACCTGCATGTAAAAGACCGCATTGTCCATGCACTCAAGCAATCAGTGAGTGGAAAGGTGCACCTCACAACAGATGCATGGGCCAGTAGGCATGGCCAGGGCCGTTACGTGTCCATCACTGCACACAGGGTTAATGTGGTGGATGCAGGGTCGACAGGGGACAGAGGCAGTGGGACAGTGCTGCCTAGCCCACGGTATAGGCAACAGTTGGCTGTAGGCGTTCGAACCTCCTCCTCCTCCAGAACCGAAAGCTCGTCGACATAGAGCTGTCGCACGAGCTGCCAGTGTTGCACACGAGGTGTCCCTCTATCGAACAGCTAGTGGTAAGCGTCAGCAGGCTGTTTTAAAGATGATGTCTTTGGGCGACAACAGACTCACCGCGGAGGTACTGGCTGACAACCTGCAGCGAGAAACTGAGTCATGGCTGGGCAGTCTACATCTTGCGCCAGGCAAGGTAGTCAGTGATAACGGCCGTAATATTGTGGCGGCCGTAGCCCTGACAAAACTCAGACACATACCTTACCTGGCTCACACTTTGAACCTGGTGGTGCAGTGCTTCCTAAATAATTATCCGGAGTTAAGAGACCTGCTCCATAAGGTGCGAAGACTGTGCTCGCACATCCGTCACTCGCCCGTAGACTCCAGTTGTATGCAGAGGCTGCAGCGATCGCTCCACCTCCCCAAGCACCGCCTAATCATAGACGTTGCAACAAGGTGGAACTCCACTATGTACATGGTTGAGAGGCTGTGCGAACAGAGACAGGCTGTAATGCATTTGTAGGACGATACACGGGCAGGCAATTCGAGGGCAGACATGGAGTTGTCGGGTGTGCAGTGGTCAAAGCTGAAAGACCTCTGTAAAGTCCTTCAGTGTTTTGAGGAATGCACATGGCTGGTAAGCGCAGATGACGCCATCATAAGCATGAGCATCCCACTTATGCGTCTGCTCATGCAAACATTAAGGATCAGGCGTCTGCAGCGGAGGAGGAAGAGGAGAAGGAGGAGGGAAGCCTTGATGACCGTCAGGTATTGTCTGCTCAGGAAACTGTCCTGGACAAGGTGGAGGAAGAAGAGGTAGAGGAGGAGGAGGATGAGGGGGTGGATTATTTTGGGGAGGAGGATGCTTCTGAGGGGGCAAGAGAAAATATTGGCTTGCCAAGGTCAGGTACAGGGTTTGTTCGTGACTGGAGGGATGTGGATTTGGCAGAAAGTGCTCCTCCACCCACCACTGTCAGTGCATCATTGACACCTGGAACATTGGCCCACATGTGTGATTATGTCTTGTGGATCCTAAATAGAGACCCCCGCATTGCCAAAATTATGAAGGATGATGACTACTGGTTGGCCAGCATCCTCGATCCATGCTATAAAGGCAAATTACAGAACATTATGCCACAGGAGAACCTAGAACTAATATTGGCGAACAAACAAGCATCTCTGGTAAACCGTTTGTTAGAGGCATTCACAGCGCACAGCAGTGGTGCAGGTTCTACCACGAGCCGTACTGGGCCAAATGGATGAGGTGTTCGTGGTGCACACAGCCGAAGTGGCATTGGAGACAGGGGTTTCATGACCATGTTGTGGACTGATTTCTCGAGTAACGCTCACATGACTGGTAATACTGAATCGATTGCAACAGACAGGAGACAGCAGTTGTCAACAATGGTTCAAAATTACCTCTCCTCCCCAATCGATGTTCTCCCTCACAGTTCATTCCCCTTTGACTACTGGGCCTGTAAACTGGACACCTGGCCTGAATTGGCACAAGATGCCTTACAGGAGCTCGCTTGCCCTGCTGGTAGTGTGCTATCAGAAAGAGTCTTCAGTGCTGCTGGATCAATCCTGACAGAAAGAAGGACTCGGCTGTCGACCCAAAATGTTGGTGATCTCACCTTCATTAAAATGAACCATGCCTGGGTTTCAAAGGATTTTGTACCACCTTCCCCTGATGACACATAGCTTGCCAGCAAAATGGCTCGCTTTGTCCTCCTCTTCCTCCGACTTCTCCAATTCCTCCATTTGCAGCTGCTGAATGTCCAGCCGACACTTCTTCAACATATGCCAGTTTTTCCACCTCCCTAACTGGGCTGTAACCCCCCCAGGGCCGGTGTCAGCACCTGGAGCACCCGGGCAAGTGCCCACTTTCTGAATTTCTGACAATACAGCTCTGCGGTTTCTTGACCCTGATTCAATGCCAACAAGGTTTTCTCAGCTTGATCAGTAACATTAGGTTTATCGTACAACAACCCCAGAGCCTGAAAAAACACATCAACATCATTCAAAACAGGATCCCCAGGTATCAGGGAAAAGGCCCAATTCTGAGGGTCGCGGCGCAACAGGGAGATGACAATTTGAACCTGCTGTGCCGCGCTCCCTGAGGACTTTGGCTTCAAGGCAAAAAACAACTTACAGTTATTTTTAAAATTCAAAAATTTAGACCGATCCCCCAAAAATAGATCCGGCATAGGGATTCTAGGTTCCACAACAGGCAACCCAGCAAAATAAATAGCAATACTCCGAACTTCAGCAGCAAGCTGCTCCACATGATCGGAGAAATGCTTGACTTCCATTGGGGAAAAAAAATCCTCCTCAGCCCCAGAGAAAAAAGAGGGAAGAAATGTAACAAAAAATAAAAATTCTGACAACTCTTTTTTTTTTACTATTTTTCCCTTCTGTGAGTACCATAGAATTTTCAGTATGGCCAGTGATTCTGTTATGTTTTGGTAGCTGAGGAGGGCAGGAATCAAAAAACCGCAAAGGCAGCCAAACACCAGAGAGGTTGGAATCTAATAGGTTGCAGACCCCTAAACTAACCGCACAACTAGAAGCAGCCATGGGACGTTCCTACGGTGCCCTAGATGCCTCGTCACAGCCGGAGAGATTAGCTACCCCTGAAGATGGAAAGAGGAAAGCTAACTGCCCCGGAGTAGAGCCCCAAAGGAATAGGAAGCCCCCAAACATATAATGGCGGTTAGACAAGATGAAAACACGAACGCAGACAGAAAATAGATTGAGCAAACGCAGGGGCCAAAACTGTCTAGATAGGACAGTACAGGAGAGAATACTGTCTGCAACCCAGCAAAACCCTAGGAAAAACTCCAACACTTCTGATTCCTAAAATGCTGAGACCACACGGTCTCGAGCACCTATATCAGATCTTTGGTGGGAACACGCAGCTACCCAGCAGTAAAAAATCACAGGAACAGAGCACATGAACAAATACAAAAAGAGATCAGAGACCAGCACAAGCCCCCAAAGGGGACCCGGCTGAACTCAAAAGCAAGGCAGCAAAAAACAAGGAAAATCAAACCACAGAAAAAAAACAGAAAGTAACTTATCTGAATTATAGCGGAGACAGCAGAAAAGCAAGCTGAATTCCAACCTAGACCAGGAAGAACAATTGATCACCGGCGAGGATCATGGGAGGTCAGCTCACTTATATCAGGCCAGTCCGTCCCCCCTGATAACCATTCATCCATTACAGGTGGTGGACTTTTGCTGTTCAACATAGGTTCAATATCCTCAGCAACCACCAGTGGGAGCCTCAGGTCCGAAGTCATCTCCAAATGTTCACAACAGGGGCCCACTCGTGGGTGACTGCACTAGCACAGGGCCCCTTATAGTACGCCGGTGTCTCTGACGGTGGGGGGGCCCACTTGCCATCAGAGACAACGGCGTTCTATGAGTGGGCCCCCCCTGCTTGCTCAGGGCCCCAGCAATTGCAATACTTACTTCTCCCTGCTCCACCGCTGTGATGTCTTCCGCATTTCCTGACAGTGACATTCAGGTCAAAGAGCGCGATGACGTCACGTCTGTACGCCCTCTGCCTGAACAGTCACAGTGCAGAGAGCTGGATGATGGCGATGCTGACGAGTCCAGAGCAGAGCAGTGCCCAGCGAGGAGAGCTATTTCATTTTTTTAATGTTTGGAGCAATATATGGGGAGCATTATACACTGGAGAATTAAATATAGGGCCCATCATACACTTGAGCATCATAGATAGGGCCCATTATATATGGAGCATTATATAGGCCCATCATATACTGTAGCATCATATGGGGCCCATTATATATGGAGCATTATATAGGCCCATCATACACTGGAGCATCATCCATGGGGCCCATCATACACTGGAGCATTATAAATGGGGCCCATCATACACTGGAGCATCATATACGGGGCCCATTATACACTGGAGCATTATAAATGTGGCCGATTATATATGGAGCATTATATAGGCCCATCATACACTGGAGCACCATCCATGGGGCCCATCATACTCTGGAGCATTATAAATGGGGCCCATCATACACTGAAGCATCATATACGGGGCCCATTATACACTGGAGCATTATAAATGGGGCCCATTATTTATGTAGCATTATATAGGCCCATCATACACTGGAGCATCATCCATGGGGCCCATCATACACTGGAGCATTATAAATGGGGCCCATCATACACTGGAGCATCATATACGGGGCCCATTATACACTGGAGCATTATAAATGTGGCCGATTATATATGGAGAATTATATAGGCCCATCATACACTGGAGCACCATCCATGGGGCCCATCATACTCTGGAGCATTATAAATGGGGCCCATCATACACTGAAGCATCATATACGGGGCCCATTATACACTGGAGAATTATAAATGGGGCCCATTATATATGGAGCATTATATAGGCCCATCATAGACTGGAGCATCATCCATGGGGCCCATCATATACTGGAGCATCATATGGGGCCCATTATATAAGGAGCATTATATAGGCCCATCATACACTGGAGTATCATCCATGGAGCCCATCATACACTGGAAAATTATAAATGGGGCCCATCATACACTGGAGCATCATATACGGTTTCCATTATACACTGGAGCATTATAAATGGGGCCCATTATATATGGAGCATTTTATAGGCCCATCATACACTGGAGCATCATCCATGGGGCCCATCATACACTGGAGCATCATCCATGGGGCCCATCATACACTGGAGCATCATCCATGGGGCCCATCATATACTGGAGCATTATAAATGGGGCCCATCATACACTGAAGCATCATATACGGGGCCCATTATACACTGGAGCATTATAAATGGGGCCCATTATATATGGAGCATTATATAGGCCCATCATACACTGGAGCATCATCCATGGGCCCATCATACACTGGAGCTTTATAAATGGGGCCCATCATACACTGGAGCATCATATACGGGGCCCATTATACACTGGAGCATTATAAATGTGGCCGATTATATATGGAGAATTATATAGCCCCATCATACACTGGAGCACCATCCATGGGGCCCATCATATACTGGAGCATTATAAATGGGGCCCATCATACACTGAAGCATCATATACGGGGCCCATTATATACTGGAGCATTATATGGGGCCCATCAACACTGGAGCATTATAATGGGCCTCATACACTGGAGCATCATATACGGCCATTATACACGAGCTCATATGGGGCCCATTATATATGGAAATTAATAGGCCATCATACACTGGCACACCTGGACCATCATACACTGAGCATTATAAATGGGCCACATACCTGAGTCATACGGGGCCCATTATACACTGGAGCATCATATGGGGCCCTCATACACTGGAGCATTATAAATGGGCCCGTCATACACTGGAGCATCATATACGGGCCCATATACACTGGAGCATCATATGGGGCCCATTATATATGAGCATTATATAGGCCCATCATACACTGGAGCATTTTCCTTGGGGCCCATCATACACTGGAGCATCATATTCGGGGCCCATTATACACTGGAGCATCATATGGGGCCCATCATAGACTGGAGCATCATCCATGGGGCCCATCATATTCTGGAGCATCATATGGAGCCCATTATATAGGGAGCATTATACAGGCCCATCATACACTGGAGCATCATCCATGGGGCCCATCATATACTAGAGCATCATATGGGGTTCATTATTTATGGGGCATCATATAGGGTATGGAGCATCATATGGAGCACATATGGGGCCTATTCTGTATGGAGCATTATATGGAGCCCATTCTGTATGGAGCAATATATGGGGCTCATTATACTCTATGGGGACTGTCCTATACTGTATGGCACATTATATGGGGACCATCATATACTGTAGCATTATGTGGAGCTCATCATATACTGTATGGCACATTATATGGGCCAAATTATTTATGGAGCAATATACGGGGCCTATTATTCTGTATGGTGCATTATGTGGTGGCCATGATACTGTATGGAGGACTATACTGTCCGGTTTTTGAGCTATTGTAGAATTTACAATAGATATCACTCATGTAATGTAAGAAATGAAGTATTTGGCATTGTACTATACCTATATTTCTGTACCGTATCGGAGCATCATGAATTGTGGTATGTGTTAAAGGGGCCCACTGACACTCTTTGGCCCGGGGCCCACGAAAACCTGGAGCCAGCCCTGCACCCCCCAGAACTTTAGCCAAATAACCCCCAGTTTTCAATGCGTTACTATTATTATAAAGTAAATTAAGTTACCAAGCTTAAGTAATAAGAATTGATGTCGTTGGCATTGAAGTGGGCACTGTAGGTGTGTTTACTGTCCTCCACTCACTGCCGACTTTTCTTCCCCATTGACTTGCATTTGGCTTCGGTCGAGTTTCAGTCGAACCTTCGACTTTTTCCGATAGTCGGCCGATTTCTCAAAGTCCTTCTGACAGTCTGACAGTAAAGTTTAAAACTCTTATCTGTCTTTTTCTGGACTTCTTTCAGCTGATTTATAGCCACTGACTACATTAAAGTTTATGTGCAGGGAAACAAATCGCCTGTAAAATCCAAAGGGTGCAAAATTTGTAATGTAACCCAATTGCAGAAATTATTTTTAGCTGAAAATACAAGAATTTAGGTAAGAAAAATTGTTCCCAAAGGTGGCCAACCCCTTTAAATACCGCAGCTTACTACAATAGGTCAGATCTCTCATATTAATGAGATTTCAGTATACTTACCTTTTAATCTCTTATTTTTATGCTTTTTAATTGTATCTTTTATTATAAATACATTTTTTGTTATTGCAATCACATGACAAGATCAGATCTTTGTCAGCACAGTTGTCCATGTAAGTATGTTGGCACCAAATGGCAGCACAGTGTCTGTAGTGCTTGGTAGCATTGCGTACACTGTGTGCACGATGCCTGGTAGCTAGAAAGTTAGCAAACTTCACATAAAAAGCCAGCAATGCGTTCCATCATCTAGATTTCACTTTTCAGTACCTCCAATTTGTAATGCAGATACTTGAGAATGACCTGCGGACAGACAGGAACATTCCCACATATGGATTCCTCATGTACTAACATTTACATGTATGCAGTAATGTTAAGAATCCGCATTTCTCACTCTCCAGAAGCTCCATTGCTGTCTAGCTTTCACACATAAACTTACATAGCATTTTGCTGCCAGAGGGGACAACTCATTTCACAGCCTTCAACCTAATGTGTCGTTAGACACTCTGGCAGCCAGATGGTTAAGCTAGTAAATAAATTGTATTCCCTGCGTATTACTCAGCGCTCTTTAAAGATTCCGACTTCTCCGAACGTCTTATTTGCCGGCAGTAACTAGATAAAAGTGCGTTATTAACCTCGCAGTCTTCCCAGCCCTACAATACATCCCTCTGATTTTCCCGTAGTCAGCACATTGCATGTTAGAGGAGCCTGCAGGGCACTAGAATTTTATCATTCTTATGGCGAATCTGTACACTTGACTGGACATTAAAATGGATATCAAGATTCATCAAGCAAATTTCCTGCGCTCACTGTCTCTGCTTGTATTTGTCCCTGTCTCAGGTTTTTTTTTCCTCGTGGCCGGTGTAAGCCTGGAGGAGACATAATATTGAAGCTCTGTCCTGTTTGGCTGAGTTTTCAGTGATTTACACTGCTGTTCTTTTTGTACTAAAAAATTGGCAAAGGACTATAGAAATTTCAAACCGTCTCTTGCTGGATCAGCAAGCTTAACCTACCAAAATCTGGTGTTGTGCAATGTTTTTGACTGATAATCAATCTTTTTTTTGCTCGACAGTTGTTACGGGGACGTAGACTGGAGGAGGTGGCAGATGTGTTTTGTCTTCTGAGAGAAGGGGTTGTAGGTGTGCCGGGAAAAAAGTAACAAGTCGTGCATATCCAAGCCAGTCACTTTCCCGGGAGCGAGCAGATTCCTTCATGGTGTCAGCACCGTCACTTATGATTTCATTTGTCAAGTAATCTAAAAACTATGACCTGATGTCCCTACAGCATTTTCTATGCCACCTCTACTGTATGGTACAGGCACATGCGCATACATAATAAATATATATCAGATTCCATGACATTCCTCCTCACTGAGACAATTTATCATCAGAAACTCAGAAGTCCATTAGGAAATGGAATGTGCTTTTTCTACGGGGACGGTAAATTTAGAAGAGTTGTCCACATCGATATTTAAAAATACAATGATACAAGTGACATAAAAGAGAAGTAACACTCACTTAACTGATCCCTTGCCTCTCCTCTGCTGCCCACGTTCTCTACCTCCTGCTGCATCAGCCATGGCCTGGCACAGTCATTGTAATTAAATCAACCGTATATTGAAGCCTTTGCCCATCTATAAAAATAAAACAGCTTAGAATATTGTAAGATACAAAAGAAGTAATACTTACCTTACCAATTCCTCACTGCTGAGCTCATGAAGCCACCTACATTTCCCAGGTTTCTGTATTTTCCCGCATTTCATCACATGCAGTCTTGCCACAAAACTGCAGAATCCAACCTTTTTGATAAAACTGCTCTTTCTGCAACAAATATGGCAATGTGGACATGCTCAGTATTTGGTCAGTATTTTACATCAGTATTTGTAAGCCAAAACCATGAGTGGGTGATAAATACAGGAGTGGTGACATGTTTCTGTTATTCTTTTCCTCTGATTGTTCCATTCCGGGTTTTGGCTTACAAACACTGATGTAAAATACTGACCAAATACTGAACCTGTGCACGTGGCCTAAGCCCTTCCTACATTGAGCACAGCTAACATAAAGGTAAATTAATTAATCATACATCTTAACTTTATCCAAGCCTGATCATGATAGATGCCCTAATATTATATTGTGAAGTACTAGTCATCATTGATAAACTATGTGATGGCCGGGTTTCATTTGGGCACAGTAACGAACTGCAGTGGATTTCTGTAACACCACCATTCAGATGAATGAAACTTCAGGAGCTTGTACATAATTTCAACCAAAGGCTGCATCTTTAGTATTTATCTGGGCTCACATTTTGGAACTCTGCTGGGAAAATTTCTCATTGCCTGCAGCCAGTTCTCCGATACAAAACAAGTTATAGAATTTTGCGCAAACTCATTTGCCCTGGAAAACAAGTTTTTTCAGTTTTCAATTGCCTTGCCTTCTCTAAAAAGTTGGTGGGGCTTAATTATTATTAGTACAGTAATATGGGTGTCATAAACAATGGCCCATTGGGCTTACAATAGTATATGACGATTTAATTTTCTAGGCCATGGTCAACGCAAAATGCCCCACATTTATTAAAAGCATTTTTCTGTATTAGACATTTGTTCAAGATTGGTGTATGAACGTCACTCTTTATGGACATGTCCCAATGTTTCAAAACAGGAGCTCCTGGCACGATTAAAGGTGTTATCTTCTACTTTGACATTCCCTTTTTAAATACTATATTCCCCCTTGTAAAAATAAAAAAAAACAATATCACTTGGGCCTAGGGAGACCCAGCTCCGCCGGGAGATGAGTAAAGATTTTTTTTTCCAGAGGAGTGATATAGTATTTAGGAAGGGTTTGTTGAGTAGTGGACAACCACTTAAATATATATTAAAGGAGTTTCCACTACTAGAACAACTCCAGCTCACTCTGAATATTTGCCCCTGTTAAAATAAAAAGACCTTTACTCACCTCCCATACTGGCTCCGTTATAGTGGTGTCGTCACTCGCATTCCCGGGATTCACATGAGGTTGTCATGACACGTGAACCTTGCGCCCAATCAGTATGAGCGTCACTGTCTCTGCTTTCGGAAGGATAAGTAATTGAGAGAAAGTGAGTGGCCAGCCGCAACTCTGACTACCTCTTGATTACTTATGTATCCTAAGGCAGAGACAGTGACGCTCGTACTGATTGGGCGCAGGTTCATGTGTCATAAGAACCTCACGTGAGACACCAGCATAGTAGGCGAGTATAGGTCTTTTTATTTATTGGGGGCAAGCATTCAGAGTGAGAAGGGGTTGTCTTGGTAGTGGACAACTCATTTAAGTATTTAATTAATGCAATTTTTGTCGGTCTACCATAAAATAAATCTGTATCTTTATGCAGTGTGAATAGTGGATATCTTGCCTAGGGCCATGGCCACTAATGTGATGAGTAGCACTGGTGAGGTCTTCAGTTGTCTGTAATTTTTCTAGATACTTAAAATGCAATATGTTTCAACAATTAGCAAGATGTAGTTAGAGGCGAATAATATAATCAAATCCTCATACAACGTCCACCTGGATTTCATCCCTTTGTTTTACTTCCGACTACTGGGGTCTTGCCAATGAAAATCTCCACCCAAAACTCGTAAGGCTTTTGTGCCAACTATTTGTGACTCAGCTGCAATAACGGCCCCTGCCAAGATCTCTGCCAGCTCTGGGATGATTCTCGCAGTCTTTACGAAGATGCCAGCGTCAACAAAGCAATCAAAACCTAGAAATTCATTGGCTTTTCAGCATGATTGAGAAGACACCTGTGAACAGGCAGTTCATGATTTTTTTTACATCACCTTTATCGTGCAAATATTTCTGATCTGTCTAGGCACACATTCTGGGAAATGTTTGATTTTCATCATAATTTTTATATTTGAAATAAGAGATTTATAAAGAGTACAAATACCCACAATGACATGGTAATGTTTAATTAACTGGGAATAAGCAGTAATCTCACTAATGAAACACAGGCAGAAAGTGGTTCTGCAGCAGCGACTGATAGCTAGACGTTTATCCCCGAGCATAGATTCAGATTGCTGCCCTAGCCCATTTTCTAAAAACACTGGCTAATATAGAGTGGCTTATTGGCACACAGCCTCTGGGCCACATGTTGAGCTCTCTGCACCCTTGCTAAGATCTTGCAGCTGTGCAATGTAGGGTCTATGCTAATCTGAATTGCATTGAGTTCTCTTGATTACACTAATTCGTGGAAATTAAAGGGGTTGTCCATTAGTTAGAAAACCCCTTGTGAATCCTTATGTTTCCTCCCAGTAAAATAATAATACTTACGGTATACTCACTACCATTCGGTTCATTCCATCCATGTTGGCACTGGCGTTCGTGACATTGCTATGTCATGGGATCCCTGCAGCCAACTAGTGATGTCTTCAATCTCCCTTCTTTAAGACAAATCAGACTAATGGGCCAAGTGAGTGCTGCTATTTTACCGGGGGGAAACTTAGAAATTTAGAAGGATTTGTTTCAAGTAGTAGACAGCCCTTTTATGTAAGATAGTAATATCCTGCCAAAGTTCACAGATTGCTGGCCTTCAAACTCTGCGTTCCAGGATATCCAGTACACCCAACGCATGGTTCTGATGCACTGGATATCCATTGTTTAAAGCCCTTAAGATATTTACCAGAAGACCGTTTTGTGTCTGATGATAGATACAGAGAATCTGATAGTGACAATTACATGTATTCATATGAACATAGCTAAGTCATAATACTACGCACCAACTATTGACAAGAGTATGAAAGCATCTCAACTGAAGCAATAATTCAATTAATTGCAATAGGTATGACCAAATTCAGCAGCACCATTCCTGTATGTTCCAGCACTCCAAATTTAATATACTATCACTAACACTTAAAAATGTAATAGGATATATCAATATTTGTGCAGACATTTAATTTTCAGAAAAAATGTATTTTACACATTGTCTTCCCCTGTGCTGCAGTGACACAAGTGTGAGGTAGATGTCATATTTTGTTATGTTCACGTCCATCTTTTGTGAATTGCAGAAAGCAGGATGGTCCAAATTCACCGAGATGGGTTGTTGCTTGAGTTGTTTTTTTTATCACTTGTCAGTGTTTCATCGCGTTTATAGTTTTGTGATTGCTTGCAGCTAATTATCTTATATATGTTATTAGATCCATGACACTGGAATAATTTAACAGGGAAGAACGGCAAAAGAAAAATAGTTGGATCCCTTGTTAATAATGACTGGTGTTTTGTATAACATTGTACAACATCTCACCTGAAACTAAAGAAATGAAAAGAAAATGGGACTTCATTTGCGAGATTTAGACCATTTTTTGTGTTTTGTCTGAGACAATTATTACCTTAAGTGTCTGCTTAATATTATCAACTTTGTTTGTAATGCCTTAATAACCAGACAGAAAATGTAAAAAATACCTGTTCACTGTTAAAGGGATAGTCAAATCCCTACAAATATGACTCGCCCCAGTGCCAGGGGGTACTCGGAATCGGGCTGGACAGTTCTTTGGGGGAGTTTATGGGGCAGTGATCCGTTTCCGTGGCCCTGGCCGTGACATAAAATGGGGGAGCATTATATGGTATTGAGTCATGATGCCACCCGTGGTGTTAAGCTATGGGTGGCCGACGCTGCGATTCAGGTCAACTGAGGCCGATGATGACGCAACAAAGATGGTACAGCTCCCCAGGACAAATATTTTTGGCTGTTCAGGTGGTGGTGAACGTTGGGGTGCAGAGAAGAAGTAAGGGACACAGAGAAGTGCAGTTTTCTTTACCTTTTACTTCTTGGTAGATCAAAATGCACTCCGGGGTAACAGTTACAGAGTTACAGATGACACAAGGAGTCCGGCTAGGCTGGAGGCATTCAGGGGGTCCACCCTGCCAGTTGGGGACCTTCCTGCTGCACTCTCTTTTCGGGTCCCTGCTGCCTGTAGCTAAGCTGCGGTCCTCTCCTGCTTGTTGGTTTTAACCTGTATGGCTGCCTCATGAGCCTATCACGGGCACTGCCTTTTCACTGTCAACTCTGGGCTCTTGGTCTGCTGCGGTGCCCCTGGGTGTTTGGTGTGGCCAGGTGACTTGCAGTCACCTGCCCTCCAGATTCAGCTGTCGGGGCGTACAGCACCCACCCAGCCAAGGACTCTGGCGTCTGTTATGTTTTGGTAGCTGAGGAGGGCAGGAGCAAAAAAAAACCCAAAGGCAGCCAAACACCAGAGAGGTTGGTATCTAATAGGTTGCAGACCCCTAAACTAACTGCACAACTAGAAGCAGCCGTGGGACGCTCCTACGGTGCCCTAGACGCCTCGTCACAGCTGGAGAGATTAGCTACCCCTGTAGATGTAAAGAAGAAAGCTAACTGCCCCGGAGTAGAGCCCCAAAGTATTAGGAAGTCCCCAAACATATAATGGCGGTCAGACAAGAGGAAAACATGAACAATAGACAGAAAATAGAACGAGCAAACGCTGGGGCCCAAAACTGTCTAGATAGGATAGTACAGTAGAGAATACTGTCTGCAACCAAACAAAACCCTAGGAAAAATTCCAACACTACTGATTCCAAAAATGCTGAGACCACATAGTCTCGACCACCTACAGTACAGACCAAAAGTTTGGACACACCTTCTCATTCAATGATTTTTCTGTATTTTCATGACTATGAAAATTGTATAATCACACTGAAGGCATCAAAACTATGAATTAACACATGTGGAATTATACATTACACTTTACAAGAAAGTGTGAAACAACTGAAAATATGTCTTATATTCTAGGTTCTTCAAAGTAGCCACCTTTTACTTTGATTACTGCTTTGCACGCAGAAAAGGTGAACGGATGGACTCTGTTTCCCACCGTGAAGCATGGAGGAGGAGGTGTGATGGTGTGGGGTGCTTTGCTGGTGACACTGTTGGGGATTTATTCAAAATTGAAGGCATACTGAACCAGCATGGCTACCACAGCATCTTGCAGCAGCATACTATTCCATCCGGTTTGTGTTTAGTTGGACTATCATTTATTTTTCAACAGGACAATGACCCCAAACACACCTCCAGGCTGTGTAAGGGCTATTTGACCAAGTAGGAGAGTGTTGGGGTGCTACGCCAGATGACCTGGCCTCCACAGTCACCAGACCTGAACTCAATCGAGATGGTTTGGGGTGAGCTGGACCGCTCACCGCTTCAATTTTGAATAAATCCCCAACAGTGTCACCAGCAAAGCACCCCCACATAATCACACCACCTCCTCCATGCTTCACGGTGGGAACCAGGCATGTAGAGTCCATCCGTTCACCTTTTCTGCATGCAAAGCCGTAATCAAAGCAAAAGGTGGCTACTTTGAAGAACCTAGAATATAAGACATATTTTCAGTTGTTTCACACTTTTTTGTAAAGTGTAATGTATAATTCCACATGTGTTAATTCATAGTTTTGATGCCTTCAGTGTGGTTCTACAATTTTCATAGTCATGAAAATACAGAAAAATCTTTGAAAGAGAAGGTGTGTCCAAACTTTTGGTCTGTACTGTATATCAGATCTCTGGTGTGAATAAGCAGCTACCCAGCAGTAAAATATCACAGGAACTGAGCACAAGTGCAAATACAAAAAGAGAACAGAGACCAGCACAAGCCCCCCAAAGGGGACCCGGCTGAACTCAAAAGCAAGGCAGAAAAAACAAGGGAAATCAAACCACAGAAAAAAAACAGAAAGTAACTTATCTGAATGATAGCAGGAGACAGCAGAAAAGCAAGCTGAATTCCAACCTAGACCAGGAAGTAACAATTGATCACCGGCGAGGATCATGGGAGGCCTGCTCACTTATATCAGGCCAGTCCGTCCCTCATGATAACCATTCATCCATTGCAGGTGTTAGGATTCTTGCTGTTCAACATAGGTTCAATACCTTCAGCAACCATCAGAGGGAGCCTCAGCTCCGAAGTCGTCTCCAACACGTTCACAACAGTACCCCCCTTGAGGAGGGGTCACCGAACCCTCAGTGCGCCACCAGGCCAATCAGGATAAGCTCGGTGAAAGGCACGCACCAGTCTCTTAGCATGAATGTCCGAAGCAAATACCCAAGAATTGTCCTCCTGACCATAACCTCTCCACTTAACCAAGTACTGGAGTCTTCGCCTAGCAAAACGAGAATCCAATATCTTCTCAACCTCATACTCCAAATTGCCCTCAACCAAAACAGGGTCAGGAGGCGCAGCCATAGGAACCACTGGCTCGACAAACCTCTTCAATAAAGATTTGTGGAATACGTTGTGAATCTTAAATGTCCCTGGAAAAAGCAAACGGAAGGAAAAGGGATTAAGAATTTCCATGATCTTATAAGGTCCAATGAACCTTTGCTTAAATTTTGGAGACGCAACCTTCATCGGGATATTTTTTGAGGACAACCAAACCAAGTCTCCCACTTTAAACAGAGGACCATCAGTCCTATGCCGGTTGGCAAACTGCTGAGCCTTCTCCTGAGAGAGAGACAACTTATCCACTACTTGGTCCCAAATCTGCTGCATTTGCTCCACAATAGAGTCAACACCTGGACAAACAGAAGCCACCTCCTGTCCTGAAGAAAATCGAGAATGAAACCCAGAATTGCAGAAAAAAGGAGACATCAAGGTGGCAGAGCTAGCCCTATTATTAAGAGCAAACTCAGCCAAAGGCAAAAAAGAGACCCAGTCATCTTGATCAGCAGACACAAAACATCTCAAATAAGTCTCCAAGGTCTGGTTTGTTCTCTCAGTTTGCCCATTGGTCTGAGGGTGAAATGCAGAGGAGAAAGACAACTGAACTCCAAGTTTAGAACAAAATGTCCTCCAAAATCTGGAAACAAACTGGACTCCTCTGTCAGACACAATGTTCTCTGGAATGCCGTGCAACCGAACTACCTGCTGAAAAAATAAAGGCACCAACTCGGAGGAGGATGGCAACTTAGGTAGTGGCACAAGATGTATCATCTTGGAAAATCTATCACAGATCACCCAGATAACGGTCATTCTCTGAGAGACAGGGAGGTCGGAAATAAAATCCATAGAGATATGGGTCAATGGCCTCTTGGGCACAGGCAATGGCATTAACAAACCACTAGAGCGAGAGCAAGGTTTGGACCAAGTAAAAGTCCCACAGGACTGCACAAAGTCCCTGACGTCACGAGACAAAGTAGGCCACCAAAAGGACCGACTCACCAAATCTCTGGTACCAAAAATACTGGGATGACCAGCCAACGCAGAGCAATGAACTTCAGACATCACATTCTTCCTCCACTGGTGTGGGACAAACAATTTCCCAACAGGGCAGCGTTCAGGTTTATCCTCCTGAAATTCCTCCAGAGCCAGTCTCAAATTGGGCGAGATAGCGGAATGAACCACACCCTCATTCAGAATAACAGCAGGCTCAGTTACCTCAGGAGAATCCGCAAAGAAACTCCTCGAGAAGGCATCCGCCTTAACATTCTTAGTTCCCGGGAGAAGAGAGACCACAAAATTAAAACGTGTGAAAAACAAGGCCCACCTGGCCTGTCTAGGATTAAGTCGCTTGGCTGATTCGATATAAACCAGGTTCTTATGGTCCGTGAGGACCACCACCTGATTTTTGGCTCCTTCCAGCCAGTGTCTCCACTCTTCAAAAACCCACTTCATAGCCAATAACTCCCAATTTCCCACATCATAATTACGTTCAGCTGGGGAAAATTTTCGAGAGAAGAAGGCACAAGGGTTACCCTTAGAGGTCTCCGGATCCCTTTGGGACAAAACGGCACCTGCACCAATCTCAGAAGCATCAACCTCCACCTGAAATGGTAGAAAAACATCAGGTTGCCATAGAACAGGAGCAGAAGTGAATCTCCACTTAAGCTCCTGAAGCGCAGAAACTGCCTCAGGAGACCAATTCACTACATCAGAACCCTTTCTGGTCAAATCAGTCAGTGGTTTCACAATACCAGAGAAATTACCTATAAATTTACGATAAAAATTAGCAAAACCAAAAAATCTCTGAAGAGCTTTCAATGTAGTGACTTGAACCCAATCACAAATGGCCTGAACTTTGACTGGGTCCATTTCAGTAACAGACAGAGACAAAATGAATCCCAGAAATGAAACCTTCTGTACGCCAAAAAGACATTTTGATCCCTTCACATACAGTGCATTTTCTCTCAAAATCCGGAACACCATCCGAATATGTTCCACATGAGAATCCCAGTCATTGGAAAAAATCAAGATATCGTCCAAATAAACTATCAGAAATGTATCCACAAAATCCCTGAAAATATCATTCGTAAAGAATTGGAAGACGGAAGAGGCATTAGTGAGCCCAAAAGGCGTCACTAGGTACTCAAAATGCCCCTCTGGGGTATTAAACGCCGTCTTCCATTCATCACCGTGCATGATGCGAATAAGGTTATACGCCCCCTGAGGTCAAGCTTGGTAAACCAACTAGCAGTTTTTACTCTGGAAAATATGTCAGAAATCAAGGGTAACGGATATTCGTATTTAACAGTGATCTTATTCAGGAGACGATAGTCAATAAACGGCCTCAATGAACCATCCTTTTTGGCCACAAAGAAAAAGCTGGCGCCCAAAGGTGAAGAGGATGGTCTGATATGACCCTTCTCTAAAGACACTTTGATATAAGAATAATATTTAAACCGTGTACACTGCTATCAAAGAAGGTGCCAAAGTAGGTTTCCAAACCGTAGTAATATATATAAATAAACTCGGCACTCAACTTAATGATGCTAAATGGTATGAAATTTATTGTGGACAGCAATTTGGTGACAAAACGTTTCGGTCGTACAAGACCTTCATCAGTTGCTGTGCAAACAAAAGAAAAAAATAATGTACAAGAAAAAAAGAAAAGAGATATACATATCATAATTCCATTATGAATAACTATATACATGGTAATGGGTAATCATATTGTTACATTTACTTAATGAAGAAATAATTTTGGTACAATCGTATTTCAAGTGTTCATAGAATCAAATGAACATACCGTTTATCACGCTGAAGATAAGCCCAAATTGTGAGTTAGATAAAGTATAACCAATGTGAGCCTGTAGTGACCAAAAAAAAGGGGGGAAATATGCCCATAATATAATTAATGCTCATTCTAGGTGCCAGTGAGATCATATGATAGAGAGATTACCCTAAATGTTGTGGTAGCTCCGTGCGGTAAGTAAACGTATCAGCACCTAAGGGAGTTATATATCATATGCCAGTAATGTAACCATTGCGCGGTAAACTCGATTAAGTGAACAAATTGAGAAAATGCTATAGAGACTTTACCCTGTTGCACTGGAGAAAACGTGCTGTGAACTGTAATCGAGTTTACCGCGCAATGGTTACATTACTGGCATATGATATATAACTCCCTTAGGTGCTGATACGTTTACTTACCGCACGGAGCTACCACAACATTTAGGGTAATCTCTCTATCTTATGATCTCACTGGCACCTAGAATGAGCATTAATTATATTATGCAAAGGTCTTGTACGACCGAAACGTTTTGTCACCAAATTGCTGTCCACAATAAATTTCATACCATTTAGCATCATTAAGTTGAGTGCCGAGTTTATTTATATATATATTACTTTTATATAAGATCACATAGCGTCATGCTCAGGTACAGATAAATTAAGGAGCCGACCCTTAGGAAATTTACAACCAGGTACTAACTCAATAGCGCAATCATAACTCCTGTAAGGAGGTAAGGATGCAGACTTACTCTCACTAAACACATCAGAAAAATCAGTCAAATAGTCAGGGACATCTTGAGACTGGGAAGAGGCAGAAAAAACAGGAGTGTCAGTACGAACACATTGGCACCCCCAACTGGTCCCAGACTCAGATTTCCAATCCAAAACAGGATTATGAGTCTGTAACCAAGGAAAACCGAGTACAATAATGTCATGTAAACTATGTAACACCAAAAATTTGCAATTCTCTTGGTGGTCCGGGTCAACCTGCATTATCACCTGGGTCGAAAACTGGGGTTTATTCTCCGCCAAAGGGTAGAATCAATTCCCAGCAAAGGAATAGACTTTCGAAACTCATGACGCTGTGCCCCAGAAGTCACTCCATCACACTGCATGGGCTCAGGGGCTGACTCGCAAGGCAACACAATCTCATGCATATTTCTTCGCTCACGCAAACGTCTGTCAATTTGAATAGCTAATGACATAGAGTCATTGAGACCAGAGGGAACAGGAAATCCCACCATAACATCTTTTACAGTCTCTGCCAGACCCTTCCAAAAAAGAGCTGCCAGAGCATCATCATTCCATTTAGTAAGGACTGTCCACTTTTGGAATTTCTGACAATACAGCTCAGCGGCTTGTTGACCCTTATTCAATGCCAACAAGGTTTTCTCAGCTTGATCAGTAACATTAGGTTCATCGTACAACAACCCCAGAGCCTGAAAAAACACATCAACATCATTCAAAACAGGATCCCCAGGTGTCAGGGAAAAGGCCCAATCCTGAGGGTCACCGAGCAACAGGGAGATGACAATTTGAACCTGCTGTGCCATGTTCCCTGAGGACTTAGGCTTCAAGGCAAAAAACAACTTACAGTTATTTTTAAAATTCAAAAATTTAGACTAATCCCCAAAAATAAATCTGGCATAGAGATCCTAGGTTCCACAACCGGCAACCTAGCCAGATAGGTAGCAATACTCATCTCCATTGAGGAGAAAAAAAATTCCTCCTCAGCCCCCAGAGAAAAAGAGGGAAAAAATGTAACAAACTGAAAATAAAAATTTCTGACAACTCCGACAATTTTTTTTTTTTTTTACTATTTTTCCCTTCTGTTGAGTACCATAAAATTTTCAGTATGGCTGGTGATTCTGTAATGTTTTGAAGCTGAGGAGAGCAGGAGCAAAAAAAAATGCAAAGTCAGCCAAACACCAGAGAGGTTGGTATCTAATAGGTTGCAGACCCCTAAACTAACCGCACAACTAGAAGCAGCCGTGGGACGTTCCTATGGTGCCCTAGACGCCTCGTCACAGCCAGAGAGATTAGCTACCCCTGTAGATGTAAAGAGGAAAGCTAACTGCCCCGGAGTAGAGCCCCAAAGTATTAGGAAGCCCCCAAACATATAATGGCGGTTAGACAAGAAGAAAACACGAACACAGACAGAAAATAGAACGAGCAAACACTGGGCCCAAAACTGTCTAGATAGGATAGAATACTTTCTGCAACCCAACAAAACCCTAGGAAAAATTCCAACACTTCTGATTCCAAAAATGCTGAGACCACACGATCTCGACCACCTATATCAGATCTCTGGTGTGAATAAGCAGCTACCCAGCAGTAAACTATCACAGAAACTGAGCACAAGTGCAAATACAAAAAGAGAACAGAGACTGTTGTGAATACTCTGGAGGCGACTTCTGAGCTGGGGCTCCCTCCGGTGGATGCTGAGGGTAATGAACTGATGGCTGAATGGCCTTCAGCTGGCTCTGAATGGTCTGATATAAGTGACCTGAACTCCCTTCAGCCTTGACGGTAATCAATTGTTCTTCCTGGTCTTGCTTGGAGCTCAGCTTGCATTCCTGCTCTCATTCAGATAAGTGATTTGCTGCTTTTTTTTCCTCTGGTTGGATTTTCCTTGCTGGTTTGGTGCTTAGCAGTAGACTTCAGCCTGGTCCCCTTTTGGGGCCTGGCGCTGCAAATGTGCTCAGTTTATGTTTGCACTTTTGCTCTGTTCCTATGTCCCTTTATATTTGCTGAATTGCTGTGTGTTACACCAGAGATCTGATTTAGGTGGTAGAGATCGTGTGATCTCAGGTTTTTTGTTAATCAGAAGTGTTGGTATTTTTGTCAGGGTTTTTTTTGGAATGCAGTTAGAATTCTTTCCTATACTTTTCTATCTAGACAGATTGGGCCCCAGCATTTGCTCATTCTATTTTCTGTCTGTGTTCGTATTTTCTTCTGGTCTAACCGCCATTACATGTTTGGGGGCTTCCTATTTCTTTGGGGATTCTGCTACGGGGCAGATAGCATTCATCTTTCTGCCTTTAGGTGTAGCTATCTCTCCGGCTGTGACAAGGCGTCTAGGATCACCGTAGGTACGCTCCACGGCTACTACTAGTGTTGCGGTTAGTTCAGGGTCCTGCAATCCAATAGCTTCCAGCCTCTCTGGTGTATTGCTTCTTTGGCTATTTTTTGCAATTTCTCCTCAGCTACCGAAACATAACAGTAAGGCCGGTAATACTGTTATGTTTCGGTAGCTGAGGAGAAATTACAAAAAATAGCCAAAGAAGTAATACACCAGAGAGGCTGGAAACTATTGGATTTCAGGACCCTGAACTAACCGCAACACTAGAAGCCGTCTATGGCAGCCGTCTGTGATTTCTTAGACTCACCATGGGTACAAAAGATTCGCCCCTATCTGGGGAAGATTTTTGCATTCCACTGCAGATGTGACATCTGTTACTGGAGCTGACGGGTCTAGAGTCTCTGCTGCTTCAGGTGCAGTAGGCTGGGGAAAGCTCAGGACTGGTACTACGATGACTTGATTCACCTGTGTCCAAGAACGGGGAAAGTCCCAAAGAATTCTATGGATCTTCTCTTCCACCTCTTCTATGGGTTGAGGGACATCTTGGTCTTACTTTTTGTTTCTCAATTGGTCAGGGCATACTGTCAGATGATCCTTCGACACTACTGCTGAGGTTTCTCCTCCATTCTTACTGACGAGGCATACCTTGGTATTATTAAAGTTTGAAGGCATTACGGTGTATAGTTCAGCCTCCCACTGATCATTCAGTTTGTGCATCTTCCTCTTTCTTTTGAGGAACTTTTCTTCCAGTACTAAAGGAGTAGCCGGAGCTTGTTGGTTGTAGCTCTTTTACTGTCTCTGCTTGGCTTGGGACAAACTTCGTTCCACGCTCTGTATCCCAGTTGGCATCAGGTGGTGTCATCTCAGGTGTTACGACTCCCATGTCCAAGTCAATGGGTAACTTGCCAGGTCTCGCCCTCATCAGGTAGGCCGGGGTGCAGTTGTTGGAGTTTACCAGAATATGTTTGTATAGATCTAACAGATCTGGCAATTGCTCTGGCCACAGGTTTCGCTCTTCCAGGGGCAAGGTCTTCAACAGGTCAATTACCACCTGATTCATTTTATCGCACATGCCATTTGTCTGCAGATGGTATGGTGTTGTCCTGATTCTCTTGCTGCCATACAGGTTACAGAATTCCTGGAACACTTCTGCCTCAAAGGCTGGGTCTTGGTCGGTGAGCACTTTTTCAGGGTAACCGTGCGGTCAACAAAACTTCTTGAAATGCTTTGGCTGCTGTCTTCGTTGTTTGGTCTTTGACAGGCACGACTACTAGGAACCTTGAGTAATGGTCAACGATGGTCAGAGCGTAGGTGTAGCCATTCCTACTCAGAGTCAACGTCACGTGATCCAAAGCTACCAGTTCAAGTGGCTGCTTTGTGATGATCGGCTGTAATGGGGCTCGCTGGCTGTTACGGTCTTTCCTGCTCAGATTGCATGGGCCACTTTCTTGGCATCACTTCTCAATGGCTTTCCTCATGTCAACCCAGTAAAATCTCTCATGAAGTAAGACCTCCAACTTCTTCCACCCGAAGTGTCCTGCTCCTTCGTAGTACGCCTCTAAGATCATTGGCGCATCCCGCTTCAGGACTACCACCTGCCAGACCAGTTCATGTATGCGTGAGTTCATGTTCCTCCAACACAGCTTACCCTCATAGATGAACAGCTTGCCTTTCTCCTTCCACAACTGATGTATTTCCTGTGGAGCATCTGGGCCAGGGTGTGAGTCAGCTTGTGTCAGCAACTCCTTTACTAGGCGGACTGCCGGGTCGCTATCCTGCGTCTCTGCCCATTCATTCTGGGGCAACGGGTTTATCGTGGCCTCTTGCACGACATAGCGCTTGTTTCTCACGCAATGGGAGCACAGGGCCGACTCGTGGTGGTGGAAGGCTGGTAACTCAATTTCTTCTAGCTCTTCCAGGTCTTCTCCCTGTCTGGTAAATTGGGCATCCTGGACAGCGCATCAGCATTAGTGTTCTTATGCCCTGCTTGGTACTTGATGGTAAACTCGTAGTTGGACAGCCGGGCCATCCATTGCTGTTCCAATGCACCTAGCTTTGCGGTTTCCAAGTGAGTCAGAGGATTATTGTCTGTGAAGATGGTAAACTTCTCTGAAGCCAGGTAGTGTTTGAATCACTCGGTCACAGCCCATACTATGGCGAGAAACTCCAACTTAAAGGAAATATAGTTGTCGGGGTTCCTTTTAGTGGGACAAAGCTTCCTGCTGGCGTAGGCAATCACTCTCTCTCTGCCTTTCTGCACTTGTGACAGCACTGCTCCCAATTCCATGTTGCTGATGTCAGTGTAAAGTATAAATGGTTGGTCGTAGTCAGGGTAGACCAGGACTTTATCTCCCGTGAGAGCCAATTTCAATTGGGTGAAGGATTCTTCTATCCTGTTGTTTCATTCGAATGGAGGACTCTTGTTCTTGGCCTTCTTGGGTTGGCCCAGTAGAAAATCTTGCAAGGGTGCGGCTATCTTGGTGAAGCCCTTGATGAATCTCCAGTAGTAGCCTACCAACCTGAGGAATTGCCATAGTTCATGAATGGTGTTGGGTCTTTGCCAGTCCCAGATAATGGTGACTTTGTCAGGGTCTTGTGCCACGCCTTTTGCGCTTACTACATGGCCTAGGTACTGCACCTTGGGCTTCAAAAGGTAACATTTGGACGGCTTCACAATCAGGCCAAAGTTGGACAGGGTTTCGAACACTTCGGTGATGTGAACGTGTTGGAGACAATTTCTGAGCAGAGGCTCCCTCTGGTGGTTGCTGGGCGTACGAAGCTGTTTCAATGACAGGTCCTTTCACCCGCCCCGATGACTGGCAATCAGGGTTCACGGGCTGGGCTGATATAAGGGGCTCCTTCCCAACCCGACGGGGATCAATTTTCCCCCTTCATTTGGAAGTCTGCTGGTGTCTGCCTTCGTCTGCTCCTTCAGTAAGATATTTTTTCTGCTTGGTTTTTGTTTTGCTATTTCCCTTTTTTTTCTGCACCCTTTTTGGAGGGAGCCGAGTCCCCTCCTGGGGCCTGTGCTGCTCTCTGTTTTTCAGTACCACGTTTTTTTTCAAATTTCTCTTTTCCCCGCTTTTTGAGTGGCGGGGTTAGCCCCGTTCACACTGAGATCGATTTAGTGGGGGGCGAGTCGTTGATCTCGCTTTTTGAAATCAGAATGTTTGGAGTTTTGTAGGGTTTTGCTGGGTTCAGTAGTATTTTTGCCCGTCTTTTCCTTTTAGGGAGGTTTTGCCCCCGGTTTTTCTCACTCTATTTTCTGCCGCATTTGTGTTTTTTCTTTTCAAAAAGCCATATATGTTGGGGGCTTCTTATTCCTTTGGGGGTCTACCCGGGCAGAGCCTTTCGTTTCCCTTTTTTAGGTGTACCTCTCCGGTGTGCCGAGGGGTCTAGGACCCACTGTAGGTCCCCAGGCTGCTTTTATTGTGCAGTTAGTTTAGGGGTCTCAACCCTTAGTTCCTGTTGGGGGGTTTGGGGGCCTTCCTGTTGCACTCTCTTTTCGGGGCCTGCCTTCCAGTAGCTAAGCTGGGCCCTTTCCTTTGTGGCTTTAACCCCGTAGGGG
>JARQOD010000010.1:108648958-108688447 GCA_033576555.1 Oophaga sylvatica | reverse complement strand
CCAATGGTCAAACTGAGAGAACAAACCAGACATTGGAGACTTATCTAAGATGCTTTGTGTCTGCTGATCAGGATGACTGGGTCTCTTTTTTGCCTTTGGCTGAGTTTGCTCTTAATAATAGGGCTAGCTCTGCCACTTTGATGTCTCCGTTTTTCTGTAATTCTGGGTTTCACCCTCGATTTTCTTCAGGACAGACGGAGGCTTCTGTCTGTCCAGGTGTTGACTCTGTTGTTGAGCGTATGCAACAGATTTGGGACCAGGTAGTGGAGAGGTTGTCCCTCTCTCAGGAGAAGGCCCAGCGGTTTGCTAACCGGCATAGGACTGATGGTCCTCGGTTTAAAGTGGGGGACTTGGTCTGGTTGTCCTCAAAGAATATTCCTATGAGAGTAGCATCTCCTAAATTTAAGCCTAGGTTCATTGGACCTTATAAGATCATGGAGATTATTAATCCTGTTTCTTTTCGTTTGCTTCTTCCAGGGACATTTAAGATCCATAACTGTTCCACAAGTCCTTGTTGAAGAGGTTTGTTGAGCCAGTGGTTCCTGCTGCTGTGCCTCCTGACCCTGTTTTGGTTGAGGGCAATCTGGAGTATGTGGTTGAGAAAATATTGGATTCTCGTTTTTCTAGACGAAGACTCCAGTATTTGGTTAAATGGAGAGGTTATGGTCAGGAAGACAATTCTTGGGTGTTTGCTTCGGACATCCATGCTAGGAGACTTATCTGTGCGTATCATAGAACTCATCCTGACCGACCTGGTTGCTCAAATGAGGGTTCGGTGACCCCTCCTCAAGGGGGGGGGTACTGTTGTGAATGGGTTTGAGATGAGTTCTGAGCAGAGGCTCCCTCTGGTGGTTACAAGCGGTACTAGTGAGGATTGTGAGGACTGGGAATCAGGTGTTACTGATTGGTCTTATATAAGGGAGTCATTTTCCCATCAGGGTTGCCGGTGATCAATTGTTCTGGTCTGAATCCTTCTTTCCAGTTTCCCTTGTAGCCTGCTGTGTCGTGTCTGCATCTCCTGCTATCAGATAAGACAATTTCTTATTTTGTGTTTTTGCTATATTTTTGCATTTTGTCTGCACTTCTGTGGGGGCCTCTGCTCAGAACTCATCTCAAACCCATTCACAACAGGAGACATTGGCTGGAGGGAGCCAAACATCAGGTGTTGGTCCTTACTGACCATAAGAATCTGGTTTATCTGGAATCTGCCAAGCGACTCAATCCTAGACAGGCCAGGTGGGCCTTGTTTTTCACACGTTTTAATTTTGTGGTTTCCTTTCTTCCTGGCACTAAGAATGTTAAGGCGGATGCCCTCTCGAGGAGCTTCCTTGCGGACTCTCCTGAGTTATCTGATCCTTCTGTTATTTTGAAAGAGGGTGTAGTTCTTTCCGCCATCTCACCTAATTTGAGACTTGCTCTGGAGGGGTGTAAGAAGGATAGGCCCGAGCGCTGCCCTGTTGGAAAATTGTTTGTCCCGGACCAGTGGAAAAAGAGTGTGATGTCTGAGATTCATTGTTCCACGTTGGCTGGGCATCCCGGAATTTTTGGTACCAGAGACTTGGTTAGTCGGTCCTTTTGGTGGCCTACCTTGTCTCGTGATGTCAGGGAATTTGTGCAGTCCTGCTGGACTTGCTCTCGCTCCAAGCCTTGCTCTCGCTCTAGTGGTTTGTTGATGCCATTGCCTGTGCCCAAGAGACCATGGACCCATATCTCTATGGATTTCATTTCCGACCTTCCTGTTTCTCAGAGAATGACCGCCATCTGGGTGATTTGTGATAGGTTTTCTAAGATGATACATCTTGTGCCATTACCTAAGTTGCCTTCCTCCTCTGAATTGGTGCCGTTGTTCCTTCAGCACGTGGTTCGTTTACACGGCATTCCTGAGAACATAGTGTCTGACAGAGGAGTCCAGTTTGTTTCCAGATTTTGGAGGACTTTTTGTTCTAAACTGGGTGTTCAATTGTCTTTCTCCTCGGCATTTCATCCTCAGACCAATGGTCAAACTGAGAGAACAAACCAGACATTGGAGACTTATCTAAGATGCTTTGTGTCTGCTGATCAGGATGACTGGGTCTCTTTTTTGCCTTTGGCTGAGTTTGCTCTTAATAATAGGGCTAGCTCTGCCACTTTGATGTCTCCATTTTTCTGTAATTCTGGGTTTCACCCTCGATTTTCTTCAGGACAGACGGAGGCTTCTGTCTGTCTAGGTGTTGACTCTGTTGTGGAGCGTATGCAACAGATTTGGGACCAGGTAGTGGAGAGGTTGTCCCTCTCTCAGGAGAGGGCCCAGCGGTTTGCTAACCGGCATAGGACTGATGGTCCTCGGTTTAAAGTAGGGGACTTGGTCTGGTTGTCCTCAAAAAATATTCCTATGAGAGTAGCATCTCCTAAATTTAAGCCTAGGTTCATTGGACCTTATAAGATCATAGAGATTCTTAATCCTGTTTCTCATCCGTGCGTACCATAGAACTCATCCTGACCGACCTGGTTGCTCAAATGAGGGTTCGGTGACCCCTCCTCAAGGGGGGGGTACTGTTGTGAGTGGGCTTGGGATGAGTTCTGAGCAGAGGCTCCCTCTGGTGGTTACAAGCGGTGCTGGTCTGTCCAGTGAAGATTGTGAAGATTGTGAGGATTGGGAATCAGGTGTTACTGACTGGTCTTATAAAGGGAGTCACCTTCCCATCAGGGTTGCCGGTGATCAATTGTTCTGGTCTGAATCCTTGATTCCTGTTTCCTTTGTAGCCTGCTGTGTCGTGTCTGCATCTCCTGCTAACAGATAAGACTTTTTCTTCTTTTTGTTTTTGTGCTTGATTTTTGCATTTTGTCCTGCACTTTGTGGGGGCCTTCAGGGTCCCCTCCGGGGGCTTTTGCCCTCTCAGTTTAGTTCAGCCACTGATGTTTGTATCTTTGCTTTTTCCAGTTTTTTCAGTGGCTGCTGTTTTGATTTTGTTACACCAGAGAACTAATTTAGGTGGTAGAGGTCGTGTGATCTCAGGTGTTTTTGAAATTAGTAGAGTTGGTGCGTTTCAGGGTTTTCGGGATTGCAGTAAGTACCCTTCCTATCCTTTTCAATTTAGTTAGTTTGGGCCCCAACGTTTGCTCATACTATTTTCTGTCTGTGTCAGTATTTCTTCTTGTCTAACCGCCATTACATGTTTGGGGGCTTTCTATTGTCTTTGGGGTTCAGCTCCGGGCAGATAGCTTTCCTATTTCTATCTTTAGGTGTAGTTAGTTTCTCAGGCTGTGACGAGGCGTCTAGGACCAACGTAGGAACGCTCCACGGCTGCCTCTAGTTGTTGTGGTTAGTCAGGGTACTGCAATCTCATAGATTCCAACTGCTCTGGTGTATTGCCTTTTTTGCCTGCACTCTTCAGCTACCGAAACATAACAGTCAGCTCCATGTAGCTTCAATTCCCCAGAGCCCTGGACTCCGCTCCTGTCCCTTCCCTCTCCACCGACCAACTGACCAACAGACTTAACTGACTCCTCCTCCTGACCAGAGAGAACAGCTCCCCTGAAGTCAGGTCCAGAGCTCCCCCCTCTGGCCCAGAGCAGGAATTACGATGCCTGATGTGTATTACCTGGCATGGAGACTCCCGCCTCCAGGCATGGCATCACCCCTCAGAGGGAGGCAATGTATCCGTGGCAACCGGACTTTGAGGTGCCGCAAATAATCCACAGAATAGGTGCTAAATGTCAATTGTTGGAAGCCACAATGCTGAGACACTAATGATCGCAGATGTTCCATAAGTCGGGATTCATTATCACAGTAGGGAATAGTATAAGTGATCGGTGATCACACATCTGACCTGCCACTCCATTCAATGTCCATATGGCTAATTGCCTGAATACTAGCTCTTCATTCAAACACCTCCTCATTGTGGTAATGGGGGCTTATAACTCCCATTCTAGAGATCGGAGAGTGTCCAGTGGTATAGCTCCCAGTGATCAGGCATTTGCTGCCTATCCTGATCATAGATGAAGCATGTCCTTTGTGGAATGATTTTTAATAAGCATTATTCCACCTCATGCCCCATACTTGGCTATGTTATACATTTTGGATTGTATGAACCTCCAATTTTATACATAGGCATAGTGAGGTTTTCTCTCTAAATCTTCTGGAATCTATGAGAAAAAAAAACTTCCATGCCAAACAAGATGCTGTATTATAGAGGTTTTCTGTAAAAAGGAACTGTACAGACCTATGTATCGTTACATAAGCCTCATGCATGCCAAGCCTAGGATGTGCACCGCACTGTCCAGGCTGCCAATTCCATCCTGCCCAAGTGTTATCCGTGCTCCATAAGTGTGGAACTGCAGATGGTGAGCTGGATTTACTTCTGTGAATCTGCTGGTGTAGGTCCACTGTGTTTTACGAGACCAAAGTCGGCGCAGCCGTCTACCAAGAAATTTTAGAGCACTTCATGCTTCCCTCTGCCGACAAGCTTTTTGGAGATGGAAATTTAATTCTCCAGCAGGACTTGGCACCTGTCCACACTGTCAAAAGTACCAATACCTGGTTTAAAAACAACAGTATTATTGTGCTTGATTGGCCATCAAACTCGCCTGACCTTTACCCCATAGAGAAGCATTAGGGTATTGTCAAGAGGAAGATAAGAGACACCAGACCCAACAATGCAGACGAGCTAAAGGCTGCTATAAAAGCAACCTGGGCTTCCATAACACCTCAGCAGTGCCACAGGCTGATCACCTCCATGCTATTCCGTATTGATGCAGTAATTGATGCAAAAGGAGCCCTGACCAAGTACTGAGTGCATTTACTGAACATACATTTCATTTCGATTTTAAAATCACTTTTCAAGCTGGTGTTAAAAAGCATTCTAATTTACTGAAATAATGACTTTTAGGTTTTCATTGGCTGTAAGCCATAATCATCTACATTAACAGAAATAAACAATTGAAATAAATAACTCTTTTTGTAATAACTCTATATAATATATAAGTTTCACTTTTGTATTGAAGAACTGAAATAAATTAACTTTTTGATGATAGTCTAATTTTGTGAGACGCACCTGTATGTATGTAATATATATACATACTGTATATACATATGTATATATATAAATGTGTGTGTCACTAACATTTATATATTTATGTATTCTATGCAGGGCGGTTTTAGACAAAATGGGGCCCTGGGCAAAAGTTTAAAGTCGGGCCCAAAATGCTCACATATTGCACCATCACACAGAAACATTTCTTATCAGTCTCTCTAAATCCAGGCCTCCATTGGTTCAAAAATTTGATTTCCATTGATGATTTTTTGTGATTATGTTGACAGCACATTCAACCTTGTACAGAACAAAGTATTCAATGAGAATATTTCATTCATTTAGACCTAGGATGTGTTATTTGAGTGTTCCCTTTATTTTTTTGAGCAGTTGTATATATATATATGTATATATGTGTGTGTGTTTTGATGATATTTCCTTTGAAAACGAGGTGTAAATGACAGAGAATTGCCCTATGTAAAAGCTCTTGTTAAAATAAAATTGCAATTGGATCGCAATCGCACTGCATTCGGGAGTAAATCATATGCTAGGTGCGAAAAATCTTATTGTACTCGCATGACACTCTCATGATACTCGCATTACACTCGTGCGACTCTCGGCAAGGAGACTCGGACCGATGTTCCATACGTTTAGTGTGACTCCAGCCTTACTATTAATCCGGGTCAAGGTTCATATCATAAAATAAAGAGGAAGAAAAAAAGTTAATAAAAAGTATAAATAAAAAGCATAAATAGCATCGCTTTATTAACCCCTCAACGACCGCCGATACGCCTTTTCACAGCGGTCATTAAGGGTACTTAAACCACAGTACCGTTAATTAACGGCGCTGTTGAAAAAGTGAATAGCGCCCCCCAGAGGCGCATTTTCTCCCAGGTCTCAGCTACCGGGGTAGCCGAGACCCCAGAGAACATGAATTGGGTCGGTTTTTACTGACCCCGATGTTGCGATCGCCGTTATTAACCCTATAACGGTGATCAGAACAAAAAAAAAAAAAGGTGTGCCATATAATTTCTCTCTCCTCTGATGTGATCGGACATCAGAGGAGAGAGAAAAAGGGTCCCTGATCCCCTTTTGTGGCCCCCGATTCCCCACTTCTGGCCCCAGGGCCCTCTGCGATGTGCTGGGGGGGCTTGGGCAATTTTATAACAGCGACCGCAAAAAAAAATGATTTCTCTCCCTTCTGATGTGATCGCACATCAGAGGGAGGGGTGAGAACTAGGGTCCCCAGGTCCCATGATCCCCCCCTGTACCTCCAGGTGTCCTCTTGTCCTCCGGCAGGTCCCCCTGTCCTCAATCCCCCGGGTCCTCTTCCTGCAAAAAAAAAAATGGCGGACTCATGCAGATTTAAAAAATGTTTCATTCATTCTGCTAAAAGTACATTTTGATCACTGTGATAAACTATCACAGTGATCAAAATAAAAAAAACAGTACATAAACCCCCCCTTTATCACCCCCTTAGTTAGGGACATATAATAAAATATAGAAATTATAATTATTTTCATTTTTCCATTAGGGTTAGGGTTAGGGTTGGGGTTAGGCTAGGGTTAGGGTTATAATTAGGGTTAGGGTTATCATTAGGGTTAGGCTGGGTTCATACTGCGTTATGGCAGTCCATTAGACGGACTGCATTACACCGCGTTATAATGTTGTGTAACGCAGTCCGTTAACGCTGCCATTCACCCCCATTTGAGGGCGCATCGCGACGCATGCCATAAAGAGGCATGCGTTCATGACGTACCGTCATTCAGTGACGGAGCCTCAGACGTGGCCTGCAGCGTCTAGGCTCCATCACCGCTTGTGCAGATGAATCATCTGCTGATTCCTCTGCGCTAGCGGGTATAGCATAACGCTATACCGCTACTAGCCCGTCAACGCTATGTGTTGAACGGGCTGGTAAAACGCAAAATGAACCTAGCCTTAGGGTTAGGGTTATAATTAGGGTTAGGGTTACAATTAGGGTTAGGGTTACAATTAGGGTTGGAATTAGGGTTGGAATTTAGGTTAGGATTAGGGTTAGGGTTGGGATTAGGGTTAGGGGTGTATTGGGTTAGGGTTGGAGCTAGAATTGAGGGGTTTCCACTATTTAGGCACATCAGGGGGTCTCCAAACACGACATGGCGTTCAAAAAGTCAAATGGCGCTCCCTCCCTTCCGAGCCCTGCCGTGCACCCAAACAGTGGTTTACCCCAACATATGGGGTATCAGCGCACTCAGGACAAATTGCACACCAATTTTGGGGTTCTAATTTCTCCTGTTACCTTGGGAAAATAAAAAATAGCTGGCTAAAATAATCATTTTTGAGGAAAAAAATGATTTTTTATTTTCACAGCTCTGCAGTTATAAATTTCTGTGAAGCACTTGGGGGTTCAAAGTGCTCACCACACATCTAGATAAGCTCCTTGGGGGTCTAGTTTCCAAAAAGGTGTCACTTGCAGGAGGTTTCTACTGTTTAGGCACATCAAGGGCTCTGCAAACACAACATGACGCCCGCAGAACATTCCATCAAAGTCTGCATTACAAAATGGCGCTCCTTCCCTTCCAAGCTCTCCCATGCGCCCAAACAGTGGTTTCACCCCACAATGGGGTATCAGCGTACTCAGGAAAAATTGCACAACAACTTTTGGGGTCCAATTTCTCCTGTTACCCTTGGGAAAATAAAAAAACATTTTTGAGGAAAAAAATGATTTTTATTTTCACGGCTCTACGTTATAAACGTCTGTGAAGCACTTGGGGGTTCAAAGTGCTCACCACACATCTAGATAAGTTCCTTAAGGGGTCTAGTTTCCAAAATGGTGTCATTTGTGGGGGTTTCCACTGTTTAGGCGTATCAGGGGCTCTCCAAACGCGACATGGCGCCCAATTTCAATTCCAGCCAATTTTGGTTTGAAAAAGTCAAACGGCGCTCCTTCCCTTCCAAGCCCTACCGTGCGCCCAAACTGTGGTCCCCCCACATATGGGGTACCAGCATGCTCAGGACAAATTGGACAACAAATTTTGTGGTGTAACTTCTCCTGTTACCCTTGGGAAAATAAAAAATTGGGGACTAAACGATCAGGTTTGTGGAAAACATATGATTTTTTATTTTCACAACCGGGCGTTATAAACTTCTGTGAAGCACTTGGGGGTTCAAAGTGCTCACCACACATCTAGATAAGTTCCTTAGGGGACTAGTTTCCAAAATGATGTCACTTGTGGGGAGTTTCCACTGTTTAGACACATCAGGGCCTTTACAAACGCGACATGGTGATCCAGCCAATTTGCGTTGAAAAAGTCAAACGGCGCTCCTTCCCTTCCAAGCTCTGCCATGCACCCAAACAGTGGTTTATCCCCACATATGGGGTATCAGCATGCTCAGGACAAATTGCACAAAAATTTTGGGGTCTTGTTACCCTTGGGAAAATAAAAATTGGGTGAAAAGATCGTTTTTGTGGAAAAAATATGATTTTTTATTTTCTCGGTTTTACGTTATAAACTTCTGTGAAGCACTTGGAGGTTCAAAGTGCTCACCACACATCTAGATAAGTTCCTTAGGGGGTCTAGTTTCCAAAATGAGGTCACTTGTGGGGAGTTTCCACTGTTTAGACACATCAGGGCCTTTACAAACACGACATGGTGTCCAGCCAATTCTGAGTTGAAAAAGTCAAACGGCGCTCCTTCCCTTGCGACCTCTGCCGTGCGCCCAAAAAGTGGTTTATCCCCATGTATGGGGTATTGGCGTATTCAGGAGAAATTGCACAACAAATTTTGTGGTTCATTTTTTCTTTTATCACTTGTGAAAATAAAAAAATTGGTTCTGAAGTAAAGTTTTTGCAAAAAAGTTAAATGTTAATTTTTTCCTTCCACATTGCTTCAGTTCCTGTGAAGCACGTAAAGGGTTAATAAAGTTCTTGAATATGGTTTTGAGCACCTTGAGGGGTGCAGTTTTTAGAATGGTGTCACTTTTGGTTATTTTCTATCATATAGACCCCTCAAAGTGACTTCAAATGAGATGTGGTCCCTAAAGAAAAAATGGTGTTGTAAAAATGAGAAATCGCTGGTCAACTTTTAACCCTTATAACTTCGTAACAAAAAAAATTTTGTTCCCAAAATTGTGCTGATGTAAAGTAGACATGCGGGAAATGTTATTTATTAAGAAATTTGTGCGACATATCTCTCTGATTTAAGGGCATAAAAATTTAAAGTTTGAAAATTGCTAAATTTTTAAAATTTTCGCCATATTTCCGTTTTTTTCATAATTAAAAGCAAGTCATATAAATTTTTTTTTACCACTAACGTGAAGTACAATATGTCACGAAAAAACAGTCTCAGAATCAGCTGGATTCATTAAAGTGTTCCAGAGTTATAACCTCATAAAGTGACAGTGGTCAGAATTGTAAAAATTGGCCCGGTCATTAAGCTGCAAATTGGCTCTGTCACTAAGGGGTTAAATCCATAAAAAATAAAAATAGAAAACATTAAAAAAAAATTAAAAATGCAGTAAAAAGGGGAAAGAAACTGCATATTAAATTTGAAACTGGTGATTATCACATTGTCAAAACGTGTTTTTTAAATATACGGTACATATTTTTAATTTATGAAACAATTTGGCTCAATCTTGCTCTTTAATCCTTTGGAGGTCAATCTCAATATTTAGTCCCCCAGTTATGCTAATCTCTTTATGGTAAAGTGGAGGGAAACTTTAGTCTATTCTTGAAATATTGAGATTGATCTACCTTTTTTATACAATAATTATATGTATTATTATTATATATTTAAAAAAAGCAAACAACTTTTTGCAGATATCATAATCACTAAAAGTGTGTATAGATCTGATGGTGTTGGACTAACATAGTAACATAGTTATTAAGGTTGAAGGAAGACTTTAAGTCCATCTAGTTCAGCACATATTCTATCCTAACCTGCCCTAACATGATGATCCAGAGGAAGGCAAAAAAAAACCCCATGTGGCAAACAGTAAGCTTCACATTGGGGAAAAAAATTCCTTCCCGACTCCACATACGGCAATCAGACTAGCTCCCTGGATCAAAGCAATATCTACGAAACTAGTGTATATGCCTGTAATATTATACTTTTCAAGAAAGGCATCCAGTCCCTTCTTAAATTTTAGTAGTGAATCACTCATTACAACATTAGACGGCAGAGAGTTCCATAGTCTCACTGCTCTTACAGTAAAGAATCTGCGTCTGTGATTATGGCTAAACCTTCTTTCCTCCAGACGTAGAGGATGCCCCCTTGTCCCCATCACAGGTCTAAGAGTGAAAAGATCATTAGAAAGGTCTTTGTACTGTCCCCTCATATATTTATACAATGTAATAAGATCACCCCTAAGCACGCCGCCGTACTTCCTGCTGGGTTAAGCAGGTGACATTTAATGGAGAAATGTATTTTTACCACTGATAATGTTATCTGTCATGGGATTTTCTTGTGTAAATACTGTTGAAAAAAAGTCATTTAGAATATTGGCTTTTTCCTCATCCTCATCCACCATTTCAACCAGACTATTTTTAAGGGGACCAACACTATAATTTTTTAGTTTCTTACTATTGTAACTATATGTAGTTAAAGAATATTTGGGATTATTTTTACTTTCTCTGGCAATGAGTCTCTCTGTCTCAATCTTTGCTGTCTTGATTTTCTTTTTACAGAATTTATTAAATCTTCTGTATTTATTTAATGCCTCATCACTACCTACTTGCTTTAATTCCCTAAACACTTTCTTTTTGTCACTTATTGCGCCCCTTACAGCTTTATTTAGCCATAGTGGTTTCCTCCTATTTCTAGCATGTTTATTCCCATAGGGTATATATTGTGCACAGGTCCTATTCCGGATGCTAATAAACGTCTCCCATTATCTTTGTGCATTTTTATGTCTCAGGATGTCATTCCAGTTTATTGCACTAAGATCATCCCTCATCCGTTGCAAATTTGCCTTCCTGAAGTTTAGTGTCCTTGTAACCCCTCGACTACACATCTTACTAAAGAATCCATGTTGATATAGGAAAGATGTGTATCTTCGTACCGTGTTAGCCAGTAGATAGAAAAATATTTAGACTTGAGAGTCCTCATCCGTGGTTGATACCTTTTAATGGCTAACTGAAAAGATGGTAACAAATTGCAAGCTTTCGAGACTACTCAGGTCTCTTCATCAGGCAAGACTAATACAAAATCTGAAGAATCACATTTTTATTTTACATATAAACACACACCACACCTCGCTTATTTGTACAGTCATTTCTGAACAGATTATAGTGCTGTAAATTACAGCCCAGTCATGGCTCTCATCCAGCCATGTCTCAGATATCCCCACCATGTCATAATTATGTTCCAACAAAATTAATTCTAATTCCTCCATTTTGTTGGTGAGGTTTCTGGCATTAGTACACATGCACTTTATGTATCTCTCTGTACCTCTATTCTTTCTTAAATTATTAGCTGTTCTAACCCCACCCCCCATGCTGCCCCCACTCCCAATTTCATTATTTGTGCCTAGGTCTCTATCTGCACTGTCTTCCCCTCCTATAAAATGAATACCCTCCCCCCCAGTCCCTAGTTTAAAGACTCCTCCTACCTTCTAGCCATTTTCTCCCCAGCACAGCTGCACCCTCCCCATTGAGGTGCAGCCCATCCCTAGCATAGAACCTGTAGCCAACTGAGAAGTCAGCCCAGTACTCCAGGAACCCAAACCCCTCCTTTCTACACCAATTCTTGAGCCACTTATTAACCTCCCTAATCTCCCATGGCATGGCACGTGGTACAGGCAGTATTTCAGAGAATACCACTTTGGAGGTCCTTGCTTTAAGATTGCTGCCTAATTCCCTGAAATCATCTTTAGGGACCTTCCACCTACCTCTAACTTTGTCATTTGTGCCAATGTGCACCATGACCGCTGGGTCCTCACCAGCCCCTCCCAGTAATCTGTCAACCCGATCAGTGATGTGTCGGAGTTGAGCGCCAGGTAGGCAACACACTGTTCGACGATCTCCCTGTCTTTGTGACAGATTGCCCTATCTGTTCCCCTAATAATTGAGTCCCCTACTACCAGTACCTGTCTGGCCTGCCCTGCTCTCCTTTTTCCCCCTTACTGTAGCAGACACTCCTCCAGCTTTCAGAGGACGTGCCTTGCTGCTGCAGTTTTACCCCTGTACTGACACTCCCCTCATCTGCCAACTTAGCAAACTTATTGGGGTCTGCCAAATCAGGACTAGCCTCACTGGAGCTCTTCCCTCTACCCCGCCTTCTAACTGTCACCCAGCTTGCTGCTTCACTGTCCTGCAGCTCCACCCTGGCACCCCCCTCATCTATCCCATTGAGCATCTGCTCAGTGAGCAGAAGACTCCTTTCCATATTGTCTATGGATCTGTGTTGCCAGCTGCATATTTAGATCCAGTATCTGGGATTCTAAATTTACAACGTGCTCACATCTCACACAGCAGTATGCACCCTCGACCAGCTGTTCAATGACTGCATACATGTGGCAAGATGTACACTGGATGGCATTGGCAATAGTGGAGCACATTCCTAATGGGATTTCACCAGACAGAAAAGATAAGTAAAAATAAATAAAAAGTATTAATAAAATATAACAGCAATTCAGTAATTCCTCCCTTGGAAGCTCCCTGAATCCAAAGTCACTGAATCACAAGTCACACCACCGTTCGCACTTACGCTCCGGTCACACTCAGCTCAGTTCACTCTCGCTGAAGCCGAAGATTTAAAGAGATTTTTTTTTTCCTTCAACAGCAAACCACCCTGCTGCTCAAGGCACTTCCAAAAGGGGGAAGGACGTATTAGTTGAAGTAAAAAACAATGTGTAGGGATGAAGATACCCAGTTAAAGTTAAAGTAACTGTCCCCAATGAGGAATGGTGAGAACAACTAGGAGTGAAAAAGAAATTTGCTTTAGATTTTTTCAGCTTCCAAAGGGCTCTTATAGATCAATAAAATTGGCTGCATGTTGCTTGAACTGTACAGAATAAATTTCCTAAATTATGACCACCTTCCTCTGATGTCACTTCCTACTTTTCAAATATTGGCTGCAGCTGAACCTCACAGATTTCTTGCTCCTCCCACTGAGAGCACTTTGCTGCATTGCAGAGAGTTTTTAGAACTAACAGTAAATCCAGGGTATGGGCAGACCAGGAAGTTTGTGATGTACAGCTTCAGCCAATGTCTGCAGATCAGGAAATCTTTGATTTATAGCTTCAGCCAATAGCTGCGGACAAGGAAGTTTGTGACCTACAGCTTCAGACAATGGTCATAAACTAGGAACTTTTGTGATATATAGCTGCAGCCAATGCCATAGAGCAGGAAGCTAGTGAGGTGTAGCTTCAGCCAATGGCCACAGAGCAGGAAGGTTCTGGTGTTTAGCATCAGTCAAAGATCATAGATGTCATATAAAGGGGCACAGTTCTGACAACTTCTATACTCAGCAACATTCAGCCATTTTGTTATGTCCTATGAATATGAAGACTAGAGATGAGCGAACAAAATCGGCCGACTATCAGAAAAAGTCGAAGGTCCGACTGAAACTTGAACGGACCCCAATGCAAGTCAATGGGGAAGAAAAATCAGCAGTGAGTGGAGGACAGTAAACACACCTACAGTGCCCATTTCAATGCCAACAACATCAATTCTTATTACTTAAGCTTGTCAACCTTATTTTACTTTATAATAATAGTAACGCATTGAAAACTGGGGGTTATTCGGCTAAAGTTGTGGGGGGGCAGGGCTGGCTCCAGGTTTTCGTGGGCCCCGGGCAAAAGAGTCTCAGTGGGGCCCTTTAACACATACCACAATTCATGATGCTCCGATACGGCGCCATACAGAATAATGAGCCCCATATATGATGCTCCATACAGAATAATGGGCCCAATATAATGCTTCATACAGTATAACGAGCCACATATATTTCTCCATACAAAATAATGAGCCACATATATTGCTCCATACATAATTGGTCCCATATAATGTTCCATACAGTATATTATGAGCTCCAAATAATGCTCCAGTATATGACCCAATATAATGTGCCATACAGAATAGGATGGTCCCCATAGAGTATAATGAGCCCCACATATTGCTCCATACAGTATAATGAGTCGCATATGAAGCTCCATACAGTATATGATGGGCCCCATATATTGCTCCATACAGAATGGGCTTCATATAATGCTCCATACAGAATAGGCCCATATGTGATCCATATGATGCTCCATATATAAAGAGCCCTATATGATGCCCCATAAATAATGAACCCCATATATGATGCTCCAGTGTATGATGAGCCCCATATATGCTCCAAATATAATGGTCCCCATATATAATGATCTATATATAATGGGCTCCATGTGATGCTCCATATATAATTGGCCCAATATGATGCTCCAGTGTATAATGGGCCCCGTATATGATGCTCCAGTGTCTGATGGGCCCCATTTATAATGCTCCAGTGTATGATGTGGCCCATCTATAATGCTCCAGTGTATAATGGGCCCTATCTATGATGCTCAAGTGTATGATGGGCCCCATATATAATTCTCCAGTGTATAATGCTCCCCATATATTGCTCCGAACATTAAAAAAATGAAATACCTCTCCTCGCTGGGCACTGCTCTACACTGGACTCCTCAGCGTCACCATCTTCCAGCTCTCTGCACTGTGACTGTTCAGGCAAAGTGCGCACAGACTTGATGTCATCGCGGTCTCTGACCTGAATGTCACTGTCAGGAAATGCAGAAGACGTCACAGCGGTGGAGCAGGGAGAGGTAAGTATTGCAAGTGCTGGGGCCCTGAGCAAGCAGGGGAGGCCCACTCATGGGCGCCGGCACAGGCACAGGGCCCCTCATAGTACGCCGATGTCTCTGACGGCGAGAGAGCCCCCATCTGGTCAGGGCCCCGGCACTTGCCCGGGTGCGCCAGGTGCTGACGCCGGCCCTGGGGGGGTACAGCCCAGTTAGGGAGGTGGAAAAACTGGATATGTTGAGGTATAGGCTGGACGTTCAGCAGTGCAAATGGAGGAAATGGAGAAGTCGGAGGAAGAGGAGGACAAAGAGAGCCATTTTGCTGGCAAGTGGCAACCTATGTGTCATCAGGGGAAGGTGGTACAAAATCCTTTGAAACCCAGGCATGGTTCATTTTAACGAAGGTGAGATCACCTACATTTTGGGTCGACAGCCGGCTCCTTCTTTCTGATCCAGCAGCACTGAAGACTCTTTCTGATAGCACACTACCAGCATTGCAAGCGAGCTCCTGTAAGGCATATTGTGCCAATTCAGGCCAGGTGTCCAGTTTCCAGGCCCAGTAGTCAAAGGAGAATGAATTGTGAGGGAGAACATCGATAGGGGAGGAGAGGTAATTTTGAAGCATAGTTGACAACTGCTGTCTCCTGTCTGTTGCAATCGATTCAGTATTAACAGTCGTGTGAGCGGTACTCGAGAAATCAGTCCACAACATGGTCATGAAACCCCTGTCTTCAACGCCACTTCAGCTGTGTGCACTACCAACACCTCTTCCATGTTGCCCAGTACGGTTCGTGGTAGAACCTGCACCGCTGCTGTGTGCTGGGAATGCCTCTAACAAACGGTTTACCAGAGTTGCTTGTTTGCTCGCCAATATTAGCTGTAGGTTCTCCTGTGGCATGATGTTCTGTAATTTGCCTTTATAGCGTGGATCGAGGATGCTGGCCAACCAGTAGTCGTCATCCTTCATAATTTTGGCAATGTGAGGTTCCCTTTTTAGGATCCGCAAGACATAATCACACATGTGGGCCAATGTTCCAAGTGTCAATGATGCACTGCCAGTGGTGGGTGGAGGAGCACTTTCTGCCAAATCCACATCCCTCCAGTCACGCACAAACCCTGTACCTGACCTTGGCAAGCCAACATTTTCTCTTGTCCCCTGAGAAGCATCCTCCTCCCCAAAATAATCATCCCCTCATCCTCCTCCTCCTCCTCTTCCTCTTCTTCCTTCACCTCGTCCAGGACAGTTCCCTGAGCAGACAATGGCTGACTGTCATCAAGGCTTCCTTCCTCCTCCTCCGCTGCAGACGCCTGATCCTTAATGTGCGTCAAAGTTTGCATGAGCAGACGCATAAGTGGGATGCTCATGCTTATCATGGCATCGTCTGCGCTTACCAGCCGTGTGCAGTCCTCAAAACACCAAAGGACTTTACAGAGGTCTTTCAGCTTTGACCACTGCACACCCGACAACTCGATGTCTGCCCTCAAACTGCCTGCCCGTATATCCTCCCACAAATGCATTACAGCCTGCCTCTGTTCGCACAGCCTCTCAACCATGTGCATGGTGGAGTTCCACCTTGTTGCAACGTCTATGATTAGGCGGTGCTTGGGGAGGTGAAGCGATTGCTGCAGCCTCTGCATACGACTGGAGTCTACAGGCAAGCGGCCAATGTGGAGCACAGTCTTCGCACCATATGGAGCAGGGCTGGTAACTCCGGATAATTATTTATGAAGCACTGCACCACCAGGTTCAAGGTGTGAGCCAGGCAAGGTATGTGTCTGAGTTTTGCCAGGGCTAAGGCTGCCACAAAATTACGGCCGTTATCACTGACTACCTTGCCTGGGTCAAGATGTAGACTGCCCAGCCATGACTCAGTTTCTCGCTGCAAGTAGTCGGCCAGTACTTCCGCGGTGTGTCTGTTGTCGCCCAAAGACATCATCTTTAAAACAGCCTGCTGACGCTTACCACTAGCTGTTCGATAGTGGGACACCTCGTGTGCAACACTGGTAGCTGCGGATGGAGTGCTCGTGCGACTGCGCTCTGTCGACGAGCTTTCGCTTCTGGAGGAGGAGGGTTGAACGCCTACAGCCAACTGTTGCCTATACCGTGGGCTAGGCAGCACTGTCCCACCGCCGCTGTCTCCTGTGGACCCTGCATCCACCATATTAACCCAGTGCGCAGTTGAGCCGCCCGACAGGGCCGTGGGGTACTCGGCACCGAGCCCGTCGACTTCTATGGGGGATGTCACGGACAGCACACGGCTCAGTCCGTTGCCCTGGGCGCTCACTATAAATGGGGGAGTATTTACAGGGGATTAGTGTTCGTGTAGCTTGTCGTGACGCCACCTGTAGTTCCTGGTCAGGGTGACCAGCGCTGCTGTGCAGGTCCTCTGGAAGGGATGGTGTTGTGCAGCTAGATGATAAGTCTTCTACAGGTAAGACTGTGTCCTTCCAGGGCAGATAGTTGAAAGGTGTAGCAATGGTGCAGAGAGATGTAGCAGAGTGTGCGTCGCTAGAAGAATCAGGGAAACAGTTCTGTTGCAGTTTCAAGGTTTTACTCACAGTCTGTTGGTTCCTTACAGATTCCAGCCGGGTACTGTGTCCTTCCAGTGAGTAGTCCAGCAACCCTCAGGTAAATTGGTCACACTTCCAAAGACTCCCTTTATGTTCCTTTCCGGCCTCTCTCTTATCAGTGCTACTATCCTCTCCTTCGTTGCACCACGCCACCACAGAGCCCTCAGACAAGGCAGTATTAGGTCCTTTCAGTTACCAGTCTGGACTGGTGGTTGCATAGGCCACTCAGTACGGAAGTCCAGGACGTACTTGACCACTAGGCTGCCTCCTGGTGAGATTATGGTGACTATGGCAATGCCACTTGAAGTGACCAATGCCCACGGTTTTACTAATGGAGCTGAACTTTCCCACTAGTCTAGGGACCGTTCCCTGAAGTCGGCCTGGTCCTCTTCTGCAATGGGCTACGACTTGTGAGATCGTCTCTGCCCAGGACCCTTTCGCTCTCTCAGCATCGGCTCCCTGAGGTGAACTCGGAGGAGCAGCAGGCCAGGACAGTACTCGCTCACTGCCTGCCTGTCTCAAACTGAAACTCTAGACTAACACGCTGCAACCTAATGCTGCAGCTGGCTCCACTCACCCACTTCTACACCCTTTCCTAACCAGTCTAATGCTCAGTACTGGCATGATCTGTGTGGATGCGGTGATGGAGTCAATGGGGTGCTTCCTCCTTACCTGAGAGTCATGTTGCATCTCACCCAGAGGTGTGACACCTCTTCGTGGCGACTGGACCCTCAGGGCGCCACACAGTGATGGACACGTAACGGCCCTGGCCATGCCTACTGGTTCATGCATCTGATGTGAGGTGCACCTTTCCACTCACTGATTGTTTGAGTGCATGAACAATGCGCTCTTTCACATGCAGGTGGAGGGCAGGGATGGCTTTTCTAGAAAAGAAGTGCCGACTGGTAGGTCATAGCGTGGGACAATGTAAGCCATGAGTGTTGTGAATGGGTTTGAGATGAGTTCTGAGCAGAGGCTTCCTCTGGTGGTTACAAGCGGTGCTGGTCTGTCCAGTGAAGATTGTGAGGACTGGGAATCAGGTGTTACTGACTGGTCTTATATAAGGGAGTCACCTTCCCATCAGGGTTGCCGGTGATCAATTGTTCTGGTCTGAATCCTTCATTCCTGTTTCCCTTGTAACCTCTGTGTCGTGTCTGCATCTCCTGCTAACAGATAAGACATTTTATTCTTTTTGTTTTTTGTGCTATATTTTTGCATTTTGTCCTGCACTTCTGTGGGGGCCTTCAGGGTCCCCTCCGGGGCTTTTGCCCTCTCAGTTTAGTTCAGCCACTGATGTTTGTACTTTTGCTTTTTCCAGTTTTTTCAGTGGCTGCTGTTTTGATTTTGTTACACCAGAGAACTAATTTAGGTGGAAGAGGTCGTGTGATCTCAGGCATTTTTGAAATTAGTAGAGTTGGTGCTTTTCAGGGTTTTCTGGGATTGCAGTAAGTACCCTTCCTATCCTTTTCTATTTAGTTAGTTTGGGCCCCAGCGTTTGCTCATACTATTTTCTTTCTGTGTCAGTATTTCATCTTGTCTAACCGCCATTACATGTTTGGGGGCTTTCTATTATCTTTGGGGTTCTGCTCCGGGGCAGATAGCTTTCCTATTTCTATCTTTAGGTGTAGTTAGTTTCTCAGGCTGTGACGAGGCGTCTAGGACCAACGTAGGAACGCTCCACGGCTGCCTCTAGTTGTGGTGGTTAGTCAGGGTACTGCAATCTCATAGATTCCAACTGCTCTGGTGTATTTCCTTTTTTACCTGCACTCCTCAGCTACCGAAACATAACACATGAGCTCTCGGAACGCTGCGATTTCAACCAAACGGAAGGGCATCATGTCTAATGAGATCAGTTTGGCAATGTAGGCGTTCAGTGCCAGTGTACGCAAATGAGAGGATGAGTAATTTCTTGTCCTACTCAGAGTGTCTGCGAGGGTGAGCTGGACTTGAGAGCTGCATATTGGGGAACTAGCGGTGGACATGGTGGACTGAGAGGGGGTTGGTGATGGTGGTGGTGGTGGTGGTGATGGCCTAGATTCAGTCTTTCGTTGGAAAAACATTGTGATTCCCTGAGTGCTTTGGCCTTGCGAACTGAGAGGGGGTTGGTGATGGTGGTGGTGGTGGTGGTGATGGCCTAGATTCAGTATTTCGTTGGAAAAACATTGTGATTCCCTGAGTGCTTTGGCCTTGCGACGACAGCTCAATATTTCTTGCTGGTGGTGTGGTAACCGTTGGGCGTACAGTGGGGGAAGCTATGTAGCGTTGCTGGCTACCTTCAGTCGGATCAGGTGCACATATGCTACGTGAGGTTTTGTAGTCCGTCCACACTTGCAAGTGCATGGTGTTTAAATGTCTAAGCATGTAACTGGTATTCAAATTTCTGAGATTTTTCCCTCGGCTAAAGGTCCTTCCACACAACCTTTGCCTCATCAATAGGATTTTGGTCAAAAAATTGCCACACTGCACTCTTCCTACTATGGGATAAATTTTCAGGGTTTGCACGCTGTGCTAATTTGACTGTCTGGCCAAGCTGTCCTGCAACTCTTTTTGTTTTTTTAACACGTTTTTGGACTGCTACGGGGCTGCTAGATAACCACAGCTGCGATGTCGATGCCTGCTGCGGATCCTCCTCCTCCTCTGAGCTATTGCCAGAGGCACCCTCTTCCCCCAATGGATGCCAATCCGGGTCAACAATTGGGTCATCCATCACCTATTCTACAATTTCATCTGCACCTTCCCCTGTGTCACAGTTTAAGGTGGTTGATTATTTCCGGAAGGGGCACCTGAGTTTCATCAGGGTCAGAATCTTGCTCAGTAGACTACGAGTGCAATGCAGTGCTCTGGGTAAATGTATCAGCAGAATCATATAGCAGTGGCTGTGCATCAGTGCACTCCATGGGGACCCCATCCTTCCTTTCCTTTGTTCATTTGTATTTTTGATACGAATATTTTAAAATGTCTTAAATAAAAAAATGATTTTATTGGATTACACGCTGGAGATATTTTTCCTCTTCCATTTTTCAGTGCACTCCATGTCATATTCATCTTGGACTGGGGAATTCAGAATTTCACTTGATAACCCAGGCATGGTATGTGAAAAGAGCTCCAGGGAGTAATCTGAAGTGTGGCCTGCCGCATCCTTCACTTTTGTTGGGGGTGAAGGACACAAGGAAAGGAGTCGTTCCTGACCAGGAGCCTGCACTGAAGACTCAGTGCTTGCAGTTTTTGAAACTTCAGAAGAGAGGTGATAGAGCTGAAGGCTGTTTTGGCAATGTAAGCCAAAACCTGTTCCTTATGCTTCGGCTTTAGAAGCGGTTTACCTACTCCCAGAAAAGGGAGCCTCTCAGGCCTTCTGGAGCCAAACAATGACGCAGGCTCAACACCTCCTGCCTAAGGTGCTACTGTGCTTTTGGCACTGCCAGCAGATGCACCACCACCACCACCATCAGTACCAGCTGGCCCCCAAGTCCGCGGCCTCTTCCACCATACTTCCTCATGTTTTGGAAAATGTTTCAAAAATACCAGCAGATATATGGTACTGTATCAGAAGCGTACAGCTGTATACAGTGTAGGGGAAAATTTAAATCTCTGTATATATTTCCGGAGTCACACACAGATAGTCAGCATGTATTTGTCCGTGATACCAGCCGGTACACGGTAGTGTGTGAGGAGCGTACAGCTCTATACGATGTGGGGGAAAAAATGAACGTTCGGTAACTGTGCAGAAAAAAAGAATAAAAGTATTAGTGCTGTGTAAAAAGCAGTCTACACAGCAGTGTACACACAGCAATACAGCTGTCAGGCAGCCTAATAACCAGCGCTGCTGCACACAAGAAAATCCTCCCATGTACTGCACACTAACTGTACAGCACAATCGCTATCAGCACAAGCACATAAGAACTTCTCTTTCCAGTCCTAACTCTCTCCCTACTGATAAACAGCGTCAGCAACCTCTACCTACTGTTAAGATAGGCAGAAGTAAAATGGAGGTCAACGGTCAGAGATTTTATAGACACTATTACGCCCCCCAAAGCAAGTCAGTCACTGCAATGCCCTTGTTTAAGATGGTGGTGGACGCTGCCCATGTCATCTCATTGCCGACAGAGTACGTCCTTGCTCTTTGGCTGAAAAAAGGCGCCTGCAAGCATTATGGGAAAACCGACTTTGGCGCTCGTTTTGCCGAATGCATGGCCGACTCCATGCTACGGTTGGCGAAAGTTGGCGACTTATGAATCTGACCGACCTGTTTCGCTCAACTCTAATGAAGACCTCTAGAAACAGAAAACCTTAAAAACGTCTACTTAATTTTGAGGGGTAAAATAATTATCAACCTTAGCCTGTTACATTACTGTGTGAAGACTCTTCCTAATGGTAAAAAGGTTATTTTAGTAAATATGAATAATACAAGTAATGTAAGGACCATCACATTTGTAAATCAAATGGGGCAAAAGCTCCCAACTTTATTTTTCTTTTTCTTGCTATAGGAGTGTCGAATGCTTTTTTAGAACCAGTGGACTGGCATCCTTCATGAAGAAACATGAAAAAATTGCGCACTATGTTAATAATCTCTAATCTAACTTGTATAATCTCTATATACGTGTTTTGTTGACAATGGATTAATAAATACTTTTCCGATGTGTGATCCAACTTGCCTTGACTTACACAATTCTCATTTGGATTCATCCCTAATTAAAGAGGGTAATGATCTGTTCACAGACTAGAACTTACCTGAAGTCATTTTCCTTGTACAGAAAATTCCCATGAACGCTCATTAATTGTCTGTTGTGTTAATATGTTTCATAGGTCGCGCAACAATGAGTTTAGAATAATATTTCTTCAACCTGAAGCTGTTCTGAGCTTGAACCTCAGACAAACGTCCTTCCTTATTTTCTCAAACAGCTCATGACAAAGTTCAACCGGGGGTGACAGTGGTTTGAGTGACACCCAGACAGGGTGTTGGTAATTTTAATAAAAATGAAGGATAAAGCATACTGTACTTTAGATTTGGTGTCAGGATAATGTTATTGATTATAAATTTTAATGACAGCAACTGTCGTAATTAGTTAAAGATAGCCATTGTGCCGGCGGCCGTCCGTGATGACACCCAAAAACAAGTAAAAACACAAAGCTTGCATACTTAACGCATAAAGGAGTAACTACGCACAGGAATGTGACCAGGGCACAATGTATTTACCAAACATTGCAGCAATTGTAGCTCTGACAGGTGACATAATGCAACATGACATTAGCTTTTATTGCCATCAGCACAACTGCAGGTTGATATAAGAGCTTAAATGAAAATGCAGACAGGTTTTTTGTTTTATGTACAGTATAAGTAATCACACTGATAATAATAATGTTTTTGGCTGAACCCTCTCTCACTTCAGTCCATAACATCAACATTAAAGGACTTTAGAAGCTTTTAAGAAGTAGCTTTCATCAAATATATACTAATATAAAATTATAGGAAAGATGTGTATCTTCGTACCGTGTTAGCCAGTAGATTTAGTCTTTGCCTGATGAAGAGACCGGAGTAGTCTCGAAAGCTTGCAATTTGTTACCATCTTTTCAGTTAGCCATTAAAAGGTATCAACCACTGAGGACTCTCAAGTCTAAATATTTTAATATAAAATTACTAATTCTAATAAATATTATTTAAAATAATTACTGGTAAGTTTACACGTACAGTTAAAATTTCTTCCTAAAGGTTAAAAAAGTAACCAAAAACATTGGTTCCTTACAATGAATTTTACATTGGGTAAATGCATAGGCCCCGATGCATCAAACTTTGCACCAGAAAATTGCCATAAAAGACTTTGAAAAGTCACAATATTTTGCACAACAGAAGATTTTTTCAACATTTTGGGTCTTTTGGTGTTTTCATGCAGGTTTTCTAAAGTTTCACCAAAATGGATGGAGCTGGGGTGGGGTGGAGTAAGATTTATGAGGAGGCACAAAGAGGAACATGTCTCTTTTAAGGCACAACTGATTCACTAAGACCATAAACCAGTCAGGCACCACTGACTCCAACACACTCCTCATCAAGACCAAGAGGTCATAGAGTATGTAATCAACAAAGTACCAAGCAATAAAGTGACAAGTGCATATAGGAATAGTTGTGAAGTACCTGTCCAGCAGGCTCTCTGTACATTGACGTTTGGTTTATCTGCACTTCTTTCAGGATTGTCACCTTAGAAGAAATGTACGTTACATCGGGGTGCGAAGAGCCTGTTATACTACTATAAGCACTACTCTAACATGGATGCACCATTAGTTCTGTATTCCGTACAACCCCAAGTCCTATGTTTTCTGCCTGTGAGTTTTTCCAACCCTTATGTGTAGGGTATATATAAGATAATGACTATTTTATCCTTATGTTGTGTACAGTATCTGTTTATATAATTTGTACCTTTTTATTAATCTGCTGAAGGAAAAAAGATCAAAACACCTGCTCCTATTAAAGTCAATGGGAAGACAATAGATCATGTCATCATGAAACTCATATATGATCCTTTAAGATAGGATGGATGACACAGTGGCTTTGGTTGTGCTACAGCAAATTAAATATTTCATCAAGTCATTCAATAAAAATGTGCAGAATTTGTCTGACACTCGGTGCTGTGCACTATTTTATAGTGTGTCCTGGCTCAAACTGTATGCGATTTAAGATTTGCAAGACCCATTAGTTATGATAAGGGCTACATGGCAACACTTGTCATGGGACATCGAATCAAGGTGTCACGTAGATGTTAATCTAGATTCAAGGGGGATTCGATTCAATGCAGGACCTATTGCAGTTCTACCATGGCAGTAAATCCACCTCTTAGATTTTTTTTGCAGGTGGAAAAAGAAAATTTAAGCAATTTGCGATCTATTTTCTACAACCATAACATAGCTCTAAAACAGTTTCACTGCTGCAGCCATACACAAGTGACATAAATGTTTTTGGTTGTAAATCTGAAATGATGGTGAGTTTGAAATGATGATTTTTTATAGTATCTTTGTTTTCCAATCTATCCACCAACAACTTAAGTGATCAAAAATCAAATTGTAATTATATATTTTTTTTATTTTTTTTAAATAGGGTCTAGCCACAGAATTTTATTTATTTATTGATAAACAACATAAAAGAGTAAAACAAAACAAAACTAATTGATAAAAAATCAGAATGTGTTAATATGAAATATTTTAAATGTAACATAAATTTCATTATTAGAGAAAAGTAGAATGAAAGTGACACATTTTCTTAAATTAACATTACAATAAAATTGTCCCACTTTCTATGGTTTTATATCTTAATAAAAGAAAAAAAAACATTTCTCCGATGCATTGTTTACTTCTAAAACCCTCTCGATATACATGATTATCTTCAGTGAAAGATTGAATTGTTATTTTACTTATTTGTGCATCGGTGGAACACCCACTAACTAATCAACTGTCACATACAAGTGGAGAAGAGGCATTAAACCAGGCAGGATGAAATGTTGTTAAAATCTGCGTAAAAGAAAGGTTATCTTTTCAGTTTCTAAAGGGAGTTGACATGTTTTTTTCTTTGTGTTGACGAGAATCTCAATGATTCTTTGATCACTGATAAAGGCATGCTAAGGTGAATTTTAATTATGACTAAATTGTTGTATTACTGTTTCATACCCTGAACATCTGTTCCCTTCAGAAACGATGATTTATGCAGGCTATCAATGCAGACAGCCTGGTACAGCTTATGTCACGCTTAGTGGGAAGCTACTGGTTCAACTCTGGAAAATCTCATGAATTTCATGTTGATTATGAGAAAGAGAAAAAAAAAGCATCTACAACTTTGTAATTTGCAGAAAGTGTCCAGGTACAGTATCTTAAATTGTGTTTGGCTCATTGTCTTCTTCGGGGTTAAAAAAAAACAAACCTGTTATGTATTCTAAAATGTCTTAAAATTTTCCACAAAATTTGCAAGGATAATTTTTGGGGAATGTGATCAGTAAACCATTTAATCAAATTAAAGAAATGAGTTACCGTAATTTATATTTATTAATGGAAAGGGCTGCGTTCACATAAAGTGGTCATGCTGCGACTTTTAACCCAACAGTTCTGTGCTGCTGCATTGTTCTGACTGTTTCCCTGCACAATCACTTAATCCTGAATAGAAACAGCTATTCTACTTGTAAGATCGTGGGGCTGATTGTAATGGCAGTGTGGCTTTGTAGGCGACACAGCTCTTTCCCTGCAAGATGAAATAATTGTGCAGGAAACAGTGGAAATACCACAGCAGCACCGAACTGTTGCGGTTGCCAGAGATTTACTGTTGTGAGTTTAACCCATTTCCGACATCGATGTCAGAATCCCTCCCTCTGATGTGGGTTCCGGCGCTGAGCCCACATCTTATTTTAACAAATTTGGAATTTTTTTTCACCACTTAAGTAAAAAAGAACCTCGACATGTTTGGTGTCTATGAACTTGTGATGACCTAGAGAGTCATAATGGCAGGTCAGTTTTAGCATTTAGTGAACATTGTAAAAGAAAAACAAAAAAACAACTGTGGGATTGCACTTTTTTTGCAATTTCACAACACTTGGAATGAAACATCATATGATCATATGTCTTGTCCCTGTCTATCTCTACACATGACAGCTGATATTTTTAACAGTCGCAGGTGGAGCGATGCTCCGCCTGCGACTAATAACCTGTTAAATCCCGTTGTCATTCTCTGACAGCGGGATTTACGGTAACACGTGCCGGCAGGCAGCATGTTATTCCACACTCCAAACGTCGCATTTGTCGATTTTATGGTCCTGATGAGTTATTATAATAGCTGCTATTGCATAGCAGTGCTGATAGCCCAAGTGATCAGATGATCACAGCTTCAGGTCCCCTTAAGAGACTATTGAATACAGTGAAAAGTAAAAAAAAGTAAAAAAAAAGTTTTTAAAAATATGAAAAAACCCACACAAAAGTGCAAATCACTCCCCTTTTGCCCCAATGAAAATAAAACAATTACAAAAAAATAACAAAATACACATATTTGGTATCACTGCATTCAGAATGTCTGATCTATCAAAACATAAAATGAATTAATAAGATTGGTAAACGGTGTAATGCGAAAAAAATAAAAATGCCACAATTATGTTTTTTTGGCCACTGCAACATTGCAATAAAATGCAATATTAGATCAAAACACGGTATCTAAACCAAAATGGTTTGAATAAAAACATCAGTTCAGGGTGCAAAAATAAGCCCTACAGCCTCATATTCCAAAAAATGAAAATGTTACGAGTCTCTAAGACAAAAGCAAAAAAAGTTTTCTTTCAAATTTCCACATTTTTCTATTTACATGTTTGGTATTAAAAACTTACCCATGATAAAGTGCAAATGCAGGATCCCAAGGGACAGCCCCTATCCACGTTTCACATTTGCTTTTTCAAAGGAGTGTAGCTATACTGCTTGTCACGACGCCTTCCCTGCTGCACCCCGAGCCCCGGCATACTTGCCTATCCATGGAGTCACGGCACACTCCCGGAGCTGGTGCGCGTCACCCGGTGTCCTCTCCTCTGGTCTCGCAGCCAGCTCCTGGCTCCCTTCGGGTGCACGTGCGCGTCTCTCTCGCTGGGGTCAGCGGCGCAGGTGCACATCACCCTGCCTGACCTCGGCGGCTCCTTCCTGTCCCCTCTATTCCCCGGGAGGACCCTGACCTGGAAGTCCCGCGGCACGCTCTGCATATCAGGCAGCCTCTTCCTCAAGACTGTGCCTGACTATCATTTGTGCCTCACTCTTGATTTTGGTTCACTGAGGTTTCCCTGTTCTCTGGCTACCCGCCCTGTCTTGCGCAGTTGCTACCTTTCCCTCAGTCCTCACCCAGATCCCTCTCTGTGTTCTCCCCTAGTGCCCACCTGTCAGTGTCTCAGTCCTGCCCGTGTCCCTGTGTCTCAGGCGTCCCGCCTGCCAGTGTCTCAGCTGTGCTTCCCTGCCAGTGTCTCAGCCATGCCTGCCTGCCAGTGTCTCAGCCATGCCAGCCTCTCTGATAATCTGTCCCGTCTCCTGCTTGTGTCTCCTATTGTCCATCCCTGGGTACCAGCTGTCATGGCGATAGTCTCCCCTGGGCCTGCCCCTGACACTCCCTGTATATCGAGTGGTTCACCAGGTCAGCTCGCCCGAGGAGGCTCATTGTCGCGGCCCAGCGGGTTCACTCTAGGAGTTCCACAAGTTCTCACAGCATAGTCAGGCCATGGACCCCGCTGGTACCTCGGCCTCTGCCCAAAAGGAACTGGTATTCCTACGGGAAAATCAGACAAGGATCATGTCCTTTTTGAAAAACATGTTGTCCCGTTTGTTGGCCTTACAGCACTGTGATCCAGGGAACGCTTCCCAGCTGGCCAGTCTCTAAGAGGAGCTCAACCAGCAATGCGACACCTAGGCCCACATCCTCATTTATATTGCGTCAGTAGATAACCGACTCCTTTCCCTACAGTCCATCACTTCTGCCCCTGCCCAGGCCCCTGCCCCCACTCGCCGCCCGTTTAGGTAAACCGCCGGGGTATAGAGGAGACCCCAAGTTGTGTCGGGGGTTTCTAAATCAATGCCAACTATACTTTGAACTGCTGCCACAGCAATATCCCACCGACCGAGCTTTTGTAAGGTGTTCAACGAGCCTGGTCGTCTGACCTCCACCACCGAGTCTGTTATGATTTGGTAGCTGAGGAGGACAGGAGCAAAATACCGCCAAAGCACCAAGACCCCAGAGAGACTGGAACCTAATGGGTTGCAGATCCCAAAACTACCCGCACAACTAGAAAGTAGCCGTGGAGCGTACCTACGGTGATCCTAGACGCCTCGGCACAGCCAGAGAGATTGCTACACCTGAAGATAGAAAGAGGAAAGCTAACTGCCCCGGAGTAAAGCCCCCAAAGAAATAGGAAGCCCCCAAACATGTAATGGCGGTTAGACAAGAGGAAAACACGAACACAGACAGAAAATAGAATGAGCAAATGTTGGGGCCCAAATCTGTCTAGAAAGTAAAGTACAGGAGAGAAATTCTGTCTGCAACCCAGAAAAACCCTAATAAAAATACCATCACTTCTGATTACAAAAACCTGAGACCACACGATCTCGACCACCTAATCAGATCTCTGGTGTGACACACAGCTACCCAGCAATAAAAAATATCAATGGAACAGAGAACAAGTGCAAATACAAAATGAGAACAGAGGGCAGCACAAACCCCCAATGGGGACACGGCTGAAGTCCAAGGCAAGACTGCAAAAAGCAAGGAAAATCCAACCACAGAAAAAAAAAACAGAAAGTCACTTATCTGAATGATAGCAGGAAAGCAAGCTGAAATTCCAACAAAGACCTGGAAGCAACAATTGATTACCGGCGAGGATCATGGGAGTTCAGCTCACTTATATCAGGCCAGTCAGCCCCACCTGATACCCATTCCTTAATTGGTTCAATACCCTCAGCAACCACCGGAGGGAGCCTCAGCTCCGAAGTAGTCTCCAACACATTCACAACAGGAGGGGTCACCGAACCCTCACGTGCGCAACTAGGCCGATCAGGATGAGCTCGGTGATAGGCACGGATAAGTCTCCTAGCATGGATGTCCGAAGCAAACACCCAAGAATTGTCCTCTGACCATAATCTCTCCACTTAACCAAATACTGGAGTTTCCGCCTAGCAAAACGAGAATCCAATATTTTCTCAACCACATACTTCAAATTGCCCTCAACCAAAACAGGGTCGGGAGGCGCAGTCATAGGAACCACTGGCTTGACAAACCTTCAATAAGGATTTGTGAATACGTTATGGATAGGGTTGAGCATTCCGATACCGAAACCAGGTTCCGATACCTGAAATCCAATGTAAGTCTATGGGAACAAAATATCGGAATTAAAAATATTCCGATATTTTGTTCCCATAGACTTACATTGGATTTCAGGTATAGGAACCGGGTTTCGGTATCGGAATGCTCAACCCTAGTTATGGATCTTAAATTTCCTTGGAAGAAGCAAACGGAAGGAAACGGGATTAAGAATTTCCATGATCTTATAAGGTCCAATGAACCTTGACTTAAATTTTGGAGACGCAACCTTCATAGGGATATTTCTTGAGGACAACCAAACTAAGTCCCCCACTTTAAAATGAGGACCATCAGTCCTATGTCGGTTGGCAAACAGCTGGGCCTTCTCCTGAGAGAGAGACAACCTCTCCACAACTTGGTCCCAAATCTGCTGCATTCGCTTCACAATAGAGTCAACACCCGGACAGACAGAAGCCTCCACCTGTCATGAAGAAAATCGAGGATGAAACCCTGAATTGCACTCAGCCAAAGGAAAAAAAGAGACCCAGTCATCCTGATCAGCAGACACAAAACATTTCAAATAGGTCTCCAAGGTCTGGTTTGTTCTCTCAGTTTGTCCATTGGTCTGAGGGTGAAATGCAGAGAAGAAAGATAACTGAACTCCAAGTTTAGAACAAAATGTCCTCCAAAATCTGGAAACAAATTGGACTCCTCTGTCAGACACAATGTTCTCTGGAATGCCGTGCAACCGAACTACCTGCTGAAAGAATAAAGGCACCAATTCGGAGGAGGAAGGCAACTTTTAGGTAGTGGCACAAGATGTGTCATCTTGGAAAATCTATCACAGATCACCCAGATAACGGTCATTCTCTGAGAGACAGGGAGGTCAGAAATAAAATCCATAGAGATATGGGTCCATAGCCTCTTGGGCACAGGTAATGGCATTAACAAACCACTAGAGCGAGAGCAAGGTTTGGAACGAGAACAAGTCCCACAGGACTGCACAAGTCCCTGATGTCACGAGACAAAGTAGGCTACCAAAAGGACCGACTCACCAAATATCTGGTACCAAAAATACCGGGATGACCAGCCAATGCGGAGCAATGAATCTCAGACATAACATTCTTCCTCCACTGATCTGGGACAAACAATTTCCCAACAGGGCAGCATTCAGGTTTATCCTCCTGACATCCCTCCAGAGCCAGTCTCAAATTGGGCGAGATAGCGGAAAGAACTACACCCTCTTTTAGAATAACAGCAGGCTCAGTTACCTCAGGAGAATCCGCAAAGAAACTCCTCGAAAGGGCATCCGCCTTAACATTCTTAGTGCCCGGGAAAAAGAAACCACAAAATTAAAACGTGTAAAAACAAGGCCCACCTGGCCTGTCTAGGATTAAGTCGCTTGGCTGATTCGAGATAAACCAGGTTCTTATGGTCCGTCACCTGATGTTTGGCTCCTTCCAGCCAATGTCTCCACTCTTCAAAGGCCCACTTCATAGCCAATAACTCCCGATTTCCCACATCATAATTACATTCAGCTGGGGAAAATTTTCGAGAGAAGGCACAAGGGCTACTCTTAGAGGTCTCCGGATCCCTTTGGGACAAAACGGCACCTGCCCCTATCTCAGAAGCATAAACCTCCACCTGAAATGGTAGAGAAACATCAGGCTGCCACAGAACAGGAGCAGAAGCGAGTCTCTGCTTAAGTTCGTGAAACGCAGAAACTACCTCAGGAGGCCAATTCACCACATCAGAACCCTTTTTGGTCAAATCAGTCAGTGGTTTCACAATACCGGAGAAATTACCAATAAATTTACGATAAAAATTAGCAAAACCCAAAAATCTCTGAAGAGCCTTCAATGTAGTAGGTTGAACCCAATCACAAATGGCCTGAACTTTTACCGCGTCCATTTCAATAACAGACGGAGACAAAATGAATCCAGAAATGAAACCTTCTGTACGCCAAAAAGACATTTTATCCCTTTACATACAGTGCATTTTCTCTCAAAATCCGGAACACCGTCCGAACATGTTCCACATGAGAGTCCCAGTCGTTGGAAAAAATCAAGATATCGTCCAAATAAATGATCAGAAATTAATCCACGAAATCCCTGAAAATATCATTCATAAAGGACTGGAAGACGGAAGGGGCATTAGTGAGCCCAAAAGGCATCACTAGGTACTCAAAATGCCCCTCTGGGGTATTAAACGCTGTCTTCCATTCATCACCATGCTTGATGCGAATAAGATTATACGCCCCCCTGAGGTCAAGCTTGGTAAACCAACTAGCACTTTTCACTCTGGAAAATAGGTCAGAAATCAAGGGTAAAGATATTGATATTTAACATTGATTTTATTCAGGAAATGATAGTCAATACATGGCCTGAATGAACCATCCTTTTTGGCCACAAAGAAAAAGCCGGCGCCCAAGGGTGAAGAGGAAGGTCTGATATGACCCTTCTCCAAAGACTCCTTGATATAAGAACGCATAGCATCATTTTCAGGTACAGATAAATTAAAAAGCCGACATTTAGGAAATTTACCACCAGGCACTAACTCAATAGCAAATCATAACTCCTGTGTGGAGGCAAGGATGCAGACTTACTCTCACTAAACACATCAGAAAATTCAGTCAAATAGTCAGGGACATCTTGAGACTGGGGGAGGCAGAAAAAACATCTTGAGACTGGGGGGGCAGAAAAAACAGGAGTGTCAGTATTAACACATTGGCAACCCCAACTGGTCACAGACACAGATTTCCAATCCAAAACAGGATTATGAGTCTGTAACCAAGGGAAACCCAGTACAATAATGTCATGCAAATTATGCAACACCATAAATTTGCAACTCTCCTGATTAGTGTTGAGCGATACGATACCGCAAGTATCGGGTATCGGCCGATATTAGCTCTATCGGCCTTTCGATACTTCGTTTCAATATTTTCGTCTTATCGGATACCGGAATCGGAAGTTCCCATAATTCTTTGAGAGGCAATGTGATTTTAGTCAGCCAATGAGGAATCATAAGAAGTGTGGGCACATCCTGTACTGCTGCGGTCATGTTAACTAATGGCATGGCTGTGATTGGGTGCTGAAATGATGTCAGAATGCATATAAAAGGCGCCGCCGCCATTTTAGCGTCACTGTGCTGTGAATTCAGTAAGGGACAGAACGCTGCTGTGCTGACTCTGAGGGACAGTTAGAGATTGCGATTTAGTGTACTGTGCTGTAGGCAGGCTAGCACCAACCGCTGTGTAAAGCTTCCTTTTGCCTGCAGTGTTGTTTTAACAGCTCTGCAAGGTGTGTGTGAGTGCAGGTGACGCAGCAGTTTGCTCTGCATGCAACGCTGTCTGTAGGCATCTGCACGTGTCACTCACAGACTCTTTTTTTTTTCAGTGTAATTCTTGCCGCTCCATGCAATTTAACTATTAGTGTGACGCGCTTCCATCCGTATCCAATACATTGGTTGCAAACACTATAGAAGTAGACAAAGGAGTAGCCTTTCACAGATTGTGAACAGTTGTGTTTCAGTGTTCACTTCAGTCTGTGTTTTTTATTTTTTGAGTGCACATCACGCTCCAGTTACTTGTTCAAGCACTGCTGCTTGTACTCTGCTGAGCGTGTCTCAGTGCCTCATCCTTTTCATTTATCTCCAATTGGTTCTGCTCCATTCCATTTAAAATATAATCTATTAGTGTGACGCGCTTCCATCCGTATCCAATACATTGGTTGCAAACACTATAGAAGTAGACAAAAGAGTAGCCTTTCACAGATTGTGAACAGTTGTGTTTCAGTGTTCACTTCAGTCTGTGTTTTTTATTTTTTGAGTGCACATCACGCTCCAGTTACTTGTTCAAGCACTGCTGCTTGTACTCTGCTGAGCGTGTCTCAGTGCCTCATCCTTTTCATTTATCTCCAATTGGTTCTGCTCCATTCCATTTAAAATATAATCTATTAGTGTGACGCGCTTCCATCCGTATACAATACATTGGTTGCAAACACTATAGAAGTAGACAAAGGAGTAGCCTTTCACAGATTGTGAACAGTTGTGTTTCAGTGTTCACTTCAGTCTCTGCGTAATAACCACACTTCGGCCTTATAACTTTTCTGACTTTCTTTATCAATCTACCAAGATGAAGAAGTCAGTGAGTAAGGCACGTGGTCGTGGCCGTGGAGTTTCAGCAGGGAGAGGACGTGGGGATTTGTGGCTGCTGCCGCCCTCAGTGACACAGCATCCACCAGTTTTCCCCGTGAGCGTTCCTTTATGCGCACTTTGGTAGGAGCTCGGCGTGCCCCCCTGCTGCGGGAAGAACAAATTGAAGCCGTTGTTGGTTGGATGGCAGCCAATGCATCGACTTCAATTCCTTCCACCTCCTCTCAGGAACACAACACTGTTGAGCAACCATCTGTCTGTTCACCGCCTGTCAAATTGCCCAGGCAGTCAGAGAGTTCTGTACAGGAGCCAGCTGAGTCTCTGCTTCTGTTCTCAGAATCTGTTGGCTCGCAAACACGGGCACAGGCAAGCAGCATTCTGCAATTTGAAGAAGAGGGAGTATGCAGTGATGCGCAACAGCTGTGTCTCTCTCAATCTGAAGAGGCGGGTGAGCCAGTGCCGATGGACAGCACACCGCAGAACGCATCTTATGATGATGATGAGACTCAGGTGCCAGGTTTTGTGGAGCATGGTGCTGCCCAGACCATCCAACAGCAGCAGGTGTTGGAAGAGGGTAGTGGAGATGATGAAGTCCGAGACCCAACATGGCGTGAGCAACAGGAAGGTGGTGGGAGCAGCTCTGAGGAAGAGATTGTCCCAAAGGTACAAAGAGGAGGGAGAGGTAGGCTGCAGACTCGCTTGCCTGTAGCCTCCAGTTTGGCACCTGTTGGGAGCAGTTCTCTTAGAAATGTCAAAATTGGCGCTCCCATGACTTGCACTGCGTGGTCCTTTTTTGACAGACTTGTAGATGATATTTGCTATGTTCAATGCAAGCTGTGTAAGCAAAAAGTTAAAAGAGGTAAAAATATCAGTAACCTGAATACCACAAATATGTGGAAACATGTACGGACAAAGCACGTAGCTGAGTTACAAAGACACACTGGAGATGTAGGCCAACCTACAGCAGTACCTACATCTTTAGGTCGTGTTCGAGCCTCTACCTCCAGCTCACACACACCTGGTTCGGCTTCCTCACAGGATCTCCATGGAAGAACCTCGGTCACTGTTGTCCATAGACAAACTGTTATTCCACCCACAGCAGCAAGTTCACAGTCATCGTCACACTCCCAGAACAAAAAACAGCCATCGGTAACACAGGCATGGGATAAAAGACGGCCATACTCGGCAAACCATCCACGAGCACAGGCTCTGAATGCTGGCCTTGCAAAACTCCTGTCCCTTGAAATGCTGTCATTCAGGCTGGTGGAGACTGACAGTTTCAGGAACTTTATGGCATTGGCAGTCCAACAATATAATGTGCCAAGCCGATTTTATTTCAGCAGGCAAGCTGTCCCTGCTCTGCAAAAACATGTTGAGGGAAACATTAAACATGCGCTACTAAACGCCGTCAGTAGCAGGGTCCACCTGACCACCGATGCGTGGACCAGTACCCATGGCCAGGGACGATACCTTTCCCTCACTGCCCACTGGGTCAATGTTGTGGAGCCGGGTACAGATCTTGCCAGTGGCGCTGTACGTGTTCTGCCAACTCCAAGGATTGCAGGAATCCAGTCTGTACACATTGATTCCTCCTCCTACTCCAGTTCCTCAGAATCATCGCTGCACGAGCTGTCACGGTATACCTCCACATGGACCCGTGAACGCTTACCTGTTGCGACCGATATGAGCACAGCCGTGGCCAAACGTCAACAGGCCGTCCTGAAATTAATTTCCATGGGAATCGAAGCCACACAGCGCAGGAGCTCTGGGATGCCATCAAGCAGGAGAGCGACGTGTGGTTTTTGTCAGCTAATCTCCAGCCAGGCTTGGTAGTGTGTGACAATGGCCGAAATCTGGTGGCAGCTCTGGGCCTTGGCAACCTCACTCACATACCATGTCTGGCACATGTGCTCAACTTGGTCGTGCAGAGTTTTTTGAGGGACTATCCGGATCTTGATGCACTGCTGCACAAGGTCCGCCTAGAGTGCGCTCACTTGCGACGTTCCAGCATGGCCAGATCGCGCATTGCAGCTCTGCAAGTCAGATTTCGCCTTCCTGAACATCGCATCATATGTGACGTACCCACCAGGTGGAATTCCACGTTACATATGTTGGAGCGGTTGTGTGAGCAGCAGTAATGGAGTATCAGCTGCAACAGGCACAATCAACTCGCAATTTGCACCATTCACACTTCACCACTACTGAGTGGGCCTCTATGAAGGACATCTGCGACGTTTTGCGTGCGTTTGATGTCTCAACGCGGATGGCGAGTGCAGATGATGCACTAGTCAGCATGACTGTCCCCTTATCTGCCTGCTTCAGAAATCACTGAAAGCACTAAAGGAAGAGGTTTTGGAAGAGGTGGACAAATTCAATTACCTTCAGGACAGTCAGCGCAATGTGGTTCCTCACAAAGGGCTGGGCAGGGCTCACTTTGTGAGGAGGATGAGGAGGAGGAGGAGTCAATGGAGGAGGAAGAAATCCCTACAGAGGGAGGTACACAACGCTCTAGTCAGTATGTAGAACGAGGGTGGGGTGATGCAGAGGAGGCAGAGTTGACGCCTCTTCCAGAGGACAGCCTTTGTTGGCCAGTTGGGAGTCTGCAGCACATGGTTGATTTCATGCTTCAGTGCCTGAGAAACGACCGCCGCATCGCCCACATTCTCAGCACGTCAGATTATTGGGTGTACACCCTCCTAGACCCTCGCTACCGGGACAACTTACAAACCCTCATCACACCGGTGAACCGGGACCGTAAAATGCAGGAGTACCAAGACACACTGGTGCAATCCATACTGTTTGTACATTCCGCCGAGAGAGCTGCTGCTGCTGCTGCTGCTACTGCTTTACAAAGCAGCTCTGTGCGTCGAGCAGTGTAGACACCTCTACAACAAAGGGAGCAGAAGCAGCGCCTCTGCACAGGGCAAGAACTGTATGTTACAAATGTGGCAAAATTTTGTGACAGCGCCAGCAAGGTCTACACCATCCGAGACGGCTCCAGTCACCAGGAAGAAACGTTTCCGTAAAAATGGTGACAGACTACTTGGCTTTCCCTCTAAGTGTACTCCCAAAATGCCTCTTCCCCTTTCAAATTTTGGGTCTCTAAGTTGGATACATGGCCAGAGCTTAGCCAAAATGCATTGGAGGGCTGGCTTGCCCTGCTGCCAGTGTATTATCTGAGCGCGTCTTTAGTGCTGCAGTGGTGTAGTAACAACCGTCGCATCGACTATCCTCAGAGAATGTAACCGCTTACTTTTCTGAAAATGAACAAGGCATGGATCTCACCAGAATTTGCCTTCCGTTTTCAGATTAAATAACTGTTTGGCAACGTTTTCCATGTCTCCTTTTATGTTCATCTTTCTACCACCTAACTCTACTCCCTGGGCTACAACACCGCCATTTGTTGCTCGTAAGTAATTGGCAGGGGTACTGACTCCTGGCCAGCCTGGTTACAGCACGACAGCTGTTTCCTGGCAGTGTGAACGTCAATTATCCTCCAATAAGTTGTGCTGTCGTTGTTGCATTCGGGTTAGCCGACCTATGGTCCCCTGCAGTTAGGTGATTCCTATGTGTGCTGTGGGATAGTAAATAAAGCGGTTTCCATTGTGACAATAGGACAAGCACCCACTGTAGGACTGTGTGATTCGGTAAATGCGGACGGCTTGCGTCCTGTCAACTTACATTTTCATGGTGCGTTCGCTACCCGTCCGGTGTCCAGTACCGTCAACTGGTTCTCCCCATGCCTTTGGCCTAGGTGCCTCCACTCCGTATCCGAGTTCCACCAACGTCTGCTGGTCCTTGGTAGTGCTTTGGAGCACAGGTACCTCCTGCTTAGTAACCGTTCACAGTAACGTCAGCTGGGACTCGGTTTGTGACATTGCCTTTTTTTCCTTCTGCTACCCGTCCGGGGTCCCAGTACCGTCAACTGGTTCCCCCAGTGCCTTTGGCCTAGGTTTCCTCCATCTCCGTATCCGAGTTCCACCAACGTCTGCTGGTCCTTGGTAGTGCTTTGGAGCACAGGTACCTCCTGCTTAGTAACCGTGTCACAGTAACGTCAGCTGGTACTCGGTTGTGACATTGCCTCTTTTCCTTCTGCTACCCGTCCGGGGTCCAGTACCGTCAACTGGTTCTCCCCATGCCTTTGGCCTAGGTGCCTCCATCTCCGTATCCGAGTTCCACCAACGTCTGCTGGTCCTTGGTAGTGCTTTGGAGCACGGTACCTCCTGCTTATAACCGTGTCACAGTAACGTCAGCTGGTACTCGGTTGTGACATGCCTCTTTTCCTTCTGCTACCCGTCCGGGGTCCAGTACCGTCAACTGGTTCTCCCCCCAGTGCCTTTGGCCTAGGTGCCTCCATCTCCGTATCCGAGTTCCACCAACGTCTGCTGGTCCTTGGTAGTGCTTTGGAGCTCAGGGACCTCCTGCTTAGTAACCGTGTCACAGTAACGTCAGCTGGTACTCGGTTGTGACATTGCCTCTTTTCCTTCTGCTACTCGTCCGGGGTCCAAATACCGTCAACTGTTTCTCCCCAGTGCCTTTGGCCAGGTGCCTCCATCTCCGTATCCGAGTTCCACCAACGTCTGCTGGTCCTTGGTAGTGCTTTGGAGCACAGGTACCTCCTGCTTAGTAACCGTGTCACAGTAACGTCAGCTGGTACTCGGTTGTGACATGCCTCTTTTCCTCTCTACCTGTCCGGGTTCCGCACAGTCAGCTGGTCCTCGTTACTTCCATTGTCTCTGCTCCATCTGATACCCGTCAGGGTTCCAGTAACGTCAGCTGTTTCTCGAAATTAGACGACCTTAAAGACCACCCAGAAGAAGATGACGACAACAAGGACGCGAGATGAAGCCAACCAGCCTGAACACCCATCAAAGAAAAAATAAAAGATTACCCAGAAGAAGATCACCAACAGGACAAAGAAGGTTAAGACAAACTACAAGAACAGAACAAGAGACAGAAGAAACAATAAGCGAAAGACAAAAAGCAGAAGAACATGAAGTATAAAGACCAAAATGAAAGCAAATATATGCTCTAAATTCCTAAGCAGAAGAAGACTAAGCATGTATGGGGGTGAGTCCGTTCCTCCTCGTGGTGCCCCTGGAAAATGCCTGCTGCTGCAGGCTAAACTGAACACGGACAAATACTGTTGTAATTTAAATCTTTTGTGACAGCAAGAACGGAAGAGGTGAACAATTCATACTTTTACAGATTACAAGTACAGGAATCTCTGTCACAAATAAGAATATGATGAAGAAGATGAAGAGGAAGAAGATGAAGAATTTGAATATGAAGAAGATTAATTAGTTTAATAATAACAATATGAGTATGTAAACAAAAACATGAATAGCAAGAAGTTTAAGAAGAAGATTAAGAAGGTGAAGATGAAGAATAATTTGATGAGAAAGATGATGCTGCTGCTGAAGATTATGAAGGAGAAAGTGTGGCACTGGCAAAAAGTTAAAAAGGTGAACAGCATGGAATTTTTGGGAAAAATACAATTTGCCAAATAGAAAAAAGGTTAACAACATTGTCAATTTTGTCAATCCAAAGATTTCCAAAAAAAAATTTTATTAATGCTATTCCAATGATTGGGTTAAACATGTATGCCTTTTTTGTCTTAACCTCCCCCAATAAATCTACATTAGCTTGTTGTTTTTTCATGGGCAATTAACCAAAAAAAGGCAAGAATGGTTTTTTTTTATGTCGAATTTTTCCCCATAGACTTAATTGGACTTCCTATCGGAATCGGATACGACGATATTTAGTGATATCGGCGAAACCATTCCGATCCATATTTTAATATCGAGCGTTTTGCTCACACTACTCTATGGGGGTCAACCCGCAATAAACCCGGTAGAAAAAATGGGTTTTTTGCCGGTGAAAATGCCCACAAAGGATGACTTCCCCAAAGGGGATAGGGAAACCCCCAACTTTGGCAAAACAAAATCCACAGGGGTTTAAAGTCTCCTGAATCAAAAAAAAACCCTTTGCCCCAAATGTGAATGGAGCAAATCAGGGTAACAGTCAACAGAAATTTTTAACTGAACACTGCCCAAAACAGCTGACGCGCAAAACCTTCCCCGCTTGGGCAGAGGAAAAAACATGAGAAAACACCCCCGTAAAAAAAACCCCTTCGCTTTTAAACTCTACGCCCCCAGAATACTCACACACTGCAGGGGCCCCGGGCTGACTCACAAGCAAAAAAATCTCACA
>JARQOD010000010.1:108594758-108648858 GCA_033576555.1 Oophaga sylvatica | reverse complement strand
ACCCCGGGTCTTCATTTAATTACATTAATTATAGGGGATCCCACATCATTTTTTTTGGGGGGCCTTTTTTAAAATAGCCAGTAAAGGCTAAATATACAGCTGTGAGCTGATATTAATAGCCCGGAAAGATCCATGGATAATACCCCCTTCCCAGGCTATAAACATTTTGCCCAAGTCGCTGGCATTCCCTGTTTTTAAATTTTTTTTTTTAAAGTAAACAGATATTGCATTTAAGGCCGGGGTCACACTTGCGAGAAACTTGCACGAGTCTCGCACCTCATACCCGTCATTGCCAATGGCACTTGGAACCGGAGTGTGCGGCTGCATGTATTTCTATGCAACTGAACGCTCGTTCCGAGTGCCGGCTGCAGTGCTGGGTATTGAGGTGCGAGACTCGTGCGAGTTTTATAAAGAAGAAAAGAAGGCACAGTAATGGTGCAACTACTTAATAATAAAGTAAAAAAGACTTTTATTGCTACAAAGAAAGTGCGAGTTTTCGCAAGTGTGACCCTGGCCTAACACAGATTTTGTGTGTGTGTGTGTGGTGTATTTGTTTAACTCTTTATGTACCATTTTATTACGTTCATTACTGAACAATCGGGCTTGGTATTATCTATCTATCTATCGATATATCTATCTATCGATATATCTATCTATCAATCTATCTATAGATATATTTATCTATCAATCTATAGTATCTATCTATATATCTATCTATAGATATAGCTATCTATAGCTATATCTATAGATATATCTATCAATCTATCTATAGATATATTTATCTATCAATCTATAGTATCTATCTATATATCTATAGATATAGCTATATATATATATATATATATATATATTCACTTATATTTGTTTTGTTTGTGTAAACATTATATGTGAACATGGTATGTGATGATATGGTATTCAATGGAGTATGTAATAGAAGAGGTTGGACAAAGAAATGACATCACAATTCTTTTTTTTGCTAAATAATATATCTTTATATGATGATCAGACACATCCTGTTTCATTTATGAAGGAAGGACTCTGAAAGTCACAAAGCCTATTTTTAAAGGGGCATCAGGCGGCATTAATTTTCTTCAAGTGCCATCAGCTGGCTATGCTTTGTTGTTCCCATTATTAAACAGTGGGTTTCCTATACTGCTATTGCCTATGCAGTGAGTGGCTGGGCTGCCAAAAATTAGGACGCAGCCCAATACCCCTTTGACGAGAAGTACAGGAGGGCCTCATGAAAAAGTTTTCCAATTGTAAGAAAATGGGTCTCCCATAGTGTTAGCCTATGCATTGCATGCAAGGCCTGCCCTGCACCAAGTAACACGCATCCCAATTACACTTTGAACAGGCGTCCTGGATGGCCACATGAAACCAAAGTTTCCATTTTTTCCATTTGGTACTGCCATACTGTTAGCCTAGGCATTGAATGCAAGGCCAGCCCTGCACAAAAGTAACACGTACACCAGTAAGCCTTTGAACCCACGTACTGGATGGCCACATGAAAACCAAGTTCACATTAGTCATTTGGTACATCCATAGTGTTAGCCTATGCATTGAATGCAAGGTCTGCCCTGCACCAAAGTAACACGCACCCCTAGATGGCTACATAAAACCAAAGTTCCCATTTTTTCCATTTGGTACTGCCATACTGTTAACCTAGGCATGGAATGCAAGGGCCTGCACTGCAGCAAAGTAACACGCACTCCAATAACACTTGGAACAGACGTCCTGGATAGCCACATGAAACCAAAGTTCCCATTTTTTCCATTTGGTACGGCCTTACTGTTAGCCTAGGCATTGAATGCAAGGCCTGCCCTGCACCAAAGTAGCATGCACCCCAATAAGCCTTTGAACCCACGTATTGGATGGCCACATGAAAGGATTGTTCTTATAAATTTGGTACTCCCATATTGTTTTGCTACGCAGTGAATTGTTGAGCCTGAAGAACCTGCTTTGGAGAATGTCAGTGTTGAGGATGAAGACCCGGCAGTGGAGAATGTCAGTGTTGAGTCTGGAAAACCTGCAGTAGATAATTTCAGTGTTGATGCTGAAGAACATGCAGTGGACAATTGCAGTGTTGAGGCTAAAGACCCAGCAGTGGAGCATTGCAGTGTTGAGGCTGAAGACCTGTCAGTGGACAATTGCAGTGTTGAGACTAAAGACCCAGCGGTGGACAATTGCAGTTGTTGAGGCTAAAGACCCTACAGTGAATAATTGCAGTGTTCAGGCTAAAGACCCAGTGGTGGACAGTTGCGGTGTTGAGGCTAAAGACCCAGCAGTGGACAATTGCAGTGTTGATGCTAAAGACCCTGCTGTGGACAATTGCAGTGTTGAGGCTAAAGACCTAGGAGTGTAGCATTGCGGTGCTGAGGCTGAAGATCTGGCGGTGGACAATTGCAGTGTTGAGGCTAAAGACCCAGCGATGGACAATTGCAGTGTTGAGACTAAAGACCCAGCAGTGGACAATTGCAGTGTTGAGACTAAAGACCCAGAGGTGGACAATTGCTGTGTTCACACTAAAGACCTTTAAATAGACAATTGCAGTGTTGACGTTAAAGACCCTGCAGTGGAAAATTGCAGTGTTGAGGCTGAAGACCCAGCATTGTAGCATTGCAGTGTTGAGACTGAAGACCCAGCGGTAGGCAATTGCAGCGTTGAAGCTAAAGACACAGTGGTGGACAATTGCAGTGTTGACGCTAAAGACCCTGCAGTGGATAATTGCAGTGTTGACAATAAAGACCCTGCAGTGGATAATTGCAGTGTTGAGGCTAAAAACCCAGCGGTGGACAATTTCAGTTTGGATGCTAAAGACCCTGAGGTGGACAATTGCAGTGTTGACGCTAAAGACCCAGCAGTGGACATTTGCAGTGTTGATGCTAAAGACCCAGCAGTGTAGCATTGCAGTGTTGAAGATGAACAACCAACAAAGTTCACATTATTAGGAAGTGGGTCTCCAAGACTGTTTTCCTATGCAGTGAATGCAAGGCCTGCCTCTAATTTGGAAGCACCCAAATACCACATGGAAGAGACGTGGAGGAAGTCCTCCGAAAAATCTGTTTCCATTACAAGGAGTGGGACTCCTATACTTGTTATGGCCATATACTAAAGGGTATGCCACACTAAACAATATCGCTAACGGGATCGCTAAAAAACGTCACTATTTAGCGATCCCGTTAGCGATATTGTTCAGTGCGGCAGCTTCCAGCGACGAGCTTCCTGCTGTGATCTCGCTCGTCGCTGGAATCGCTCCGGACCCTATTTCATCGCTGGCGCTCCCGCTGGGTAAGTATCTAATCGCTGTGTGGCACCTTTTCTTAGCGATTTAGCGGTACTTTTGTACCGCTAAAGTTGTTAAGAAGATCGCTAACGGCGATAGCGTCGTTAACTATATCGCTAAATGTGGCAGCATTTAGCGATATAGAAACAATCCCGCTAGCGATCGCATTAGTATGCGTCGTTATCGTGATCGCTAGCGGGATTGTTTAGTGTGGCAGTACCTTTAGTGTATGGGCTGACAAACAATTTCCCCTGGGGGGTACACATCAACCTACTGTGTAAATATTTTTTTGTTAAGGACATCCGTAACACCCTTGCAAAACAATATAGTGGCTGCTGCAGCATGGAACACGTTCACCCTGGTGATCTAGTGGTGGTGTCTGAAGAGAGGTGGAGGATGACCTCCGAAAAAGGTCTTCCCAGTTTAATGGAGCGGGTTTCATATACTTGGAATGCCCATACACTAAGTGTATGGGCTAACAAAATTTAACCCCTGGGGAGTACACATCAACCTATTATGTAAAATTTTTTAATGAAAATGGCATCAAAAACACCCTTTTACACAATAAGTTGACTGTTTCATGATGGACCACGGTCACCATGTTGATCTAGTGGTTGAGGATGATGAGGATGAGAAGAAGGAGTAGGATAACACCCCAAGTAGCTAAAGTCAGGAAGCGTATACCCATGTGTGGGTGTGAAGAGGTAATACACCTCCCGAAAAAAGACACTGTATTGGAGGTTATGTTTCGCTGTTATCATTCGGTGGTGTACAGAAGTCTGCCCCAATCCAGCCCTTGTTCATTTTTATAAGAGTCAGCCTGTCAGCATTTTCAGTTGACAGGCGGATACACTTATCAGTTATAATTCCACCACCCGCACTAAAATCCCGCTCTGACAAAACGCTTGCAGCAGGGCAGGCCAGGACCTCCAAGGCGTAGAGAGACAGTTCATGCCACGTGTCCAGCTTGGATACCAAATAATTAAAAGGCACAGAGGAATTACGGAGGACGTTGGTATGGTCAGCAAGGTACTCCATCAGCATCTTCCCAAACTTTTCAGTCCAAGTGACAGCACCTCCCGACTCTGGGCCAGGGCGATGGGAGGGTCTAAGAAAAATGTCCCAGAACTTTGCCAGTGTTACCCTGCCTCTGCTGGATTGGAGTTGTGTCTCTCTCGCCTCTACTCCTTGGTTGTCCAATGAACTGTGACCTATGCTGCCAGCGTTTTCAGATGGGAATTTTTTTAATAATTCCACAACAATGGCCCTCTGGTACTGCAACATTTTAGTACACCTATCTGACTCTGGAAGAAGAGATTTAAAGTTCTCCTTGTAGCGTGGGTCTAGAAGTGTCACCAACCAGTAATGAGTGTCAGCACAAATTTTGAGAGTGTGAGGGTCGCGGGAAAGGCAGTGCAACATAAAGTCTGCATTGCGTGCCAGACTGCTTACTGGCAACACTTCTGTGTCCTCACCAACAGGACAACTGACCTTGCTGTCCTCCTCCTCCCTGTCCTCAGGCCATCCACGCTGAACAGACGTATGACAGTTGTGCTTGCAGTACCGTCCATAGCGCAGGAAAGTCGCTCCTGTTCTTCCTTCTCCTCCTCTTCCTCATTGTCAACCAATCCACATTGGGATGACATGAGGCTGGGCTGTGTGTAATCACCCTGTATGGTTCCTTGCTCCATCTGATCGTGCTCCGCCTGCAATGCCTCCTCTTTCATTGTGAGCATAGAGCTTTTCAGAATACAGAGAGCGTTTTGTCACCTAAGCATATTAGCTTCAGCATAGCCTGTTGTCGCTTGGCTGAGGCAGTGCTGCAGTGCTTCCAGCTTGGGACTGATGTAGTCATTTCGGAGATGCAGGCTGAAGATGAGGAGGAGAAAGAGGAGGATGATATGCAGGAGCTGTAGACTGTGGGGGCAACCCTGATTGAGCTAGGGCCCGCAGTTCTCGAAGTTGGGAGGATGTGTTCCATCCCAATGTCCGACTGGGTCCCAGCTTCCACTATGTCAACCCAGTGTGCCGTCAGCGAGATGTACCGTCCCTGCCCAGAAGCACTTGTCCACGTGTCCGTGGTTAAGTGTACTTTCCCAGTAACTGAATTGTTGAGGGCATGGGTAATGTTGTGGGACACATGCTTGTGTTATGCCGGGACGGCACACCGGGAGAAATAGTGGCGGCTGGGGACAGAGTACCTTGGGATGGCTGCCGCCATCAGGTTGCAGAAAGCTTCCATCTCCACAAGCCTAAAAGGCAACATTTCGAGTGCAAGCAGATGAGAAATGTGTGAATTTAGTACTGTGGCCTGTGGGGTGTTGGCTGGGTATTTCCGCTTGCGTTCCAATGACTGGAGTATGGACAACTGAAGGCTGTTCTGGGACAAGGACGTGGATGTGCTTGCTGATGGTGGTAGTTGAGTGTGTGCAACGACAGGTGCTGGGCAGGAGGCATCTCCGCAGGCTCCATGGACAGAGGATTAGTTTCCGCGCTCAACAGCAGAAGAAGACGTGGTGTCACCCGCACACAGTGTTCCTGGACCCTGGGGTTTGGCCCACAAAGTCGGGTGCTTTGCTGCCATATGCCTGATCATGCTGGTGGTGGTCAGGCTGGTAGTTTTGTTACCCCTGCTGATGCAGGCATGGCAGGTGGTGCAAATGGCCTGTCTTTAAACAACCGACTAGGGAAAACCTAACAGTTGTACTGCCAACTTCCGTCGTGCTGGTGTTACGAGGAACGGTTGCCTGCCTTCTGTCTGTGGCCACCACAATGCTCTTCCTGCCTGTTGTGGCGCTACGCCTCCCTCCCCATGTGTGCTGCTGTCCTCGCTCTGTATGTCCTCCTGCCAGGTTGGGTCAGTTACTGTATCATCCACCATCTCCTCTTCCACTTCCACACCCTGTTCCTCTTCCTGCCTTTCTGGCAATTGTGTCTCATCATCGTCCACCTCTTGTGACACGTTCACACCGTCGCCTTCGTGTGAATGTGGCTGCTCCAAATTTGGGCATCACTACATGCAATCTCAGTTTGCCCCGCTTCAAGTGGCCTGGGCGAGAGGCCCAATCTATAAATGGAAAAGTGAACAGTTCTTCAGAGTGTACAAGTGTGGGATCAGTTGTCTCAGGGCACTTGGCATGGCAGGAGGAAGGAGGATCAGGGTGAGGAATATGCGGTCCAGACTCACGGCTACTCAGACTTGACCGTGTAGAAGATAGGGTGCTGGTGGTGGTAGCTAAGTGAGTGGAAGCATTATCCGCCATCCAACCAACTACCTTTTCACGCTGCTCTGGTTTCAAAAGTGCTGTTCTGCTGTCCCCTATGAATTCTAACAGGAATCTGTTGCGAGAAGATGTGGGTGTTTGGTGTGGCACAATTTCAGCTTGCCCACGGCCTCTGCCTCTGCATGCACCATCACTATCACATCCACTTCCCCATCCTTGCCATGCACTTTACCCATTTTAAATGTAGTACAATATTTTCCACGTTCACTACAAAAGGCTGAATTAGGAGCAAACTTAGATGTGATCCGTGTGCGGGAAAAACGCACTTTCAAATATCTGGACTGTACTTTCCTTTTTTTAGCAAACTGGTGTCAATAACTAGGCTAAGACACAGCAAGAACTGTGGAATGGAGGCCTGAAATACAACAATTTGTAGCATGCAGATTTTTTGTTTTTTTACAGAAAAATACTGTATAGAATTACGGTAAGACACAGTCAAAAAAGGTGAATGTAGACCTGAAATGCCACAATTTGTAGCCCACTGATAGATCAGGCGTCTGACGGAGATACCACACTGTTCAATATGTGGACTGTATTTTTGTTTTTTACAGAAAAATACTGTATATAATTATGGTAAGATGCAGACAAAAAAGGTGAATGCAGGCCTGGAATGTCACAATTTGTAGCCCACAGATAGATCAGGTGTCTGACGGAGATACCACACTGTTCAATATGTCCCTGTATTTGTAAATTTTTTACCACAAAATAGTTTATTGAAATAGGGTAACAGACAGCAAATACAGTGGAAAGAAGCCCTGAAATGCCACAAATTTGTAGGCCACAGATAGATCAGGCGTCAGACTGAGATACCAGACTGTTCAATATGTTGCTTTTATTTTTTAAATTTTTAACCCAAAATAGTGTACAGAAATAGGGTAACAGACAGCAAACACAGTGGAAAGTAGCCCTGAAATGCCACAAATTTGTAGCCCACAGATAGAATCAGATGTCTGACGGAGATACCACACTGTTCAATATGTGGCCTGTATATTTTATTTTTTAAACCAAAATAGTCTATTGAACTAGGGTAAGACAGCAAAAAGAGGGGAATGTAGCCCTGAAATGCCTCAAATTTGTAGCCCACAGATAGATCAGGCATCTGACGGAGATACCAGACTGTTCAATATGTGGCCTGTATTTGTTAGGGTTCAATTCCCCACTGCTGCACAAGGGGAGTCTCGAACACGTCCCGCTGCGGTCTCCCATTCATCTCCGGCCGCAGTGGAGCCTGCTCAGCAGAGGCGTCGGTCCAGGCGTCTTGCCCACTCCACTACTGGGCAGTGACTTGTTGCTGCCTTTCCTGGATCTGCTATTATAGCCAATGCTGGAGCAGACGTCTTTGGGACAAAGTACTGCATTTTCCCTTCTGAGCATGCCCAGAGTGAGATCTCTCATTGGAGATCAGGGGTCACATGCTCAGGTACTGCAGCAGCTCCTATTGGCCCGCCAGGAAGGCCCTGTTACTACTAGTCTTCTGGAACAGGTTTCTCATTGGTCCTTGTTCCTGGAAGGTCCTGTTGCTGTTACTATAAAAGGGTAGCATGGCTGGGCCGCCATGCGCTAATATCAACCATTTTATGCTATGCGCCAGTGTGGTCATGCGTGTGTGTGGTTAGGGACCCGGCTGAAATAAGCCACTAGAATACCGACTTAATCGGTGAGGAGTTTGGTGTGCTAGCTGGTCAGGGTCGGTGTCCTAGATGCCCTAGATTACCGGCATAACCGGTGAGGAGTTTGATTGCCGTATTCAGGGTCTGGCGTTCAGACGCCATAGATTGCGGGTGACTCCCGTGAGGACATTAGCGCATGACCACGTATTATGCTCACTTAGCAATTAACCGTGTACCTGAGAGCCTGACAGGACACGGTACTTTTTCTCAGCGGCTCTGTGACGTAACAGGGTTCGCTTTAGACGCTAGACAGCGCCCTAGCGTTTACTTTGCGGCTCACTGAAGTTAAGTGAGTTCGCACCTATCGCCATATAGCGCTGTGGCATCCCGTTAGCGGCTCTGGGATTAACAGAGTTCGCACTTACTGCCACAACGCGCTACGGCGTTTATTTTTGCGACTCTGCGGGATAACAGAGTTCGCTACTTTCGCCATCTTATTAGCAGCGGGCTTCGCCTGCACGGTGGACCCCGGGCTGCGAACGCACCTCTCTATTATATCTATTAGGTGCGTTCCGCAGACCCTAACATAATATTAGCGCCAGGGTCTGGCTAGTAAAATGGCGGATGACCAGCGTCTACGGCAGTACATCCAGCAGCTGGAGGGTAGGTTGGCGGCTCTTGAGCGCACAACCTCAGCTGTGGATATTACCGCAGTCGCTGTTCAGGCTGCTAGCGTGGCTGCAGCCAGTTTGTCCTCTGCTACCTCTGTCCCTACATTATCCCACCTCCCGCTTCCTGACAAGTTTGCTGGTGACTGCAAGCAATGTCGTGGATTCGTGAGTCAGTGCTCTATACAGCTCGAGCTTCTGGCTGCACGTTTCCCCACGGATCGGGCACAAGTGGGTTTTGTACTGTCTCTACTCTCGGGCAGAGCATTGGAGTGGGCAACACCGCTGTGGGAGCGTGACGATCGTGTGGTGCGGAGTGCTCCTCGGTTTTTGGAGGCTCTGAAAAAGGTCTTTTTAGGACCTCAGGTCACGCACGATACGGCACTCCAACTGCTGACAATGTCACAGGGCTTGTCCATGGTCAGCCAGTTCTCAGTCCAATTTCGGACTTTGGCCTCTGAATTAGAGTGGCCAGATAAAGTTCTTATTCCAGTGTTCTGGAGAGGACTGGCAGACCATGTAAAGGACGCTTTGGCTACCAGGGAGATTCCTGCCACACTGGAGAAACTCATTTCTATATCTACCCGCATCGACCTCCGTTTTCACGAGCGGAGGTTAGCGCGGACCCAGTGTAGGCAGAGGTTTTGGCTGGCACCCACCTTTGCCAAACCTTTGGAATTTCCCGTTCGGGCGTCTGACTCCCCAGAGACCGTGGAGAATACTCGAGTGGGATCTAAGTCTCGGACCACTCGAGTATCCGTGGTCTGTAGAGTGTGTCAGCAGCCAGGACATTATGCCAACCGATGTCCCCAGCGAATAAGTAAACGGTCATGTTCCGTGACCATGGGTGCAGGGTCATTAGACGCGAGGGATTTTGCTCCGAAGATGCTCCTTAAAGGGTTAATCTCTCTAGGTTCATCCACCCTTCCCGCCAAGCTTTGTGTGGACTCTGGGGCAGAGGGGAATTTTATGTCCTCCTCCTTTGCCTCTCGCCATTCCATACCGCTGGTGACGCTCGCCGAGCCAATATCGGTGAGAGTGTTGAATGGAGCAATCCTGCCCTCACAAATCACCCATCAGACTGTCACTCTACCTCTGTCTATGTCTCCTTCACATCAGGAGAATATATCCCTTTTTGTTCTTCCTGAGGGAATAGATGAGGTTTTGTTGGGATTACCCTGGCTTCGCCACCACTCTCCCCATATTGAGTGGTCCTCTGGGAGAATACTGGGTTGGGGTGATCATTGCAGAGACAAATGTCTCAGAGAGGACGTTCAGGTTTCCACAACGGAGATACCCATAGATCTTGATTCCCTTCCCAAGGTTTATCGGTCATACGCAGACGTATTCTCCAAAAAGGCAGCGGAGACTCTGCCACCTCATCGCCCTTATGACTGTCCTATAGACCTCTTGTCTGGAACGGAGCCCCCTCGGGGAAGAGTATATCCTCTCTCTCTTCCTGAGACGGAGGCCATGTCACAATACATCCAGGAAAATCTGGCCAGAGGGTTATTAGGAAGTCAGTGTCACCAGCAGGGGCAGGATTTTTCTTTGTGCAGAAGAAGAATGGAGAATTACGACCGTGTATAGACTATAGGGGTCTTAACGCCATTACTGTTAAGAACAAATATCCTTTGCCCCTAATATCTGAGCTCTTTGATAGGCTCCGGGGAGCAAGGGTATTTACTAAGCTGGATCTTCGTGGTGCCTATAACCTGATCCGCATCCGTGAGGGGGACGAATGGAAGACGGCGTTCAATACCAGAGATGGACATTACGAATATCTTGTGATGCCCTTCGGGCTCTGTAATGCTCCAGCCGTCTTCCAAGATTTCGTAAATGACATCTTCCGGGACATGCTTGCCACCTCTGTGGTAGTCTATCTGGATGACATTCTCATCTTTTCTCCAGATATGGACACCCACCGGAGAGATGTTTGCAGGGTCTTCGACCTCTTGCGGGCAAATTCCTTATATGCGAAGTTGGAGAGGTGTGTGTTTGAGCAGGAGTCTTTGCCATTCCTGGGCTATATCATCTCCACTCAGGGATTGGCTATGGATCCTGCCAAACTACAGGCTGTAATGGATTGGCAAGAACCCCACTCTCTTAAAGCGGTGCAGCGCTTTATGGGGTTCATTAATTACTATCGCCAATTCATTCCCCACTTCTCTACTTTGGTTGCTCCCTTGGTAGCCCTCACCAAGAAAGGAGCCAATCCCAAATTGTGGTCAGAGGAGGTCTCCAAGGCCTTTACTTCAATCAAGTCCCATTTTGCTAGCGCTCCTATCCTACATCGTCCCGAGGTTGAGAAGCCTTTTATATTGGAGGTAGATGCCTCGTCCGTTGGTGCTGGAGCAGTCCTTTTTCAAAAGGATGCTCAAGGTCGTAAACATCCTTGCTTCTTCTTCTCCAAGACCTTCACACCTGCGGAGAGGAATTATTCCATTGGGGATAGGGAGTTGCTAGCCATGAAGTTGGCCTTTTCTGAGTGGAGACATCTCCTGGAGGGAGCTCGCTTTCCCTTCCAAGTGTTCACTGACCACAAAAATTTGGTCTATTTACAGACCGCCCAGCGGCTAAATTCCCGTCAGGCCAGATGGTCCCTGTTCTTTTCCCGATTCCATTTCACCCTCCATTTTCTCTCAGGGGAGAAGAACATTCGTGCTGATGCTCTGTCTCGCTCCGTGGTGTCCTCTGAGGAGGTGGAGGAGGAGCCTCGGCTGATTGTCCCCACAGAGAGCCTAAGAACTGTGGCCCCGGTTTCGCTTGAGTCTGTGCCTCCGGGCAAGACTTTTGTGCCCATCAATTTGCGACCGGAGGTTCTCTCTTGGGCACACTCGTCCAGGGTGGGTGGACATTTTGGGGCAAAGAGGACATCTGAGTTGCTGGCGAGGAATACTGGTGGCCACATATGGTCCGTGACGTCAGGGAATACGTTCAGGCATGCGTCTCCTGCGCCAAGAATAAGTCCCCTCGACAACGGCCAGCTGGGTTGCTCTTTCCTTTACCGGTGGCAGACAGGCCCTGGGAGATGGTCGGGATGGATTTTGTGGTTGGCTTACCCAAGTCTCGGGGCTGCACCATCATCTGGGTGATAACCGACCACTCTCCAAAATGGTGCACTTGGTGCCGTTACCACGGTTACCGTCTGCACGGGCCTTGGCAGCATTATTCATTAGGCATATTTTCCGCCTACACGGTTGCAGACAAAATTGTCAGTGATCGAGGTCCCCAGTTTGCGTCTCGGTTCTGGAGAGAGCTGTGTCGTTTACTCAGCATTGAGTTGAATCTCTCCTCTGCATACCATCCCGAGACGAATGGGTTGGTAGAGAGGGCCAACCAGACCTTGGTCACATACTTGCGATGTTTTGTCTCTGCCAGGCAGGATGACTGGGCATCCTTGCTACCGTGGGCTGAGTTTGCTCTAAATAATGCTGTGGCTGACTCCACCGGACAGACCCCATTCCTCCTGAACTACGGTCAGCATCCGCGGGTACCAGTGCCTATGCCCGTGTCTTCCGCCGATTCCAGGGTGGCAGACTGGGCTGTGGAGGCACGGGACATTTGGGACCGCACTCAGGATGCCATTCAGGCCTCCAAAGAGAGGATGAGGTCTTCGGCCGATGCCCATCGGCGCCCCGCTCCTACGTTTGCTCCGGGTGACCTAGTGTGGCTTTCTGCCCGAAACATCAGGCTACGGGTAGAGTCCACCAAGTTGGCACCTCGCTTTTTGGGCCCCTTTAAAGTTCTTGAGCAGGTGAACCCGGTAGTTTACCGCCTAGCCCTTCCGCCTCGCCTTGGTATCACTGACACCTTTCACGTATCCCTCTTGAAACCCGTGGCCATTTCCCGGTTTTCCGAGTCATCTGCTGGGACGTCGGGTTCATCTACCGACGATCATGAGGTGAACGCCATTGTTGGGTGCAAGGTGGTACGAGGCAAAAAATTTTATTTGGTGGATTGGAGGGGTTATGGGCCTGAGGATAGATCCTGGGAGCCTGCCGAGCACGTTCACGCTCCGCGGCTCGTCGCTGCCTTTGAGCGCAGCAAGGCCCAGAGAAGGGGGGCCCTAGTTAGGGTTCGATTTCCCGCTGCTGCACAAGGGGAGTCTCGAACCCGTCCTGCTGCGGTCTCCCATTCATCTCCAGCCGCAGTGGAGCCTGCTCAGCAGAGGCGTCGGTCCAGGCGTCTTGCCCACTCCACTACTGGGCAGTGACTTGTTGCTGCTTTTCCTGGATCTGCTATTATAGCCAATGCTGGAGCAGACGTCTTTGGGACAAAGTACTGCATTTTCCCTTCTGAGCATGCCCAGAGTGAGATCTCTCATTGGGGATCAGGGGTCACATGCTCAGATACTGCAGCAGCTCCTATTGGCCCGCCAGGAAGGCCCTGTTACTACTAGTCTTCTGGAACAGGTTTCTCATTGGTCCTTGTTCCTGGAAGGTCCTGTTGCTGTTACTATAAAAGGGTAGCATGGCTGGGCCGCCATGCGCTAATATCAACCATTTTATGCTATGCGCCAGTGTGGTCATGCATGTGTGTGGTTAGGGACCCGGCTGAAATAAGCCACTAGAATACCGACTTAATCGGTGAGGAGTTTGGTGTGCTAGCTGGTCAGGGTCGGTGTCCTAGATGCCCTAGATTACCGGCATAACCGGTGAGGAGTTTGATTGCCGTATTCAGGGTCTGGCGTTCAGACTCCCGCGAGGACATTAGCGCATGACCACGTATTATGCTCGCTTAGCAATTAACCGTGTACCTGAGAGCCTGACAGTACACGGTACTTTTTCTCAGCGGCTCTGTGACGTAACAGGGTTCGCTTTAGACGCTAGACAGCGCCCTAGCATTTTACTTTGCGGCTCACTGAAGTTAAGTGAGTTCACACCTATCGCCATATAGCGCTGTGGCATCCCGTTAGCGGCTCTGGGATTAACAGAGTTCGCACTTACTGCCACAACGCGCTACGGCGTTTATTTTTGCGACTCTGCGGGATAACAGAGTTCGCTACTTTCACCATCTTATTAGCAGCGGGCTTCGCCTGCACGGTGGACCCCGGGCTGCGAACGCACCTCTCTATTATATCTATTAGGTGCGTTCCGCAGACCCTAACAGTATTTTTCTTTTTTTACAGAAAATACTGTATAGAATTACAGTAAGACAGACAAAAAAGGTGAATGTAGGCCTGAAATGCCGCAATTTGTAGCCCACAGATAGATCAGGTGTCTGACAGAGATACCAGACTGTTCAATTTGTGGCCTGTATTTGTAAATTTTTTACCCCAAATAGTGTATAGAAATAGGGTAACAGACATCAAATACAGTGGAATGTAGCCCTGAAATGACACAAATTTGTAGCCAACAGATAGATAAGGCGTCTGACGGAGATATTAGGCTGTTCAATATGGGTCTGTATTTTTAACTTCTTTCCCCCAAAATAGTGCTTAGAACTAGTGTAAGACACAGCAAAAGAAGGTTAATGTAGACCTGAAATGACACAATTTAAGCCCATAGATAGATCAGGCGTCTGACGGAGATACCAGACTGTTCAATATGTGGCCTGTATTTTTTTTATTTTTTACCCAAAATAGTCTATTCAACTAGGGTAAGACACAGCAAAAAAGAGGAATGTAGCCCTGAAATGCCACTGTTAGGCCGGAGTCACACTGGCGACAAAATCAGACGACTGCAATGCGATGAAATATCGCATTGCAGTCGGACCTATGTTAATCTATGGAGCAGCTCCCAGTATCAGATTTTTTGTGGTCCGTTTTAAACGTCCGAGTGCAGTCGCAGCATGCGATTGTCACCGATTGTGGGTCGACTATCGCCAATGCAAGTTTATGGGAGCGATGAAAAATCGGATTACAAACGGACCGCATGTGTGACTTGCGATTTAATCGCACCACTATTCCAGGTGACAGGAAATTGCATTAGGATAATTGTCAGGAAGGGCTGACATGCTAATTAGGCTACGAAAATTCAAACCCAAACAGGAAACCGCCTCCACGGAGTCCAGAACCATGGCCAGTCATATCAATGTCGAAATGTTGCTAGTTCTGGTCCAGGAGAGACCAGAACTTTGGGACCAGCGGGATCCCAATTATTCCAACCGGCCGCGGAAGGACGCGGCTTGGCAGAGAATATGTGTACAGATGTTCCCGGATTTTGGCGACAGGTCTAGGGAGGACCAAGAACGCATCAGTAAGTAACATAATGAAAACGCTTACAATACTGTATGACTACTCAGTATCTCCCAACAACAATGTGTTATAATGTCCCTCTACCCTTATATGTGAAAATAAAATGTTTACCAATACAACAGGTATGACGGTTCAAACCCCCAGTGCTATGTCAGTACACAAACCACATTCTAATATTTACATCCAACTGTAATGGTCGCCTACTTAAGCTTTAAAATGTTTGCATACGCAATAAATGCGTAGGTGAAGTACTTAATATGTGTCCCTTTTGTTAATGCCATCGCTCTGTCACAAATTAATGGTCATTATTGTGACACATATCTCATAGAGCTTTGTTTGTATGTATGAACCCTTCTAATATGAACTTGTTATCAAGCTACATACAATTTGTAGTGGTGTTGTGTACACATAACACGCCAAAAAATGATAATATTGCTGGTGTACGGTACTTCTGTTTTTACTACATTACAAGGGCAGATAAGTATAATTTTTGCTTTTATCCGTTACTTTTTCAGTGGCAGATGTTACAAGGCATTGACGCAGCTGTAGAGACTGCTACAGGCGAGAGACAGCTGAGGGGGCGCAGTGGGGCAGCAGCAACCAGTAAACGCAAATATGTCTATTATGATAGACTGAATTTTCTGGCCCCAGCTATGTATGTGCGACCGTAAGTTAATGTCTGTAGAAAGTGTATTGCTATATTTTTTTGTAAATTGTAAACAAAATTTTTTAATCTCTAGCACGGAGTCAAACCTTATGGAGAGAGAGACAGCTTCTGACTCAGAGGCAGTGATTGACCCCGTGGGGGATGTTGAGGCAGGCTGGCTCGTCATCGTCAGCAAGCGCAGCAGCAGCATCACCACCACCACCACCAGCAGTGGAGTCAGAGAGCTTGCCTCTAGAGTCCCAAGACCCTCCCCTCAGAGCAGCCCTGGTAGGCCACAGGATGTGGCTTCGCCTCCTGCACTTGTGTCATGGCGAGCCAGGCGTAGAAGAGAAGGAGTTGGTTCTGCCACAAGGAGGCAGGTGGACAGAGGAGTTCTTGACTACTAGTCCACTGTTGCCCATGATGATGGGGAGGAGGCATTTGGACGCAGTCTGGCTCGGTACCTCAGGGCCATTCCCCGTCAGCACAGACTGCGGATCAGAGCTGGGCTGCAAATTGTGCTGGATGCAGGAACCCCACCAAATAATCCCAACAACGTACTAGATTTACTGGAAAGGTGGCAATGTTCCAATGAAAATCTACTACGTTTGTTGGGAAGCCAGCAAGGGGAGTCTACATCAGCCTCTGATCAGCCTCCTCCTCATCATCATGCTCCTCCTCCACCTCCTCCTTGTGTACCACAGAGACCAACTCCTCCTCCTCAAACTGAGTCCTATCAAAGTGTCACACAACAGGTACCACAGATGAGACAGAGTGGCCATTCTCAATATGCCCACTCGACCATACCCAATGTTCAATGCTGGCCACAACATGGGTATGGTCGACATGGGCATTTTAAGGGCTACAGTCTAAGTGGGCAGTCATATTATGACTACCCACAACAGTTCCCAACCTTCCCTTACCCAAACCCCCATCAAGAGCAAGCAAGAAGCAGCCAGCAAACTGCACATTCAGCCACCACTCATGGTGACACAGTGGCTGGAGACCAGTATAGCCAGCCCTCACAAGCTGGCCCTCCACCTTCACCACCCCACACCTACCACCAGTTATAGGTGTAATGTATTTATTATGTTTTTCTTTTAAGTTATTAAGATTGTACTTTGTTTTACTGCTGCCAATTTTGCAGCAAATATGTTCAAAAAAGCTTAGGACACATTAGTCCTTTTGCATTATGTTTCCAGCGACTAAACATGACATAATACATAAAAATAATGTTGAAGTCACATTGATTGTATGTGATTATTTCAATACCTGATGGGCTGCGTAACTTAGACACAACATGAGACCAAAAACAACACAACATCTACAATTAGGTGAAGCAAAGTGTATTTATGACAGAGCAACATAGGCACACTACATCTGTAATAATGCCTCCTCTTGCCAGCCAGTAGCACCCTCAGGGGACACAAAATATTGAGTGAACACATCACGTACTTTTAGGCCTGAAGGTGGACGACGGGGATGGATGGGTGGTGACATAGGCATACACACATTAACAGAGGCAATGTCACCCACATCATGTGAGGAGCATTCATGGATTCTACAAAAATTATGTAGGACCACACATGCTTTAAGGACCACATTAACATAGTCTTCATTGAGTTGAATTGCAGATTGAAGTACCCGCCATTTAGCACAAAGAATTCCAAATGTGCACTCCACCAGCCGTTGAGCACGTGACAGGCGACAATTAAATATTCTCCGCCGATGGGTGAGATAGCGACGGGGATATGGCCTAATAACATTACGGGTTAATTGAAATGCCTCATCCGCTGCTATAACATAAGGCACACGTTCTGGAATAGAGTCTGTAAGTTGACTTGCTGGTGGTAGGTCCAGTTGGTTATTACGTATCCGCCTACCCATTATGGAAGTATTGAAGACTCTTGAGTCTCCAGTCCTTCCATAGGCCCCAATGTCTACAATTATAAACCTGTAGTTTGTGTCGACCAAGGCCAACAATACTACTGAAAAATATTGTTTATAATTGAAGAATTGGGAGCCTGAGTTAGGAGGTTTACGAACACGTATGTGCTTGCCGTCCAGGGCTCCTATACAGTGTGGAAACTGGCAATTTTCTGCAAAACCCTGTGCTATCCGCAACCAGTCCCTCATTTTTGGCTCAGGCATGACGTCTTGATGTAGTCTGCTCCAAATTTCCACACAAGTTGACCGCACAATGCCTGAAATTGTTGATCTCCCTATTAAGAACTCTAAGTGCAGAGCAGTGTACGACATGCCAGTAGAAAGGAACCTGGAACACACAAAGAACATAGAACATGGAGACATCAGCAACAAAAACAAGAAACACACCATTCACAACACTTACAATGCTTCAGTTTCTTAGAGCACACATGTTGTAAATGATATTACAAGCCATGCCTTCTGTGGAATAGACCAAAGCGAATAATTTAGATAGGTAAGCTTGAGAAATACATTACTCACATTATAACTGTACAATAAGTGTGCTACAATACTTGCAAAGTGACTATGTCGAGGCAAACATCATCAGAAGGAAAAGCATGTGCACAGCAGTTTTCTTAATGAGAAGGTGCCAAGATAGGTTCCCACACCATAATAGTAACAGTGAAAGAATCTGGCACTCAACTTAGATTTTTAATTTTATTGCATCCGTAATGAAACAGCAAACAGCAAAACGTTTCGGTCCACAAACGGACCTTCGTCAGTTGCTATATAATAAATAGCGGTATGTCTCTATATATCCATTTATCACCCAGGCGGTCTAACACCCATCATTTTGCTGAAACATTTTGCTGAATCACCCACTGTTTATAGGTTATTGCCTCTGATTGCTCCACTTGGCTCTAAGATTGACTCAATATTCACAAACGGTATGTCGGTACAAGTTTTCTTTTCTAAATGTCTCACACTCTGCTTTTGAATTACGACTGTGCTGAATATGCTATCTCCCTATTGTCTATATCATAAGTATATCCAATTTTGACCATGTTATCCTCCATGTATATACTTTATTTATTACTTTCACTATATTGTGTCTTTTTATTTTCAATTTATTATATACAACTGACGAAGGTCCGTTTGTGGACCGAAACGTTTTGCTGTTTGCTGTTTCATTACGGATGCAATAAAATTAAAAAATCTAAGTTGAGTGCCAGATTCTTTTACTGAGGCAAACATCATCAACATATCGTTGACACACATACCTTATTGTATTGAGAAGGCGTTCCTCTGCAGAAATTGCTTTTCTCATCCTGGTGACCTGAAATGTGATCCCAGGGCGCACAATGTCAAGCAACGTATCAAAGGTAACTATGCTCATTCGAAAATATTGGAAAAACTTATCGCCGTGGCTACGCAGTGACTAATATAGGCGGTGAAAATGCCCTTTAGTTATCCTTCTTGTCAAAAGTGGATGTACCCACATTCTTCTGTGCCTTCTGGGATCTGCTATCACAGGATATGGCTCCCCAAAACGTCTGGATATAACCCAATGTAACAGCACACGCTCAGTGGGAGTAAATCTGAGTGTATCGCTCATGTTTGGGATAAAGCAGCTAGAAAGCACTAAGCACAAGGATCAAAATGACACCAGTGCAAAGGTGGGAGGGTCACACCTGTAGCAGAGCACTTAATTATAGCTCTGCCTGATGATTTAAATGAGTATCAGGCCTCAAAACCGTTATTGGTCCTTTTTGGTGAGCTGCAACAAAAAAACGGTGGTCGGATGGAAATCGGATGTTACAAGGTACGGACACATGCGACTAAATCGCATCTTTGAAGGAAAATCGGATGCCAGGCGGATGTCTGTTGATTACATTTTGGTCCGATAATCGACCGACTAAAACGGTCCGATTTTTTGTAGTTGTGTGTGACTCCGGCCTTAGAATCTATTCAGTTTGACCATCCGCCATCTTGTTGTGGTTTCTGGCTGCTGGTCTGTTTTCCCCTGGTGCTGGGCTTGACGTTGGTCAGGTGATTGATTCACCCTTTATTACCCTGCACCTGCCTCCCAGTCCTTGCTGGACACCAGTGTTAATCCGCTTGAGTTCTGGCTAGGAGCCTTGATAGCGTTGTGCTATTCTTTGTGCAGTTCTGGGAACTCTAGTTCTGCTTGCTTAGCCTTTTTGTTTTTTCCTTTTGTTTCTTCAGCTTCCTCTATTTCCCTGATAGTTTACCAGTGTTTTGTTCCCAGTCCCTAGATCTTTCAGGGATCCCCTTTCCCCACCTTCAGGTCTCCGCTTGAGTCTAGACTAGGATCGTCGTGGGTCTATTCGCAAGGAATAGGTCGCCCGCTCCATCATAGGGATCGAGTCAAGTCCTAGTGCAGGGTCAGATTCACCCCCCCGCTCTATTCCTGAGTTGCAGACCCATAACAGTATGTCCTGCCAGCACATATAAAAAAAAAAGAAAAAGAAAAGGATATATATTTTTTTTTCTCCCGGAGTCCTTCAATATGAACAGCGTACAAGAACTTACTCAACACTTGCAAGGGTTAACGTTGAAGATAGCCAGCCTGCAATAGCACGTGAGTAATTGTCCTGGAGTAAGCTGTGAGGAGCCTAAGGTAGGACTTCCTGAGTTTTTTCTGGTAAATGGCAGGAATTCTTTACGTTTAAAAATGCATGTTTACTATATTCTCTGCTTAGACATGGATCCTCAGGGGGTGAATCACAGCGTGTGGGGATTATTATGTCTTTGTTGCGAAGTGATCCCCAAATCTGGGCATTTTCGTTACCACCTAATCATCCTTGTTTGACGTCAGTAGAAGCAATTTTTACTGCTATGGGGTTGTTATATGATTATCCGGATCGAGTAACCACAGCTTAGCCAGAGCTCAGACGGCTTAAACAGGGTTCTGATGATGCTGAGAGGTATTGCACCCTGTTCAGACGATGGTCCGCAGAGGTCAGGTGGAATGACCCAGCGCTCAAGAGTCAGTTTTTAGCAGGTTTGAGTGAAAGTGTTAAAGATTTGCTCATTGCTTATCCTGCACCTGATTCTTTGGAATCTGCTATGCAGTTAGCTATCTGTTAGAACTCTCCTGTTAGTTTTTTTTTATCTTGCTGGTCACATGACCTTTGTGGCCTATTTAATCCGGCTCCACCCTTCTGGCTTTGCTGGACTTCATTGTAACTTATACTCTTAAGCTAGCCAGGTGCTTTGTTACCTAACTCAGATAGTTTTTGCTTGGTCTTTTGACCTCTATGTTCTATGTTCTTTGTTTTGCCTTTTGCTGCTACAACTTCTGTTAGGAGGTGTCAATCTTTTCTCCCAGTCCCTAGTCCTTGTAAGGGATCCCTCCCTCACATCTATAGGTCTTCGTTCAGACTAGCTGAGGACTTTAGCGGGTCTGATCGCAGGATCAGGTTCCCCGTTACATCGTAGGGACCCAGCTTAGTTCTATTGTAGGGACAGACCTCCCTTCTTTCCTTAGTGCTTGTAGCAGATCATAACAGTAAGTCCAGCCCAAAAATATCTCTAAGGAAAGATTTTCAGTTTTCATCATGGTGTCGGTTCAGGATTTGGCTCAACGCCTGCAGGGACTCTCTCTGGAGGTGGCTGAGATCCAGCAACAAATGAGTAGTTGTTCTGGAGCACATTTCGTGGAGCCAAAGGTACGTTTGCCTGATTTATGATTTGGTGAACAGCAAGATTTTTTTTCTTTTAAAAATGCTTGCTTGTTGTATTTCCGTTTGAGACCCAGATCCTCTGGTGATGAATCTCAGCGCATAGGGTTCATAATGTCACTTTTGCGCAAAGAACCTCAGGACTGGGCCTTTTCTCTGCAACCTAGTGATCCATGCTTTAGATCAGTGAATAGTTTTTTTTCTGCTTTGGGGTTATTATATGACGATCCTGATTGTGTTTCATCAGCTGAGACAGAATTGAGACGTTTGAGACAGGGATCAGGTAATGTGGAAAAATACTGTACTCACTCCCGTCGGTGGTCTACTCAGGTGGGTGGAACGATTCAGCTTTGAAAAGTTTATTTCTTTCAGGGCTAAGTGAAAGGGTTAAAGATTTGCTGATTGCTTATCCCATACCTGGTAACTTGCAAGAGGCTATGCAATTAGCCATACGGGTGGATAGGAGACTGCGTGCAAGGGTTAATGAGAGTAAATCCTCTGTCATGTCAGCTCCAAGTCTTGAGAGTTTCTGTTCTGACATTGGAGAGCCGTTGGAGATCGGAGCGATGGTATCTCGTTCTCAGGAAAAAGATCGCCGGTTTTCTGAAGGTTTGTGCTTTTATTGCGGCAAATCTGACCATTTCATTAAGAACTGTGTTCTTCGTATGAACAAAGAAAAAAAAAAGGTCAGTTTTGCCCGTATAGCCTGTTTAAATACTAAGGGCGTTTTTCTTTCTGCCACTACTACTGCTGCTCAGGAAGAATTAATGGATTTTCGGGTATTTGTCGATTGTGGTTCCACTCTGAATGTGATTGATGGGGAATTCTTGGAAAAACTTAAATTAAAACCTAAACCTTTGTCATCCCCTATTGCTGTGGTTTCTGTTGATGGTTCTCCCTTGAAGAATGTTACTCACAAGATCTGTGAATTTCCTCTCACTATTAATGGTGTTTACCAAGAGAATTTGGATTTGGTAGTTTTGAATAATTTGCCTTCAACAGTGATTTTGGGGTTACCCTGGTTAAAATTACACAATCCTGTACTGGACTGGTCTACCAATGAAATTAAGTCCTGGAGCCCCAAGTGTTATGACAAATGTTGTAACGGGCGTATTGCTGCCGTGGATAAAGGGGAATTACCTGTACCTATTCAGGATTTTTGGAAAGTTTTTTCTGAGAAGGAATCACAGATTTTGCCCCCTCTTAAGACTATGATTGTACTATTGAATTTGTCCCTGGAGCGACTCTTCCTAAAAGTCGTTTATTTAATTTGACTATTCTTGAGAGAAAGGCTTTGGAGGAGTACATACAGACAAGCTTGGCTGCCGGTCACATTAGACCTTCTAAGTCTCCTGTGGCTGTTGGATTTTTTTTTTGTTAAAAAAAAGGACGGCGGTTTACGTCCTTGTTTGGACTTTCGTGAGATTAATAAATTACTGTACGCAATCCTTACCCACTGCCATTGATTCCTGATTTGTTTAACCAGTTAGTGGGGGGAAGTGGTTTTCCAAAATTGATCTTCGGGGGGCATACAATTTGTTGCGCATGAAGGAGGGTGACGAATGGAAGACTGCGTTTAACACTCCTGTGGGGCATTTTGAGAATCTGGTTTTGGTCTTACCAACGCTCCTGCATTTTTTCAGAATCTTATTAATGACATCCTTAGACCTTTGATCGGCAAAAGTGTGGTTGTGTATTTGGATGACATTTTGATTTATTCACCGGATCTGGAGTCTCATTGGCGGAGTGTGCGTGAGGTATTACAGTTGTTAATGGACAATTCGCTTTTTGCTAAGCTGAAGAAATGTGAGTTTGCTGTACAGAGAATTAGTTTTTTGGGCTACATTATCTCCAGCGAAGGTTTTGAGATGGACCTGGTGAAAGTTCAAGCTGTGCAGGAATGGCCTAGGCCTATTGGTTTGAAATCGTTACAGTGGTTTTTGGGTTTCGCCAATTATTATAGAAAATTCATTAAAAATTTTTCTATTATTGTCAAACCACTGACTGATCTCACCAGGAAAGGTGCTAATGCGGTTCAGTGGACTACTGAGGCCATTGAAGCTATTGTGTGTTTAAAGGAGAGGTTCAACTCTGCTCCCATCCTTATGCAGCCTGATGTGACTAACACGTTTTTGGTTGAGGTTGATGCTTCTTCTGTGGGGGTCGGCGCGGTGTTGTCTCAGGAAAACACGGATGGAGTACATCCTTGTGCTTTTTTTTCAAAAAAATTTTCTGAGACTGAACTGAATTATGATATTGGTAATCGGGAATTATTGGCCATTGAACTCGCATTTGAACACTGGCGGCATCTCTTGGAAGGTGCTGAATTTCCCGTTCAGGTTTTCACGGATCATAAAAATGTGATCTATCTGGATGCTGCCAAACGCTTGAATGCCCGTCAGGCTAGATGGGCACTGTTTTTCTCGCGGTTTAATTTTTCTGTCACTTACATCCCAGGTATTAAGAATGTGAAAGCTGATGCTTTGTCTCGCAGCTTTTTTCCCATGATTGGTACTGAGGAGGAGGAGAACATTTTACAAGAAGGGGTTGTGATTGCTGCTTTGGACTCTGTGTTGGAAGATGAGATTCTAAAAGCGCAGGAGAATGCCCCATCTAACACTCCCCATGGGAGGATGTTTGTGCCTGGGACCCTTTAGGAGAGATTTGTTTGTTGAGTGTCATGAGTCTCGGTTGGAAGGTCATCCTGGAATCTCTGAGACCAAGAGACTTGTGGGTCGCAGTTTTTGGTGGCCTGGATGGCAGAAGGAAGTCATTAAGTGGGTGCGTCAGTGTACTGTGTGTGCTAGATCTAAGTCTTCACATACTCCTGCTGCGGGGTTGCTTTGCCCTCTGGAGATCCCTAGTGCACCCTGGACACATTTGGCTATGGACTTTAACACTGACCTTCCCCTCACTGTCATCTGGGTGGTCGTGGACCGTTTTAGCAAGATGTGTCCCTTGGTTCCTTTCATCAAACTGCCCTGCGCTAAGACTCTCGCTAAGGCCTTTGTCAAGGAAATTGTCAGACTACATGGTGTTCCTACTGACATTGTTTTTGATAGGGGACCTCAGTTCGTGGCTCTTTTTTGGCGCGCCTTTTGTGACAGGTTGGGAGTTCATTTGTCGTTTTCATCCGGATATCATCCTGATTCTAATGGCCAGACAGAAAGGAAAAACCAGGATGTTGAGCCGTTCTTGCGTTGTTTTTGTGGCGAACAATCAAGAGGGGTGGTCTGAGTTTCTGCCACTTGCTGAATTTGCTCTTAACAATCATACATCCTCTTCTGCTGGTTGTTCGCCTTTTTTTTTGCTGTACTGGAAGACATCCCTAGTTTGGGTCATTCTCCAAATTGGTATCGGCCGTGCCTGAAGAGGAAAATTTTTCTGGTGATTTGGAGAGAGTTTGGACGGAGGTGCGTGGCAATCTTCAGGAGGCTAACAGAAAATCTAAAGGGTACTTTGATAGGAAACGGCAAGAGGTTTTGTTTGCTATTGGTGACATGGTTTGGTTATCCTCTAAGAATCTGAAGTTGAGGATTCCTTCTAAAAAATTGGGTCCCAAGTTTGTAGGGCCCTTTAAGGTGCTTCAGGTTGTTAACCAATCTGCTGTTAGGTTGGAGGTTCCTACCTCCTGGAAGATTAATCCTGTATTTCATGTTTCTCTGTTGAAAAGAGCTGATGTGTCGGATGGAGACTCCGCTGCCACTGTTCGCCCGGTGGTGGAGGACGGGGAATATGAAATTTCTCGCATCCTAAATTCTAGACGGTATAGAGGGAGTTTGCAGTATCTCGTCGCTTGGAAGGGTTTCGGACCGAGGATAACTCATGGGTGAGGGCGGATGATGTTTCTGCGTCCAGACTTGTCAGAGCGTTTCACAAGAGGTTTCCGGGTAAACCTGGTCCTAGGGGATCTCGAGGATCCTCTTAGAAGGGGGGGTACTGTTAGAACTCTCCTGTTAGTTTTTTTATCTTGCTGGTCACATGACCTTTGTGGCCTATTTAATCCGGCTCCACCCTTCTGGCTTTGCTGGACTTCATTGTAACTTATACTCTTAAGCTAGCCAGGTGCTTTGTTACCTAACTCAGATAGTTTTTGCTTGGTCTTTTGACCTCTATGTTCTTTGTTTTGCCTTTTGCTGCTACAACTTCTGTTAGGAGGTGTTCATCTTTTCTCCCAGTCCCTAGTCCTTGTAGGGATCCCTCCCTCACATCTATATGGTCTTCGTTCAGACTAGCTGAGGACTTTAGCGGGTCTGATCGCAGGATCAGGTTCCCCGTTACATCGTAGGGACCCAGCTTAGTTCTATTGTAGGGACAGACCTCCCTTCTTTCCTTAGTGCTTGTAGCAGATCATAACACTATCCGTGTGGATAGAAGATTGAGAGACAGGCAGAATAATGAGAAGCCTCGTATAATGCTGGACCCAGTCTCTCAGGATAGCCCCGACGATAGCGAGGAGCCAATGCAACTTGGGGCGATATCCTCTCGTTCCCAGGAGAGGGAGAGGAGGTTCTCTGAGGGGCTATGCTTGTATTGTGGTAAGGCTGACCATTTGATTAAGCAATGCGAGGTTCGCATAAAGAAAGAAAAGAAAAAAAGGTCAGTAGGAGCAACACCCCCGTTCGTATTGCATTTTTATGGTCCGCAGGAGTTTTTTTTTTCTGGTAATTCCACCTATCGTGGTGATTCCATTGATTTTCAGGTCATGGTGGATTGTGGTTCTGCACTGAATTTGATTGATCAACAATTTCTAGACAAATATAAATTTGATTCTGAACCATTGTCATCTTCTTTCCCTGTTGTGGCAATTGATAACACTCCCCTAGAGCATGGGTGCATGTCTCGAAAGGTCACTGGGTTCCCGCTTACTGTCAATATGGAACATCAGGAGTGCATTGACTTTTTTGTACTGGATAAATTGCCTGTTCCAGTCGTTCTTGGTTTACCCTGGTTAAAAATGCATAATGATAAATGTTGTAATGTTCACATTGCTGCTGTTGTTAAGAAAGTGCTACCAGAAGCCCTTCAGGATTTTTGGAAGGTATTTTCAGAAGTTGAATCTCAAGCTCTACCACCCTATAAAGATTACGATTGAGCTATTGAGTTCGTCCCAGGTGCTACACTCCCTAAGAGTCGTTTATTTAATCTGACGATTCCCGAGAGGGAGGCCTTAAAGGAATACCTAAAGACTAGTTTGGCTGCAGGTCATATAAGACCCTCTAAGTCTCCTGTGGCGGTAGGATATTTTTTTGTCAAAAAGAAGGATGGGGGCCTTAGACCGTGTCTGGATTTTCGGGAGATTAATAAGATCACTGTGCGCAATCCTTACCCATTGCAGCTAATTCCCGATGTGTTTAACCAACTAACCGGAGCTAAGTGGTTCTCTAAAATTGACTTTCGTGGAGCATATAATTTGCTGCGGGTAAAGGAGTGCGATGAATGGAAGACAGCCTTTAATACCCCGTAGGGTCATTTTGAGTGTCTGGTGATGCCTTTTGGCCTTACTAATGTGGCTGCATTTTTTCAAAATTTCATTAATGACATTCTGAGGCCATTGATTGGTAGGAGTGTTATTGTTTATTTGGATGATATTTTGATCTATTCACCTGAACTGGAGTCGCATTGGCAGAGAGTCCGCGAAGTTCTTCAGATTTTGAGCTAAAACAACCTCTTTGCTAAATTGGAGAAGTGCGAGTTTTCGGTATAGAAAATGATTTTTTTGGGATACTTGGTCTGTAGTGATGGGTTTGAGATGGACCCGGTGAAGGTTCAGGTAGTACTGGATTGGCCTAGGCCTGAATGTTTAAAGTCTGTCCAAAGATTTTTAGGGTTTGACAATTATTATAGAAAACTCATAAACAATTTTTCTGTTATTGCTAAACCCATAACTGATCTCACCAAGAAGGCTTCTATAATAACTGAGTTCTATAATAAATGAGTCAGTGGAGGCTTTTGAGCATCTCAAGGACAGGTTTAGCTCTGCTCCTGTTTTGATCCAGACAGATGAGACCAAGCCTTTTCTGGTAGAGGTTGATGCCTCATCAGTAGGGGTGGGGGCAGTTCTGTCCCAGGAGGGAGAGGATGGGGTTCATCCCTGTGCTTTCTTTTCTAAAAAATTTTCAGACACTGAGCTCAACTATGATGTTGGGAACCGAGAGTTACTGGCTATTAAGCTCGCATTTGAGCATTGGCGTCATTTTTTGGAGGGGGCTAGACATCCGATACAGGTTTTTACTGATCATAAAAATCAGATTTATCTGGATGCTGCTAAACGTTTGAATGCCCGTCAAGCCAGGTGGGCACTGTTTTTTGCCCAGTTCCATTTCTTCGTAACATATATCCCTGGCACAAAGAATGTTAAAGCGGATGCTTTGTCTCGTAGTTACTCTCCAGCAGTTAATACTGAGAAGGAGGAATGTATTTTGCAGAGAGGGGTGGTGGTGGAAGCATTGGGTTCTGAGTTGGAGAATAACATCCTAGAAGCCCAGAATTCCGCACCAACAAACACTCCGTATGGTAAATTTATTTGTGCCCAAAGCCTTGAGGAGAGCTTTGTTTGCTGAATGTCATGAGTCTCGGTTGGCAGGTCATCCAGGGATTTCTGAAACTAGAAAGTCAATTAGTCGAAGTGCTGGTGGCCAGGGTGGCATAGAGAAATCATCAAGTGGGTGCGTCAGTGTATGGTGTGCGCTAGGTCGAAGGCCTCTCATGCCCCGTCTGCAGGATTGCTGTGCCCTTTGAAGGTTCCTAGCTCACCATGGACGCATCTTCCTATGGATTTTATCACCGAGCTGCCGATTGCTGAAGGTTTTTCTGTCATCTGGGTTGTTGTGGACCGTTTTAGTAAGATGTGTCATCTGGTCCCGTTCAATAAATTGCCCTAAGCCAAGACTTTAGCTAAGGCACTTGTGAAAGAGATTGTCAGGCTCCATGGTGTTCCCATGGACATTGTTTCCGACAGAAGATCACAGTTTGTGGCTCGCTTCTGGCTTGCTTTTTATGACAGATTAAAGGTTCATTTGTCATTTTCATCAGGATATCTTCCGGAGTCCAATGGACAGACTGAAAGGAAGAACCAGGACGTTGAGCAGTTTTTGAGATGTTTTGTAGCAGACAATCAGGAGATGTGGTCAGAATATCTACCAATAGCCGAGTTTGCTCTTAATAATAATACGTCTGCCTCGGCTGGGTGTTCTCCATTTTTTTGCTGTTCAGGGAGACATCCACCTTTCGGTCCATTTTCAAAGATTGGGGCAGCTGTGCCTGAGGAGGAGAGCTTTTCTGGAAGTTTGGAAGGGTTTGGACCAATGTTCGCCATAATTTGAAAGAGGTGAATAGGAGGTCTAAGAAATATTTTGACAGGAAAAGAAGGGAGGCTTTGTTCGCAGTTGGGGACAAGGTCTGGTTGTCCTCTAGGAATCTGTGTTTGAAGATCCCTTCTAAAAAACTGGGGCCTAAATTTGTAGGACCCTTCAAAGTGGTTTAGGTGGTCAACTCTGCAGCTATGAGATTAGACATACCCTCGTCCTGGAAAATTAATTCAGTTTTTCATGTATCTTTACTGAAGAAAGTTAACACGCCAGATAAGGAGGCAATGACGACTGTTCCTCCAATTGATGAGGATGGCGAGTTTGAGATTTCTCGCATATTGGTAGTAGAGAGAAACAGCCGCACTCAGAGTTGATTGTGAAGCAAAATAAGTTCCATTTATTACAACAAAAATATAAACAGGAGCCACAATTTGTGTGGTATGAAGTAGAACGGATAACAAATGATGAGATTAACGTTTCGACCGATAGCGGTCTTTTTCAAAACCTCACTGTGAAGCAAAAAACATACATGTAAATAACAGACAAATAACATATATGACTCACAAAACAGGCAAATATATACAGAAATATACAAAAATATACAAAAATATATACAAAAATGTCTACAGGATATAACTATATAGTCCCAAAGAAAAAACTAATATTATTAGTATTGTGAAGGGCACAAGCATATGTGTCAAAAGAGTAAAGACAATTAGAATATATTAGCTAAATATATGTGGATTACAGGGAATGCAAGGCGCGATATCCATATCGCTATGGTTAACTAGTATATCAATAGGTAAAATTAGAATAGAGATACAACCCCAAATTTTTGGATCTGACATTATGTAGTCCTATAGTCATATATGGGAAACACATGCTATAAAGCATATAGTTAAGGCAACACATTAGGTAAAAAAACACACAATCTGACATACTCATAGGAGACCAATGGACATACTTTCAGGAAAAACTGATCTGGTAGGTACATATATAACTGACCTTGAGATGCAGGGTATAAGGGAGGAAGTTTAGAAAGGAACAAAAAGTCCCGTGCAGGCTATATAAGGAAAAAATAAAGAGAAGAAAGGGATTACTCCTATAAGTTCAATACCATGGGGAGAGTCTGAACAATGGAAAATCAGGCAAAGTGTAAAAGTAATGGTCCGGTAATATAGCACAAACCTGTAGTAGGAAGCAGACAGGAGTGATCCGTTCAATGGCTGCAGTGTGTGTGGTGCCGGACGCTATGGCGCTTTAAATCGAGCGTCTGCGCTCAATATCCGGTCGCCTTCCCCCATGCCAGCAGTGAAAGGGAGGCATGACACGCAGGAGTGTGTCATGGTGGAGTGCGCATGCGCCAAGTTATGTTGCACGTCACGGAGATGGAAATACAGAGGGGAGGAGTAAAGTTTGTCAGGACATTGCGCGCATGTGCACTGCAGTGTGTGTAGGAAAGTGACGGTAATGGAGGAAGGGGGAGTGTCAGATCATGTACTATATGTGATGTATGTGCAGTATCAGTAAGAGGAAGGGGAAAATAGTAGCAGAGGGTAAGAGAGGAGTAAATGTGGAAGATAAAAGAGAGATAAAAAAAGCAGGTATTGAGTGGAACTAGATACAGTGGATAACACCTGAAAATGTGCAATGAAAGCAATAGTAGAGATAGAATGAAAAAATGAAAATGAAAGCAAAAAGAGGGGGGGGGGAAGGATGCGGACAATGCGAGAATAAAGTCAGTATCCCAGAGCAAGTATGAGAAAAAAAGAAAAAAGGAAAAAAAGAAAAAAAGGGGGGGGAGGGAGGAGACACAAAGTGTTTTTTTTGTAAATAGAAACAATGGTAAAGCATGTAAAAAAGAAGAGAAAATGGTAAATAATATGAAAAAAAGGGGGGGAAAGCTGAGAGATGAGAAAGAGAAAAACAATAAGAAAGGAAAAGAAATAAAAAGTGAATAGAAATTGAATAAAAACCAAAAGCGAAAAATAAACAATGAAAAATGAAAATTGAAAAAATGAAAACTGAAAACTGAAAAAATATGAAATATAGAAAAAAGTAAAAAATAATAAGAAAATTGAGAAATAAAGAAAAATAAAAATAAAGAAAAAATAAAAATTAGAAAATAAGAATATAAAAAAATTAAAAAATAAAAATTAAAAATAAAAAATAAAAAATAAAATATTGGAAAAACTTACCATCGAATAATTGAGGAAAAATTATATACAAATATAGCCCTGCGGAAACTACTGTTATAAGGAAACCCTGTTAGGAAATCTGGAAAACAAGAAAAACGGTTAAGGTACCTACAAGAAACAGTTAACCTAGAAATAAAACGTAACCTAGATCGTGAACAATATAATAGAATAGATACTTCAGCAAAAGGTAAGATCTATCTCCCTATTCAGGCCCCTTGGAGATAAAGTTTGTAATGTATGGATCCAGAAGGATTCCCGTTGTTTGAGGAGTTTTAATATGGTTGCCCCCCGTCTCGGTCTACTGACCTGCTCTATTACCTGGAAACGTAGCTGTGACACAGCATGGTTTGCTACGGAAAAATGATAAGGAACCGGAAGCCATGTTTTCTTTAACCTGATCGTCGATTTGTGGTTTGTGATTCTTTCTCTGATATGTTGTGTGGTTTCACCTATATATAGGAGGCCACATGGGCATTTAATAAGGTAGATTACAAAATTGGTGTCGCACGTAAAGAAACCATTAATTTTATATCTCTTTCCCGTGTATGGGTGGACAATGTCCTCAGATTTAATCACGTTTGCACAACATGCACCCCAGGCATGGGAATGTTCCTTTCCTTTGTGATCCAATGAATGTTTGTTTAGGTAATTTAGTGAAACTACCGATATCTGCACGGACTAGTTCATCTTTGAAATTCCTTGGTCTCCTTTTGCACATAAGAGCTGGTGCCTGAAAAGAGGGGATTTGAGGATATGATTCGGCTAGGCGGGGCCAATGCTTATTGATGGTCTTATAGATGATGTTCATTAGAGGGTGGTGTGTGTGGATGAAGGGGATCCGTTCAGGTTTAGGAGGTATATTGGTTGGGGGATCCCATGATAGGATTCTCTCTTTTTCTGTGGAAAGGATATTTTCGGATATTTTCATTAGATCACAAAGGAAAGGAACATTCCCATGCCTGGGGTGTGCATGTTGTGCAAACGTGATTAAATCTGAGGACATTGTCCACCCATACACGGGAAAGAGATATAAAATGAATGGTTTCTTTACGTGCGACACCAATTTTGTAATCTACCTTATTAAATGCCCATGTGGCCTCCTATATATAGGTGAAACCACACAACATATCAGAGAAAAAATCACAAACCACAAATCGACTATCAGGTTAAAGAAAACATGGCTTCCGGTTCCTTATCATTTTTCCGTAGCAAACCATGCTGTGTCACAGCTACGTTTCCAGGTAATAGAGCAGGTCAGTAGACCGAGACGGGGGGGCAACCATATTAAACTCCTCAAACAACGGGAATCCTTCTGGATCCATACATTACAAACTTTATCTCCAAGGGGCCTGAATAGGGAGATAGATCTTACCTTTTGCTGAAGTATCTATTCTATTATATTGTTCACGATCTAGGTTACGTTTTATTTCTAGGTTAACTGTTTCTTGTAGGTACCTTAACCGTTTTTCTTGTTTTCCAGATTTCCTAACAGGGTTTCCTTATAACAGTAGTTTCCGCAGGGCTATATTTGTATATAATTTTTCCTCAATTATTCGATGGTAAGTTTTTCCAATATTTTATTTTTTATTTTTTATTTTTTATTTTTAATTTTTATTTTTTAATTTTTTTATATTCTTATTTTCTAATTTTTATTTTTTCTTTATTTTTCTTTATTTCTCAATTTTCTTATTATTTTTTACTTTTTTCTATATTTCATATTTTTTCAGTTTTCAGTTTTCATTTTTTCAATTTTCATTTTTCATTGTTTATTTTTCGCTTTTGGTTTTTATTCAATTTCTATTCACTTTTTATTTCTTTTCCTTTCTTATTGTTTTTCTCTTTCTCATCTCTCAGCTTTCCCCCCCTTTTTTTCATATTATTTACCATTTTCTCTTCTTTTTTACATGCTTTACCATTGTTTCTATTTACAAAAAAAACACTTTGTGTCTCCTCCCTCCCCCCCCCTTTTTTCTTTTTTTCCTTTTTTCTTTTTTTCTTTTTTTCTCATACTTGCTCTGGGATACTGACTTTATTCTCGCATTGTCCGCATCCTTCCCCCCCCCTCTTTTTGCTTTCATTTTCATTTTTTCATTCTATCTCTACTATTGCTTTCATTGCACATTTTCAGGTGTTATCCACTGTATCTAGTTCCACTCAATACCTGCTTTTTTTATCTCTCTTTTATCTTCCACATTTACTCCTCTCTTACCCTCTGCTACTATTTTCCCCTTCCTCTTACTGATACTGCACATACATCACATATAGTACATGATCTGACACTCCCCCTTCCTCCATTACCGTCACTTTCCTACACACACTGCAGTGCACATGCGCGCAATGTCCTGACAAACTTTACTCCTCCCCTCTGTATTTCCATCTCCGTGACGTGCAACATAACTTGGCGCATGCGCACTCCACCATGACACACTCCTGCGTGTCATGCCTCCCTTTCACTGCTGGCATGGGGGAAGGCGACCGGATATTGAGCGCAGACGCTCGATTTAAAGCGCCATAGCGTCCGGCACCACACACACTGCAGCCATTGAACGGATCACTCCTGTCTGCTTCCTACTACAGGTTTGTGCTATATTACCGGACCATTACTTTTACACTTTGCCTCATTTTCCTTTGTTCAGACTCTCCCCATGGTATTGAACTTATAGGAGTAATCCCTTTCTTCTCTTTATTTTTTCCTTATATAGCCTGCACGGGACTTTTTGTTCCTTTCTAAACTTCCTCCCTTATACCCTGCATCTCAAGGTCAGTTATATATGTACCTACCAGATCAGTTTTTCCTGAAAGTATGTCCATTGGTCTCCTATGAGTATGTCAGATTGTGTGCTTTTTTACCTAATGTGTTGCCTTAACTATATGCTTTATAGCATGTGTTTCCCATATATGACTATAGGACTACATAATGTCAGATCCAAAAATTTGGGGTTGTATCTCTATTCTAATTTTACCTATTGATATACTAGTTAACCATAGCGATATGGATATCGCGCCTTGCATTCCCTGTAATCCACATATATTTAGCTAATATATTCTAATTGTCTTTACTCTTTTGACACATATGCTTGTGCCCTTCACAATACTAATAATATTAGTTTTTTCTTTGGGACTATATAGTTATATCCTGTAGACATTTTTGTATATATTTTTGTATATTTTTGTATATTTCTGTATATTTGCCTGTTTTGTGAGTCATATATGTTATTTGTCTGTTATTTACATGTATGTTTTTTGCTTCACAGTGAGGTTTTGAAAAAGACCGCTATCGGTCGAAACGTTAATCTCATCATTTGTTATCCGTTCTACTTCATACCACACAAATTGTGGCTCCTGTTTATATTTTTGTTGTAATAAATGGAACTTATTTTGCTTCACAATCAACTCTGAGTGCGGCTGTTTCTCTCTACTAGTGGTAACTTGGTTCAGCCAGCACCAACCATTGACTTAACAGTGTGCACATCATTTATCTTACTATCTCGCATATTGGTGGCACAGAGGAAGGTTGCAGTATCTCGTGTCCTGGAAGGGTTTCGGTCCCGAGGATAATTCCTGGGTGAAAGCTGAGGATGTCTCGACCTCAAGGCTGATTAAGGCTTTTCACAGGAGATTTCCGAATAAGGCTCGGCTAAGAGGATCCGGAGGATTCTCGTAAAAGGAGAGGTACTGTTCGAATCTATTCAGTTTGATCATCTGCCATCTTGTTGTGGTTTCTGGCTGCTGGTCTGCTTTCCCCTGGTGCTGGGCTTGTCATTGGTCAGGTGATTGTTTCACCCTTTATTACCCTGCGCCTTCCTCCCAGTCCTTGCTGTACACCAGTGTTAATCAGCTTGAGTTCTGGCTAGGAGCAGTGATTGCGTTGTGCTATACTTTGTGCAGTTCTGGGAACTCTAGTTCTGCTTGCTTAGTCTTTTTGTTTTTTCCTTTTGTTTCTGCAGTTTACTCTCTTTCTCTGCTAGGAGGTTACCAATGTTTTGTTCCCAGTCCTTAGATCTTTCAGGGATCCCTTTCCCCACCTTCAGGTCTTCGCTTGAGTCTAGACTAGGATCGTCGGTGGGTCTATTCGCAAGGAATAGGTCGCCCGCTCCATCGTAGGGATCGAGTCTGGTCCTAGTGCAGGGTCAGTTTCACCCTCCTCTCTATTCCTGAGATGCAGACCCATAACAGCCACAATTTGTAGCCGACAGATAGATTAGGCGACTGTTGATTTTGCTGGATTTGTGTTTTATTTGATGGTATACCCACACTACCTTATAAACCCCCAAATCTGACCCTATCTCAGCAGCAACTCTCCCTATCGTCGCTAATTCCGGAGCAGACTGTGACGAGCATGGCGGCTCCAGGTCTCTTATACACCTGATGACTCTGTGCGGCCAGCCAATCACTGTTATACCACAACAAAGATGGCTGCGGCATTACAGTGCATGGCAGACAATCCCTGCATGTTGATTGCAGGGCGTGCACCAGAACTCCCGCCAAGCAAACACGGAAATGTTCGGTTTTCTCCCAATCCCCTCATGCATTGTCCTCCCTCCTCCACTGCATCTAGCTCACTCTCTGATTTTGAACCAGTCACAGAAAAAGAAGTAATCAGGCTCCTTGCATCTTCTCACCCTACCACTTGCATCAGTGACCCCATTCCATCAAATTTCCTCCAGTCCCTTTCCCCTGCTGTCACCTCTCACCTAACCAAAATATTCAACCTCTCTCTCTTCCGGTATCTCTCCCTCCTCATTTAAGCATGCCATTATACATCCATTACTTAAAAAAAACATCCCTCGACCAAAACTGTGCCGCTAACTATAGACCTGTCTCTTATCTTCTCTTCATCGCTAGACTCCTGGAACGCCTGGTCCACACCCATCTTATCCGCTATCTCTCAGATAACTTCTCTTCTTGACCCTCTTCACTCTGGTTTACACTCTACTGAAACTGCCCTCACTAAAGTCTCTAATGATCTACTAACTGCTAAATCTAATGGTCATTACTCCATGCAAATTCTCTTGGATCTCTCTGCAGCATTCGACACTGTGGACCATCAGCTCCTCCTCACTATTCTACACTCCATCAGCCTCAAGGACACCGTTCTCTCCTGGTTCTCCTCCTATCTCTCTGACCGTTCCTTCACTGTATCTTTTGCTGGTTCCTCCTCCTCTCATCTTCCCCTTACTGTTGGGGTTCCTCAAGGATCAGTCCTAGGTCCCCTCGACTTCTCTTTGTATACCGCCCCTATTGGACAAACAATCAGTAGATTTGGTTTCCAGTACCATCTCTATGCTGATGACACCCAATTATACACTGTTTCTCCGGATATCACGCCTGCCTTTTTAGAAAACACCAGTGATTGTCTTACCGCTGTCTCCAACATCATGTCCTCCCTCTGTCTGAAACTGAATCTGTCAAAAACTGAACTCGTGTTTCCTCCCTCTACTACCCTACCTTTGCCGGACATTGACATCTCCGTGTGTGGTTCCACCATTACTCCTCAGCAACATGTCCGCTGTCTTGGGGTCATACTTGATTTCAATCTTTCATTCACCCCCCACATTCGATCACTGGCTTGCTCTTGTTATCTCCGGCTCAAAAACATTTCTAGAACTCGATCTTTTCTTACTTTCGACTCTGCAAAAACTCTGCTTCTCTTATTCATTTTCGTCTGGACTATTGTAACTCTCTACTAATCAGTCTCCTTCTCAGCAAACTCTCCCTTCTCCAACTGTCTTGAATGCTGCAACCAGGATCATATTCCTCACCAATCGTTATACCGATGCCTCTACCTTGTGCCAGTCATTACACTGGTTACCCATCCACTCCAGAATCCAGTACAAACTTATTACCCTCACCCACAAAGCACTCCATGACTCAGCACCACCCTACATCTCCTCCATGCCTTAGCCTACCATTCTACCCATGCCCTCTGTTCTGCTAATGACCTGAGGTAAGCATCCTCAATAATCAGAACCTCCCACTCCCGTCTTTTTAGACTTTTCACGTGCTGCGCCAATTCTTTGGAATGCACTACCCAGGTTAATCTGATTAATCCCAATCCCCACAGTTTTAAGCATGACCTAAAAATGCATTTGATTAGATTGGCCTACCGCCTTAACGCATTGACCTAACTATACCTGTGTGGCCCATTCAAAATTTTTTTACCATAATCAGGTTCCTCGCTTCATGTTCTCACCGCTTTATCCATTTAATTAGCCCTCTGTGTCTGTACTGTTACATACTTTGGCTATTAACTGGTTCATGCAGCATTACATGAACACCCGATTCTTACACTATGGCTGGTCCGTATAACGAATGCAATTGCTACCATCTACCTTTCGTGTCTCCCTTTTTCCTCATTGATTGTAAGCTTGTGAGCAGGGCCCTCATTCCTCTTAGTATCTATTTTGATCTGTGTTTATTGTTATGCTGTAATGTCTATTGTCTGTACAAGTCTCCTGTATAATGTAAAGTGCTGCGTAATATGTTGGTGCTATAGAAATAACATTATTATTATTTATTATTAATAATGTTTTGCTGTTAATTACTGTGATAGGGACGGAGCAGGAGGGACCGGATAGGTTCAGGGGACCTCATTTCTCTCTTCTCTGATATGTTAGATCATATCAGAGGAGAGAGAAATTAATTTTAAATCTGACTTTTTTATGTGATTGCCTTTGTTTAGTGAATAATGGTGACAAGGGACCATAAAAACCAGCCCAGATCATGTTCTCCAGAGTATCAGCTACCCCCAGTAGCTGAGAACTCAGAGATTTTCCAATGCTGGGGGTCGCTATACCCTTATTTCTCAGTGCCTTAAAAAGGGGTGCTGAGGACTAAGTACCTTTAACTGCCGCGTTTAAAAGGTGTATCGGCCGTCATTAAGGGGTTAACAGCCAATTGTTCTGATACATAAAACCATAGAAGTAGGTGTACTTAGTTTTTCTCATGACTCTAATGGCTGTTTGAAAGGGAATCTGTCTGAAGGTTTTTGCTATTTAATCTGAGAGGCTGAGACCCTGACTCCAGAGATATGTATTTACTGAGTTGCATGTTTTGTTGTTTCAATAAAATTTGTGTTTTATCAGCAGCAGATTATCACTACAGGACTAACTGTCTCATGCCTCCTAGTCAGCAACTTTATGTAATCCCACCACTCATTAGCAGCTTTCTGTCAATGTACAGTCTACACAGAAAGCTGCTTATCGGTGGTGTAGGTGGGGTTATACTGAGCTCAGCATTCAGGGCACTGAGCTACATCATATTGCTCTCAGATTATGAAGCAGAAATTCCTGGTGATAAATTCTTTCTAAGGAACTTGCAAGTAGAAAATATGCATATCTTTTTAAATAACTTGTCATTCCTTTTCTTATTATTTGCATTCATGTTATTTTAACTCTTTGAAATGATTGCTGATTGCTGAAATAACTCACTGCAGTACAGTGCCTATTAGGAGAACTGCAAGGTAAACCAATTGGCACCTCCTGTCCTGACCTTAATATATGGGATGCCAGCATGGTGAGAGAGGAAACTTCCTCTGCTTAAATGCTGCAATCACCATTGACAATAGCATCTAAGGGGTAATGTGAGTACTGGAGCCAGCTGCTACTAGCTCCTGAGACAGTACCATTATAACAACTTACATTTACAGTGCTGGAAAATAAAGGGTTGTTCCAATTCCAAAAAAATATATATTTTCTAAATATCTATTTTTACACCCTAAGCACCTTTGTAATTAGCTTTATTATTAAATACCCTACACATCTCCCCATCTTGGCTAACCCTTAAATGTGTGTTTCAACTTCTCATGATGTTTGGTTTTAGAGAAGTGTCAAGCAGGATGTAACAGGAGGCTGGGGCTGCACTCACTTCCCTGAAGCATCCATCACCCCTCCTGGAACAGGACATTACCAAGGAGTGACACTTCAGTTACTGTACTTTCTACAATTTCTTTCATTTTGCCTTCTGTCCTGGATCCATGGTGCTGATAGAAGTCGTCCCCGACAATGCACACTTTTTATGTGAAATGAGATGTCATCAGAGGGCAGTGATAGAAGCAGTGTGAGAGACCACAGTACTGTCCCACACTTCCTATCCCTGCCCTCAAACAAATTTTGTTCAGGGGCCAGAATGAGCTTCAGAGGCTGAATGAGTGATATAAGTGACGATTAGTTTGAGGACAGCAGTAGAAGCTGTGGGTTGGCCCTGGAGTGGATGCTGCACTCACCTCTCCCACAGAATTTATCAGCACCATAGATCCAGGGCGTGTTCTGAGAGGGGTGGTGCAAGAAACTAGTGAGTAACTTCAGCACTGCCCCCTGTGATATTCTGTTCCAGCAGCAGTGATAGACACTACAGGAAAGTGAGTGCAGCCCAGCCTCCTGTGATGACACATTTGAGACTCCTCTGAAACCAAACATCACAGGAAGTGAAGTAAAAAAAAAACACATTTAGAGATTAGCAGAATAGCGAAAAGTGTAGAGTGTTGAAATAGAGCAAATTTCAAAAGTGGTTAGGATGTAAAAGTGGATATTTATAAAGATCATTTATATATTGTACATATATATATATATTTATATATATGTATATATATATAATATATATATATAACAGTATAGACCAAAAGTTTGGACACACCTTCTCATTTAAAGATTTTTCTGTATTTTCATGACTATGAAATTTGTACATTCACACTGAAGGCATCAAAACTATGAATTAACACATGTGGAATTATATACTTAAAAAAAGTGTGAAACAACTGAAAATATGTCTTATATTCTAGGTTCTTCAAACTAGCCACCTTTTGCTTTGATGACTGCTTTGCACACTCTTGCCATTCTCTTGATGAGCTTCAAGAGGTAGTCACCGGAAATAGTCTTCCAACAACCTTGAAGGAGTTCCCAGAGTTGCTTAGCACTTGTTGGCCTTTTTGCCTTCACTCTGCGGTCCAGCTCACCCCAAACCATCTCGATTGGTTTCAGGTCTGGTGACTGTGGAGGCCAGGTCATCTGGCGTAGCACCCTATCACTCTCCTTCTTGGTCAAATAGCCCTTACACAGCCTGGAGGTGTGTTTGGGTCATTGTCCTGTTGAAAAATAAATGATGGTCTAACTAAACGCAACCAGATGGAATAGCATGCCGCTGCAAGATGCTGTGGTAGCCATGCTGGTTCAGTATGCCTTCAATTTTGAATAAATACCCAACAGTGTCACCAGCAAAGCACCCCCACACCATCACACCTCCTTCTCCATGCTTCACGGTGGGAACCAGGCATGTAGAGTCCATCCGTTCACCTTTTCTGCATCGCACAAAGACACGGTGGTTGGAACCAAAGATCTCAAATTTGGACTCATCAGACCAAAGCACAGATTTCCACTGGTCTAATGTCCATTCCTTGTGTTCTTTAGCCCAAACAAATCTCTTCTGCTTGTTGCCAGTCCTTAGCAGTGGTTTCCTAGCAGCTATTTTATCATGAAGGCCTGCTGCACAAAGTCTCCTCTTAATAGTTGTTGTAGAGATGTGTCTGCTGCTAGAACTCTGTGTGGCATTGACCTGGTCTCTAATCTGAGCTGCTGTAAACCTGCAATTTCTGAGGCTGGTGATAAACTTATCCTCAGAAGCAGAGGTGACTCTTGGTCTTCCTTTCCTGGGGCGGTCTTCATGTGAGCCAGTTTCTTTGTAGCACTTGGTTTTTGCAACTGCACTTGGGGACACTTTCAAAGTTTTCCCAATTTTTCAGACTGACTGACCTTCATTTCTTAAAGTAATGATGGCCACTCGTTTTTCTTCACTTTGCTGCTTTTTTCTTGCCATAATACAAATTCTAACAGTCTGTTCAGTAGGACTATCAGCTGTGTATCCACCAGACTTCTGCACAACAAAACTGATGGTCCCAACCCCATTTATAAGGCAAGAAATCACACTTATTAAACGTGACAGAGCACACCTGTGAAGTGAAAACCAATTCCAGTGACTACCTCTTGAAGCTCATCAAGAGAATGCCAAGAGTGTACAAGGCAGTAATCAAAGCAAAAGGTGGCTACTTTGCAGAACCTAGAATATAAGACATATTTTCAGTTGTTTCACACTTTTTTGTTAAGTCTATAATTCCACATGTGTTAATTCATAGTTTTGATGCCTTCAGTGAGAATGTACAATTTTCATAGTCGTGAAAATACAGAAAAATCTTTAAATGAGAAGGTGTGTCCAAACTTTTGGGCTGTACTGTGTATATATATATATATATATATATAAATATATATATAATACACACACACATCTCATAGCTTACATCTTGTAACTGAAGCTATATGGGTTATGTGCGAGAGTGAAAATAAATAACATTACATTCAAATTATAGCATCTTCTATTGTTGCCCTGAATACGTTCTACCAAGTAGATGTCTACAAAGAGAATCAGTACTTTCCATAAACCATTATGTAATAATATTTTTACATTCTATTACACTTTTGTATAGATGAAGTTATGACTGAAATTAATACTTTGACATGTTTATTGGTTGATGTATTAATACAGTTTAAATATATTTCCTTAAAGTGCTAAATTAGGGGTCAAAGTTCATTGGTCTGCTTCTTCAGATATTGGCACCCCACTCTCACTCCTAGGAGCCTTAACCAATTAAGTCAATGAGGGTGCTCAATTGCTATATGCCGATTCCTAAGATTTTACGCATACTTATGAATTAAACCTTCATTGCAAACAAAGTTCTGACCCCTGTGATTCCTTACAAATAATTATACTATGCAATAAAATAATATGCATGAGTTGTAATTTTTTTCTTATTGAAATGATTGATAGTTTGTTGCTGTTGATATGAATGAGCGTTTTCTTTCTACTCCTATTTAGCACATGAACCCCTCCCGCGTGCTGAAGTCTTCGAGGAGAGAGTAGCATGCTCACTCATTAGGAGATGACAATGATGTGTAGTGAATCGAGACAGCTGTAAGTGTGGCCGCACTTTCTCTCCTTCTCCATTTACTCAGCACAACAAAAGTTCATGTGTGTTCATTTACACCACATTACACAGAATTACATTGCAATTCCTCTGCTCGGGGTGATTCCTTCAAAAAGTATTTTAGGTACTTAACATAACAATGTAAGCAAATGATCCCTGTCCTTTGTTGCGAAGAGCCTGCACTGTGAAGAGGAGACCTTTAAATACTGCACACAACGCCAGACAAAAAATATAAGGGTCACTAAATTGCAGCTGCTACTTCACTTTATCAAAAGGCTAGGAATTAAAGAAAAATATTGGATTTGTAATCTTGGGAAAATATATGGTTCTGGGTTTGAGATTTGTGGTGAATTCAGGATTTATATAGCTGCATTTCTCACTGTCAGACAAAAAAAGAGCTCTTTTCAAGTATGTCATTTCCTGCGCTGAGCTATTGAATTAACATAGTCCTATACATTGACCTGTTATGCTCGCCTGTTAACTCCAAAGAGATGGCCTCATTGGTGGAAGCGCAACAGAGTTAAAGTGTATTGGAAAACTCCCAAATATCCCCCGCAAGTGGACCCCATTCAGAATCAGGAAGCGTGTGATGAGTGAAGTGGTTTTGAATATCGCCTTTAGATTCCATGCTGCTTCAAGGCCAACCCCGAACATGGCAACTCTTATTTCTTTACACAGTACCTCTTCACTCTCAATTTAACCCAAAAATCTGATGAACCCATTACGGCAAACTTGATTTCATGGAACAAGGCGTAGATATAGTTACAAATGATCAATCACCAGCCGGGAGGCAAAGCAGCACAGCATTAACACTTCACACCATTTTGGTCCACTTGCTCAAGCATAAGATCGTCAAGCATATTTAATGCGCAGTTTAAAGGCAGGAATGAGTCATGTTGTATTTAAAAACGGGGACTGAACATTGTTTTTTTTTTCCTACATAGATGTAATTGAATGTGAGGCTTCTGTCAAATTAACAAAAAAATTAAATGAAAGAAAAAATCATCTAAGAATTGAAAAAAATTCAGAATTAAAGCATTTACAGCAATTGTCACAACTCATTCCTCCAATCAAATTATTGAATGTTTGATTGCAAGGCAACGTGTGAATTAACCTTTTGTTTGGAGGCCTTGTAACACTGCAAACCCCACAGGCACCCGTCGTCAATTTAATAGAATCATCGAAGAAGGAAAACAGCTGTGAAAGATTGCTTTAAATACGGCGACCGTGTACTTGTCATTCTGCTCAATGGTGGAAAATCCAAATTTAGATAGGCATCAGTATTTAAGGAAATGACTGCTAAAGCTCCTCTTGTAGGCACCTAAGGGACAATAACGTTTGAGCATGTAAACAAAAATACACAGCAGATGTTGGATTAGTGCGGAATACAAAAAAAGACACAATGTTTTACTATTATCTTTTGAAATAGAAATCTATTGATCAGAATCACATGTTGTATGGAGCTCAATGCTCCGCACCATTCCTACCTTCTGGACAGGGTTCAAAACCAGTTGTTTTTTTTCTGCGGCTAAGTTTGCTTGTCAATCAGTATACAAAACATGCGAGACAAAAAGACAAAGACAGATGGTGGGTTATTAACTTGTAAAACAGAACATTGCTCACAGATTAGAGCTCTGTTTACTCAATATTCAACATTTCTTTACAGTCGGAGACAATTAGAATAAGACAGGATTTTGACAGGAGGAGCCAAGAACTGCTATCTCTTTTACGGTGAGCTTCAGTATAATATCTAACAATATATGACTATCCTAAGGTGCCCGTACACATTAGACTAGGTTTGGTAAAAAAAGGGAGAATTTCAACTGTAGCAAATGTTTGTCGGGGGAATTTCACAATCCATGATTGATTTATCTTAATGATGGCACATGGTCATGACCTAGAAATCTAGAGGCGCTCCCTGTGTAACACTATGGGCAACTGGTGAGGGTGAGTTGGAGGATTGGTCGCCCACTTGATCACGTTGTTTGCGGCAAAACTAGATAAGGAGTGATGTGTAATCCAATCGTTGGCTGCTGCTCTCGCCACTGTGCTCACACCAAATGGAGAGTGGACATAACAAGTAAAGGAGAGAAGAGTGAGGTGGATCCTGGGTGCTGCCATTGACAAAGGTTAATCTAGGTAGTAAGTATAAAAAAACTTTCTATTTATGGCAACGCATTTTGGAGTAGAACCTACTCCTCCTCAGGCCCCTTCTCTTGAGGACACCTGAGCAAAGAGTAGGTTCTGCTCTGAAACGCGTTGCAGTAAATTTGAAGTTTTCTATACTACCATCCGGTAATATACTTTGTCAACTGCAGGGCCCAGGATCCACCGCACTCCTTTCTGCACTCCTTTCATGAATAATTCTTCTTTTGTGCGAAAATCACTTTTACTTCTATAATGACAATCACTTCATGCAAAATATATCAGCTAATTCTATCCCGGTGTAATCTAAAATTACACATTAACGACAGTCTGGCTGCTTTGAACGACTTTAAAAGCCAATATCAACTAAAATGTGTATGACGATGGAGCAAGTGTGCCAACATGCCCAAGTTCTCCCTCTGAGGGAGATCGCAACCAATTTGAGAGACCCCTTTGGTGCATGCTTCTAAGCCTCTCCCAATAAAGACCACAAATTATAAGCCAAACATGCATCTTTATGGGGCATTTTAGTAGAATAGCTGTCAGTCAAAGGTTTGGACAACTGGTACTTTGGGTTTTCCTCCACCTTCGGTGACCACCAGCACTGCTAGCGTTGTAACGTATATACGAGTATCATCAAAGGCATATTTGACATCCAGAACTAGACAGGATGGGAGATAACCACCTTGGCAAAATTAATTAGGTGAATTATTTTAAGTACTTATAAAAATATAACACATGCTAAATTCCATACGGCCTTCTGCTCTAAGTAATTTTCAAAGAAATATTATATTTACATAAAAGATAAAAAATTAATAATTCCAGAAGAGTATCTGTATACCAATGCCTGTGTTTTTCTGAGACTGTAATAACTTGTTTAATTTGCCTTATACAGATAACAGAATATTATTGTTGCAGAAGTTTGGCAACCCTGCAGGTTTCCAGAAGGTCATATGATTTTATCTATTTACTTCCCTATAATACCTTCAAGCATAGTCTAAGTGTCAGGTTTCTGACTCCTCCAGCCTTCATGCCATGTGATAGTAGGGGCTCCACAAAACAGAGTTTACGACAGGGCTCAAGAAATTCCAATGACAGTGGAATATGGCTGAAATTAAAAAAAAAAGTGCATGAAGCCATGTGAAATAATAATTTATTTCACTGCAGTTTATAATAAGGTGCATCCTACACTAGAGTAACACAATGACACTTATAAAGACCCCATAGGCTGAATTCACACACACAGCTTGACACATGTTATTGCCATTTTAAGTGGCACGTTTTTGGTTCAAATAATGTTATTTTTTTCTAAATAGCAGCAAAATATTTGACTATGGGCAGAAATTTAGTTTCTGCAGCAGAAAAATCTGCTCTATATACTATATAGAGTGTTGGCAGGAAAAATGTTGTGCAAAATATGTTTGCTTTTTTCTTGCCTCTACGTGCGTTTTTTATTCATTTTAACTAGTGTTTTTTTCCCATTTCATTTTCAAAAATGCTAAAACAATTGCTCAAAAAACTCTGATGCTTCAACTCTGCAAGGAAAAGATACTCGACATTTGCAGGAGATTTCAGAAATCTGCATTTACTTTGCTGGTATTGTAAAATTCTGCATTTTTTTTTCCATGTTAAAAACGTGCGGCAAAAACACAACTTCCCATTTTCGGAGCAATTCCAGCTGTCCGCATGACCCGTCTTGCTGCTCTTTGAGCAGATTGTGTGGTTCACATACAATATTATATTTTGGGTGTATTGTAAATAGAGTATTCGTATTTATAGAGGTTTAGGAGGACTCTGGTTACAAGTAGATTTGAGCGAATTTGTTCGGATTCCATCATCGAATCTGAATTTGCCATATTCGTGCCATATTGTTACCCTATTCATGCCAAATGTTTGTCTTATGATCGCTTCTGAACATATTTGGCCATTTCTTCTCCCGTTGACTCTAATGACGTTTGGCTGTGTTCGATGAATATTGCAAAAACAATATTCGCTGCCGATCACAATTGAAACTGAATCCGAACAAATTCGCTCAACTCTAGTTACGAGTCCAAAAGGTGACAAGTTTATGAATTTTGATATTTCATGGTTAATTTTCATGGATAACTTTTTATAGTAGAAAGCATCCTCTTTATCCATAATTATATCGGGCTCGTTGAAAGGTAACTGGATTTGGGGCTCTACCTGAATGCACAATTTCCTGTCTTCTTCCAATTTCAGGTTCATTTTTTTTTCTAACTGCTCTTGGAAAGGGAGAAGGGACTACTCTGCTTTGAGGACAATGCAAGTAAATTTCAGCAGGGTTTGTTCCAACTCATCTGTGATAAATGAGAAGATAAGGCAATCAGTGCACAACATGACACTGTGTTCAGTTAGTTAGAGACTCTTCTGAACTATTCAGGTGTGTTCACACTGCTCAAGAGCCTGACATAGGGGGTATCTCAATATAAATGCTTCGTTCGATGACGGTCACAATTACTGGAGCGCTCTGGTTTCCTGATACATCTCACAGGTCATCTATTATTGAAATGACAGATCGCTCCTCTTTGCATGCTAAGATGCGGATTTTAACCTTGAAAAAAAATTAATTTTATTTCATATTGATTGTATTTTCTTTTGTGTAGAGTCCCCGTGCTTGGCAAGCGCTTGCAGACCTGCATCCTTACAAAGACTCGCATGACTCCCAAGGGCAGAGGCTTAACCCAACAGGAGTTACATTCAAGGGGTTTTAAGATACAGTCAAAATCTTCCAGGAGTTGCTGCAAAAAGGTGAGGAATTCTAACATTATTTATTATTATTTGTATCAAATCAATGATTGCACAATGTGATGAAGAGGAGTGACGTGGGCTGCCATTAGGATGCCGCTACGCAGTGCTGTAGAGTCAATGCTAATTGTATGTGTCTGTTGTGGGACGGCATGTCTCCTGCGACTTACTGTGCAGCAGTTCTACTGCTTTTTTACTGGATGATACATCCAATACTATGGAAAAAAAACTGAAATAAGACTATTTTTTCTTAATTTGCACAATGAATCATTAAAACGCGAAACATTCTCTTTTTTATCACTTTGATTTAACACTTTATTATAAAATAGGAACATTATTAGGGCCGTTTCCAATTAGTGGTAAAGATAATTTTGGGGTTCTTGTAGTATAGTAAGAGGTCTATGAATCGGAATTACAGGTAATGTCTCACTGTGTGGCTGCAGCAGACGGATGGAGTCACAGTCCGCGAGGGTTCAGCAATTACTTAGAAGAGCGAGGTGTGCTATGTGGACGGGTTTATTTTATTAGGAAATATATAAAGCAGAGCTTAGTTTGCCCAGTCTGCATTGTTAGAGCACTCTGTGCACTAGGTGAAGATGATACAGTAGAATTAGCTAGAATCTTATGTAGAACCAGCCCATAATGATGTCTTGAAGAATTTTGAAAAATAACAAACTCTGCCCAAAAAAGTTTGGGACTGTCTCTTGTGGCAAGAATAATACTGTACTTCTATTGTACATGCAACCTCTGCGGGAGTTACTGTGAATTGTTGGGAAGAGTCAATGCTTCATGGGAAAAAGTATGCAAATTAAGTCTCATCCAGAAGGAAAAACTCTCTGTTCCCGCCTCCTATTACTCAATGACATGTGGAGTAGCTTTCAGCTACCTATAATCGGTTGCACCAGACAGGGCTTTTCCTACCAGAGGAGAGCGAATTTGCATATGTAATTCAACCTAAAATCTTATTTGGCAGAAAATTAGTGCTATCATTGAAACAAATCTAGAATAGAAGACATGTCAACCAGTGTTGCGAAACATTAATACTGGGGGCCCACTTTACAGCTGCATGTAAATATTACCTGACCCTTCCTCGCAATTTCCCATCCGACACCTTCTCCATACACTTAAATGACAAAGTGCCTGAGTTTATATTTTTTTTTTGTAGTTTTCCAATTGACTGTTAACAGTGTCACATTTTGCAATTAAACAGCTGTTGTAATTATGATTACACTCTGATGTAATTACGCTCTGATGTTAGCATGCGCCGCATCAGCTGGAGCTAGATCGGTATGGAGCAAGCCAGCAGAGCGCTGTACATTGTGCAGTGGTTGTTCAGGGGTACTGCAGCTCAGCTCCCATTTACTATAATAGGACACCAGGTACACGATGCACAGACCAGTGCTGTGCTTGCTCCATGCACTCTGTACTTCCATGCTGCCGACAAACCTGGTAACCATTGACCAATGTGGGTGTCAGATGCTGGACCCACCCATCAGATATTGATGCACTATCCTAAGGATAGTCCTGGACAACCACTTGTATTGTAGACAATACAAAGACCTTGCAAGATGATTGGTGTGGATGGGTCTTGGTGGTGATACTGAGAACACAGAGCATGAGGATGGTGAATACTGAATGTTGGGGTCCACCTGGGGATTTCCCTGTTCTTCTGCCGTCCAGTCCAAGCTTGATCCCAACTAACAAATTATGGAGGATCCGGTGTTAAATAGATTGTGGACCAAATACATTCATAGAAGAATTAGTCCATATTTAGGTGAGAGCTTTTCAAATTTTGTTTTCAAGGAGTTGTGGTGTAACGGTGGGTGACCTTGTCACTTAATAATGTCTAAATAATAATGACTGCACCTGAACAAAGGTATATTTCATGTCAACTGATACATGGGCAAATAATGAAAAATTCATTATAAAGGATGGGATATGTGGTGGTTGCCTTTATGGGGCGCTAGAGAAATAGTTTTCATCTTCCTGGGAGAGAGCTATGTTGGAACCAGCACACTCAAAGAACATTATTGAATTTTGCCTTTTAAAGAGGATCTGTAAGGAAGATTTTGCTATTTAATCTGAGAACAACATAATGTAGGAGTTGAGACCCTCATTCCAGGGATGTGTCACTTGCTCGTCAGCTGTTGTAGTTTTAATACAATCAGTGTTTTATCAGCAGGTGATTCTCACCAGAGGACTATGTGTTGCATGTCAACCAGTCAAGCTAATCTTTGTAACCCCGCCCCCACCACTGAATGGCAGCTTGCTGTCAATGCAGAGTGTACACAGGAAGCTGCCAATCAGAGGTGTGGATGGGGTTATACAGAGCTCAGTATTCAAAGCTCTGCTACATCTATAACAGAGAAAACACGTATTCTATCAAACTAAAACATGTAGTCCAGTAAGTGACACATCACTGGAACCTGGATTCTGTCCCTACATTATGCTGCTCTCAGATTCCATAGCAAACACTTGCTGACAAACTCCCTTTAAGGGGGCATCATATAGGTGAAGGGGGCATTGTATAACCTCTTTACCACCTTGGGATTTTTCATTTCTGCGTTTTTGCTTGTTGCGCCCCTTTTTCTAAGAGAAATATTTTTTTTTATTTTTCTGTCAATTTGACCATGTGAGGGCTTGATTTTTGTGGGACGAGTTGCACTTTTGAATGACACCATTTGTTTTATTTATTTTACCATGTCGTGTACTAGAAAACAGGAAAAAAAAATTCCAAATGCTGTGAAATTGCTAAAAAAGGGTAATCCACAAATTTTTTTTGTTTTTTTATTTACCATGTTCACCAAATGCTACAACTGAGCTGCCATTGTGATTCTCCAGATCACTATTGTTTGTAGATGTCAAACAAATCTCGGTTCCTTCCTTATTTAATTGGTGAAAAAGAATGTCAAATTTGTGAATAAAAAAAAAAGTTGCCTTTTTAGGGGACTTGTAGAGTCTCCATTTTTTGGGATCTGGACCTGGATGAGGGCTTATTTTTTGTTCATAAATAGAAAAAAAACGGGCTTCAGCCCTAGCCAGCTCACTACCTGCCACAGGTACTCGGAACTCCGTCCGGACTTGACGTAGCAGCAGCAGCAGAAGTAAAGAGTGGCGTTCCAGCTCCTTGAAATGATTCTTTATTGAAGATAAGTTAAAGTATATAAGGCAGAAAAATCCTCATTGTGATGTGGATGTGCACATAGGGTACTGGCAGTACAGCAACACGTTTCGATCTTAAAAAGATCTTTATCACAGAATCATTTTAAAGAGCTGGAACGCTACTCGTCTTTACTTATTTTTTGTTCGCCGAGTTGACATTTTTATTGATACCATTTTACGGTACATATGATGTTTCGCCTTTTTTACTCAAAAAAGAGTAATTCCTGCATTTTTTTCTGGTTATGCCGATTACCAATTGGATTTATTCTTTTTATATCTTGACAGATCAGGCGTTTCTGTATACGGCGATACCAAATAGGTGTATCTTTATTGTTTTATTTTTGAATGGGGCAAAGGGGGTGAGTTGAACTTTTATAGATTTTTTTTATTTTTGTTATATTTTTTAAAAACATTTTTACTTTGCTTTTTACTTGCTTCAATAGTTTCCATAGTAGACTAGAAGCTGCGATCTTCTGAGCTACACACAGCAGGTCTTCAGCCCTGATCTGTGTAGCAGAAATGCTCATCTGCTATGAACACCGACCACTGGGCAGCGCTCATAGCAGATCGGCAATGACAACCACAGGGGTCTCCTGTAGACCCCGGGTTGTCAAGTCAACCCATTTTTGCCTCGTGCCTGAAAACACGCGGGTTCAGGGCCAGAGCCTGCATCAAAGAGGGTGAGGTGACCTATGATGTACCTATATGTCATAAGTCATAAAGGGGTTAAAAATTTCAATGTGTGACAAATATTTAACCCCTTAGTGCATATACACAAAACTGTATGTGCATAAACACTGTTGTTTAACCATTTAGATGCCACCGTCAATCAAATCACTGGGGCATTTAAATAGAGTGATTGCTGGTGTGCACACTCCCCAGCTTCCAATGCCCCCCGCAATGAGATCGCTGGTAGCCATTGGGTTGCCTGCTAAAACCCCTCACAGCTGCTATCCTGGTCCTCCTATGAAGCCGGCATATGGGTGGCATTTACACTAGGGACAGCAATACTTTTCTATCCCAGTATATCAAACAAGTGATCAAACCCAAGGCAACTAGAAAATAAGTAAAAGTTAAGAGTGTAAAAAAAAAAAGTTTAAATGAAATAGAAACAAAAAAAATAAAATGTCAATCAACCATCTTTACTCCCTTTATCCAGTTTAAAAATAAAGAAATAAACCATAAAAAATGTTTTTATGATATTTTTACATTTGTAAAAATCCAATCTATTAAATAATAAAAGTAATTAACCTGTATGGTAAATGGTGTAAATAGAAAATTACTTAAACACCAGAATTGTTGCTTTTTGTTTGCAGCATAGCTCACAAAATGCAAAAAAAACAATGTCATCTGTAGCACGAAAAGGTATCAGTAAAAAAAACATCAGGTCGCTGTGCAAAAAACAAGTCAATAGACAGTTCCATTACTGGAAAAATAAAAAAGTTACGGGTCTCGTAAAATTGCAACAAAAAATTAATTTTTTTACAAAGTTTAAAGGCAAAATTAAAATAAAAACTACACAAGTTTGGGGTTGTCTTCTTCATACTGACCAGAAAAATGATATTGTTTTGTCATTTTTACCATACAAAGAATGTTGTGACAAGTAAACCTAAAGAAACGAAGATGAAATTGCATTGCTCTCTGATACAAATGCCTGATGAAGGGTTTTTTCCGAATTGTTGCTTAAAAATAATAGAAAGACATGTAATGTTTTATTCAGATCTGGAAAAATGAGGAAAACACTTGAGGCAAAGCCAAAACTATTGGCGTGCTCATATTTCCACATATGTATTGAGGTTTGGCTGAGAAGTGGTCGCCCCCCTGAACATGCACCCTGTACTACTGACTGTAAAGGACTTGTGCTGCTTCATTTCCTGATTTGCAAACCTGGGAAAGAAAGAACATTTTTGAAAATGTCATACACATTTAATAGCCAAAGAACTTGGAGCGGTGTTCATACTGTAAATCTGCTTTACAATGCTATGAATGTTTGCAGTTCATAGAAGAACTCTGTGCAGGCAACTTAATTTTCCCAGATTACCATATTTATCTGTCTTTCCTATATGCAACACTGCATTAGTGTCACTCCTTGAAAGCACATTATTCCATCTGGTTGCGTGATTTAATGCACGTGTAACAATACCTATCTTGCATATAGTCTTGACTTTAAATAATGTAAATCTCAAGGTTTTTTTCTGGCAAATGAAGAATTTGCAAACATGCCATAATCAGTAGTTGCCAACCAGCAGTAATTAGTAAAAGGGTAATACAAGAAAAGGCTGGACACTGCTAGTTATAATTGAGTAGGAGAAATTCCAAACAGACTCAATGGTTAAGGCCGGGGTCACACTGGCGACAAAATCGGACAACTGCAATGCGATGAAATATCGCATTGCAGTCGGACATATGTTAATCTATGTAGCAGCTCCCAGTATCCAATTTTTTGTCGTCCGTTTTAAATGTCCGAGTGCAATCGCAGCATGCTGCGATTGTCACCAATTGTGGGTCGACTATCGCCAATGCAAGTCTATGGGTGCGATGAAAAATCAGATTACAAACGGACCGCACGTGTGACTTAAATCGCACCGGTGTCCTTTACAAAAGCCGGTAATTCATCCCCGGCTATACTGTAAAAGCACACCGACCACCGACAGCTTTAATAAAGAATGGAATCAATACATATACACACATAGAATACATAAATATATGTCATTGTGACATATATATATACATATATTTATAGTTCATACACGTCTACATACTGTAATAGCCGCTAATTCAATTGCCGGCTTTTGTGAATTTACAGAACCCGACATGAAATGACACATGGTTTACATACAGTTAACCATGTCATTTCATGTAGTTTGATATATGGTTTTCACTAACAATTACATGAGTGTATGTGTGTGAAATTTCACACATGTAGGGGTTAATTAAAGGTGTAAATTCGTTGAAAAAAAATGCGTGGGCTCCCGCTGTATTTTCTCCACCAGACAGACAAAGCAAGCGAGTGGGGGCAAATAATAATAGCCCAGGGAGGGTGAATTTATTTTGTGCCCCCCCGGCTACTAACATCTGCCCCCAGACACCCCAGAAAAGGCAAATCTATAATTAGATTCGCCCTTTCTGGCACTTTGCCCGTCTATTCCCATTGCCCTGTAGCGGTGGCGAATGGGTTAATAATGGGTTAAAGCCACCTTGCTATTGAAAGGTCACTTTAAGCCAGGTTAATAATTGAGAGCTGTCAATTAGACAACTATCAATTATTAAACCTATTGTATGAAAGAAAAAAAACACACACATTAATTATTAATCCTTTTAATTAAATAAAGACACAGTTTTGGACCATAAATTATTGTTCAGCTGTAATCCCCTGAATGAATCAGTTCTTCTCCCGGTGACAGGAGAGGAAGTGATTAGTGTGTGAAGCTTAATTGATTGCTTCCCATTTTCACTTCAGGTCAGGTCAGGGTGACCTGACCTGAAGTGAAAGTGGGAAGAAATCAAGAAGTGTATGAACTATAAATATATGTATATACAGTTAGGTCCATAAATATTTGGACAGAGACAACATTTATCTAATTTTGGTTCTAGACATTACCACAATGAATTTGAAACAAAACAAATCAGATGCAGTTGAAGTTCAGACTTTCAGCTTTCATTTGAGGGTAACCACATTAAAATTGGATGAAGGGTTTAGGAGTTTCAGCTCCTTAACATGTGCCACCCTGTTTTTAAAGGGACCAAAAGTAATTGGACAAATGACTCCAAGGCTATTTCATGGACAGGTGTGGGCAATCCCTTCATTATATCATTCTCAATTAAGCAGATAAAAGGGCTGGTGTTGATTTGAGGTGTGGTGTTTGCATTTGGAAGGTTTAGCTGTGAAGGAAACATGCGGTCAAAGGAGCTCTCCATGCAGGTGAAACAAGCTATCCTTAAGCTGCAAAAAACAGAAAAAACCCATCCGAGAAATTGCTACAACTTTAGGAGTGGCAAAATCTACAGTTTGGTACATTCTGAGAAAGAAAGAAAGCACTGGTGAACTCATCAATGCAAAAAGACCTGGGCACCCACGGAAGACAACAGTGGTGGATGATCGCAGAATACTCTCCATGGTGAAGAGAAACCCCTTCACAACAGCCAACCAAGTGAACAACACTCTCCAGGAGGTAGGGATATCAATATCCAAATCTACCATAAAGAGAAGACTGCATGAAATTAAAT
>JARQOD010000010.1:108504318-108594658 GCA_033576555.1 Oophaga sylvatica | reverse complement strand
ACAGTATGTAAAAACAGGAGGTCAATTTTCACTGCAAGAGTCATCACTGCAAAAGTCCCTGGCAGGAGGGAGGGTCAGGAGTAGTGTTGAGCATTCCGATACCACAAATATCAGTTATCAGCCGATATTCGCTGTATCGGAATTCCGACTCTGAGTTCCGATATTTTTTGCATATCGGATACTGGAATCGGAATTTTCCTGTAAAGTCTATGGGGAGTTCCTGTCACGCGGTCTTATGATATGTGTACGATGTCAGTAAACTATTCTTAAAAGAACAACACTCTATACAACATATAGATTTGCAACATCAGCATGTAAATATAGAATAGATTTACCTGACACGATATCCTTGAACTCAGGGTTAATCTTGAGGACTTGATACACTGTCACAGGAAAGAGGAGGACCGGGGGTCTAACCTGACCCTAAACTGGGGTCCTAACTAATCCCTCACCTTGGAGGTACTGATAATGGTTCAGAGGTCCAAGTCTCCAGCCTAACCCTGTCTCCTATCAGTCCCTGAACCCTGTAATCAGTCCTAAGAAGGATTCTGATTACCACCAAAGGGATATGGGCCGATCTCTGCCAAATACACAGAATAGACATACAAGACAGACTGGAGAAAACACAGACTTGCACACACACTCAAACACAGAAGGAACACAAATGATCTGGGAAATTAAACTCTAAGCAAGGTGAGCTCAAAACAACTAAGGAGCTCTTTAACTTAAGTCTATACAGATACAATCCTATCTGTGGTCTGCATGAAGAATTTCACTGGCAACTCCCAAAACAGACCACCAGAGATTTAAAGGAAACCAATCAACAAATAATTAATTGCAGCCGGGAGAAACTGCACCCAGTCCCAGAACTGAGCACAGACAGAATTAACTCCCTAACTGCCAAACACAAAGAAACAGCAACTCAGCTGTGAGAAGTCAGAATGTGCAACCGCGACGATCTTCGTGGCGATGCACACATGACAGTACCCCCCCTTCTACGAGGGGCCTCCGGACCCTCAGGGCCAGGTTTGCCCGGGTGAGTTCTGTGGAAGGTCCGCACCAAACGATCTGCGTTAATGTCAGACGCAGGAACCCACGTCCTCTCCTCTGGACCATACCCCTTCCAATGAACCAAGTACTGAAGGGACCGGCGATTCAGACGTGAGTCAATGATCTTTGACACTTGAAACTCCAAGTTACCATTGACCACCACTGGAGGAGGAGGTAGAGGTGATGGTATGACTGGTGCCACGTACCTCTTAAGTAATGACTTGTGGAACACATTGTGGATTTTAAACGTAGGAGGGAGGTCCAGACGAAATGCCACAGGATTAATTATGGAACTGATCCTGTACGGCCCGATGAATCTGGGGCCCAGCTTCCAGGAGGGAACTTTAAGTTTTATATTCCTGGTAGACAACCATACCAGATCGTTCACATTAAGATCTGGACCAGAAACTCTCCTCCTATCAGCCATACGTTTATAACGGTTCCCATAGCACTCAGATTATTCAATACACCTCTCCACACTGAAGCAAGTGACGACGAGAAACGCTCCTCCTCAGGAACCCCAGAAGGGCCCCCCCCATTGAAAGTACAAAACTGGGGATGAAAACCATATGCCCCAAAAAACGGGGACTTACCAGTGGACTCGCTCCGCCTGTTGTTAAGAGCGAACTCTGCCAGAGGCAAGAAAGAAGACCAGTCCTCCTGGTTCTCTGAGACAAAACACCGAAGATAAGTCTCTAGGCTTTGATTCAGAGCTCTGTCTGACCATTGGTCTGCGGATGAAAAGCCGAGGAAAATGACAATTGCATCCCCCGACGTAAACAAAATGCCCTCCAAAACTTGGATACAAACTGAGACCCCCTATCTGACACCACATCAGAAGGCAACCCATGAAGTCTCACAATCTCCCCAATGAACACCTGCGCCAGAGTTTTAGCATTAGGGAGGGCAGGAAGAGCAATGAAATGTGCCATCTTACTGAACCTGTCAACAACCACCAGTATGACAGTCTTCCCTGACGACTGAGGAAGGTCCGTGATGAAGTCCATAGACAAATGAGTCCATGGACGCTCCGGAAGTTTCAAGGGTAAGAGGGTCCCAGACGGACGGGTATGAGGGGTCTTAGAGCGAGCACAAACCCCACAGGACGCGACAAAAGTTAAAACATCTTTATTAACGTTAGGCCACCAAAACCGGCGAGAAAGGAGATCTAAAGTAGCCTTACTCCCTGGATGTCCTGCTAAAGCAGAATTATGATGTGCCTCAATAACCTTTTGTCTCAACTGATTTGGGACAAACAGTCTCCCTGGAGGTCCTGCAGGGGCGTCCCCCTGAGCCTCTAACACCTCCTCCTCAAGCTCAGAAAATACAGCCGACACTACCACCCCCTCCTGAAGGATAGGAATCGGGTCATCCATTTTCCCGGCCCCTGGGAAACTGCGAGACAAGGCATCCGCCTTAACATTCTTAGATCCAGGGCGATAAGTGACAACAAAATTAAACCTGGTAAAAAACAACGACCATCGAGCTTGTCTGGAATTCAGACGCTTAGCAGATTCCAAATACAGCAGGTTCTTGTGATCAGTAAAGACGGTGACCGGGTGGACTGCCCCCTCCAAAAAGTGACGCCATTCTTCAAAAGCCAACTTAATGGCCAAAAGTTCCCTATTGCCGATATCATAATTCCTTTCGGCGGACGACAATTTTTTAGAAAAGAAAGCGCACGGATGCCATTTACCAGGGGACGGACCCTGGGACAATATTGCACCCACCCCTACGTCAGACGCGTCCACCTCCACAACGAACGGCTGTGATGCATCTGGTTGGATGAGAACAGGTGCCGAAGCAAAACACTTTTTCAAAGAGGAAAAAGCTTGGCAAGCTTTGTCCGACCATTTAGAAAAATCCGTCCCTTTTCTTGTCATGTCAGTGAGAGGTTTGACAACAGATGAGAAATTACAAATAAATTTCCGGTAGTAGTTAGCAAACCCCAGAAAACGCTGCAGAGCCTTAAGATCCTCTGGCTGATCCCATTCAAGCACTGCTCTCACCTTTTCAGGGTCCATACGGAAACCGGAGGCTGACACCAAGAAACCCAAAAACTGAAGTTCCTGTACGGCGAATACACACTTTTCCAGTTTGGCGTATAGTTTATTGTCTCGCAAGATCTGCAACACCTGTCTCACATGCTCCTGGTGAGACACAAGATCTGGTGAGTAAATTAAAATGTCATCCAAATATACGACCACAAACAGCCCCACCAGATGACGAAAAATGTCATTAACAAAATGTTGGAATACTGCTGGTGCAGTAGTCAGACCAAAAGGCATGACAAGGTTCTCATAATGTCCCTCCGGCGTGTTAAACGACGTTTTCCACTCATCCCCTCTTTTATCCTAATCAGATTATACGCCCCCCTGAGATCCAATTTAGAGAACCATTTGGCGCCAACAATTTGATTGAAGAGATCAGGAATAAGAGGGAGTGGATACGGATCTCGAACAGTAATCCGATTAAGTTCGCGGAAATCCAAGCAAGGGCGTAGGCCTCCATCTTTTTTCTTCACAAAGAAGAACCCCGCGGCCACTGGGGAAGATGAAGGTCTAATATGCCCTTTGGCCAGACTTTCCGAAATATAATCTTTCATAGCCTGCCTCTCAGGACCAGAAAGGTTATATAACCTAGCTTTAGGTAACTTAGCATCAGGAAGTAAATTAATAGAGCAGTCATACACGCGATGAGGAGGCAACTCCTGACACCCCTCCTCAGAGAACACATCCCCAAAGTCCTCCAAAAAAGGAGGCAAAGTACTAGGCACGACCGCACTGATGACTGTGTTCATGCAGTTACTTTTGCAAAACTCACCCCATTGGCTTATCTCTCTGGACTGCCAATTAATCACAGGGTTATGTTTAACCAACCAAGGAAGTCCCAACACAATAGGAGTAGGTAGACCCTCCAACACATAACAAGATAATAGTTCCCTATAGTATTGCCCCTACCCGAAGGTCAATGTTATGAACCTCATGAACAAAGCTACCTTGGCCGAGAGGCCTGGCGTCAATGGAGAATATAGGGATCGGTTTGACCAATACACTCAGATGCATACCTTGAGCCTGAGCAAACTGAGCGTCAACCAGATTAGCCCCGGACCCACTATCAAGAAGAACAGAAAATCTCTCCACTCTCGTACCAACCACCACCTCCACTGGTACAAGGAACTGAGAAGAACTAGCGGACGAAATACATACTCCCAGGTTGTCGTCCACCACACAACCTGGGATTAACAGTTTTCCGGCGACTTTTTGCTCAACAAGGCACGGGATGGACATCCCCAACAAAATGTCCCTCTTTCCCGCAGAAGAAACACCTTCTAGTCCTGCGGCGTACCGCCAATCCCCTCCTACGAAATGATGTCCCTCCCAACTGCATAGGCTCCTCCGAACAGACAAGGGGAACCTCAACATAAGGGACTTTAGTAGTAGGTGGAGTAACAACAGGGGGCGGAGTTACCTCGCACCTCTCCCGGAGCCGTCTATCAGTACGGATAGCTAGGGCCATAGCAGCCTCCAGTGATGGAGGAGAATCATACTGAGCCAAAACGTCCTTTAATTTGTCAGAAAGCCCATGACAAAACTGGCTCCTAAGAGCTGGGTCATTCCACTGAGTATCTGTGGCCCATCTACGGAACTCAGAAGCAAATTCCTCCGCCGGACAATCTCCCTGCTGTATCTTACGTAATTTTGTCTCAGCAAGAGAGACCCGATCTGGGTCATCATATACCAAACCCAGGGCAGTAAAAAATCGATCTACAGACTGTAGAGCCGGGGATCCCGGAGGAAGGGAGAATGCCCAGGATTGAGGGTCCCCTTGTAGGAGCGAGATAACAATTCCCACTCTCTGCTCTTCACTCCCTGATGATCGAGGCCGAAGCCGAAAATACAATTTACATGCTTCCCTGAAGGTAAAAAATTTGTCTCGCCCACCAGTGAACCTGTCCGGGAGAGCTACTTTAGGTTCAAATCTGGTTTGCTCCGAGGGAGACAAAACTTTGGACTTAATGTCCGTCAGCTCCATGGATAATCCCTGCAACTGCAGAGCCAGCTGGGCTACTGGATCCATGGCAACTGGGAATAATTTTATGGGCCAGTGAAAATGTCACGCGGTCTTATGATATGTGTACGATGTCAGTAAACTATTCTTAAAAGAACAACACTCTATACAACATATAGGTTTGCAACATCAGCATGTAAATATAGAATAGATTTACCTGACACGATATCCGTTGAACTCAGGGTTAATCTTGAGGACTTGATACACTGTCACAGGAAAGAGGAGGACCGGGGGTCTAACCTGACCCTAAACTGGGGTCCTAACTAATCCCTCACCTTGGAGGTACTGATAATGGTTCAGAGGTCCAAGTCTCCAGCCTAACCCTGTCTCCTATCAGTCCCTGAACCCTGTAATCAGTCCTAAGAAGGATTCTGATTACCACCAAAGGGATATGGGCCGATCTCTGCCAAATACACAGAATAGACATACAAGACAGACTGGAGAAAACACAGACTTGCACACACACTCAAACACAGAAGGAACACAAATGATCTGGGAAATTAAACTCTAAGCAAGGTGAGCTCAAAACAACTAAGGAGCTCTTTAACTTAAGTCTATACAGATACAATCCTATCTGTGGTCTGCATGAAGAATTTCACTGGCAACTCCCAAAACAGACCACCAGAGATTTAAAGGAAACCAATCAACAAATAATTAATTGCAGCCGGGAGAAACTGCACCCAGTCCCAGAACTGAGCACAGACAGAATTAACTCCCTAACTGCCAAACACAAAGAAACAGCAACTCAGCTGTGAGAAGTCAGAATGTGCAACCGCGACGATCTTCGTGGCGATGCACACATGATAGTTCCTGTGTCACAGAAGGAAGTACGTGACACAGGAACTTCCCAAAAGTGTCACTGTCAGTGTCGGTCTGGTCTGTCAGGAGTCAGGACTCAGCACTTACCTGGCAGAAGAACCCCGGCGGTCACGTCCTGGATGGCCGCCATTACCCTCTCCCTGGCGGTCACATGCAGCTTCTCGTGATAACTGCACGTGACTGCTGGAGACTGGGTAATCTCGGCCAGCTGTACTCTCGCGACAGCTGGCCGTAAACCAGTCCGGATGACGTCACCGCCGGGGAATCTCCACCGGTAAGCAGCTCTGCTGTGTCTGGATGTCAGGCTGAGCCTGGCATCCAAATGTAGCAGAGCTGGACTCATCGTGGGACACTCGTGATTTTGGACTACGTTGAACAGGGAGTATTTTTGTTGGTTTGTTATTTTTGTTTTTTTACAGGAGATCGATGGTGTTGCAGGATGAGAGTACAATAAAAAATAATGAAAACTGTGTTGTGTTTATTTCATTAAAAGACTTTATTCCTGCTGTGTATTTTTTTAAACATTTGCAACCTTTATGATTAATAATGGATCGGTGTCTTATTGACGCCTCTCCATTATTAACTGGGCTTATTGTCACCGTTCAATCAAAGGTGACATTAACCGCTTATTACCCCTCTTGCCACTGCTACAGGGCAAGTGGGAAGAGCTGGGTAAAGTGCCACAATTGGCACATCTTTGGATGGGCCCAATTGTGGGGCTGCTGCAGCCTGGTATTTTTAGGCTGTTGAGGGCCAAAATCCATGGGCCTTGACAGTCTTTTAATACCAGGCCGCAGCAGTCTGCTTTTTACTTGGCTGGTTAACTTAAATAGGGGGACCCCCACGCCATTTTTTTTTGAGGGGATCCCCTATTTTTGTTAATCAACCAAGATAAGCAGACTGCTGTGGCCTGGTATTATCAGGCTTGCAAGGTTCATGGATATTGGATCCTTACCAGCCTGCAATACCAGGCCTCAGTAGTCTGCTTCATCTGGCTGGTTAACAAAAATAGGGGGGACCCCACGCCATTTTTTTTCCAGGGGATCCCCTATTTTTGTTAATCAGTTCAGTTCAGGTCAGCCGGGATTCCCTCTGACGTCACTGATGCTGTGCGGTGTCCCCAGCTGACCTGAACTGATTAGCCTGGGTAGCAATCAATTACACTTCCCAGCTAATCACTTCCTCTCCTGTCAGCCAGGAGAGGAGCTCATTCATTCGGGGGCTTACTGCATTAGCTGCGGTCCCTGCAGTAAACGTTAACCCTTTTAGAAGGATGACATCGGGGGACCTGACTGAACAACACATAGGTAAGAATAATGTTGCTTTATTATTTTATTTTTATTACAGGTGAACAAGGGCTTCGAATGGATTTACCAGGAAAATAAAATATGGTCAAATATGGTCAAAAACTTTCATTATTTCATTAAAATGATTTTTAATTAAAGTGTGTGTGTTTTATTTTTATTTCATACAATAGGATTAATAATTGATAGTTGTCTAATTGACAACTCTCAATTATTAACCTGGCTTAAAGTCACCTTTCAATAGCAAGGTGGCTTTAACCCATTATTAACCCATTCACCACCGCTACAGGGCAATGGGAATAGACCGGCAAAGTGCCAGAAAGGGTGCATCGAATTATAGATTTGCCTTTTCTGGGGTGGCTGGGGGCAGATGTTAGTAGCCAGGGGGGGGGCACAAAATAAATGCACCCTCCCTCGGCTATTATTATCTGCCCCCACTCGCTGGCTTTGTCTGTATGGTTTAGAAAATAGCGCGGGAGCCCACACATTTTTTTTCAAGGAATTTACACCTTTAATTAACCCCTACATGTGTGAAATTTTGCACACATACACTCATGTAATTGTTAGTGAAGACCATATATCAAACTACATGAAATGACATGGTTAACTGTATGTAAACCATGTGTCATTTCATGTCGGGTGGTTCTGTAATTTCACAAAAGCCGGCAATTGAATTAGCGGCTATTAGACTATGTAGAAGTGTATGAACTATAAATATATATATATATATACATGTCACAATGACATGTATATATATATATATATATATGTATTCTATGTGTGTATATCTAGTGTTTACAAGGAAAGAAAGGGTTTATTTTAATTCCGATATTTCTGTCCCATTGACTTGCCTTGGTTTCCGGTATCGGAATCGGCGATACTAGACACTTTTTGGGTATCAGTCCGATCCAATCCGATACTTCTTGATATCGTGAAGTATCACTCAACACTAGTCAGGAGTTGAAAAGGGGGATGATAAATGCAGGGACAAGAGACTTCCTGTTTGTACATAGAGCAGAGAAAAGAAAAGAATTAGCTGGGTAGAAAGGCAGAATGAGCAATTATAAGTACACAGTGCTATATAATATGGTGATTGTAATATATTAAGAGGATAAAAACTTTGATGGGAGGAGGAGGAGGGCTTCTTTAAATGTATACTATCAGTATTGTGCCTTGCCTAGAAATCATGTAGTACAATAGAGTGATCTTGCACATTAAATGCTACAGATGTTGAGTTAAAGTGGGATCAGGAATATTGGATGATTGCTTTCAAAAGCTTAAAAGGGGTTTTCCAGGTTTTTTAAAAAACCTCACATCGTGTGCTGTTCTTGCTCTGAGGATTCTCCTGTCCCAGTGGCGAGACCGAGCAGTCATGTGACCACAAGTATGCAAAATACATACTGGACACCCTGCCACATTCCAACTGGTCACATAGAGTTACTGAAGGCTTTTGTGATAAACCTGGACAATCCCTTTAATCGCTCCTGAGTCAGGGGTCGGGAGGAAAAGCTGTTGGCCAACAGCTATCTAGTGTGTGAAGCCATCTTGACTCTTCTGTCCTCATCTTGTGCCTGTACAATAAAACACAGCTGACAAATTACATACAGAAAACAGGACACCCCAGTCTATTGGTGACTGTTCTAGTGGCCAGTGTGAAAACTGAGATATTTCAAGACTTTTCTTTTGATTTGTCATATACAAAATATTAAAAAATAGACATTTCTTAAAGGATAATTTTAATAAAAACCTGATTTAAATAATAAAATATTTTTGATGATACTTTTGGAGGCTCCAAATAACTTTGGTTTTAATGCTTAAGACTTTTTTTCTGCCTCGCTGCTGTAACGGTTCAACCGCTCAGTGTGACTGGGATGCAGTTACTGAGAGCTCAGTCATCCAATCTGGTACAGGGGCATGCTGAGTTGTCAGTGTGTTGATTGATATCTCGACTATCCAATCTGAGACTGGGAGGCGTTGGCTGTCTCCAAGTGTGATGTTTGTGCTTCCTGTGCCTTGAGTTCTGTATGCTCGATCTTTTGTTGCCTTACCTTGGACTTCATTCTGACCATCCGTCTGTTTAACCCCTTCTGTTCTGATCCGCTATCCTCCTGATATTCTGACCTCAGAATGGTACCTGACTATGCTTTTGTCTCTTCCTTCTGTTTATGACTTACCCTTCTGGCTTCTGACCTCGGACTCTTTGACCATTCTGACTCACGGCTTGGCCGTGAGAAGTGACTAGCTTAACAACTGCTGTCCAGTCCTTATGTCTGCCTTAAGTAGATTCCTACTAAGTCTTTTCTAATATCCTGGCTTACTTGGTGCCTTTTTACTGACAACAATACATTGGAAATGTATAAGTATGGCTTCTCTTGGCTGTGGCAAATGTAAATGGCAATCATCACTGCCTGTCAGTAAAGAAAACACAAAAGATACAGGAACCTAACATAAGTCAGAGCAGCCTAAAGTCTCCAGAAAATTGTGTGAGCCACACCCACATGGTAAAGACAATAAAAGTTAGCACTAAATAAAAAGCCATATGGAGGGTTTTTAACCCCTTTCTGATGTCAGGAGTAATAGTACGCCAACGACGGACTCCCTCCCTTTGATGTGGGCTACGGTGGTGAGTCCACATCTTTCCCGGGACATGTCAGCTGTTTTGAACAGCTGACTAGGGATGAGCGATATTGCCCGAAATCGTATCAGAATTCCGATTTACGATATTGGAAAAATATCAGTATCGGAATTTCTGATTTCCGATATCAATGCAAGTCAATGGGAGAAAATAAATCGGAATTACAAAATGACCACTACAGTGCTATATAATGGATAAAATGGAGGGGAAACACCTCAGGATAATGGGGAAGGAGTATGCAGAGGCAGAGGAGCAAAAAAATCGCTAGAAAAATGCACAGAGCGAAAACTGTAGCAGGAAAACTGGCCGCCATCTTCTTAACAGCAGTGATTTTTCTTTGGGTTAGGATTAGTTGGGGTAGGGTTAGGGTTTATGGTTAGTAGGGTAAGGGTTAGGGTTAAAGCGAGCGTTGTCGAAACACGGTTTGGAGCAGGAGGTACCCGTGCCCTTGGGCACTCCTGAGAACCAGCTGGCGATGCTGGAACTCGGTTTACCCTTTGGGGGAGGCACCTGTGTCCGCACTTCACTGCCACAAAACAGTCGGCGTGGCTGGATCCTGCCTCTTGTGCTTCTGCCTATAGGTGTTTGGCATCTGTCGTCCTTTTTTCCACTTTGGTCTAACGAGGTACAGCTGGCCGTACTGTTGCCAGAAACACAGCATGCTGTGAAAGTGGCAGTCACGGAAATGGGCACTAGCAGGCGGTACTAGAGCCCAGAAACACGGCATGCTGTGAAAGTGGCAGTCACGGAAATGGGCACTAGCTGGCGGTACTAGAGCCAATGGAAAACAGTATGAGGTGAAAGAGTCAGTCACAGAACAGGTGCTACCAAGTAGAGGCCAGAGCACGGGCATAACAGATTACACTGTGTGCAACATAGGCACATGACAGAGCATGCATACTGCTACCAACCATGCATGTAACCTGTGTACTGTGGCCCAGGGCAGCAAAAGTCACCAGAAATCCAGGCCTGGTTCATTTTTAGGAATGTAAGCCGGTCCACATTTGCAGCGGATAGTCTGGTACATTGGTCTGTTAGTACATTGCCAGCTGCACTAAAGACACGTTCAGAAATCACACTGGCACCAGGACAAGCCAGGACCTCCAAGGCATACTGGCTAAGCTCGGGCCATGTATCCAACTTGGAGACCCAAAACTTGATGGGGGCAGATCCATCCTGAAGCCCACTGACAGGGGTGAAGAGGTATTGTGCCACCATGTCACGGTAACGTTGCCTCCCAGTGCGTTGCACTGTCTGTGCTATTGGTGCCCGAACTGTTTCGGGTTCAGAAACCGTTGGAACAGGTTGGGTATACTGAACCTGTCAGTAGCAGATGTACTGCTTCTGCTACCGGCTTCTGAACGGATTCCGCTGGGCCCAGGATGCACTGAGGTGCCTGCTAGTGCACGCGCATCACTGCTATGCGGTGGAAAAGAGTACATGAGTGAATTAACCAGTGATTCTTGGTACTCCTGCATTTTACGCGCCCAGTTCAATGGTGTAATTAGGCTTTCAAGGCTGTCCCGGTAATGTGGATCTAAGAGGGTGGCTACCCAGTAGTCATTTGTGTGGAGAATACGAGCCACGCGTGGGTCTTTTCTCAGACACTGCAGCATGAAGTCACTCATGTGCTGAAGGCTGCCAACTGGCCATGCATCGCTGTCACCAGTTGGAGGAATGTGCTCTGGCTGATCTGCATCACCCCATCCATGCTTTATCTGGTGACTACTAGTAGAGCGCTGTGTACTTTCCTCCTCTAGCTCATCCTCATAGTCCTCCTCATCCTCCTCGCTTGCTGTGTCCTGCCTGGACCTTTGTGAGGCACCCACAGAGCTTTGTACCAACCGGGCCGATGAAGATTGCCTGGTTGGTGCAAGTGTCTCATCATGCTCCTCCTACTCCTGAGAAACCTCATCCCTTAGTCCTTTAAGTGATGATTATATAAGGCATATAAGGGGAATAGTCAGGCTGAGTAGGGCATCATCCATGCTCACTATCAGAGTGGAGTCCTCAACTCACTTCAAAATGGTCCTTCATGGTTGCCCACTCTGTGGTTGTAAAGTGGGAGGGCTGAGATGTGTGTCACCTACTTTGCGCCTGCTGCAGCTGCAACTCCATAATTGCAGGTTGCTGCTCACACAACCTCCGCAGCATATGCAAAGTCGAATTCCACCTGGTGGGGAGGTCAACAATGATGCGGTGCTTGGGCAGGCCCAATCTGCGCTGCATGGCTGAAAGGCGCGATGCAGCCATGCTTGAACGCCGCAAATGAGAGCACTCGTATCTGACTTTGTGCAGCAAGGTCAGGATAGTTCCTAAGGAAACTCTGCACCACCAAGTTTAGGACATGGGAAGGCATGGAATGTGAGTCAGACCACCTAGGCCCAGAGCCGCGGACCAGGTTTCGGCCGTTGTCACACACCACCATACCTGGCTGGAGGTTGAGCGGCGCAAGCCACATGTCGCTCTGCTCCTTAAGCGTGTTCCACAGCTCGGTTGCGGTGTGGCTAACATTACCCAGATAAACCAATTTCAATACGGCCTGTTGATGTTTGGCCAATGCAGTGCTGAAATCGGTTGTTGTGGTACGTCTGGGTGCAGGCGAGTCTAATGAGGAGTATGAGGAGGAGACAATTTGTACGGAGGAGAGGCCTGCAATCGTGGAGTTGGCAGGACCCGCGCACTTGCACTGTCTACTTCAGTTCCAGGCTCAGCTACATTTACCCAATGGGCGGTGATGGAAATGTAGCGTCCCTGGCCTTGCAGACTGGTCCACGAGTCGGTGGTCAGGTGGACCTTGCTACTAACTGCATTTTGTAGCGCATGCTTAGTTTTACGCTCCACATGCTATTGCAGGGCGGGAACCGCTTGCCTGCTGAAGTAGAAGCGGCTGGGAACGCTGTATTGTAGAATTGCAAACCTCAACATATCGATAAAGGCTGGCTTGCTCACCAGCCAGAATGGTAGCATTTCCACTGCAAGCAGTTTGGCAATGCGAGAATTCATGCCCTGTGCTCGTGGGTGGTTTGCCGAGTACGGGCGCCTTTTCTCCCACACCTGTGTGACAGATGGCTGCACACTGGATTGGGAGTGTGAGGATGCCAGCGATTGGGATGATGATGCTGATGAAGTACAGACAGTGTGCCGCCGTACAACACTGCCTGCAGATGCACCCTGGCATTCTGGCGAGGAAGTGAGAGCAGCTGTTTGCGAGCTAGAGGAAGAGGTGGCTGAAAGATGGAAGGTGGGGGACCAGCTGCAGGTGGTGAATCATCTTGGGTGTGATGCTGCCACTCCATGGGGTGCCTCTTCCTGACATGCGTCAACATATTGGTGGTATTAAGGTTGCTGACGTTCTTCCCTCTCCGCACAGTTTGTCGACAAAGCTTGCATCTGACTACTGTAACATCATCTGCAACTTGGTCGAAAAAGGCCCATGCACCACAACTCTTGGGCGCACCCCTTGTGCTCTTTAAAAGAGCCCTGCTCCTAACGGGTGCTGAAGTTGAGGGAGCAGACAACAAATTTTTCCCTCTTCCTCTGCCACGTGGACGGCCACGCTGCGCCACACCTGCAAGCTCTTCCTCTGAGCTATCCCTACTTGCTTGCTGCCCCTCAACATGCCATGATGGGTCAAGGACCTCGTCATCCAATACATTTTCATCAGCAGAAACTGTCAGCTGAGTTTCATCATCATCTGCTGACTGGGGTCTGGTCACTGTGGGCACTGGCCCACCCTCCACTTCTTCCTCAGACGCACACAGTGGTTGCGCATCTGTGCACACTACCTCTTCTTCAGCTGCAGGAATGCTGTCTGGCTGGCACACAGATTCCAAGCCAACAGATTCTGAGAAGAGGATTAAGGTTGGCTCCAGGCCAACATTCTATGATTCTGAATGTCTGGGCAATTTAGTGGGCGATGAAGAAGCAGATGGGTGCTGCTCTTCAGTGGCCTGACCCGATGTGGTGGAGAGGTCCTGGGAGGATGCTGCGCTCATTGAGGTGGATGCCTCAGCTGCCATCCAACCAACACTGGTTTCTACTTGATCCTCTCTTATCAGCCTATGGCCCTCTGCTCCTAACAAGCTGCGCATAAATGACTGCTGCCGGGTGAAAGTAGGTGCTGAGTGACTTGGGCCTGCTGCTTGCTCTGGATGTGCACCATGTCTAGCTGCTGATGCACCTCTTCCGCAGCCGCCACGGGGACGTCCCTTACTCCCTGCCTTCATCTCTATTGATGGATTCAGAACGGCAATTTCACTATTAGATTCAAGATCTCTCCCTATCTCCAACAGCAACCTATCCTATCTGCTTTCACAGTAGAGTGAGGCTAAAATGGCAGGCGCAGCCTTTTATACTGCCTGATCACACCATCCAGTCAGCCAATCGCAGCGCAGTCCCTAGCTAGCAAGTTTGGAGGCCTCCTACCAAGCTTAGGGGAGTTACACAATGTTGTCAGCAATTCTTCAGCTTCTGATTGGCTCCACGGAGCGCTCAGAGGCTGAAGGATTATGGGATTTCCGATGTGAAAAAAATATCAGAATCGGAAATCTGAATTCCGATATAGCAAATATCGGGCCGATTTCCGATATTGCAATATCGGAAAGCTCATCCCTACAGCTGACATGTGCCCAGAATAGCTGCTGGAGGAATCGCGATCCACTTGCAGCCACTAACCCGCTAAAAGCCGTTGTCAAATGCTGACAGCGGCATTTAACTTGCGCTTCCAGCCATCTGGCCTGAAACCCGTTCACTGGTGACCACTGTCACGTGATTGCGGGTCACCAGTTCATTGGCATGTTTGTCAGTGTTGGCTTGCTGTGAGCGCCACCCGGTGGTCAGAGCTCATGGCAATTGAGTGATTCTGCTATATAGAGGTGAGCTGATTGGGTTGTGGCAGCTTCTAGTTTCCCATGGAGACTATTGAAGCATGCCAAAAGTAAAAAAAAAAGTTTTAAAAAATATTAAAAAAATAAAAAAAATAAAAGTTCAAATCACCCCCTTTTGCTCGATTCAAAATAAAACAATTAAAAAAAATCAAATATACACATATTTGGTATTGCCGCATTCAGAATTGCCCGATCTATCAACAAAAAAAGTATTAAACTGATAGCTAAACGGCATACCAAAAAAAAGTCAAAACGCCAGAATTATGTTTTTTTGATTGCCGCGACTTTGCATTAAAATGTTATAACAGGCGATCAAAAGATTGTATCTGCACCAAAATGGTATAGTTAAAAACGTCAGCTCAGCACACAAAAATAAACCCTCACCTAACCCAAGAACACGAAAAATGGAGACGCTACAGGTACAGGAGACGCAAAACTGAAAAAAAGGTCAGGTCATGAAGGGGTTTTAACCCCTTACTGCCATCCGACGTACTATCCCGTCCATGGTACCTGGGCCCGTATGACCATGGACGGGATAGTACGTCCCAGCGATCGGACGCGCTCCCGGGGGGAGCGCAGCCGATCGCGGCCGGGTGTCAGCTGATTATCACAGCTGACACCCGGCACTATGTGTCAGGAGCGGTCACGGACCGCTCCCGGAACATTAACCCCTGGCACACCGCGATCAAACATGATCGCGGTGTACCGGGGGCACAGGGGAGTCCCTCAGAGCAGCGCGATGTGTCGCGCTGTTCCGAGGGTCCGTCCTCCCTCCAGGTCCCCGGATCCAAGATGACGCCGGGGTCCTGCAGGGAGGCGGCTTCCTCAGTGCCTGCTGAGAGCAGGCACTGAGAAGCCTGCAGCGATGCCAGAGCGATCGCTGGTGTGACAGAGTGCTGTGCACACTGTAACACCAGCGATCTGAACGTATACAGTGATGTCCCACCCTGGGACAAAGTGAAAAAGTTAAAAAAATTGTTTAAAAAAATCATAAAAAAAAATAAAAATATTACCCAATAAATTCATTTTTTCCTGTAAATAAAAAAATCAAAACAATAAAAGTACACATATTTGGTATTGCCGTGTCCGTAATAACCCCCCCTATAAAACTGTCCCACTAGTTAACCCCTTTAGTGAACCTCTTAAAAAAAAAAAAAAAACAAAGCAAAAATTCAATGCTTTATCATCATACCGCTGAACAAAAAGTGGAATAACACGCGATCAAAAAGACCGATATAAATAAACATGGTACCGCTGAAAACGTCATCTTGTCCCGCAAAAAAACGAGCTGCCGTACAGCATCATCAGCAAAAAAATAAAAAAGTTATAGCTCGCAGAATAAAGCGATGCAAAAATAATTATTTTTTATATAAAATTGTTTTTATTCTATAAAAGCGCCAAAACATTAAAAAAATGATATAAATGAGATATTGCCGTAATCGTACTGACCCGAAGAATAAAACTGCTTTATCAATTTTACCACACGCGGAACGGTATAAACGCCTCCCCCAAAAGAAATTCATGAATTGCTGATTTTTGTTCATTCTAACCTCCCAAAAATCGAAATAAAAAGTGATCAGAAAACGTCACATGGTCATAAATGGTACCAATAAAAACGTCACCTCGTCCCGCAAAAAATAAGTCCTCACATGACTCTGTGGGCCAAAATATGCAAAAATTATAGCTCTCAAAATGTGGTGATGCAAAAACTATTTTTTGCAATAAAAAGCGTCTTTTAGCGTGACAGCTGCCAATCATAGAAACCCGCTATAAATAGTAAATCAAACCCCCCTTTATCACCCCCTTAGTTAGGGAAAAATAATAAAAATTAAAAAAAAGTATTTATTTCCATTTTCCCATTAGGGTTAGGGTTGCGGCTAAAGTTAGGGTTGGCGCTAAAGTTAGGATTAGGGTTAGGGTTGGGATTAGGGTTATGGGTGTGTTAGGGTTAGGTTTGTGGTTAGGGTTGGGACTAGGGTTAGGGGTGTGTTGTGGTTAGGGTTGGAGTTAGAATTGGGGGGTTTCCGCTGTTTAGGCACATCAGGGGCTCTCCAAATATGACATGGCGTCTGATCTCAATTCCAGCCAATTCTGCATTGAAAAAGTCAAACGGTGCTCCTTCACTTCTGAGCTCTGCCATGCGCCCAAACAGTAGTTTACCCCCACATATGGGGTATCAGTGTACTCTGGACCCCAAGAGTTATTGTGCAATTTGTCCTATTTCTTCTGTTACTCTTGGGAAAATAAAAAACTGGGGGTAAAAATATCATTTTTTTTAAAAAAAATGATTTTTTTGTTTTTACGACTGTACGTTATAAACTTCTGTGAAGCACTTCGGGGTTCAAAGTGCTCACCACACATCTAGATAAGTTCCTTGTGGGGTCTATTTTCCAAAATGGGGTCACTTGTGGGGGGTTTCCACTGTTTAGGCACATCTGGGGCACTGCAAACGGAACATGACCCCCATCAACGTCTGCATTCCAAAACGTTACTACTTCCTTTCCAAGCCCTGTCGTGCGCCCAAACAGTTTCCCCCCCCACATATGGGGTATCAGCTTACTCAGGACAAATTGGACAACAACTTTTGGGGTCCAATTTCCTTGGGAAAAATCAAAAATTTGGGACTAAAAAATCTATTTTGTGGAAAATAGTTTTTTTTATTTTTCAGACCCAGGCATTATAAACTTTTGTGAAACACTTGGGGGTTCAAAGTGCTCACAACAGATCTAGATAAGTTCCTTAGAGGGTCTAGTTTCCAAAATGGTGTCACTTGTGGGGGGTTTACACTGTTTAGGCACATCAGGGGCTCTCCAAACACGACATGGCGTCCAATCTCAATTCCAGCCAATTTTAGTTTGAAAAAGTCAAACGGCGCTCCTTCCCTTACGAGCTCTGGCGTGTGCCCAAACAGTGGTTTTCCTCCACATATTGGCTATTGGCGTACTCAGGAGAAATTGCACAACAACTTTATCTGTCCATTTGCTTCTTTTACCCTTGTGAAAATAAAAAAAAAGTTTGTAATAGATCATTTTTGTGGCTAAAAAGTTAAATATTTATTTTTTCCTTCCACGTTGCTTCAGCTCCTGTGAAGCACCTGAAGGGTTAATAAACTTCTTGAATGTGGTTTTGAGTACCTTGAGGGGTGCAGTTTTTAGAATGGTGTCACTTTTGGGTATTTTCTGCTATATAGACCCCTCAAAGTGACTTCAAATATGAGGTGGTCCCTAAAAAAAATGGCTTTGTAAATTTTGTTGTAAAAATGAGAAATCGCTGGTCAACTTTTAACCCTTATAATTTCCTAAGAAAAAAAAAATTTGGTTCCAAAATTGTGCTGATGTAAAGTAGACATGTGGGAAATGTTATTTCTTAACTATTTTGTGTGACATATTTTTCTGTTTTAAGGGAATAAAAATTCAAAGTTTGAAAATTGCAAAATTTTCAAAATTTTTGCCATATTTGTGTTTTTTTCAAAAATAAACGCAAGTTATATAGAAGAAATTTTACCACTAACGTGAAGTACAATATGTCACGAGAAAACATTCTCAGAATCGCGAAGATCCATTGAAGCGTTCCAGAGTTATAACCTCATAAAGAGACAGTGGTCAGAATTGTAAAAATTGGCCTGGTCATTAACGTGCAAACTACCCTTGGGGGTTATGGGGTTAAAGCAGAAAAGTTGATTACTTGGGGGAACAATAGAAATAAAATAAAGCACAAACAAGCCACTTTTGACTAGGTGAAAAGTCCTCTTTAAATCTATTGAACCACATCATTTAAATACACAACACACATCCAAATATATAGTCCAGTGGAAAATGGAGAATGCACCATGTCTATTTAACCCCTTAATGATTGCCAATACGCATTAAATCTGCGACCGCTAAGGATACTAATTCCCTAATCACCATTTTAAAATGGTGATCGGTAATAAGGCTGTAGTGCACCCTAGAATCGGAAACTCTCTGGGGTCTCAGCTACGGCACCGGAGACCCGTAGAACATGATCAGGGACGGATTTTCCGGTGTCTGATCATGTGATCTCTGTTATTCAATGAATAACAGCAATCACACAAAAAAGTGTGCCCGCTGTTACAATCGTTTCTCTCTCTTCTGCCATGATATACATATCAGAGGAGAGAGAAATGATGATCTCCGAGACACCCCCGGTACCTCTGCCATCCCCGGGCCCTCCTGATCAGTCCCCAGTCCGGCATCATCTTCCTGGGGAGAAAAATGGTGGGCGCATGTGCAGTACATCCATCAATATCTGCCGGTCGGTACCCGGCAGCAATAGGAAATTTTTCCTATTAGTTCCTTTTGATCACTGTGATTAAACAAATAGTAAATCAAAACCCCCCTTTGTCATCCCCTTAGTTAAATAAAAATTATAAAAAATTTTTTTTTTTTTTTTTTTCATTCTTTGAAGTTGAGCTTAGGGTTGGGCTTAGTGTTAGGGTTTGGGCTGTATTATGGCTAGAGTTAGGTGTATTAGGGTTATGGTTGGGATTGGGGATAGAATTGTTTTTTTTCAAAATTAAAAAAAAATGACGATATGACGGCTAGTGTGAGTGCAAGTGCTCGCTACTCGAGTTTGCAGCTGGTGCTCCAGTATGCAGGTGCGACGTCCCCAGGGCCATGGGGTACTCAGTCCGAGTCAGACAGTTCTTTGGGGTTTGGTCAGGGCAGCAGTGACCTGGTCCGTGGCCCTGGGCGTGCAATAAAATGTGATCCTATTGGGTAATGTCCTCCTGGTCCCCTTGATCCTATGTGGCTACCTTTTCGGTGAATGTGAGTGGATTTGGCTGTTGCACATACAGTCACAACAGCCTCCGGTTTGCTAGCTGAGCCCTACAGTCTCTCCACTAGTCTAGGACCGGTCCCCCACTGCAACCTGGTCCCTCCGTACGACTCTGGTCGGCCTGGATACGGGTGCCAAGGGTGGATTCCTCACTTCCCTGGCCCCTAGGACACCTTCTACCTCAGGAGCTCCCTTTCTTCACAACTGTTCCTCTCAACTCCCTTCACTACTCTCTCTCCAACTGTCCTTCCAACTATCACACTCCTTCTGTCTGAACTCACGCTCCTCCCCCTTCCCTTGGGGTGGTGTGTGTAGTGTTGAATGCACATATGCGAGCACCGGGTAGTGCCCCATCCTTACTCGAGAGCTAAGTACCACACCTCTGGCTGAGATGCAGCACCTCTGTGGCGACTGGACCCTCATGGGCGCCACACAGGGAGTTTTGCAGATCCCTGCATGTTTTTCTTGGGCGTCTAACAGCCGCAAAACATGCTGAGTGAGACTCGAGCACCCACGATATATGGTGCATATCCGAGCACCCGATGCAAACTGGAGTAGAGAGCACTTGCGCTTAACACTATTGACGACATATTCAATATGACCATCTAATGTTATCAAATTCTGTGTCGTACATGTGTGTTCCAAATACTCACTTTAGCAAGAATAAAATCCTTGAGGGGCCCTGGGCGTGCAATAAAATGTGGGTAAAAAGTAAAATAAGTTTATAGGAGGATAAGTTTGTGACGCCACCCGTGGTATTCAGCAATAGATGGCCGACATTGCGTGTTAAGGCTGCAACCACGGATGTGGCCCAGCCGACGCCTCCATGTCACCAGACCACAATGACGTGGGGCGAGCGTCCCAGGTGGGGATGAAATGTGGACCCACTGAACCACAGAGAGGAACCTGGGCCTACCCAGAATAGGGTAGGGCAGCGAGCAGGGTCTGTGGCAGCTGAGCATGTGGACAAGATGGCGTCATGCAGAACTAGATGACACCGCACAACTTCAGGTATGAAGAAACATAAAGTTTACTTAAACACAGTCACAGTACGTAAACAAAACATAACTATGCCAGGTGAAGCAGAAGTCCAGCATGGGTGATATCCATAAAAAATAACTTTTATTCCATTTTCATTAAAAGCACATAAGTCCAAAATCCATCTTTATATCCAGAGACACAAAACAGGTGATTCTTACCAGTGACAGTCACAGGCTTAAAGTGCATTTAAAATCATACGACTGTTGAAAGAGAGGTGACATTACAGGTCAGGAACCCAATTTACGAAGGACACCTTGACGTGGTAATTGGGCATACAGTACATGTATTGGCCAATCTATGTGCTAAGAGCCTTCCTTTTTTCATAGCAATTTTTGCAGATACATATTTCATATATACACTATATAGCGCTTTTTTCAATTTTTTCTCCCATTTTTTATGGCAGCAATGCAATTCCTATGCTCTAGAGTAATCATTCTTGGTAAGTTATGGTGCAAACCTTAATCTGTTTGACTTATATGCTTTCTTTGGTTGGCGCCTATTCACACTAGCTTAGATGTGCTGGTCCTTCTTTTTGTCCATTTGTATCAAGCCTTTTGGACATGTGCACTCCCACTCCCAATAGCCACAGGTGATTTTAAGCAGATTAGCTGGTCCATTCCTGCCCCATAAATTGTAGGCTTTTTTGCCCAAGAGAGGTGACATTACAGGACAGGGACCCAATTTACGAAGGACACCTTGACATGGTAATTGGGCATACATGTATTGGCCAATCTATGAGCTAAGAGCCTTCCTTTTTTCATAGCAATTTTTGCAGATACATATTTCATATATACACTATATAACGCTTATTTCAATTTTTTCTCCCATTTATATAAGAGCAGCCCCTCAGCAATAAGCTGGGGACAGCAATTCAGGTGCACACACTAACCCTAATAAAATCAGGGAAGGTGTGGACGCGTGCACCCTAAGCACAAACAGAAACCATTACAGCACAGTCAGCACAGGAACTGAGGCTTAGGGCACCTGGCAGCAGCTGCAAGCCTGGACACATATGGAAAGTCATGCACAAGCTGCAGAGGACCTCGCAACTGGTGGATAGCTCCCACAGTGGCAGCCAGGGATCGCACATGCGGATGGTCATGCAGCAGAGCAGAGACATCACAACACATGTATGGCTACGCAGCAGAGTCAGGAACTGAGCAGCATCCATACAGGTAAAAGACAACAGTATCCAGCTAGTTAGAGGAGAGGAACAAGGGCTTAAAGCAGAGATATGCAGAGTAATTCCAGAGAAACAAAGTACAAACCCACCAGCGTTACACTGGGATTCCGGTCCACTTGGGAGGTTGGTGATGCAGCAGAGATGTTACAGATCTCCACGGGTAGAGCTAGGCCCCAGGTCAGTTATAAGGTTAAACGTGATGATGGTAACAGTTGTAGTGCAGGGTAGGTGATGAAGTAAATTAATCTGAGGACACAGTAGGGTGCAGTCTTCACACTTTACTCACAGTCTTTGGGTTACAATCACCAGCAGGGTGCTGTGTCCTCCGGGTCAGTGGTCCAGCCAGTACTCCGGTAGCTTGGGGTACACTTTACCCTGACCCGCTTCTTGTGTTCCCTCTCTAGTCGTCTCTCCCTGCGCTGGCTAACGCCTTTCCTGCCCTGTGCCTCACACACCGTGTCCCAAGCTAGCAGCCTCAGATCCTATAGGGTGATGTCCTCCTGGTCCCCTTGATCCTATGTGGCTACCTTTTCGGCGAATGTGAGTGGATTTGGCTGTTGCACATACAGTCACAACAGCCTCCGGTTTGCTAGCTGAGCCCTACAGTCTCTCCACTAGTCTAGGACCGGTCCCCCACTGCAACCTGGTCCCTCCGTACGACTCTGGTCGGCCTGGATACGGGCGCCAAGGGTGGTTTCCTCACTTCCCTGGCCCCTAGGACCCCTTCTACCTCAGGAGCTCACTTTCTTCACAACTGTTCCTCTCAACTCCCCTCACTACTCTCTCTCCAACTGTCCTTCCAACTATCACACTCCTTCCTGTCTGAACTCACGCTCCTCCCCCTTCCCTTGGGGTGGTGTGTGTAGTGTTGAATGCACATATGCGAGCACCGGGTAGTGCCCCATCCTTACTTGAGAGCTAAGTACCACACCTCTGGCTGAGATGCAGTACCTCTGTGGCGACTGGACCCTCAGGGGCGCCACACAGGAAGTTTTGCAGATCCCTGCATGTTTTTCTTGGGCATCTAACAGCCGCAACACATGCTGAGTGAGACTCGAGCACCCACGATATATGGTGCATATCCGAGCACCCGATGCAAACTGGAGTGGAGAGCACTTGCGCTTAACACTATTGACGACATATTCAATATGACCATCTAATGTTATCAAATTCTGTGTCGTACCTGTGTGTTCCAAATACTCACTTTAGCAAGAATAAAATCCTTGAGGGGCATGATTTCCGAATTGGGGTCTTTGTGGGAGGTTTCCACTATTTAGGTACATCACGGGTTCTCCAAATGCGACATGGCATCAGCTAATTATTCCAGCAAATTTTACATTCAAAAAGTCAAATGAAGCTCCTTCCCTTCTGAGCCCTGTCATGCGCCTAAGCAGTAGATTTCCCCCACAAATAAGCTATCAGGATATTCAGGAGATATTGCACAACAAATTTTGGGGTCCATTTCTCCTGTTACCCTTGTGAAAATAAAAAAGTTTGGGTCTAAAATAAATTTTTTGTTAAAAAAATGAATGGTCATTTTTTCCTTCCACAGTTCCTATGAAGCACCTGAAGGGTTAGTAAACTTCTTGAATATGCTTTTGAGCACCTTGAGGAGTGCAGTTTTTAGAATGATATTAGCTTTGGGTATTTTCTATCATCTAGACCCCTCAAAGTCAATTCAAATGTAATGTGGTCCCTAAAAAATGGTTTTGTAAATTTTGTTGGAAAAATGAGAAATCATTGGTGAACTTTTAACCCTTCTAACATCTTAACAAAAAAAATATGTTTCCAAAATTTGCTGATGCAAAAAGACCTATGGGAAATGATAGTTATTAACTATTTTGTGTGACATAACTCTCTGATTTAAGGGCATAAGAATTGCAAGTTTGAAAATTGTGAAATTTTCAAATTTTTGCCAAATTTCCATTTTTTAAAATTAAGCGCAAGTTATATTGCAGACATTTTATCAATATCATGTACTACAATATGTCATGAAAATATAATCTCAGAATCAATGGGATCCATTGAAGCTTCCAGAGTTATAACCTGATAAAGTGACACTGGTCAGAATTGTAAAATTAGGCGTTGGTTAATAAGAGTAGTGTATTGATTTAATTAAGCACAATGTAATGTTTCATTATCATGTGATGATGCTGTAGGAGCATTAATTCATTGCAAGTTGGTAAATACAAGTGACTTGCCAAAAAATTCACCCACCTTGACTTTTTACTTATTTTGTTATATTAGAACCTGTGTTTAAATATTTTTGTAATCTAATTTGTATGGTGCATCAGCACTAATAGTCTAAGTTGGTGAAGTGAGAAAAATAAAGGCTTAAACTAAATTTATGGCATCAAATAACTAAAAATTGGCATGTGCATATGAATTCACCGCTTTTGCGATGAAGCCCCTAAAATGTATGGTCCAAGCAGTTATTTTAATAAGTCACATGCTTAGTGAAGGAAGTCAACTTGTGTGTAATCTAAGTGTCACATGTCTGTCAGTAGAGTTGAGCAAAACAGGTGGGTCAGATTCAAAAGTTGCCGACTTTCGCCAAAGTCGGGTTTCGTTGGCCGAAACACGACCATAGCGTGCAGTCGGCCATGCGTTCGGCAAAACGAGCGCCAAAGTCGGTTTTTTCCAGAATGCTTTCAGGCGCCTTTTTTCAGCCAATGAGCAAGGACGCATACTATAGGCAACGAGATGACATGGGCAGCCTCCACCACCATCTTAGAGAAGGGCATTGTAGTGATTGGCTTGTTTTGGGGGGCGTCATAGTGTCTATAAAAGCCCTGACTGCCGACCGCCATTTTACTTCTGCCGATCTTAACAGTAGGGGTCACTAGGGAGTGGTTGCTGTTTATCAGTAGGGAGAGAGTTAGGGTTTCTGTGCTTGTGCTGATATCAGTTGTGCTGTACAGTTAGTGTGCAGTGACAGGGGAGGATTTTCTTGTGTGCAGCAGCACTGGTTATTAGGCTGCCTGCTAGCTGTATAGCTGTGTGTACAATGCTGTGCAGACTGCTTTTTACACAGCATTAATACTTTTATTCTTTTTTTCTGCACAGTTACCGAGCGTTCATTTTTTCCACACCGTATAGAGCTGTACGCTCCTCACACACTACCGTGTACCTGCTGGTATCACAGACAAATACATGCTGACTATCTGTGTGTGACTCCGGAAATCTATACGGAGATTGAAATTTTCCCGTACACCGTATATACCTGTCCGCTTCTGATACAGTACCGTATATCTGCTCTTTGTATTACTGTCAAATCCATACTAAGTGAGCGTCTGTGTGTGAGTCCGGAAATATATATGGAGATTGAAATTTTCCCGTACACCGTATACAACTGTCCGCTTCTGATACAGTACCGTATATCTGTTCTTTGTGTTACGGTCAAATCCATAGTGAGAGAGCATGTGTGTGTGTGACTCTGGAAATATACGGAGATTTCCATTTTTTCCTACACCGTAGACAGCTGTACGCTCCTCATACAGTACTATATATCTGCTGGTATTTTTGGTACATTTTCCCAAACATGAGGAAGTATGGTGGAAGAGGCCGCGGACGTGGGGGGCCAGCTGGTACTGATGGTGGTGGTGGTGCATCTGCTGGTAGTGTCAAAAGCACAATAGCACCTAAGGCAAGAGGTGTTGAGCCTGCGTCATCGTCTGACTCCAGAAGGCCTGGAAGACTCCCTTTTCTGGGAGTATGTAAACCGCTTTTAAAGCCGGAGCATCAGGAACAGGTTTTGGCTTACATTGCCGAAACAGCCTCCAGCTCTATCGCCTCCTCTTCTGAAGTTTCAAAAAATGCAAGCACTGAGTCGTCAGTGCAGGCTCCTGGTCAGGAACAACACCTTTCCTTGTATCCTTCACCCCCACCAAAAGTGAAGGATGCGGCAGGCCACACTTCAGATTACTCCCTGGAGCTCTTTTCACATACCATGCCTGGGTTATCAAGTCAAATCCTGAATTCCCCAGTCCAAGATGAATATGACATGGAGTGCACTGATGCACAGCTACTGCTATATGATTGTGCTGGTACAATTACCCAGAGCACTGCATTGCCCTCGCAGTCTACTGAGCCAGATTCTGACCCTGATAAAACTCAGGTGCCCCTTCCCACATACTATACCACCTTATGCGGTGACACAGAGGAAGGTGCAGATGAAATTGAAGAGGAGGTGATGGATGACCCAGTTGTTGACCTGGATTGGCATCCATTGGGGAAGAGGGTGCTGCTGGCAATAGCTCGGAAGAGGAGGAGGATCTGCAGCAGGCATCGACATCGCAGCTGCGATTATCTGGCAGGCCCGAAGAAGTCCAAAAATGTGTTAAAAAAACAAAAACAGTTGCAGGACAGCTTGGCCAGATGGTCAAATTAGCACAGCGTGCAAGCCCTGAAAATTTATCCAATAGTAGGAAGAGTGCAGTGTGGCACTTTTTTGACCAAAATCCTATTGATGAGGCAAAGGTTATCTCATCTGTAAGAAGTGCGGAAGGACCTTTAGCCGAGGGAAAAATCTCCAAAATTTGAATACCAGTTGCATGCTTACACATTTAAACACCATGCACATGCAAGCGTGGACGGAGTACAAAACTTCAGGTAGCACACGTGCACCTGCTCCAACTGAAGGTAGCCAGCAACGCTACATCACTTCCCCCACTGTAAGCCCACCGGTTCGCATACCACCAGCAAGAAATGTTCAGGTGTCGTCACAAGGCCAAAGCAGTCAGGGAATTCCAATGTTTTTCCTACAAAAGACTTAATCTAGGCCATCACCACCATCACCACCATCACCAACCCCCTCTCAGTCTGCCATGTACACAGCTAGTTCCCCCATATGCAGCTCTCAAGTCCAGCTCACCCTAGCAGACACTCTGAGTAGGACAATAAAGTACTCATCCTCTCATCCACGTACACTGGCTTTGAACTCCTACATTGCCAAACTGATCTCATTAGAGATGATGCCCTTCCGTTTGGTTGAAAGCGCAGCGTTCCGAGAGCTCATGGCCTACGCTGTCCACGCTATGACCTACCCAGTCGGCACTTCTTTGCTAGAAAACCATCCCTGCCCTCCACCTTCATGTGAAAGACCGCATTGTCCATGCACTCAAACAATCAGTGAGTGGAAAGGTGCACCTCACAACAGATGCACGGGCCAGTAGGCATGGCCAGGGCCGTTACGTGTCCATCACTGCGCACTGGGTTAATGTGGTGAATGCAGGGTCCACAGGGGACAGCGGCGGTGGGACAGTGCTGCCTAACCCACGGTAAAGGCAACAGTTGGCTGTAGGCGTTCGATCGTCTTCCTCCTCCTCCTCCTCCAGAAGCGAAAGCTCGTCGACAGAGCGCAGTCGCACGAGTACTCCATCCACAGCTGCCAGTGTTGCACACGAGGTGTCCCACTGTCGAACAGCTATTGGTAAGGGTCAGCAGGCTGTTTTAAAGATGATGTCTTTGGGCGACAACAGTCACACCGCGGAGGTACTGGCCGACTACTTGCAGCGAGAAACTGAGTGATGGCGGGGCAGTCTACATCTTGAGCCAGGCAAGGTAGTCAGTGATAACGGCCGTAATATTGTGGCGGCCATAGCCCTGGTAAAACTCACACACATACCTTGCCTGGCTCACACCTTGAACCTGGTGGTGCAGTGCTTCATAAATAATTATCCGGAGTTAGCAGCCCTGCTCCATAAGGTGAAAAGACTATGCTCGCACATCCGTCGCTCGCCCGTAGACTCCAGTCGTATGCAGAGGCTGCAGCGATCACTCCACCTCCCAAGCACCGCCTAATCATAGACATTGCAACAAGGTGGAACTCCACCATGCACATGGTTGAGAGGCTGTGCGAACAGAGGCAGGCTGTAAAGCATTTGTGGGAGGATACACGGGCAGGCAGTTTGAGGGCAGACATGGAGTTGTCGGGTGTGCAGTGGTCAAAGCTGAAAGACCTCTGTAAAGTCCTTCAGTGTTTTGAGGAATGCACACGGCTGGTAAGCGCAGACGACGCCATCATAAGCATGAGCATCCCACTTATGCGTCTGCTCATGCAAACTTTGACGCACATTAAGGATCAGGCATCTGCAGCAGAGGAGGAGGAGGGAAGCTGTTATGAATTGGTAGCTGAGGAGGACAGGAGCAAAAAGCAGCCAAGGCAGCAGAACACCAGAGAGGTTGGGAACTAATGGGTTGCAGATCCCTAAACTAACCGCACAACTAGAAGCAGCTGTGGGACGTACCTACGGTGACTAGGGATTAGCGATATTGCCCGAAATCGTATCGGAATTCCGATTTACGATATTGGAAAAATATCGGATATCGGAATTTCCGATTTCGTGATATCAATGCAAGTCAATGGGAGAAAAAAAATCGGAATTACAAAATGACCACTACAGTGCTATATAATGGATAAAATGGAGGGGAAACACCTCAGGATAATGGGGAAGGAGTATGCAGATGCAGAGGAGCAAAACAATCGCTAGAAAAATGCACAGAGCGAAAACTGTAGCAGAAAAACTGGTCGCCATCTTCTTAACAGCGATGTTTTTTCTTTGGGTTAGGATTAGTTGGGGTAGGATTAGGGTTTATTGTTAGTAGGGTAAGGCTTAGGTTTAGAGCGAGCGTTATCGAAAAAACGGTTTGGAGCAGGAGGTACCCGTGCCATTGGGCACTCCCGAGAACCAGCTGGCTATGCTGGAACTCGGTTTAACCTTTGGGGGAGGCACCAGTGTCCGCACTTCACTGCCACGAAACAGTCGGCGTGGCTGGATCCCACCTCTTGTGCTTCTGCCTATAGGTGTTTGGCATCTGTCGTCCTTTTTTTTTTTCCTTTTTTTCCACTTTGGTCTACCGAGATACAGCTGGCGGTACTGTTGCCAGAAACACAGCATGCTGTGAAAGTGGCAGTCACGGAAATGGGCACTAGCAGGCGGTACTAGAGCCCAGAAACACGGCATGCTGTGAAAGTGGCAGTCACAGAAATGGGCACTAGCTGGCGGTACTAGAGCTCAGAAACACGGCATGCTGTGAAAGTGGCAGTCACAGAAATGGTCACTAGCTGGCGGTACTAGAGCCAATGGAAAACAGTATGAGGTGAAAGAGTCAGTCACAGAACCAGGTGCTACCAAGTAGAGGCCAGAGCACGGGCATAACAGATTACGCTGTGTGCAACATAGGCACATGACAGAGCATGCATACTGCTACCAACCATGCATGTAACCTGTGTACTGTGGCCCAGGGCAGCAAAAGTCACCAGAAATCCAGGCCTGGTTCATTTTTAGGAATGTAAGCCGGTCCAACTTGGAGACCCAAAACTTGAAGGGGGCAGATCCATCCTGAAGCCCACTGACAGGGGTGAAGAGGTATTGTGCCACCATGTAACGTTGCCTCCTATTGCGTTGCACTGTCTGTGCTGATGGTGCCCGAACTGTTTGCGGGTTCAGAAACCGTTGGAACAGGTTGCGTATACTGAACCTGTCAGTAGCAGATGTACTGCTTCTGCTACCAGCTTCTGAATGGATTCCGATGGGCCCAGGACGCACTGAGGTGCCTGCTAGTGCACGCTCATCACTGCTATGCGGTGGAAAAGAGTACATGAGTGAATTAACCAGTGCTTCTTGGTACTCCTGCATTTTACGCGCCCGGTTCAACGGTGTAATTAGGCTTTCAAGGCTGTCCCGGTAACGTGGATCTAAGAGGGTGGCCACCCAGTAGTCATTTGTGTGGAGAATATGAGCCACGTGTGGATCTTTTCTCAGACACTGCAGCATGAAGTGACTCATGTGCTGAAGGCTGCCAACTGGCCATGCATCGCTGTCACCAGCTGGAGGAATGTGCTCTGGCTGATCTGCATCACCCCATCCACGCTCTATCTGGTGACTACTAGTAGAGCGCTGTGTACTTTCCTCCTCTAGCTCTTCCTCATAGTCCTCCTCATCCTCCTCGCTTGCTGTGTCCTGCCTGGACCTTTGTGAGGCACCCACAGAGCTTTGTGCCAACCGGGCCGATGAAGATTGCCTGGTTGGTGCAAGTGTCTCATCATACTCCTCCTCCTGAGAAACCTCATCCCTTAGTCCTTTAAGTGATGATTCTAAAAGGCATATAAGTGGAATAGTCAGGCTGAGTAGGGCAGCATCTGCGCTCACCATCAGAGTGGAGTCCTCGAAGCACTTCAAAATGGTGCATATGTCCTTCATGGTTGCCCACTCTGTAGTTGTAAAGTGGGAGGGCTGAGATGTGTGTCGCCTACTTTGCGCCTGCTGCAGCTGCAACTCCATAATTGCAGGTTGCTGCTCACACAACCTCCGCAGCATATGCAAAGTCGAATTCCACCTGGTGGGGAGGTCAACAATGATGCGGTGCTCGGGCAGGCCCAATCTGCGCTGCATGGCTGAAAGGCGCGATGCAGCCATGCTTGAACGCCGCAAATGAGAGCACTCGTATCTGACTTTGTGCAGCAGCTCCTCAAGGTCAGGATAGTTACTAAGGAAACTCTGCACCACCAAGTTTAGGACATGGGCAAGGCATGGAATGTGAGTCAGACCAGCTAGGCCCAGAGCCGCGACCAGGTTTCGGCCATTGTCACACACCACCATACCTGGCTGGAGGTTGAGCGGCTCAAGCCACATGTCGCTCTGCTCCTTGAGCGTGTTCCACAGCTCGGTTGCGTTGTGGCTAACATTACCAGGATAAACCAATTTCAACACGGCCTGTTGATGTTTGGCTGATGCAGTGCTGAAATCGGTTGTTGTGGTACGTCTGGGTGCAGGCGAGTCGGACGAGGAGTATGAGGAGGAGTCAATTTGTACGGAGGAGAGGCCTGCAATCCGTGGACTTGCACTGTCTACTTCAGTTCCAGGCTCAACTACATTTACCCAATGGGCGCTGATGGAAATGTAGCGTCCCTGGCCATGCAGACTGGTCCACCCGTCGGTGGTCAGGTGGACCTTGCTACTAACTGCATTTTGTAGCGCATGCTTAATTTTACGCTCCACATGCTGTTGCAGGGCAGGGACGGCTTGCCTGCTGAAGTAGAAGCGGCTGGGAACACTGTATTGTGGGATTGCAAACCCCAACATATCGATAAAGGCTGGCTTGCTCACCAGCCAGAATGGTAGCATTTCCACTGCAAGCAGTTTGGCAATGCGAGAATTCATGCCCTGTGCTCGTGGGTGGTTTGCCGAGTACGGGCACCTTTTCTCCCACACCAGTGTGACAGATGGCTGCACACTGGATTGGGAGTGTGAGGATGCCAGCGATTGGGATGATGATGCTGACGAAGTACAGACAGTGTGCCGCCGTACAACACTGCCTGCAGATGCACCCTGGCATTCTGGCGAGAAAGCGGGAGCAGCTGTTTGCGAGCTGGAGGAAGAGGTGGCTGAAAAGATGGAAGGTGGGGGACCAGCTGCAGGTGGCGAATCATCTTGGGTGTGATGCTGCCACTCCATGGGGTGCCTCTTCCTGACATGCGTCAACATATTGGTGGTATTAAGGTTGCTGACGTTCTTGCCTCTCCGCACAGTTTGTCGACAAAGCTTGCATCTGACTACTGTAACATCATCTGCAACTTGGTCGAAAAAGGCCCATGCACCACAACTCTTGGGTGCATCCCTTGTGCTCTTTAAAAGAGCCCTGCTCCTAACGGGTGCTGAAGTTGAGGGAGCAGACAACAAATTTTTCCCTCTTCCTCTCCCACGTGGACGGCCACGCTGCGCCACACCTGCAAGCTCTTTCTCTGAGCTATCCCTACTTGCTTGCTGCCCCTCAGCATGCCATGATGGGTCAAGGACCTCGTCATCCAATACATTTTCATCAGCAGAAACTGGCAGCTGAGTTTCATCATCATCTGCTGACTGGGGTCTGGTCACTGTGGGCACTGGCCCACCCTCCACTTCTTCCTCAGACGCACACAGTGGTTGCGCATCTGTGCACACTACCTCTTCTTCAGCTGCAGGAATGCTGTCTGGCTGGCACACAGATTCCAAGCCAACAGATTCTGAGAAGAGGATTAAGGTTGGCTCCTGGCCTTCTGAATGTCTAGGCAATTTAGTGGGCGATGAAGAAGCAGATGGGTGCTGCTCTTCAGTGGCCTGACCCGATGTGGTGGAGAGGTCCTGGGAGGATGCTGCGCTCATTGAAGTGGATGCCTCAGCTGCCATCCAACCAACAGCGGTTTCTACTTGATACTCTCTTATCAGCCTATGACCCTGTGCTCCTAACAAGCTGCGCATAAATGACTGCTGCCGGGTGAGAGTAGGTGCTGAGTGACTTGGGCATGCTGCTTGCTCTGGATGTGCACCATGTCTAGCTGCTGATGCACCTCTTCCGCGGCCGCCACGGGGACGTCCTGTCAGGAATCGAACCCAGTGTCTCTTGTCCACCGGCAAGCAGCTCTACCATCTGAGCTATTCTGCAGGCTACAAGTTCCTTGCTGAACCCGGATACCATTGACTGTTCTTCCTGATCGGCTTCACCCAGTGCTCTCTCGTTTGGCCTCTGATTGCCAATTACACGCCCTATATAAACCTGGCCCTGTGGGTGTGTCATTGCGAGATTATTGTGCTTTCAGCCTTTAGTGAAGCTCTTTCTCCTGCTGTTCCTGCTGCTACAAACACTGCTCTCCTGTGTACCGACCTCCGGCTGCCACCTGACTACGTTATCTGTCCTCGCACAACACTGTTCTCCTTAACTGATCTCGGCTGCACCTATACTTATCTGCTCTCCTCTGTCGAACTGCTTCGTGTACCGACTCGGCTGCCACCTGACTACGTTATCTGCTGCTCCTCTGCTACAAACACTGCTCTCCTGTGAACTGACCTCGGCCTGCCCCCTACTAGTTATCTGCTGCCTCTCTACAACACTGCTCTTGAACTGACCTGCCTCCACTGACTACTACCTGCCTCGCTCCCAGTGTTTGCAGTAACATCGGCTCCAACCCAGACGGGATCCTGACACGTCCATTACTCCCTGCCTTCATCTCTATTGATGGATTCAGAACGGCAATTTCACTATTAGATTCGAGATCACTCCCTATCTCCAACAGCAACCTATCCCTATCTGCTTTCACAGTAGAGTGAGGCTAAAATGACAGGCGCAGCCTTTTATACTGCCTTATCACACCATCCAGTCACCAATCACAGCGCAGCCCCTAGCTAGCAAGTTTGGATGCCTCCTACCAAGCTTAGGGGAGTTACACAATGTTGTCAGCAATTCTTCAGCTCCTGATTGGCTCCACGGAGCGCTCAGAGGCTGAAGGATTATGGGATTTCCGATTTCCGATTTCTGATGTGAAAAAAATATCGGAAATCGGAATTCCGATATAGCAAATATCGGGCCGATTTCCGATATTGCAATATCGGAAAGCTCATCCCAAAGGAATAGGTAGCCCCCACACATATAATGGCGGTTAGACAAGACAAAATACAAACGCAGGCAGAAAATAGAGTGAGCAAACGCTGGTGCCAAACACTGCCTAGATAGGACAGGACAGAATGCTATCTGCAACCCAGAAAAACCCTAGAAAAATTCCAACACTTCTGATTTCAAAAATGCTGAGACCACACGATCTCGCCACCCGCTAAATCAGATCTCCGGTGTGAACAAGTGGCTAACCCGCAGCCACTCAAATAGCAGGGACAGAGCAATGGAACAAATAAATAGTGGCTACTGAAAAACAGAGCATAGCACAGGCTCCTGGAGAGGAACCTGCCTAACCTCCCACAAAAGTGCAGACAAAAAATGGAAATAGCAAACACGATAGAAACAAGCAGAAAATATCTAATCTGAAAGTAGCAGACGAAGGCAAGACATCAGCTGACTTCCAAATGAACCAGGAAACAACAATTGATCACCAGTGAGGATCATGGGAAGGCAGCTCACTTATATCAGCCCAGTCCGTCTCTCGTGATTGCCAGTCATCACTCGCAGGTGATGGACTTCTACTATTCAACACTGGTTCAATACCGTCAGCAACCACCAGAGGGAGCCCCAACTCATAAGTCATTTCCAACATGCTCACAACAGGAAGCCTTGATGACAGTCAGCCATTGTCTGATCAGGGAACTGTCCTGGATGAGGTGGAGGAAGAAGAGGAAGAGGAGGAGGTTGAGGATGAGGGCGATGATTATTTTGGGGATGAGGAGGCTTCTCAGGCGGTAAGAGAAAATGTTGGCTTGCCAAGGTCAGGTACAGGGCTTGTGCGTGAATGGAGGGATGTGGATTTGCCAGAAAGTGCTCCTCCACCCACCAATGGCAGTGCATCATTGACACCTGGAACATTGGCCCACATGTGTGATTATGTCTTGCGGATCCTAAAAAGGGACCCCCGCATTGTCAAAATTATGAAGGATGACGACTAATGGTTGGCCAGCATTCTTGATCAACGCTATAAAGGCAAATTACAGAACTTCATGCCACAGGAGAACCTAGAGCTAATATTGGCGAACAAACAAGCAACTCTGGTAAACCGTTTGTTAGAGGCATTCCCAGCACACAGCAGCGGTGCAGGTTCTACCACCAGCCGTACTGGGCCAAATGGAAGAGGTGTTCCCGGTGCACACAGCTGAAGTGGCATTAGAGACAGGTGTTTCATGACCATGTTGTGGTCTGAATTTTCGAGTAACGCTCACACTACTGGTAATCAGGGGCGGACACTGACAGCTTGGGGCCCCTGTGCAAGAAATGTGTCTGGGCCCCCTTCATTTTATGGCGACAAAGCTACATATATATATATATATATATATATATATACAGTCAGGGCCAGAAATATTTGGACAGTGACACAATTTTCGCGAGTTGGGCTCTGCATGCCACCACATTGGATTTGAAATGAAACCTCTACAACAGAATTCAAGTGCAGATTGTAACGTTTAATTTGAAGGGCTGAACAAAAAATGTGTTAGAAAATGTAGGAATTGTACACATTTCTTTACAAACACTCCACATTTTAGGAGGTCAAAAGTAATTGGACAAATAAACATAACCCAAACAAAATATTTTTATTTTCAAAATTTTGTGGCGAATCCTTTGGAGGCAATCACTGCCTTAAGTCTGGAACCCATGGACATCACCAAACGCTGGGTTTCCTCCTTCTTAATGCTTTGCCAGGCCTTTACAGCCGCAGCCTTCAGGTCTTGCTTGTTTGTGGGTCTTTCCCTCTTAAGTCTGGATTTGAGCAAGTGAAATGCATGCTCAATTGGGTTAAGATCTGGTGATTGACTTGGCCATTGAAGAATGTTCCACTTTTTAGCACTCATGAATTCCTGTATAGCTTTGGCTGTATGCTTGGGGTCATTATCCATCTGTACTATGAAGCGCCGTCCAATCAAGTTTGCAGCATTTGACTGAATCTGGGCTGAAAGTATATCCCGGTACACTTCAGAATTCATCCGGCTACTCTTGTCTGCTGTTATGTCATCAATAAACACAAGTGACCCAGTGCCATTGAAAGCCATGCATGGCCATGCCATCACGTTGCCTCCACCATGTTTTACAGAGGATGTGGTGTGCCTTGGATCATGTGCCGTTCCCTTTCTTCTCCAAACTTTTGGCTTCCCATCATTCTGGTACAGGTTGATCTTTGTCTCATCTGTCCATAGAATACTTTTCCAGAACTGAGCTGGCTTCTGGAGGTGTTTTTCAGCAAATTTAACTCTAGCCTGTCTATTTTTGGAATTGATGAATGGTTTGCATCTAGATATGAACCCTTTGTATTTACTTTCATGGAGTCTTCTCTTTACTGTTGACTTAGAGACAGATACACCTACTTCACTGAGAGTGTTCTGGACTTCAGTTGATGTTGTGAACGGGTTCTTCTCACCAAAGAAAGTATGCGGCGATCATCCACCACTGTTGTCTTCCGTGGGCTTCCAGGTCTTTTTGGATTGATGAGTTCACCAGTGCTTTCTTTCTTTCTCAGGATGTACCAAATTGTAGATTTTGCCACTTCTAATGTTGTAGCAATTTCTTGGATGGGTTTTTTTCTGTTCTTGCAGCTTAAGGATGGCTTGTTTCACCTGCATGGAGAGCTCCTGTGACCACATGTTTCCTTCACAGCAAAACCTTCCAAATGCAAACACCACACCTCAAATCATCTCCGGCCCTTTCATCTGCTTAATTGAGAATGACATAACAAAGGGATTGCCCACACCTGTCCATGAAATAGCCTTGGAGTCATTTGTCCAATTACTTTTGGTCCCTTTAAAAACAGGGTGGCACATGTTAAGGAGCTGAAACTCCTAAACCCTTCATCCAATTTTAATGTGGATACCCTCAAATGAAAGCTGAAAGTCTGAACTTCAACTGCATCTGATTTGTTTTGTTTCAAATTCATTGTGGTAATGTCTAGAACCAAAATTAGATAAATTTTGTCTCTGTCCAAATATTTATGGACCTAACTGTAGTCACACACACATACATGTATATATATTACATAGTCTCCATTATTATGTATATTGCTGTACCTTTTATAGTGCCCTCTCTTGTTATGTACAGTACCGTCCCTTACATATTGGATTATATAGAGCCCTGTTTTTTATTACATACCGTCCTCTCTTGTTAGCTGTATAATGCAATGATGGCTGATGGAGCATGGGAAAGCTTCTTTTCTAGTGGAGGAGCTGATGGACTGGTAATCTGGTCACCGGCTCCTCGATCAGCAGTCATTTTATATCTAAAAAGAGAGGGGACTATGTAATAAAAGAAGGTGCTGTGAATAACAAAATTAACAAGAATACACTATGTAAGAAACAGCACTATACATAACAGCAGAGGAAGCTATATAATAAGTGACGGCACGATATATAACTAGAGAGGATGGTACATAATAAGGGATGGTGTTATACATAATAAAAGAGGAAACTATGTAACTAAGAATGGTCCTATACAGAATTAGTGAATACACTATATGCTAAGGGACTGTGTTAGACATAAGTGATAATGTCTTACTCCACCTCCCCCTGTTCCTAAGGCCATTATAAGTCCCCCTTCTTCCCATCCCAATCCCCCACACCCCTCATTGTCCTCCTCCCCCCCACATCCCATTATTGTCCTCTCCCCCAACCCATCATTGCCCTCTTTACCACTTCCATCATTGCCTTCTACCCCACAATCTTTGCCTTCTCCCCTGCCACACCATCATTGCCCATTACACCACCTCCATCATTTCCTCCTTCCCCACCACCCCCATTATTGCCCTTTCCACTACCACCATCATTGCATTCTCCCCTACCACCCCATCATTGCCTTCTCCCCATCACCCTGTCATTGCCTTTTCCCAATCACCCCGTCATTGCCTTCTCCCCATCACCCCATCATTACCTTCTCCCCATCACCCCAACATTGCCTTCTTCCCATCACCCCATCATTCCCATCATTGCTTTTCCCCCTCACCCCATCATTGTTTTCCCCATCACTCCCATCATTGCTTTTCCCCATCACTCCCATCATTGCTTTTCCCCATAAATCCCATCATTGTTTTTCCCCATCATTGTTTTTCCCCATCACTCCCATCATTGTTTTTCCCCATCACTCCCATCATTGCTTTTCCCCATCACTCCCATCGTTGTTTTTCCCCATTACTCCCATCATTGTTTTTCCCCATCACTCCCATCATCATTTTTCCCCCATCATCATTTTTCCCCCATAACTCCCATCATTGTTTTTCCCCATCACTCCCATCATTGCTTTTCCCCATCACTCCCATCATTGCTTTTCCCCATCACTCCCATCGTAGTTTTTCCCCATCACTCCCATCATTGCTTTTCCCCATCACTCCCATCATTGTTTTTCCCCATCACTCCTATCAGTTTTTCCCCATCATTGCACACACACACCACCTCTCACCTGTCTGCAGCGCACACACACACACCACATCTCACCTGTCCACAGCATCACCGGCGCCCGCGCTTCATCATTCTGACACAGCCGGCTGCTGAATGATGACGTCATCCAGCGGCGATGCTCTCTGTGTCAGAGGCTGGAAATGCAGGCCTGGCAGGAAGCAGGACAGATCCTTGCAGCTCCGCTCCTGCTATTTGCTCTTGCAGGCAGCGGAGCTGCTGGGATCACTCCCTGCCTGCCTCACATGAGGGCAATCTGGCCAGGGGCCCCCAGAGCCTTGGGCCAGGAGAAACCGGCCAGATTGCCCTCATTATTAGCCACCCTGCAGGGGCCCCCTGGAGCATCAGGGACCCGGTGCAACCACACCGGTTGAACCAGCGTATGTCCGCCCATGCTGGTATTACTGAATCGATTGCAACAGACAGGAGACAGCAGTTGTCAACTATGGTTCAAAATTACCTCTCCTCCCCTATCGATGTTCTCCCTCACAGTTCATTCCCCTTTGACTACTGGGCCTGCAAACTGGACACCTGGCCTGAATTGGCACAATATGCCTTACAGCAGCTCGCTTGCCTGCTGGTAGTGTGCTATCAGAAAGAGTCTTCAGTGCTGCTGATCAATCCTGACAGAAAGAAGGACCCGGCTGTCGACCCAAAATGTTGGTGATCTCACCTTCATTAAAATGAACCATGCCTGGGTTTCAAAGGATTTTGTACCACCTTCCCCTGATGACACATAGGTTGCCAGCAAAATGGCTCGCTTTGTCTTCCTCTTCCTCCGACTTCTCCAATTCCTCCATTTGCAGCTGCTGAACGTCCAGCCTACACCTCAACATATGGCAGTTTTTCCACCTCCCTAACTGGGCTGTACCCCCCCAGGGCCGGCATCAGCACCTGGCACACCCAGGCAAGTGCCGGGGCCCTGAGCTGGTGGTACGCCCACTCGCCGTCAGAGACACCGGCGTACTATGAGGGGCCCTGTGCCAGGGCCGGCGCCCACAAGTGTGCCCCCCCTGCTTGCTCAGGGCCCCAGCACTTGCAATACTTACCTCTCCCTGCTCCACCGCTGTAGCGCCTTCCGCGTTTCCTGACAGTGACATTCATGTCAGAGAACGCGATGACGTCACGTCTGTGTGCCCTCTGCCTGAACAGTCACAGTGCAGAGAGCTAGAAGATGGCGACCTGAGGAGTCCACAGTAGAGCAGTGCCCAGCGACGAGAGGTATTTCATTTTTTTTAATGTTTGAAGCAATATATGGGGAGCATTATACACTGGAGAATTATATATGGGGCCCATCATACGCTTGAGCATCATAGATAGGGCCCATTATACACTGGAGCATTACATATGGGGCCCATCATACACTTGAGCATCATAGATAGGGCTCATTATACACTGGAGCATTATATATGGGGCCCATCATACTCTGGAGCACTATAAATGGGGCCCATCATAACTGGAGCATCATATACGGGGCCCATTATACAGTGGAGCATCATATATGGGGCCCATTATACACTGGACCATCATATATGGGGCCCATTATATGCTGGAGCATCACATTGAACCCATTATATATGGAACATTATATATGGGGACCATTATATTTGGAGCAGTATGTAAGGTTATATGTATATATTCCTGAAACTCAGTTTGTTCGTCAGCCATTTTACTTTCTGTCTTGCTGCAGCTATCTTGCCCTCAGTCAAAATGGAGTTTCCAGCTTGCATGTTCCCGCCCTGATTCTCTCCTTTGCTTCTTAAGCAGCCACAGCTGAGCAATCAGTGCTTCAGAATCTAGCCTGCAGTGAACCTGTGACTTGACTCCTGTAAGCCTTGGACCTTGTACTCCAGCTATTCCTACTGAGGAACTCTGAAGCACTTGTGGACTCTGAACCCTGCTCTTTGAAAGACCCACGTTTGCATGGACTTACGGTAACAGAGAAGAAGATCCTGAATCTGTATTGGAGAGTGATTGCTGAGCTTGGATTACTCTGGCCTGCTGTGTCTCCTGTTTCTGTGTCTGCAAACTGTGTGACTATTTCTGCCAACTTGTATGAAGTAATACAGGACTTTTCTATATCAAACCTGTGACTCCTGTGTTTTCATCGCACCCAAGCACAAGACGCTATATGAACTGTACTACATACATTACAAGATTCTGAAGCCAAAACGTTAGTGTCTGCTGGGTCTGGAAGGCTGTGTCTGCTGTACTGTGGATATCAGACGTCCGGTTGTACTTTCTGTGATGACAGTGGTTGTGACTTCTCACAACCATTCCAGGTGAGCAATTCCCTTAAGTTTTTCTTTTTTGCAGTGTTACCACAGGTAAACACTATTGTTTTTTTTTTTTTTCCTTTCTTTTCTCTTTTTTGTCTGCTGTAACTCTGGATATCAGATGTCTGGTTGAACTTTCTGTGATGATAGTGGTTGTGACTTCTCACAACCATTCCAGGTGAGCATTCCCTTAATTTTTTTTTCTCTCTGCAGTGTTGCCACAGGTGAACACTATTGTTTTTTTTCTCTCCTCTTCTTCCAGTAATCCTGTCTTAAAAGATCTGGAAAATGGAGGCCCGCATAAAGGAACTTTGCGGAGTGACTGATAATATCCTTGCAGATTTGCAGAATATAAAGACCCGTTTTACAAATCTACAGGACCTCAATAATCACAATTTGCAAGTGGTTGGACAGACTACCCAGGATTTGCGAGCCAGGATTGAGGTTCTAGAGGGGCGAGTCCAGGCTCCTGCCGTAGCCCCGAGTGCTGGGATTCCCAAGTTGCCCCCTTTTCGTTTTGGCGGTGAACGTGAGAAATTCAGGGGATTTATTAATCAATGCAATCTTTTTTTTTCTGCACATGCTTCACAATTTCCCACTGAACGATCTAAGGTGCTTACTATAATTATGTTGCTTACCAACAAGGCTTTAATGTGGGCAAACCCTCTGATTGAGACTGAGGATGATTGTTTGAATCACCTTGATGATTTTATTTCAGCCATGGGGCAGGTGTTTGATGACCCCAATCGAGGTGCAACAGCTGAAGCAGCCATGTTAGCTTTGCGCCAAGGTAAGCACTCGGTAGCTGAATATGCCTTGGATTTCAGGAGATGGGCCCTTGATACCACCTGGGACAGTTCCCCAAAAAATCTATTTTTCGAAAGGGGTTATCTCCACTGATTAAGGATGAACTTGCTCGTGCCGACCCTCCCACTGCGTTAGGTGACTTTATTAACTACTGCATCCGTATTGATGCTCGTCTGACTGAACGCAGGCAAGAGAGATGGTTCGAAAGCAATCGTACTAACCTTTTCCTACCTTCCTCTCCAGCTAAGGAACCTTTGAGTAGGATTACACGGGAACCTGAACCTGAACCCATGCAGGTAGACTCTTTACAACGACGGGTTAGTGATGCACGCAAGGAACATCGTTTTAAGGAGAATCTATGTTTCTATTGTGGTAAGTCAGGGCACTTCATTATAAACTGCCCCAGCCGTTCTCGTAAGACTACTGCAGCACTCATTCATTGTGAGTGTTGCGAGAGGGGATCTGTCAGGTCCGAGCCTCAGGCTCCAGAGAGATCTGCAGCAACAGATCTTGATTTCTCGGACTTAAACTCCGTTACCTCTGAGGACGTTGACTGTGTAAACGCTGCCATTTTTCAAGTTTCCTCAGCGGTGTCCCAGCTGAGTTGTAAGAAAAACAATTCTCATTGCTTTCTTTCCATCAAACTCTGGGTTGACTCAGCTTGGGTGTCTAGCTCTGCTATGATCGACTCAGGGGCAAGTGGAAATTTTATGGATGTCTCCTTTGCTCTGAAACAGGGAATACGTTCAGTGAAGAAGGCTACTCCAGTACAGATGGAAACTGTGGATGGCTCCCTGCTGACCTCTGGACCAGTGGATCAGGAAACAGAGCCTTTGAGGGTTCTTATGGGTAAAGATCATCAAGAGAAACTGTCCTTTATGCTTATCTCTTCTCCCCACTTTCCCATTATTCTAGGGCTACCATGGCTGCAGGCTCAGAATCCTACCATTAACTGGGAGACCAAGGAATTACACTTTCCAGAGAAACAGATGAGTCCAAAAGTTTCAGCTTGCTCTGTTCCTAAAGGAATCATGTCAGTCCCTGAACTACCAGCTGTATACCAGGACTATGTGGATTTATGTGACAAGAAGAACGCTGACCAGCTTCCTCCTCACCGTCCATATGATTGTCCAATTGAATTATTGCCTGGAGCAGAGATACCTTTTGGTAAGATCTACCCCCTGGCGGGGCCCGAGCTAAAGGCTTTAAAGGATTACATAGATGAAAATCTAGCCAAGGGCTTCATACGCCCCTCTTCATCTCCTGCAGGTGCACCCATCTTCTTTGTAAAGAAGAAAGATGGATCTCTGAGACCATGCGTAGACTATAGGGAACTCAATAAGGTTACTATTAGAAACCGTTATCCATTGCCTTTAATCCCTGAGTTATTGGAGAGAGTGCGACATGCCAAAATTTTTTCTAAACTAGATCTTCGTGGGGCCTATAACTTAGTCCGTATTAGACCTGGGGATGAATGGAAGACTGCATTCAGGTCACGCTATGGACACTTTGAATATCTAGTTATGCCTTTTGGTCTGAGTACCGCCCCAGCCACTTTCCAACACTTGGTGAATGACATCTTCAGGGATCTCCTAGATACATTCGTGGTAATTTATTTGGATGATATTCTAATTTTTTCTAACTCCACAGAGGAACATCATGGACATGTGAGAATGGTCTTGGAACGTCTAAGACAAAATCATCTTTACATCAAACTTGAAAAGTGTGAATTCCATAGGACCGAAATTCAATTTCTGGGGTATGTACTGTCTACAAAGGAATTAGTATGGATGGAAGCAAAACCCAAGCCATCAAGGATTGGCCAAGTCCTAGAAATGTGAAGGAGGTACAGCGCTTCATCGGGTTTGCCAACTTCTATAGACGTTTCATTAGAAATTTCTCTGAGGTAGTGTCACCTATCACTCAACTTACCCGGAAAGAGTCTAGGTTTTCCTGGACTCCCCAAGCCCAGGAAGCATTTTCCCGTCTAAAAGATAAATTTACCACTGCACCTATCCTAGTACATCCCAACCCCGAGCTTGCCTTCATAATAGAGGTGGATGCTTCAGACTGTGCCGTTGGAGCTATACTCTCTCAGAGAACAGGTGAGAAGAATGTCTTGCATCCCTGTGCCTTCTTTTCCCAGCAGTTGTCTTCGGCTGAGAGGAACTACGATGTGGGCAATAGAGAGTTGTTGGCCATTATTGCCGCCTTCAAAGAATGGAGACACCTTCTTCAGGGAGCTGCACAGCAAATAGTCGTCCTGACAGACCATCGTAACCTTGAGTTTATCAGGTCGGCTAAGTGCCTGACTCCTCGCCAGGCTCGCTGGAATCTTTTCTTAAACCAATTTAATTTTATCATCTCTTATAGACCAGGATCGCGCAATGGAAAGGCTGATGCACTCTCTAGGATTTACTCATCAGAGACACGTCCAATTACTCCTCCTAAGACTATTCTTCCTGACTCTAGATTCCTAGGAGTAATTCATAATCAAGACCTACTTAAGGACATCAAGGAAGCATACCATGCGGATTCCTTTTTGGCACAACCCCCAAGGGACGTAAGTCTTGTCTTTAAGAATGGTGTGTGGATTCAGGGACAACGTCTGTATATTCCTGAAACAGTCAGATTAAGAGTATTGCAACTCATTCACGATTCCAAGATAGCTGGGCATAGAGGAATTCTAAAGACACAGGAATTTCTTTCTCGTTTCTTTTGGTGGCCCACTTGCAGGAAGGATGTTTTGAATTATGTCACTTCATGTGAGGTCTGTGCAAGATGCAAAACACCTCGCTCCTCACCAACTGGTCTGTTACAGCCTCTTCCCACCCCGTCCCGCCCGTGGGGATCCATTTCTATGGACTTCATTGTGGAGTTACCAACCTCTCAAGGGAAGAACACCATTCTAGTGGTGGTTGACCGTCTAACAAAGGCAGCTCATTTTATCCCTTGTGTCGGCTTACCCACTGCAAAACAGACATCAGATTTGATGATTAAAGATGTGTTTCGCTTACATGGAGTACCGGATGAGGTTATTTCGGATCGAGGGGTGCAATTCACTTCTAGGTTTTGGCAAAATTTCTGTGCAGCATTGGACATTAAAGTAAACCTTTCTTCTGCTTTTCATCCCCAGACTAATGGACAGACCGAACGAACCAATCAAACCCTGGAGCAGTATCTCCGCTGCTTTATCTGCCACCTACAGGATGATTGGGTGGATCTACTTCCATTAGCTGAGTTCTCATATAACAACTCTCAGAGTGCCTCCACTAAACAGTCTCCTTTTTACTCTAATCTAGGTTATCATCCTAACATTCTACCACGATTTCCCATAGAAACGCCTTTACCAGCAGTGGCTGAAAGAATCACGTCTTTACAGAAGAATATGGATCTTCTAAAGGAAAATCTGGAATCGGCTCAAGAAAGGTACAAGAAAGCAGCAGATAAATTTCGTAAACCTGCACCAGCTTTCAAGGTAGGAGACTTGGTCTGGCTGTCAACCAGAAATCTTAAGTTAAGGATTCCATCGTCTAAGTTGGGACATAAGTACATTGGACCCTATAAAATCAGTAAAATTATAAATGCCGTTGCTTGTCGTCTTCAACTGCCCAGAACTATGAGAATCCACCCTGTCTTTCATGTATCCCTACTAAAGGCTGCGACACCCAATACGTTTCCTGGACGTTCCTCTCCTTGCCCTGACCCAGTGCTAGTCGATGGTCAGGAAGAATTTGTGGTGGAAAGGATTTTAGATTCCAGGTTGTATAGAAATCAGTTACAATATCTGATTAAATGGCAGGGCTACCCAGTGGAAGACAACTCATGGGAACCGTCAATAACGTTAATGCTCCTTGCTTGCTCCGTCAGTTTCATCAGAGGTACCCACACAAGCCTGGTCTGAGGTCATCCGGAGGTTGTCCTTAAGGGGGGAGTAATGTAAGGTTCTATGTATATATTCCTGAAACTCAGTTTGTTCGTCAGCCATTTTACTTTCTGTCTTGCTGCAGCTATCTTGCCCTCAGTCAAAATGGAGTTTCCAGCTTGCATGTTCCCGCCCTGATTCTCTCCTTTGCTTCTTAAGCAGCCACAGCTGAGCAATCAGTGCTTCAGAATCTAGCCTGCAGTGAACCTGTGACTTGACTCCTGTAAGCCTTGGACCTTGTACTCCAGCTATTCCTACTGAGGAACTCTGAAGCACTTGTGGACTCTGAACCCTGCTCTTTGAAAGACCCACGTTTGCATGGACTTACGGTAACAGTGAAGAAGATCCTGAATCTGTATTGGAGAGTGATTGCTGAGCTTGGATTACTCTGGCCTGCTGTGTCTCCTGTTTCTGTGTCTGCAAACTGTGTGACTATTTCTGCCAACTTGTATGAAGTAATACAGGACTTTTCTATATCAAACCTGTGACTCCTGTGTTTTCATCGCACCCAAGCACAAGACGCTATATGAACTGTACTACATACATTACACAGTATATGGGGCTCATCAGACACTGGAGCATCATATATAGGGCCCATCATATACTAGAGCATCATATGGGGTTCATTATTTATGGGGCATCATATAAGGCCCTTTATATATGGAACATCATATGGAGCATATATGGGGCCTATTCTGTATGGAGCATTATATGGAACCCATTTTGTATGGTGCACTATGTGGTGGCCATAATACTGTATGGAGGACTATACTGTCCGGTTTTTGAGCTATTGTAGAATTTACAATAGATATCACTCATGTAATGTAAGAAGTGAAGTATTTTGCATTGTACTATACCTATATTTCTCTGCCATATCGGAGCATCATGAATTGTGGTATGTGTTGAAGGGGCCCACTAAGACTCTTTGGCCTGAGGCCCACGAAAACCTGGAGCCAGCCCTGCCCCCCCAGAACTTAAGCCAAATAACCCCAGTTTTCAATGCGTTACTATTATTATAAAGTTAATTAAGGTTGACAAGCTTAAGTAATAAGAATTTATGTCGTTGGCATTGAAATGGGCACTGTAGGTGTGTTTACTGTCCTCCACTCCCTGCCGACTTTTCTTCCCCATTGACTTGCATTGGGGTCGGATTTTCGACTCCGACTCGACTGTTTACGATAGTCGGCTGACTTCGTTCGACTCGACTTTTGGGAAAGTCGGATGGTCCGAAACCCGACTCGACCCTCCCGGAGGCAAAGTCGCTCATCTCTATCTGTCAGTATACAGTATACAAACCATTACGCCAGAGGCATCACTAACCAAACAACACCATGAAGACCAAGGAGATCAAGGCGTTGTTATAAAAAAAATCCTAATCTCTGATGATCTCCCGGAGCACCATCAGATCCATTATCATCAAATGGAAAGAACATGGCACCACAACAAACCTACCAAAAGAGGCTGGCCACCAAAACTCTCAGCCCATTAATCAGAGAGACAGCACAGAAATCAAAGGTAACCCTGAAGGAGCTGCAGAGTTCCCCAGAAGAGTCTGGAGTATCTGTTCAAATGACTACAGTAAGCAGTATACTCCATAGAGGTGGCCTTTATAGAGTAGTGGGCAGAAAATAACTTTTACTTACACACAAAAATTGTAAGTCTTGTTTTGAGTTTGCTAAAAGACATGTGGAAGACATCCCCACAGTAAAACATGGTGGTGGCAGCATCTTGCTGTTGGGGATGTTTGTCAGCAGCAGAGACAGGGAAAATAGTTTGAGTCGAGGGAAAGATGGATGGTGAAAAATACAAGGATAGTCTTGAGCAAAACCTATTTCAGTCTGTGTGTGATTTCAAATTGGGATGCATGTTCACCTTCCAACAAGACAACGACCCAAAGCATACTGCTAAAGCAACACTCATTGGTTTAATAGGAAATGTGTAAATCAGTTGGAGTGGCCTAGTCAAAGCCCAGACCTTTATCCAACTGAGAATCTGTGGTCAGACTTGAAGATTGCTTTTTACCCTAGAGCATACCATCTAAATTGAAGGAGCTGGAGCAGTTTTGCCTTAAGGAATGGGCAAAAATCCCAGTGGCAAGATGTCAAAAGCTTGTGCAGCTGGAATTGCCGTAAAAGTAGGCTCTACAAACTACTGACTTTAGGGGGGTGAATAGTTATGGATACTAAAATTTGTAGTTATTTTGTCCTATTGTTGCTTGCTTCACAAAAAAGAACATAATGTTCACAGGTGTAGGCATGTTCTTTACATACACTGATGCAAACCATAGAAAAGAACAGTGAAATTCCAGATTGTGAGGTAGCAAAACACAGAAATAATGTCAAGGGGTTGAATACTTTCGCAATCCTGTGTAGATCCTACAAATAGCAGTGGTGATCTGAAGTTTCATAAAGCAGGATGCTTGGTGATCAACCTACTATATTTTGTGGACTATAAGACCCATTGGACCATAAGACGCACCCCAAATTTTGGTAAGGAAAATAAAAAAGTATTTCCTATTTTCCTTACCAAAATTGGTGGTGCGTCTTATAGTCCGCTTTTACAGTAGCTTACCTGGGGAGGCGGCTGCGGTAGAGCGGGTTCCCAGGAGGCAGGGTTGCTGCTGAATGAAGCTGGGGGGTGGTGGTAGGAGTGAGGCGATGCTGCAGGCCTTAGGCTTGGAGGAAGGGTTGTTCAGAGGTTGTGCATGCTCACATTGCATGTGCAGATCTCGGGAGATTTCAATCTACAATCTGCAATCCACAGTGAAGACGATAATTCGCCGACATTTTGTGAAAGCCCAGGGCCCACCGCAGCCTTGCACCACAGAACACCCCCTTCTCTCAGTCTGGAACCCGCAGCATCGCCCCACTCCTGCTGCCACTGCCACTAGCTTCCTGCAGGAATGACCCTTTCTATCAGCCTCATTCAACAGAAAAACACCTCACATGGGAATGCTGCTTTTCTATTGGATGATGCTGATGGACAGGTCTGGTCACATGATCTTCCACCAGCCGCCATTGTATGGATGGAGAGCTGCGCTGCCTGTGAGGAAAGCTGCATTAACAAGAACAAGAGAAGAACCTGTCATATCTGTATAATGGTAAGTGCCACAAAATCATGTCGCCAACACATCTGTGAAAATAAAGATAATGTGGTCGTCCTAGCTGCCTCATTCTGCAGCCATTAATAGGCTGTGTAATACATGTGGCTATAGGAGAGAAATGGTGCAAAATTCTTAATGTAGTCCAATTTTAAAATTGTTTTCCTGCCACAACTGCATGTTTAAGAAAGAAAAAAAATGTCTCCAAAGTTGGACAGTTCCTTTAAGTTAACGTACATTTGTACAAATATGCTATGTGGCCAATATAGAAACATATACATACACTAGGTGTCAGTGAAAAATGTGAGGCTTGGCAAGATATTAGTGATAGAGATCACACATTGAGGTCACCTTGTCATAGTTGGATGGCTTTTTACGCTTTTGGATAAAAAAATGCTTATTTACATGTATAGCAGTAGTAGAGTTAATTTGCAGTGTTGACACTATGTAAGTGTTTTATGTACTAAGCTGGTAAAAATTAGTTTCCTGTGCTTTTCAATACTTGTCAAGGCATTTCACGGTGGAGCACATCCTCTTACTTTTTTACATTTTGAGTTCCTGTTCTAATATAAACATTATTATTGGTCAAAAAATGTTTTTGAAATTTTTTTTGTTAATATTTATTTTCTGAGAATCTATGTGAAATATTTTTGCTGTCATAAATATTTTAAGACAAACTTTGTTTTTACATGCAGAGAGAAATGTCAGGAAAAAAACAAAAACTTGATGATGTGCCTTGAAATCTGCACTGTTACGCACCGGCTGAGCTGAATTTGAAATTCATTTTTACAAAACTGAACAATTTAGTGGGGGGTTTGTCCATGCATTGCTCATCAACAACATTAATGATCAGGTCCTTGCTCCTCAGAATCTTGTATTGTGATACCTCACGGGATATTTGACAGGATGTGTTGTGGAGTGGAAAACTTTCGAAATGTACAGTGGATGCTGCGCTCTCTTAACAGACGGGCAACACGCTGCCCTCAAACAAGCAGCCACCTACGTATCTGAAGTACAGTGTTTTAAGAACCTTAAACTTGTGTCGTTTTCGAATGTCATACCTTGAACAGGCCTAACATCAGTTAAATGAAGTGAAAATTGTATTCTTGTCTTGATAGAGATGAAAATGGATTTCTGGTCATGAAATAGATGTAGTTGTCACTTTTTTAAAAAGGTGTCAGCAGTTTGCTTTAGAGAGTGAGGTGCCAATTCAGTATGACAGTAAACTTGTGATCTGAGCAATCAATATAAAATGCTTCAATAACTTCTGCTTCATTACACTTATAATAAGAGGCTATAGATCTGCGCCACATAAAATTTTGATAAAGAGAATACATAAGGAGCCTCCAAGACGTCTCTCTTTCCATTACAATAAGTGCAATATTGCCATCTAGAGTCTATGGACCAGTAATTGTTTAGGAACATCTGGTTGTTCTGCAGCCTGTGTGTTGCTTATTACTTTCTTGTTTGTGTAGTGTTTAGCTTTGCTTTATATCTTGTTTGTTTTTTTTAGTGTTTCATGCTGAGTTTTATTAGCTTCTCTCACTTACTGGTTTATTAGACCTTTTAAGCTGTTGTTTTTGAGTTTAATGGAGAATTTGTCGGCCATAACATTTCTTCACTTATATTCTTATACATGTATTACATTTTTTATTGGTGGTTTATCAAGTTTATATATTGATTTTAAAATACTGTCTACTTCTTAGATCAAAAGACTTTTTCTGCATATCTTTCCTTTTTCCTGCACCTTGTATTGTACTATTTGTGTATATTCACACAAGATAGATTTATTGTAAAGATTTCTGTAACTAACAATGTGTTCTATACATCTAAACGTGGTTGTTTCTGCAAGCCCTACTTGGATAAATGGGACAATCATTGATTTCTACAACAAATGTATCATGTGTGAATGTTCCCTAACTAGTAAACTTGTTAAAGTTAATTTTCTATAGAAGCTTTCGTAAGAATAGGATAAGCTTAATTTCTAAACGTCATAAGATAGTGGTGGGGCACTGAAGGTTCTTCATACCAAGGATCGGCCAATATAGTGAGCAGCTACAAGCCAGTGAGGAACTCTATAGTATCGTAGATATACAATGGTGTCCATCTTCACTGCTGACACAAGTTATAATGAAAAGACAGCATTTTGTAATTATGGGTAATACTACAAAATTACTTTTATGCCATCTATTCATCCTAAATTCTTATATCCATGCTCTTCCACCTGTGCTCAGGCCAAGCCAAAGCATTAGCAAGTTTTCTTCATGAAGGAAAGGCCCATATAATTGCTGTTTGATAATTATAACCACTATGTCTAAGTTGGGTTGGTTCTTATCTTGGACTTCTCTGTTCTGATCTGATTTATTTCTAGTTCACAAACTTCTTCTTTTCTTTGATTTTGACAATGTTTCTTGCGCCTCTACAGACCTATCACTTCCCCTAGCCAAATCCCTTTGCCGTGTCCCGACTAAAGCAAAGGATTTTGTTCTTTAATGAAATTTTATCAGAACGTCGCTCCATAGCAGCTTGAAATGTATCTACGCTTAATGGTGACATGTTTTCACACCTGTCCTCCTGCAATTTTAGATCCTTTATCAATTTAATTGCTTGAAATTAAAGAATTTCTCGTTATAAGTTTCTGTTTATTTTAGGTTTTTTTTTATTTTTTTATTTTTGATGGCTAAAATAGCAGTTAAAATGCCAGCTAATAGAGGGTAACCTGACAGACCCGATTATAAGTCAGTAGGGTCCATGAAAATTTGTTGGCATGCATTTCATTGTAAAAGCATGACCATAGTGTGAACAGAGCCTAACAGAGAAAATGCCTTGACATCCTGTCAATGTCCACGAGTAGCTAAGATTTCTGTGTATTGCATCTTCCCTCTTTCTCCTCCTTCCTTCATTTATCTTTTTTACTTTATTTTGCTTTTTTATTGTTTACACTCACGTCTATAAAGTTGTAGGAAAAATATCATTTTCCTTCTAAATTTAGCTTTAACCTTCAAGACTTGGGCTAAATACATTTTCCTATAGTGATATTTCTTGTACACTTGTGACGGCTAGATTGAAAAAAAAAAATATATATTTTTCTGCATAAGAATCGACATAGTCATTTTTTCCTTGTAGTCAGGTTAGACAGCCGCAGCTCTAAATGCATTCACGTAACAGGGAGTTTGACACACATCCTTGAAATTACTCTGAGACATACAGTTATTATTGCCTAATGACTCCTCTGAAATGAGAATAAATTTGTCAAGTTGCAGATGTGAAGAGGCAGAGTATGTGTGATCAATTTCCTGAACAACTTCAACACCCACAGGTATTATTTGTAAGAAAACACTCACGCAGAGACATGGGCTGGTTAGAGAGCGCAGTTTTCTGTACCCATTTGACATCTTATCTGTTCTGTCAGCATCCTGTGCCCCTCACACACAGCCCACTCCTCCCACCGCCGCGCTCAGTCAGAGGCGTCAGTGAATGGACAGGAATATCAATGTTGTTCCTCTCTCTTTTAAGACCCTGTTGTATTGAAGTCACATTTGTAAGATTCTGAAAGACTGCTTTTAGGATTGATTACTACTATACCCGGCTATGGGCTGAGAATTCCAAGCATTTCTTAAGTGTCAGAAACATACATTCTGACAATGAAGGGAAATGGGTCTCCAGCACCTGCTGTGTGGGCCTCATCTCCAATTTGGAAGACGTTTGTTCACTCTTTTTAACATCCATTGGGTATTTGTGCAGAAATACCACCACACTGAGAAATGGGAATCAATTCCATCCAATGGAGAAGCATCAATACAGAAGAGAATGGGGAAAAAGACACACGCACAATGCATTTCACAAAAACACCTGTATAAGACATAATTTGATGGATAGATTTTACCTGGTACAGATTTCACCACATATTTCACCCCCTGCAACATTTAAAGGGGTAAAATTTACTCTGAAAATCCGCAACGGAAATTGACCTACAGATTGGAAAATTCACATTCCTGGTCATTCTTAGGGTAGAAAAAATTCTGCAGTATTTGGATAAGAAATGCAAATGTTCCTCTACTTACCACCTACCTGTTTATATTTGACTCTAAGGTCTGGTTATGGCATTGGTGTTCCATAATATGCCATTTAATATGGAAAACTCGGAATAAACATCTTACCACATCTGCAAGGCATTGGGTGATGTGCAAGACATGGAGACTGTAACATAGTCCCGGTACTTTGACTTCCTCCCACACTCCAAAAATAAGTTATCAGAGCAATTGGTTTCCAACTAAATTGATTCTAATGTGTGAGACCTTAATAAAAGTAATATGTGACCCACATTGAGAATAGTGACTTATGTGAATGGTGACAAACGTTGTACAGTGCTGTGGAATATGTTGGTGTTTTATAAGAAGATGGAAATAAATTATTAGAATGTGTGCAGGTGCTGGTGTGACTCCTGTGGAAACAATCTAAATCCTCCCCTATAATGAGGATGTCTTTAGGCTACTTGCAGTATTGCCCTGTGAGCCACGCCCTCTTGGTAAAACATAAAAAGCACTAAATAAAAAGGCCAATGTCTTTGAAACTGAATGGCGGATTGAAAAAAAAAAAACTATAGACATGGGAACAGGAGGAATAAAATAAGAGTAAACACTGGACACTTCTATCTTAGTAGAAAAAGGAATTGTCCAGGCTTGGGGTTCCAGTGTGAAGTTGTAAGGCGGAAGACCAGGCTGCGGGTACTTGTGCAATGCTGGGTCCGGAACTGCCGAGGCTGCGTTCAGTGTTGCAGGGAGGAAGGAAATGGGAGCCGGACAGGACCCATGACCTGGAGAGAAGGGGCGTGGTAAACAGGGGATGAGAGAGCGTGTAGCGCAGGAAAAGCCAGAGAGTTTCCGCCGGAGGAAGGAGAAGGCAGAGACTGACTGCGCTCTGCGAAGTAAGGTGAAGCGTGGAGCAGAGACCCGGGAGGTGTTCAGTGACGGCCCCCGAGTACCAGTGAGCATGCAGAGGGACGGGCGCCGAGTGAAGCAGCACGGCGCGGATGTACTGAGGAACGAGCACCAGGTGCAGCATCATGTGGTGTGTATCCAGCTATCGGCAGGTGTGTAACAGAGCACACGCCGAGTAGACACTTGTGCAGAGTTTCACACTTCGGCTCTGCAGATTAATTGCCTAGGGGCTCAACGGGCAGAACCGGTGACCACCCGTTGCCGCCAGAAATGGGACCATGTGTTGGGCGGGGAAGCCTGAAGACACAGTGTCAGCCTCCGCCGGCATTCCATTATCGATTTGACCCCACGCGACTAAATGACAGCGGAGACACGATAAGTTGAATTTGATAGCAAGATTGTTGCGTTGTATCACAATAACACTGTTTTCACCTGCTTGTCTCCTTCCTGTTATCTCCCTGTTATTCCCCTGTTATCTCCCTGGCAGGAGTTTATTACTGTAAATTAAACCGCACTCTTGTTAACCCTTGCTCTACAACCCTGCCTTACTGCATTTTCGTACCTGCTTACAAAGTCACTCTATAAGTGTCTGTAGACTTATGAAGCCTCATGTCACGAGCAGTGTGCACTGTCAGGATTCTCCAGTGACGGCGGGTGGGTGTGTGACCGCATGTATGCGATTGGCATACATGTAGTCACGTGCCAACTAGATGTGCACGGCCTTCCCCAATGCAAGTGAATTGAGTCATGCTGGATATGTCTAGTAGGAATGAGGCTGGGAGTATGCAAATCACATATTTGTAGTCACATGATTGCCAACTACAAGTGCCGACAAATGAGAATCCTGACAGCACGCAATGTATCTACTGTGAGGATTTAAAAGTAGGGAGTCACACAGAGTGGTTGCAGACTTGAGCCCCAAGCCAGGACAACCCTTTTCAGGCTGTTCCTGCTGATAACATAAAGGTAATCCTACAGTTTAGCTGCAGATCAAACGCTAATTTGGCAGACAGCTGTTTCTCCTGTCATCCCCATATACATGTGAGTCGCACGTACCAGGGCTTTGGGGTACTCGGCACCGAGCCCGTTCACTTCACTGGGGGATGTCACGGGTAGCGCAGCTCGGTCCGTGGCCCTGGGCGCTCACTAAAAAGGGGGGATATTCACAGGGGATGATAGAAATGTTCGTGACGCCACATGTGGTTCCTGGTCAGGGTGACCAGCGCTGCAATGTAGATCCTCTGCAATGTAGATCCTCTGAGGGTTTGGGGCAGCAAGGTGTTAAGTCTCCCACAGGCGAGACTGATCCTCCATAACTCATCCCTTGCGGGAGGTAAGGACACTTCAAACGTTACAATGTGTACAAATGGCAAATAGAAAATATCAAAATACTTTCACACAATAAATACAGGATTCTTGTGGAGGACCCGCACCAAACCTCCCACGGTGGTCCTGGGTGGGCTGCAGGACTTCTCTGCTGCAAACCTCACTCAAGGCCACACCATACGGGTTTTTCTTCTGAGGTAGTACGGTTTACATAAAACCAACATGGGGCACTGAGTGCCAACTATTTACAACACAGTTTTTGGGCTGGCAAAGTCCTCAGCCACGCAGTCCTTTAAAAGAAACACATTTCACATATCACATTACCCAACTGGGGTATACTACTTCAGCATGTAAACATTATCATCTGTGAGACAGTGAAGGAATATGTGGTGAATGAGGTGTATATTTCACCTAAGTACCTTGCTGACTGGTATGAGCGAAATGTGTGGCTTTGTAAACCTGGTGGTAAAGAAAGGTCACTACACCTGCCATTCAGTACACGCTTGCAGCTCAGACCTGAATCCACTCAGGTGTTGATTAGGAAGCCAGAAGTAGGTGCTTGGGAGCACAGTCAGGGAGCTCATTCAGTCTGGACAAGGGGTCCAGACACAGAAGGTGTCTCCAAGAGTGTGGGAGCTGTCTTTAGCCCGGACACAGGGAGGTGTCCTGGCACAAGGAAGCAGTCTCTAAGAGTGTGAGCTATCTCAGTCTGGGTGCAGGAAGTACCCCGGACACAGGAGTAGTCGCAGTGAGAATCCGTGCGAATAGCGACTGAATAGGAGGTGACCTCTCTCAAGTCTGGACATTGGAGTTGCCTTCGGACATAAAGAGGAGTGTCTGTGAAACTCCATACTGGTAACATATGTGATATGTGTTGTTTTGGGCACAGACTGGTAGAGTCTGGGTCCCGGATAGAGAGGGCCATCTATCTAAGTGTAATTAGAGGCTAGACAAGCCCAGGTTTTCTGTTTATGATTTGTTTTTATCTGTGTGCTGTGGACTTTAATAAAACTGGTTGCGGCCAGTTTTCACCAAACTGCTGTCTGAATGAACTGTTTCCGTGCCATTCTGTCTACCCAGACAGCGATCCTAGAGCTAAACCCCCCCGGAAAGGCTACAATTGGCGGAGAATGCTGGGGCAGCGCAGTGCCTGATACAGTTAGTGCTGGAGTGTGTATGCAGCACAGTGGCGAGAGACAGCATTAAAGGTGAAGTCTATTGAAATAGCAGCAGAAAAAAAAAAAAAAAAAAGTGTGTGTCAGCAGAAACGTCTGTTTGGAGCAGTCTTGGAGAGACAGTGGCCCTGATAGGGTCTGCAGAAAGAAAATGTATGCACAGCAAAGCTGAACTTGTTGTGAAAATGACTGTGGAATGTGCAGCAGCAAAAGAAAAGTTTGTGGAGCAGTCTTAAAGAGACAGTAGCCCTAATAGACTTTGCAAAGGAAAAAAAAAAAAAAAAAAAAGTGTTTGCACAGCAAGGCTGAATTTTCTGTGGAAAAAAGCTGTGTAGTGTGTATGCCTTGACTGAAGTCTGCCGTTGTGAAGACAGAGATATCTGACAGCATGGATGACAGCATGGAGGCGCTGTTTGAACAAATGGTGCAAGTTAATGTGCAACATAAGACTGCTGTGATTGAGACAGATGAGTCCGGCAGTATGGAGGAACTCGTTGAGTACCTGGTGCAGGCCCAGCGAAGCATGGAGCAGCAGCGCCTGCAGCACCAGCAGCACATGCAGCAGGCCCAGCAGCAATTCCTGCAGCAGCAGCAGGAGAATAACCGGTTATTTGTTGAGCAGATGACAGCACCAAAAAAGGATTTCGGTGCCGCGTCCCGAAGTAATGTTGTGAAGGCACCGGCGTTGTCCGCTATAAAGAAGGCGGTAAGACGGTCCTTGAGAAAAATGACACCTCGTGATGATGTGGAGGTATATCTTACTAGGTTTGAGAGACTGGCAGAGAAGGAGAATCTGCCACTATCTGAATGGGCCATGGCGGTCGTACCCTATCTGATTGGGGAACCCCAAAAAGTCTGGGCTGACCTGAGCAAGCAGGACAGCGAAGACTATGCCAAGTTGAAAGCGGCGATTCTTACCCGGCTGGGTGTTGCGGTGACAGCCCGTGCCAGGGGAGTTCGTGACTGGAGATGCAGTTGGGAGTCTGCAGTCGGCAGGCCTGATTGTGGAGTTGAAAAGGTGATGGTGGACCGCTACACCCAAGCACGTCCTCCTGAGGTACAGCCGTCTGAGAGGTCGTCACTTCGGAGTTCCCGGACGCTGAACTCTCGCGGTAAGAGCGTTCCAGCTGTTGGGGACATGGGGTATGCTGATAAGCGGGTTCAGGCCCGAGGGGACATGTGGGTGGGAGAGTGTGATGGACAGTGTTGGAGCTGGCGTGAAATTGCAGCCAACTGTCCAATAGAGGGGGAGCCTATGTGTTGTGATGTTGGCAGATCCCTCTCTCTCTGCGCAGAACCTGTGTGTGTGTCCACCTCAGCCGAAGAGACTGGACCACAGGGGTCCCCGGTGGTTGTAAGTGACTGCCCAGCACAGGCCCTCTTGGACTCAGAGAGTCCAGTGACTTCCGTATGTGACAGCCTGAGTGATAGGGACTTCATCCCTGATAAGCACCTGAGTGTGGTGTACATCCATGAAGACACCAAAGTCTACCCAGAGACTGCCGTGGACTTGGTCCCCAAACTCGGGGAGGTTTCATATGAAGTAGGGGTAGTGAAGACCCTGGTGCACCCCGTTATATTGGGTAATGACTTTCCCCGGTCTAAGGATCTCTGGGGAAAAAATGTTTCTGATGGACAGTGTGATGAAGCTCCTACTGAGGGTGCGCAGTCCCGAGGGGCGGAACACAATGCTAGTGGGCCGTTGAACTTATGTGATAATGATGATGACCATGATAATATTGATAATGATAATGATGATCATGATAATGATGATGACCATGATGATGATGCTGATATTGATAATGATGATAATGCTAATCATAATAGTGATGATACTGATGATGACCGTGATAAAAATGAAATTTCTTTGCAGGTGATGTTGGGAGACGAGGATGGTGGTTCTCGGGAACCGAGTGTCCCTGACCTGCCTGGCTCCTGTGACAATTTTGGGAGTGAGCCGGTGCGAGACCCCACTCTTAAAACGGCACAGGAGAATGTAATTGTTCTGAATGAGGTTCCCCAAGAGCCTGGCTCTGAGGAAAGGTTTCCTCATGCTGCCATGAACAATAACCTATTGTATAGGGACACTGAAGTCCAGGGAGAGGTCGTGAGTCAGCTCCTGGTACCTGAGCTATATGGAAGTATAGTGCTGGGGTTATCACATAGTCACATACTTGAGGGACCACCTGAGGGAAACCAGGGACCAGATGGTGAAGTTAATGTTGTGGATGACATGTTAACTAAGGTTCCCGATCAAGATGTGAATGAAAATGAATTGTATAACCCTGACAGTGAGCCGGATGTGAATGAGAATGAATTGTATAACCCTGACAGTGAGCAGGATGTGAATGAGAATAAATTATATAACCCTGAAAGTGAGCCAGATGTGGCTGAGAAAAGGGGGTCAGACAGGGATAGTGGTGGTGATAGTGAGTCATCTGATGACAATAAAGCAACCAGTGCAAGTGAGGAAGGCATGGTAGCAGAGGAGATTGAGAGTCCTGAGAGGAAGGCTGAGGCTGACCTTGCAGTCGGACGGAGGATGGCATCTGAAGATGTTGTACAGTTGGTCGGTTCCCTGGCGAAGACTAAGGTGAAAGACAGGACTCTGAAACTGAACACAGCACAAGTGGATGCTGTTGAAAATGAGAAGTTATCAATGTATGGTGTGGATCTGCATCAGGCCAAGGACTCTGAAGGTGATGCTGCAGAGGTGGAAAAAGCCATGGAAGTGGTGGTCACCAAGCCAGATGCCTCATCAGAAGCTGAGGTTTCAAGTGAAGCTGTGAGGAGCAAGACTGAAGATATGGGGACTGACTCTGTCCAGGAATCTGTTTCTGCCGAAGACAGCGGCGTGGACGGGTTACGGTCCGGATCAGTAGCTGGCATTGGTGAGCTCAAGCGCACTTTCAGGGAGGCTACATCGGAGCCACGTCCCAACAAATGGGAAAAACGATGTGTCACTCCGTTGCCACTGCAGACACACGGGAGCCCAGATGGGATGCAGAACGTGGCTGAAGAGGTAAAGAAGACTGATGGTAGGGCTTCTGAGCATGTCCTACCAGAAGAGCCTGAAGAAAGGGCCGAAGACGTAAAGGACGTCCAACAACTACAGGAGAAGATGCGTAGCCATGAGGATCTCCTGGAGAAAGAAGTAAGAGCTCTGAGTCTTATGCAAAGTGAGCCTGTACCAGAAGAGGATAAATTATGTGTACCGACCAAGAAAAACGATCAGCTCCCTCTACAGTGCCAATCGTTTGAACATTGTGGCTCGGAATGGTCAGAGACCATGACAGAGGCGCTTGGGTTCTGTGAGGTAGAATTTATGAATCAACTGATATTTAAGAAAGTAGATGTGCTAAAGAAAGTTCAGGGGGAATTAGAGAAAACCCCTATACCTCCTGTGACAGTTGGTGACACAGGGTCAGTGCCCCAAAGGCAGGAGGTACGAAAGTTTCTGAGGAAGAATCAGCAGAGCTGTTCTGACGTGCCTGGTCGTACTTATCTGGTGAGCCACTATACCGAGACTGAGGCTGGCACTAAGGTCAAGATGAAGCAGTGCAGGATACCCGAGGCCCGCAGAGAGTATAGGCCTGGGAGGGTACAGGGTAGTGCGGATGCTTCAGATGAAGAGAAAACTGATGTTGGCTATGACAGTGGTGAGGATGAAGCTGATGAGGGCCATGACTGGTCCAGAGTTCACTGTCTCTGTTGGATTGTTGACCAGCCCTCCGGTCTGGATGACCAGCCCTCCGGTCTGGAGAAGAGGGAGGGGATATGTGAGACAGTGAAGGAATATGTGGTGAATGAGGTGTATATTTCACCTAAGTACCTTGCTGACTGGTATGAGCGAAATGTGTGGCTTTGTAAACCTGGTGGTAAAGAAAGGTCACTACACCTGCCATTCAGTACACGCTTGCAGCTCAGACCTGAATCCACTCAGGTGTTGATTAGGAAGCCAGAAGTAGGTGCTTGGGAGCACAGTCAGGGAGCTCATTCAGTCTGGACAAGGGGTCCAGACACAGAAGGTGTCTCCAAGAGTGTGGGAGCTGTCTTTAGCCCGGACACAGGGAGGTGTCCTGGCACAAGGAAGCAGTCTCTAAGAGTGTGAGCTATCTCAGTCTGGGTGCAGGAAGTACCCCGGACACAGGAGTAGTCGCAGTGAGAATCCGTGCGAATAGCGACTGAATAGGAGGTGACCTCTCTCAAGTCTGGACATTGGAGTTGCCTTCGGACATAAAGAGGAGTGTCTGTGAAACTCCATACTGGTAACATATGTGATATGTGTTGTTTTGGGCACAGACTGGTAGAGTCTGGGTCCCGGATAGAGAGGGCCATCTATCTAAGTGTAATTTAGTGGCTAGACAAGCCCAGGTTTTCTGTTTATGATTTGTTTTTATCTGTGTGCTGTGGACTTTAATAAAACTGGTTGCGGCCAGTTTTCACCAAACTGCTGTCTGAATGAACTGTTTCCGTGCCATTCTGTCTACCCAGACAGCGATCCTAGAGCTAAACCCCCCCGGAAAGGCTACACATCATATAACATTCTCAATAAAGTGCAATTCTCTTCATAACTTTGTACAGTTCAGTAAACCCTGTCTGGGTCCTACTGGTCTTCTTCAAATATAGTGGCACCTTCCACACCTGGGGCTGGAAGTATATGGTGCGCTCTGGAACGCATCACCAGAAGATCGTGTCCTGCTACCTGTGTCTGGGTAGCTACAGTCCTTTTTTCAATTTTTACTTTGCGACTTCCTTGAGGCCTGACAGGTGCCTCTCCTAAGTACAGGTTTGGCTCAATAGGGGTCGCTGTTGCAGTCGCTACGCTCTGCAGCGTTTCCAATTGGGACGCAGGTGCACGCAGTAGCTCAGTTGGGGACGCACTAGCAATCGTTGCGCTCTGTTGCATTGCAGAATAGGACGCAGGATAGGATGCAGGTGCGCGGCCGGGCACTGATGTGGCTGGGGCCTGGGACGCTGATACGCGGGGTGCGTTGCCGGCTTCAGGGACTGGGTCGCTGATTCGGGAGACGTTCAGGGCATACCACCCCTTAAGTCCCCAATGCCGTGTGTAGGAGACTACATCCCCAATTAACAAATCCCGTCCCGGGTGCCCTTCTGGCAGGTGAGACTCCACATCCCTGTGATTAACAAAGACCTCCTGGTACAGGCCTGGCTCATGGATGAACCCCCAGCCTCCCTGGAGTTTGAAGTCTCTAATGGCCCCCTGGCGCCGCGGTTCCCGGAGCATACCTTTGTCTCGCCTGACGTTCTCTTTGTCAGCAAGATCTTTCTCCCGGTACCTCTGGCGAAGCTGCTGCGCCTCTCGCTGCTCCTGCTGCTATCGCTGCTCATGCTCCCGGCGTCGCCACTCATTCTCCTTCTGGGCGGCGTATTCCATGTCGTCCAGGTACTCCATCTCCTCCCAGTCGATCTCCATCGCTTGCGGCTGGGTGTCTTCCGTCATCGTCCCTACCGGGGGACTGCATTCCGCTGCTGCCTCTGGTTCCAGGCCTGACTGGCATTTCAGTCCGGGCAGGGCCTCCTCAGCCTCCTTCCCTCCCGCCGCGTCCTCGGCGGAGTCAGGATCAGCTCTTTTGGGGCCGGCCTCCTGTTCTTCCTCAGCCGCTGGTTCCAGTGGTGGCGCGGGTGGCATTTGCACATCTTGAGGGGAGAGCAGTGGGTCCCACAGCAGCCGCTGTTTCAGGGCACGCCAGCTTTGCTCCATCGCTTCCATCTCTGCGCGGTGTCGGGCCATGTCCCTCAGCACCGCGTCCACCTCCTCCACACAGTACATCTTTTCTTCGTCCTCCCGACCTGGGGAAGGTTCAAGTACAGGCTGCACTTCTTCAGGGGAACGGGGTCTGCGCACCGCCATTCCCCCACACAGTGACTCCTGTCCTTCTGCCATCTCACGCCAGGCCAGACTGTGCTTCCCATATGGAACAATCTGGTCTTTTCCGTGGAGGCGGGACTTTCGCTTTCTCTTCTTAGCATAGAGGATGAAGAGGAGGCGGATCTCCCTTGCAGTGGGGCAGGCTCGGACATTATAATAGCACTTAGACAGGGCGCCCATCACTTTCGCGCCACAGGGGGGGTACGCCCACGAATCCATGCCCCTCTTCTTCACCAGCGCCTCAGGGCGCGAATATGGCAGCAAAAACAGTCCACTTTAGGCACACACGACTCACATATTGCGAGATTCGTATCCTGTTCGTGACGCCAAAGATGAGTTGCACGTACCAGGGCTGTGGGGTTCACTTTACTGGGGGATGTCACGGGTAGCGCAGCTCGGTCCGTTGCCCTGGGCGCTCACTAAAAAGGGGGAATATTTACAGGGGATGATAGAAATGTTCGTGACGCCACCTGTGGTTCCTGGTCAGGGTGACCAGCGCTGCAATGTAGATCCTCTGAGGGTTTGGGGCAGCAAGGTGTTAAGTCTCCCACAGGCGAGACTGATCCCTCGGAGTAATTGGCGGTGCAGGGGTGAAGGAGCAATAATGCAGACACACACAAGACAGTCTCTTTCTGTACCTTTACTGGTGATGAAGTTGCAGGCACGTCCCGGGAGGCCGTCAGGGTGGAGGATGCACGTCCAGTAATCACTGAGTAGGTGTAGGGCCTCCTTACGTCTATATGTGTGTGAGTTTCTAACTTGCATGAAACAAAGTTTAACTCCGTTCTCTTTGCTACGCCCGGCTGATCTTGTGGTGGAGCCTTCATTTGGACAGAACTAAGTCTCCAATGGTTGCGCTGACCAGACTCCTGTTCTTCATGACCCCGGTTACGTATCAGCACTGTTGGGCCCCTCTGTGACCTGAAGTCCAGCAGGGTCTCCGGTTTTTCCCACTAGCCGTGAAGGTTCTAGCAAGCTCGGACCCGGTGTCCGGTAGTGCAGAGTGGAGGTAAGCCATCATTGCTATTCATCCTCAGTCACTCTCTCTTTCCCTTTTCCACTTGCCTGTCGTCCTACTCACACCTTTAACATAAGCACAAGCAGCAGTAGATGTCAGCTTCCTTCTCTTCACCGCTCTCCAAGCGTCGGCACGCTCGCTCTCTAACAATACCTCAGTTGACTTGGTCTTACAAATACTGCAGTTCCCTTTCCTTCACTTCCTTCTTAGGCTCTGTCCGAAGTAGCTATCAGGACCTTCCGTCAGACTGATCTATGCTCACTTCGAGAGTCACTTTCCACTTCCCTAGGGAACTATCAGTCCGCACGTTCTGAGGTAACTTTCCTCTCGGCTCGTCTCTCTGAGGTACCACCAACAACTAGCTAACGTTCAGCTAGACTGCCTTCTTCATCTCCCTGCTCTAACTCTCCACACCCTTATATACCTGCGTAATCTAAAGGGCTCCCTCTGGTGGCACCAGGGAAATGTGAAGTGTGAATGAATATCAGGTGATTGTGAATTACCTTTCATGCATCCTCCTGGGTAACATGTGGCACCAAGCGCAGCTGGGCTACACACATGCATGATTGGTTTGTGGTTTGGCTGAGCTTACGTGTACTTTCAATGGGTAGCGAGCAATAAGTTGCTGAAATCAAACTTGGCTAATCCTTGTTTCTCCTGAGGCTCGTCATTGTGGAGAATTGAGACACCCTGATACACATGAGCTGGTCTTCTGGTCCCTCTCAGATCTGCTGGTTCAGACCATGCTCATCTGTGTTATGATTTCATGAGTGCTGGAGTTTTTAAACTTGACATTGAGTTAATTTATGTCCTTAAGTCAAGTTATACCATATATTATCTTAGGTAAAATTGCAATATTTAATATTTTTTTGTTAAAAGGATTGTATGAGGTTAGAAAGTCTGCATTTATTTCCAGTAACAACGCCCCTCTTGTGTGTTGGTTGTGTTTTGGAATTGCAGCTCAAAGCATCCCCAATCTCACATAACTTCTATATAAAATATACATTTCCTTTTTCCTCTATACCTGTTGCGTTCAGGATATTTTAAAGATCTTCAGAAAAGTCATAGTCTACGTCATGCATGTTATATGTTATTTATCTGTACGTAGATTTATTTAATATCTATGACATGGTCTTGATTAGTTGCTGGAGTTATCTGTAAATGTCACTGAACAAAGGACCTTAAATTGAACCAAATATCGTCCTTATCGTTCTTGTCAAAAAGGATAAAAATCAATTCCCTGGCAGAGGATCTGATAAAGTGCTTATGCCTGATGTGCTTCGCCAGGCTTGGTTTGAACTATTGCAACACATGTTTTAGATAATAAAAGACAACATGGGTTATGATAAGCCATTAACTCAGCCGATACTAGTTTCTAGCTCGAATAAAGAAATGAGCAGGACTATAAGCTGGTATATGTGCAAAGTGTAAGAGCATGTGTACACTGTGGACAATTCACAGAAAAAAAAACCAAGAAAAAAAAAAAAATGAGCATATACTCGTACATTACAGCAATTAAATAAGTAAATAGTAATTGGACTTGTAAATAATATAGGGTACGTAGCTAACGCTATTTTAATAAAAAAAAGCATAAAAGCCGTCTCTCCATGACAAGGTGTACCCATCTCTACTATTAAAATCTTATCTCAACCAGGTAAGAGAAGGGTTCAGAGCATGTAAGTTTAGTGTGCCCTTAAATGTTTGGTAACATGCTAATGGTGAACCCCATATACTACCAATGGGATTAGTCGGAGACATAATGCATCTTATGGGCTCAATATTAGTGTCACGCACAGTGCAGGACAGGCTAAGTGCAACCCAAAGGGATAAGAGAAGGGGAACCCTGTCTGTCCTATTGTCCTTATATAGGTACCACACCTATCACCGAGCAGGAAACCTAATCCCTGCCTGGCCCTGGCTATAAGCCCTGCACCAGTGAGGACATGATGCATGCTAGTCAGCCCTCACTACCACTAAAGACAACTGGAATAGACAAACGAAACAAGGGAACACTTAGCTTGAGAAGACTCAGAGAGAAACACCAACGTCCTCCAAACTCCAAAAAGGACGATAGCCGACTGCTACAGCTCCAAGGCTCAACATGGAAATGCAAATAGAAAATAACACCTGCCACTCCCAACAGGAAGTTTGTTGTCATATGCAACAGATTAGGACTTCTATATTATAAGTAAAGGGAGGACTTTATGCTGACCTGACAGTAGATGGCGATGTTGTGTAACGTTTCCTTCTTTAATGTATTGTATAATAATTAGTCTCTTCTGTGTTAGTTTCACTTTCGTTTTGTTCCTGTTTGCTGATGCAATGCTGTAATGTGTCTGTGCATTATTCCTTTACCTCGTGTTCAGAGAAGTAAACGCTTGTTATCCCATGCAACTTGCTCTGTGAAGTTTCCTCTGCAAAGGTGTGGATTCAGAAGCTGTGCAACAGGTTATGGGCCCAGACACCCAGACACAGGCACCCAGATACAGCGTACCCAGATACAGAGAATCCAGACACCACAGATCCCAGGACACCCAAGAATACCAGATACCCAGGACATTGGAACTATCAGAAAGACCCTGGTGAATGCAGAAGAATTCTTCAGTGCAAGTCTCTCCAAACAAGTAAGATAAGTTAAAAATGATGAATAGCACAGAGCTAAAACTCACAGTAGCTAAACTGAATGATGAGAACTATCAGCTATGGAAGTTCAAAGTAGAGATGTTATTGTCTAAAGATGATTTATGGGAAGTAATCACTACAGATAGACCTGATGAAGATAATCAGACATGGGATAAGAAAAATAGACAAGCGAGAGTTACCATCAGCTTATTAGTGGATATTCTCAATTAATACATATAAGAAATGAAGAAACAGCGAAAGGAATGTGGGAACAATCAAGAAAGCTATATGAGAGACCCAGCTTAAATCACAAGTTATTTCTACTAAGAAAGCTGTACAGTATGAGACTAAATGCAGACAGTGACATGCAGAAGCATATATTCTCTATTATGGAAGTGATATTACAGCTAAGATCTATTGGTGAAGATATTAAGGAAAGCCATATAGCAGCAATTTTATTGTGCAGTTTACCAGATTCATATACAGCTTTAATAAATGCACTAGAGACAAGACCAGAAACTGACATTACATTAGAGTTTGTGAAAACAAGACTCATAGATGAATATCAGAGAAGAAAAGAACAAAGCAATGATTCTTCTACTGAAAAAGATAATGGAAATGCTCTTAAAGCTACAGAACTTAAAAAATCCTATAATAAAGAGACAAGAGAATGCTTCAGATGTAAGAAAAAAAGGTCATTTAAAGAAAGACTGTACTATATGGAAAGCAGAACAGAAATTACACTATAAAGATAATACACAGAAGGTGAAAAACACAATTTCTGATTCATGTGAAAATAATTGGAATGGCACATTTAAAGTAACTGATAAGAAATCATCACTTGGTTGGTTTATTGATTCAGGAGCAACGAGTCATATGACAAGTGACAAAAATTTCTTTACTGATCTTGATTTAAATAAGAAAGTAGCCATTTATCTTGCAGATGGAAGCAAAATAACCGCAGAAGGTATCGGACAAGGTATGCTAAATTGTTCAAACAAGTTCGGACAAGATTCAAAGATACTTGTACAGGATGTGTTGTATGTTCCAAAATTGGAAGGCGGATTATTATCTGTGAAACGTTTAACAGCAAAAGGACTTACAGTAAAATTCAAAGATAATGAGTGTGCAATTATTGCAGGAAACAAGTTGATAACCAAAGTGAAGGCAGATGAACAATTATATCATTTTGACAAACCAAAGGAACAGATGAAGGTATGTACACATGATCACAAAAACTGTATTCACATGTGGCATAGACGTCTAGGACATAGACACCCGGACAGTATAAGGGAACTACAGAGAAAAGAATTGACAAAAGATTTAAAGATATCAGATTGCTCAATTACCATAAGATGTGAATGTTGTATAAAATCCAAAGCCACAAGGATATCTATTCCAAAAGAAAGTGAGATGAAAAGCGAAAGACCACTTGATTTGGTGCATACTGACGTATGTGGACCCATGAAAGTGACTACATCAGGAGGCAATAGATACATGTTGACTTTTATAGATGACTACTCAAGATACACAGTCACATACTTAATTAAGAACAAAAGTGAAGTTTTTGATAAACTTGTAGACTATGTAACAAGATCAAGTAACAAATTTCAAAGGAAGCCAATTGTCATCAGAAGTGATAATGGAGGTGAATTTACAGGTCACAGAATAGAAGACTACTTAAGACAAAATGGAATAGAACATCAGAAAACTGTTCCATACACACCTGAACAAAATGGAGTAGCAGAAAGGAAAAACAGAACTCTAACAGAAATGATGAGATGTATGCTGACAGATTCTAAACTACCAGAGAAATATTGGGGTGAGGCAGCAATGACAGCTACATATCTACAGAACCGACTTTTTTCCAGAAAACTGAAGAAAACTCCATATGAACTGTGGCAAGGTATGAAACCAAGTGTCAATCATTTAAAGGTTTTTGGATGTAAAGTTTTTATATTAATTCCAACAGAAAAACGTTCCAAACTTCAAAACAGATCCATGGAAGGAATATTCGTTGGATATAGTGAAAACTGCAAAGGATATAGAATCCTAGATCCCAAAACAGACAGTTACAGTGAGTAACAGTGTGACATTCATTAAAGATTTAAATGAAGACATTATGATTTCAGTTGAAACAAAAAATGAGAAAAACAATAGTGACATAACTGAAGAAATATCTGATGAGAAAGAAGTAGAAATGAATGAAGAACAAAATACTGAAAGTGAAGAATCACAACTACAAACAGACACAGAACCAAGACGTTCAATAAGAGATAACAAAGGAAAACCACCAAAACGTCTCTCATACAAGACAAGTATAAGAAAAATCTATGAACCTACCTCTTGGAAAGACATATCTAAACTTCCTGAAGAAGAAGCTAATAAATGGATAGAAGTAACAGAAACAGAAATTAAATACATGCATGATTCAAATACCTGGACACTAACAGATTTGCCAGAAGGAAGAAAAGCCATAGGATGTAAATGGATTTTTAAAGTAAAATACCAAACAGATGGTACACCTGAAAGATATCGAGCAAGACTCGTAGCTAAAGGGTGTTCTCAAAAATATGGAGAAGACTATGATGAAACATTTGCTCCAGTTGTCAAACACACTACAATAAGAACTTTACTTACTGTTGCAGCAGTGGAACAGATGGAACTAAGACATCTGGATGTAAAGACAGCTTTTTTGAATGGAGATTTAACAGAAGACATTTACATGGAACAACCTCCAGGATTCAAAGATGAAAGAAATCCAAACAAAGTTTGCAAACTACAGAAAAGCATATATGGTTTAAAACAAGCAGCTAAAGCATGGAATGACAAAATCACGGAAGTACTAACAAATGAAAAATTTCAAAGAAGCAAAGCTGATCCATGCTTGTACACAAAAAGGCTGTGTAATAGATGGATTTATGTACTCATATATGTAGACGACATTTTGATTTGTTTTAAACAAGAAAGGGATAAAGAAAACATTCTAAAAATCCTGAAACAACATTTTGAAATCAAAGACTTGGGAAATGTAAAACAGTACCTAGGAATACAGATAGAAAGACAAGTAGTACTGTGGTCAAGACAATTGTTGACAGAATTAGGACAATCACACTTGGAACCAACAAAACTCAAAGAGGACCAAGGAGTCTTGAAGTTGGAGTATTGCACTACTGAAGAAATGACAGCGGAAATTTTCACGAAGGCGTTGAATGCTGATAAACATCAGAGACTAATAAAAAAGTTGGGTTTGATTCAATAAGTCCTTACTGTTGAGAAAGGGTATTGTCATATGCAACAGATTAGGACTTCTATATTATAAGTAAAAGGAGGACTTTATGCTGACCTGACAGTAGATGGCGATGTTGTGTATCGTTTCCTTCTTTAATGTATTGTATAAGAATTAGTCTCTTCTGTGTTAGTTTCACTTTCGTTTTGTTCCTGTTTGCTGATGCAATGCTGTAATGTCTGTGCATTATTCCTTTACCTCGTGTTCAGAGAAGTAAACGCTTGTTATCCCATGCAACTTGCTCTGTGAAGTTTCCTCTGCAAAGGTGTGGATTCAGAAGCTGTGCAACAAAGTTAAGGCCAGGGAAGTGGCCACTAGTTTGCAAGGCCAACCGCTGAGACCTTCTGCAGCCAGATACAGTGCGACTGTCTGCAACCTCAGACACACCGGTGACAATTGTCTTTAAAAACAACTGTACACCACTTTTAGGCAGCTACAGTGGGCTGCTTTTATGGTAGCACACGGTACTTCACTTACTTATGCTAATGCGTAGTCATCCAAGGTCTTTGCCTAAGGCATATCTTGATATTAATTTCAGCATAAGCATAATGTTAAGGACCCTAGAAACATTAGATATTGATGGATTCAACAAACAATCTAATATGTATGGGGGCCCTAGACAACTGATCTTTCAGGAAGATGTCGATTGTGCATGTCCGATTTTGGACTGCTGATCGTTTAGTTGTCCTGGAGATAAGTCATTGCCAGACATGCCTGGCGATGGCTTTCTCATAAAAAGAGCAAGAGCGCTTGGCCAGATGGCTGTCAGATGAACAATTGGATGAAGCTTTGTTCAGCTGATAGCTATCTAATGTGTATGGCGGGCTTTAGTTAGACTTTGTATATCTGCTAGATTACCCCTTAGACAAACCATCCAGTGATTATAGTATGATTAAATCCAGTGAATCGCATGTGACCACCTTTCATTTACTTTTCAGTTTTTTCTATCTCACCCAGAACACCTTGAAGACTTTCTCTAGCCACAGATTGTCTGCACAGTTTCTAACAGACACATTTGACTTCTCACATTTCAACACCATCTATTCTAAACCTGCACAATTTCCAGTTGCTACCCCCAATTCTGAGCCTGTTGCTGCCCCATTTGCCCCTGTTTCTGTGCCTGCTGTGTGGTACAGTGCACTAAAAACTGAACTTCAGAATTAATGGTTCTATTACTATAATTACTTCAGTTATTGTAATAATTAGTGAAAATATTGGCAAATAATTAGAACCCCTGAAAAAAATAATGCCAGGTAGTGTCCAAAATATAATAGTCTCAAACAGTGCACCATATTGTTGCCTCGAAAGTAAAAGTGTACAAGACAGTAAAATTGTCATGTTTTGTTCAAGACAAAGTAGTAATGATCTTCTTAGTGCCCCCAAATAGTAAAATCAGCCTTCTAAGCACCCCACATGCTAATAATGCCTACTACTAGGCCCCTTACAAAGTAATAATGTCTCCTTTATTCACTTTAGCAGTAATAATAGGCCCTAGAAAATAATAATGCTCTATGTGTGTCCCATAGACAGTAATAATGCCCCCTGTGTGTCTCACAGACAGTAATAATGCCCCCTGTGTTTCAACTTTTTCAGAATGCTTCAAAAAGATGGGACTTTTTGAATTAATTGCTAGGTGCTAAAGCATATAGATGTTGCCAGGTTGCCTTTGATGATCTAACCACCCCCTGGTGTGCTGGCCCCAGCTGGCAAATTTTCCCAAAGCAGCTCCCACAATCCCACTTTCCTGACCCTGTAGTGTGGGCTATATATTTAGGAGTAGTCTAAGGGGTGCATGCAGTGTGGGGTGCAGCACGCAGTCATCCCAGAAGCAAAGCATCACAGAAGATAAGCATTGTGTAAACGGCAGTTATCCATGGCAGTTAATCAGGGCTGGAATCAGGTACCCCACACTTTGCTTTCTTTTTAATTATGTACTTTACCTCTATCCTCCTGTGTTCCCTTGCCATCCACATTCACCGCCCCATCCCCCCTCCATCACGACTCATACACATCAGCCCCTCCATACTTCCCTCTCCCATGTACAGTTCCTATGCACTCCTCACCTTCCTGAGAAACCTCAGCCCATCTTACCCAAACACATCACAGAAAAAACCTACTTACAACTCCAACAACTACCTGCTCTTTATCTTCCTACTGGTACTGATTTCAGGGGACATCTCCCCCAACCCTGGTCCACCATCCCCAACCTCAATCCCTACCCTACCTCATATCGACACCATAATAATCTTATTAATATTACTTGCACTCCCTCATCTCCTTCTTTCAATTGTGCCCTCTGGATCCACGGTCTGCATTCAACAAGCTATCCTTCCTGCACAACTACTTTCTGAACAACTCTCTTCATCTGTTGGCCCTCACTGAAACCTGGATTCAGGATTCTGACACTGTCTCCCCTGCTGCCATTTCCTATGGTGGCTTACAGTTCTCCCATTCCCCAAGACCCGCAAACAGACATGGTGATGGAGTTGGCATACTCCTGTCTCCACAATGCACTTTCCAGGTCATCCCCCCAATTCCATCACTCTCATTCCCTTCTTTTGAGGTCCACACCATCAGGCTCTTCCGTCCCCTCTCCCTCAGAGTAGCGGTCATATATCGGCCCCCAGGCTTGCCCACCCAGTTCCTTGACCACTTCTCAGCATGGCTGCTGCAATTCATGTCCTCAGAACAACCAACCCTTATCCTTGGAGACTTCAACATCCCCATTAACAGCCCTACTTCCACATCTGCATCTCAGCTTCTATCACTAACCACTTCTCTAGGCCTCTCACAGCTTTCAACCTCTGAGACACACAAGGATGGTAACACCCTTGACCTGGTCTTTGTCCGCCTCTGTTCAATCCCACCTAAATAACTCACCACTTCCACTCTCTGACCACAACATTCTCTCCTTCATCCTCACAAATCCTTGACCACCCCAGCGCACTCCTACCTACCACACATTCAGAAATCTACAAGCCATCAACCCTCAGACACTTTCAGACTACCTACACTCATCGCTGTCCCCAATCTCCTCTTTTTCTTGTCCTAATCTGGCTGTTCATCACTACAATGACACTCTTAGAAGCACCCTTGACCAAGTAGCACCGCTCACCCTCAGAACTTCCAAACACAGTAAAACAGCCCTGGCTCACTGTCATGGGTGTATCGCCACGAAGATCGTCGCGATTACACATTCTGACTTCTCGCAGCTGAGTTGCTGTTTCTTTGTGTTTGGCAGTGAGGGAGTTAATTCTACCTAGCTCTGTGCTAAGACTAGGTCCAGCCTCGCCCGGCTGCAGTTTGATTATGCACTAATTAGCTTCCTTTATATACCTGCCAGTCTGTTTGGGAGATGCCGGTGAAAGCATTCTTACAGACCAGCAGATAGGATCGGTTCTGAGAAGACTTAAGCTAAGAGCTCCTTTGTGGTTTCTCCTCTCCTCGCTTATAGTTTATCTCCTAGACCTTTTGTGTTCCCTCTGTGTTTAAGTGTTGTATGCAAGACAGTATTTACTTTATCCCCTGTCTGTCTCGTTTGTCTTTACTGTTTATTAAGCGGTAACCTGCCCATATCCCTGTGGTGGTAATCAGTGTCCTTCTAAGGACTAGATTACAGTGGTCAGGGACTTATAGGAGATAGGGTTACGCTGGCGGCCTGGACCTCTGTACCATTAACAGTACCTCCAGGTAGAGGGACTAGTCAGGACCCCAGTTTAGGGTCAGTATAGACCCTGGTCCACCTCTAGCCTGAAACAGCGTGAAACAGATCCAGTATAGATCCTCAGTACTTCGGATATTATGTCAGGTAATACTATGTTATCAAATACTATATGTTCATGTTGTTATAACCTATTTATATGTTATATAGAATGTTGTCCCACTTGATATAGATTACTGACATTATCTATAACTGTTATACATCGTGATACTCACATTGCAAACTCAACTTCTTCAGCGATGCTCTAGGAGTGCTGAACGCCTTTGGATAAAAACCTGCACACCAGAAGACTTCATCCACTTTAAATTCATGTTAAGAACTTATAATGCTGCCCTTCACCTCGCCAAACAGACCTACTTCACCACCCTGATCTCCTCACTAGCCAACAACCCCAAGAAACTTTTTGACACTTTTCACTCCCTCCTCAGGCCAAAAGCACAAGCCCCTATCACAGACATTTGTGCTGACGACCTGGCCTCCCACTTTATAGAAAAAATAAATACTATCCGTCAGGAAATCTGCTCTCAACCACCAAGTGCTGTGACTCCAATCCCTCCCTGCACTTCCCCTGGCTCAATTTCCACATTTGATCCCATCACAGAAGAAGTCTCCAGACTCCTCACTTCCTCTCGTCCGACTACATGCACTACCGACCCCATTCCCTCACACCTCCTCCAGTCTCTCTCTCCAGTTGTCACAACTCACCTAACTACAATCTTTAATCTCTCACTTTCCTCTGGCATTTTCCCATCTTCCTTCAAACACTCCATTATTACTCCACTACTAAAGGAACCCGTTCTCGACCCTTCCTGCACAAACAACTACAGACCGGTCTCCAATCTCCCCTTCAACTCTAAACTTTTGGAGCGCCCTCCTAGACCCTTCACAGTCCGGCTTCCGACCCCTACATTCGACTGAAACTGCACTCATCAAAGTGACCAATGACCTTCTGACAGCAAAACGTAACGGTGACCACTCTCTGCTCATTCTTCTCGACCTCTCTGCAGCTTTTGACACGGTTGACCAGCGTCTCCTACTGTCTAGGCTCCAGTCACTAGGTATTAAGGACACTGTTCTCTCCTGGTTCTCCTCCTATCTTTCTGACCGCTCCTTCAGTGTTTCATTCTCTGGCTCCACGTCATCTCCTCTTCCTCTCACTGTCGGTGTACCCCAGGGCTCAGTCCTTGACCCCCTACTCTTCTCTCTCTACACGGCCCCAATTGGACAGACTATCAGCAGATTTGGCTTTCAGTAACATCTTTATGCTGATGACACACAACTATACACGTCATCCCTCGACCTTACCCACGCTGTACTACAGAACGCCATCGACTGTCTGTCCGCAGTCTCCAACATCATGTCCGCTCTCTATCTGAAACTTAACCTCTCCAAAACTGAACTTATTCTGCTCCCGCCGTCTACTAACCTCCCTAAATCTGACATTTCCCTCTCCGTGGGCGCACAATAATAACACCCCAGCAGCAGGCTTGCTGTCTGGGTGTTATGTTTGACACCAATCTCTCCTTCACCTCCCATATACAATCTCTTGCCCGCTCTTGCCGCCTACACCTAAAGAACATCTCTAGAATCCGCCCTTTTCTCACCATGGAAACAACAAAAACCCTCACTGTAGCATTGATCCACTCCCGCCTGGACTACTGCAACGCTCTATTACTTGGCCTCCCCATTACTCGACTATCCCCTCTCCAGTCCATCCTTAATGCAGCAGCCAGGGTCATCCATCTGGCTAATCGGTACTCGGACGCGTCCGCTCTTCACCAGTCCTTACACGGGCTGCCCATTCATTATAGGATCCAATTCAAAGTACTTGTTCTCAGCCACAAAGCTCTCCACAGTGCAGCACCCCCCTACATCTCCTCCCTCATTTGTATCTATCGGCCTAATCGACTGCTGCGCTCTGCAAACGACTTTCGACTAATCTCTGCACTAATCCGTACCTCCCACTCCCAACTCCAAGACTTCTCCCGCGCTGCGCCAATCCTCTGGAATGCTCTACCCCAAGAAATTAGGACTATCCACAATTTGCATGGTTTCAGGCACTCCCTCAAAACACATCTGTTCAGAGCGGCCTATCACATTCACTAATCAAAGTCATTCTATGTGTAAGTGTGTGTGTGTGTAGCCCATTCACTATCTCCATCCATCCCTCACTCCCTCAAGATGGCTGGACCATCATTGTAAATGCACTATTGTATATACACACCTGTACTTTGTATCTCCCCCACCTCATTGTAAATTGTAAGCTCTCACGAGCAGGGTCGTCTTATTTTGCTTTAATTATTGTATTGTTAACGTTGTTACTTATGACTTGTGTTTTGAAACTGTTAAACTGTAAAGCGCTGCGGAATATGATGGCGCTATATAAATAAAGATTATTATTATTATTATTATTATTATTAATTAATTGCAGAAAATCACTCCAGAGGGGACTGGAGTAGAGATGCGCCAAATTTTTTGACTTTTTAAAATGTCACATTTGGTCACTTCGACAAAAACATCTGGAATTACTAGACTTCACCCACAAAGCGGAAAAAAATAAAAACACAGGAGAGCACTTATGAAATATACTTCCAAAAGAGCACAAATAGAATAATGAATTTAGTGCAAACAAAAAGAGGTAAAAACACACAAAACTAGACAAAAAACAGGTGCAAATGCAATTCTGAATAGGGGCCTTTGACTCTGATGGGATAACCTCTTTCAGGTTTATCTATGGGGTAAATTTAGAGTTATTCATTATTCAGAGACATTATTCAGAGACATAGCAAAAGTTACAGTACAAATTAATAATACATTCAAACAAGAATACCTAAAATCTGTCCACATAAATATTACCAGTAGAATAATTTACTGTGATTTAGATGTCTCTATGTTAAATGATGGTGCTGTGGTTCTATGGTGTTATTAAATTGGGACAGCTAGGAACAATATCACCTCATCCATGAAGCAAGAGGCCATAAAAGCCCAGTAAATAAAGGCTTTGTCAGGAGGCATGGGTGGAGGGTAGTGATGAGCGAATGTGCTCGCCACTACTTGTTACTCGTCCAAATATCACGGTACTCAGTATACTCGACGAGCACCGAGCATTTCCGGGATTACTCGGCGCGAACTGTGGTCTCCACCCAGCTTTTTTGACAGACTTTACAGACCCAATCATAATGCAGGAATTGTATGCCAGGCAATAAAATGCAATAGCCATCTTTGTTGTGATCGTGCAGTGATTGGCTGGCCACACAGCATCATCAGGGGTATAAGAAACCGGACGCCGCCCTGTTCGCCGCATTCAGCTCCGGATTGAGATAGTGTAGAGAGAGCTGCTGCCGAGATAGGGTCAGATTTGGCGATTTCTTAGTCAGTGTGGGGTCTACCATCCTAAACTACTCATATCCAGATAAACCAACAGTCCTTCTAAGGACTAATTCCAGAGTATATAGGTTCCAGTTAGAGATGAGCGACTTTGCCTTTTTTAGGGTCAAGTCGGGTTTAATGAAACCCGACTTTCTCAAAAGTCGAGTCGAACAAAATCGGCCGAGTATCGGGAAATGTCGGTAGTCCGACTGAAGCACGAAACCCAATGGGGAAGCAAAGTCGGCAGAGAGTGTGTTAGGGTTCGAGTTCCCGCTGCTGCATAAGGGGAGTCTCGAACCAGTCCCGCTGCGGTCCCCCATTCATCTCCGGCCGCAGTGGAGCCTGCTCAGCAGAGACGTCGGTCCCAGCGTCTTGCCCATTCCAGTACTGTGCAGAGACTTGCTGCTGCCCCTCCTGGATCTGCTATTATAGCTAGTGCTGGAGCAGACGTCTTTGGGACGAAATCCTGCGTTTCCTCTTCTGAGCATGCCCAGGGTAAGATCTCTCATTGGAGATCAGGGGTCACATGTTCAGGTACTGCAGCAGCTCCTATTAGTCCGCCAGAAAGGTCCTGAAACTACATGTGTTTTGGAACAGTTTCTCATTGGTCCTTGTTTCTGGCAGGTCCTGTAGCTGTTGCTATAAAAGGGTGGCATGGCTGGGCCGCCATGCACTAATATCAATCGTTATATGCTTAGCGCCAGTGTGGTCATGCGTGTGTGTGGTTAGGGCCCGGCTGAAATAAGCCCCTAGAATACCGACTTAATCGGTGAGGAGTTTGGTATGCTAGCTGGTCAGGGTCGGTGTCCTAGATGCCCTAGATTACCGGCATAACCGGTGAGGAGTTTGATTGCCGTATTCAGGGCCTGGCGTTCAGACGCCATAGATTGCGGGTGACTCCCGCGAGGACATTAGCGCATGATCACGTTCTATGTTCGCTTAGCAGTCAACTGTGTACCTGGGTGCCTGACAGGACACAGAAGTTTGTCTCAGCGGCTCTGTGACGTAACAGGGTTCGCTTTCAATGCTAGACAGCGCCCTAGCGTGTTTATTTTGCGACTCAGTTGTGTTAAGTGAGTTTGCACACATCGCCATATAGCGCTGCGGCACTCCTTCTAGCGGCTCTGTGGAATAACAGAGTTCGCACATATTGCCACAGCGCGTTACGGCGTTTATTTTGGCGACTGCGGGATAACAGAGTAAGCTTCTTGCGCCATTTTACTAGCAGCAGGCTCCGCCTGCACGGTGGACCCCGGGCTGCGAACGCACCTCTCCACATCTTATATTTGGGTGCGTTCCGCAGACCCTAACAGAGAGGAGGACAGTAAACACACCTACAGTGCCCATTTCAATGCCAACGACATAAGTTCTTATTACTTAAGCTTGGCAACCTTAATTTACTTTATAATAATAGTTACGCATTGAAAACTTGGGGTTATTTGGCTAAAGTTGGGGGGTAGGGCTGGCTCCAGGTTTTTGTGGGCCCCGGGCGAAAAAGTGTCAGTGGGCCCCTTTAACACATACCACAATTCATGATGCTCCGATACGGCACAGAAATATAGGTATAGTACAATGCCAAATACTTCACTTCTTACATTACATGACTGATATCTATTTTAAATTCTACAATAGCTCAAAAACCGGACAATATCATCTTCCATACAGTATTATGGCCACCACATAGTGCGCCATACAGAATAATGAGCCTCATATATTGCTCCATACATAATTGGTCCCATATAATGTTCCATACAGTATATGATGAGCTCCACATAATGCTACAGTATATGATAGTCCCCATATAATGTGCCATACAGTATAGGACGGTCCCCATAGAGTAGAATGAGCCCCACATATTGCTCCATACAGTATAATGAGTCGCATATAAAGCTCCATACAGTATATGATGGGCCCCATATATTACTCCATGCAGAATGGGCTCCATATAATGCTCCATACAGAATAGGCCCCATATGTGCTCCATATGATGCTCCACACACTATATGATGCCCCATAAATAATGAACTCCATATGATGCTCCTGTATATGATGGGCCCCATGGATGATGCTCCAGTGTATGATGGGCCCCATGGATGATGCTCCAGTGTATGATGGGCCCCATGGATGATGCTCCAGTGTATGATGGGCCTATATAATGCTCCATATATAATGGGCCCCATTTATAATGCTCCAGTGTATAATGGGCCCCATATATGCTGCTCCAGTGTCTGATGTGCCCCATTTAGAATGCTCCAGTATATGATGGACCCCATGGATGATGCTCCATTTTATGATGGGCCAATATAATGCTCCATATATAATGGTCCCCATTAATAATGCTCCAGTGTATAATGGGCCCAGTTTGAGCAGGGGGTTGGACCAGATGACCCAGGAGGTCCCTTCCAACTTTACCATTCTATGATTCTATGATATGCTGCTCCAGTGTCTGATGGGCCCCATTTATAATGCTCCAGTATATGATGGACCCCATGGATGATGCTCCAGTGTATGATGGGCCAAAATATTGCTCCATATATAATGGGCCCCATTAATAATGCTCCAGTGTATAATGGGCCCCGTATATGCTGCTCTATTGTCTGATGGGCCCCATTTAGAATGCTCCAGTATATGATGGGCCCCATAGATGATGCTCCAGTGTCTTACGGCCCAATATAATGCTCCATATATAATGGGCCCCATTTATAATGCTCCAGTGTATAATGGGCCCCGTATATGCTGCTCCAGTGTCTGATGAGCCCCATTTATAATGCTCGAGTATATGATGGGCCCCGTATATGCTGCTCCAGTGTCTGATGGGCCTCATTTATAATGCTCCAGTATATGATGGGCCCAATGGATGATGCTCCAGTGTTTTATGGGCCAATATAATGCTTCATATATAATGGGCCCCATTTATAATGCTCCAGTGTATAATGGGCCCCGTATATGCGACTCCAGTGTCTGATGTGCCCCATTTAGAATGCTCCAGTATATAATGGGCCCCATGGATGATGCTCCAGTGTATGATGGGCCAATATAATGCTCCATATATAATGGGCCCCATTAATAATGCTCCAGTGTATAATGGGCCCTATCTATGCTGCTCAAGTGTATAATGCTCCCCATATATTGCTCCATACATGAAATAAAATGAAATACCTCTCCTTGCTGGGCACTGATCTACTCTGGACTCCTCAGCGTCACCATCTTCCAGCTCTCGGCACTTGGACTGTTCAGGCAGAGGGCGTACAGACGTGACGTCATCGCGCTCTCTGACCTGAATGTCACTGTCAGGAAACGCTGAAAACCTCACAGCGGTGGAGCATGGAGAGGTAAGTATTGCAAGTGCTGGGGCCCTAAGCAAGCAGGGGGGGCCCACTGGTTGGCGACGGCACTGGCACAGGGCCCCTCATAGTAAGCCGGTGTGTCTGACGGCGAGTGGGCCTCCACACCATCAGAGACACTTTTGCATACTAAGAGGTGCCCTGTGCCAGTGCTGTCGCCCACGAGTGGGCCCCCCCACCTGCTCAGGGAACCGGCACTTGCGTGGGTGCGCCAGGTGCTGACGCCGGCCCTGGGGTGGGGAGAGTCCAGTTAGGGAGTTGGAAAAACTGCCATATGTTGAGGTGTAGGCTGGACATTCAGCAGCTGCAAATGGAGGAATTGGAGAAGTCGGAGGAAGAGGAGGACAAAACGAGCCATTATGCTGGCAACCTATGTGTCATCACGGGAAGGTGGTACAGAATCCTTTGAAACCCAGGCATGGTTCATTTTTATGAAGGTGAGATCACTAACATTTTGGGTCGACAGCCGGGTCCTTCTTTCTGTCAGGATTTATCTCGCTGCACTGAAGACTCTTTCTGATAGCACACTACCAGCAGGGCAAGCGAGCTCCTGTAAAGCATATTGGGCCAATTCAGGCCAGGTGTCCAATTTACAGGCCCAGTAGTCAAAGGGGAATGAACTGTGAGGGAGAACATCGATAGGGAGGAGAGGTAATTTTGAACCATAGTTGACAACTGCTGTCTCCTGTCTGTTGCAATCGATTCAGTATTACCAGTCATGTGATCGTTACTCGAGAAATCAGTCCACAACATGGTCATGAAATCCCTGTCTCCAAAGCCACTTCGGCTGTGTGCACCACGAACATCTCTTCTGTTTGGCCCTTTACAGCTCGTGGTAGAACCTGCACTGCTGCTGTGTGCTGGGAATGCCTCTAACAAGTGGTTTACCAGAGTTGCTTGTTTGTTCACCAATATTAGCTCTAGGTTCTCCTGTGGTATGATGTTCTGTAATTTGCCTTTATAGCGTGGATCGAGGATGCTGGCCAACCAGTAGTCGTCATCCTTCATAATTTGGGCAATGCAGGGGTCCCTTTTTAGGATCCGCAAGACATAATCACACATGGGGGCCAATGTTCCAGGTGTCAATGATGTACTGACAGTGGTGGGTGGAGGCGCACTTTCTGCCAAATCCACATCCCTCCAGTCACGCACAAACCCTGTACCTGACCTTGGTAAGCCAACATTTTCTCTTGCCCCCTGAAAAGCATCTTCCTCCAAAAAATAATCATCCCCTCATCCTCCTCCTCCTCTTCCTCTTCTTTCTCCACCTCGTCCAGGACAGTTCCCTGAGCAGACAATGCCTGACTGTCATCAAGGCTTCCCTCCTCCTCCTCCTCTTCCTCCTCCGCTGCAGACGCCTGATCCTTAATGTGCGTCAAAGTTTGCATAAGCAGAAGCATAAGTGTGATGCTCATGCTTATGATGGCGTCGTCTGCGCTTACCAGCCATGTGCCTTCCTCAAAACACTGAAGGACTTTACAGAGGTCTTTCAGCTTTGACCACTGCACACCCGACAACTCCATGTATGCCCTCAAACTGCCTGCCCGTGTATCCTCCCACAAATGCATTACAGCCTGTCTCTGTTCGCACAGCCTCTAAACCATGTGCATGGTGGAGTTCCACCTTGTTGCAACGTCTATGATTAGGCAGTGCTTGGGGAGGTGGAGCGATCGTTGCAGCCTCTGCATACGATTGGAGTCTACGGGTGAGCGACGGATGTGCGAGCACAGTCTTCGCACCTTTTGGAGTAGGGCTGCTAACTCCAGATAATTATTTAGGAAGCACTGCACCACCATGTTCAAGGTGTGAGCCAGGCAAGGAATGTGTCTGAGTTTTGCCAGGGCTATGGCCGCCACAAAATTACGGCCGTTATCACTGACTACCTTGCCTGGCGCAAGATGTAGACTGCCCAGCCATGATTCAGTTTCTCTCTGCAAGTAGTTGGCCAGTACCTCCACGGTGTGTCTGTTGTCGCCCAAAGGCATCATCTTTAAAACAGCCAGCTGACGCTTACCACTAGCTGTTCTATAGAGGGACACCTCGTGTGCAACACAGGCAGATGGAGTGCTCGTGCGACTGCGCGCTGTCGACGAGCTTTCGCTTCTGGAGGAGGAGGAGGAGGGTTGAACGCCTACAGCCAACTGTTGCCTATACCGTGGGCTAGGCAGCACTGTCCCATCGCCGCTGTCCCCTGTGGACCCTGCATCCACCACATTAACCTAGTGCACAGTGATGGACACGTAACGGCCCTGGCCATGCCTACTGGCCCATGCATCTGTTGTGAGGTGCACCTTTCCACTCACTGATTGTTTGAGTGCATGGACAATGTTGTCTTTCACATGAAGGTGGAGGGCAGAGATGGCTTTTCTAGAAAAGAAGTGCCGACTGGGTAGGTCATAACATGGGACAGCGTAGGCTATGAGCTCTCTGAACGCTGCACTTTCAACCAAACGGAAGGGCATCATCTCTAATGAGATCAGTTTGGCAATGTAGGCGTGCAAAGCCAGTGTATGTGGATGAGAGGATGAGTACTTTCTTGTCCTTCTCAGAGTGTCTGCTAGGGTGAGCTGGACTTGAGAGCTGCATATGGGTGAGCTAGCGGCGGACATGATGGACTGAGTGGTGGTGATGGCCTAGATTCAGTCTTTCGTTGCAAAACATTGTGATTCCCTGACTGCTTTGGCCTTGCGACGACAACTCAACATTTCTTGCTGGTGGTGTGCTAACCGGTGGGCTTACAGTGGGGAAGCGATGTAGCGTTGCTGGCTACCTTCAGTCGGAGCAGGAGCACATGTGCTACCTGAGGTTTTGTAGTCCTTCCACGCTTGCAAGTGCACGTTGATTAAATGTCTAAGCATGCAACTGGTATTCAAATTTCAGAGATTTTTCCCTTGGCTAAAGGTCCTTCCGCACTTCTTACAGATAACCTTGGCCTCATCAATAGGATTTTGGTAAAAAAAGTACCACACTGCACTCTTCCTACTATGGTATAAATTTTCAGGGCTTGCACGTTGTGCTAATTTGACCGTCTGGCCTAGCTGTCCTGCAACTGTTTTTGTTTTTTTAACACGTTTTTGACTGCTACGGGCCTGCTAGATAATCGCTGCTGCGATGTCGATGCCTACTGTGGATCCTTCTCCTCTTCTGAGCTATTGCCAGAGGCACCCTCTTCCCCCAATGGATGCCAATCCGGGTCAACAACTGGGTCATACATCACCTCCTCTTCAATTTCATCTGCACCTTCCTCTGTGTCACAATGTAAGGTGGTATAGTATGTGGGAAGGGGCACCTGAGTTTCATCAGGGTCAGTTTCTGGCTCAGTGGACAGCGAGGGCAATATAGTGCTCTGGGTGAATGTACCAGCAGAATCATCTAGCAGTGGCTGTTCATCAGTGCACTCCATGTCAGATTCATGTTTGACTGGGGAATTCAGGATTTGACTTGATAACTCAGGCATGGTATGTGAAAAGAGCTCCATGGAGTAATCTGAAGTGTGGCCTGCCGCATCCTTCACTTTTGGAGGGGGTGAAGAACACAAGGAAAGGTGTTGTTCCTGACCAGGAGCCTGCACTGACGACTCACTGCTTGCATTTTTTGAAACTTCAGAAGAGGAGGCGATAGAGCTGGAGGCTGTTTCGGCAATATAAGCCAAAACCTGTTCCTGATGCTCCGGCTTTAAAAGCGGTTTACCTACTCCCAGAAATTGGAGCCTTCCAGGCCTTCTAGAGCCAGACGATGACGCCGGCTCAACACCTCTTGCCTTAGGTGCTATTGTGCTTTTGGCACTACCAGCAGATGCACTACCAGCACCATTAGTACCAGCAGGCCCCCCACTCCCACATCTGCGGCCTCTTCCACCATACTTCCTCATTTTTGAGAAAATGACACAGACGCTCTCAGGCTCAGTATGGATTAGACAAGAATGTAAAAAGAAGAAAAAGGGGTACTGTATCACTGTATCACAAGCGTACAGCTGTATACAGTGTTGGGTTAATTTCAAATCTCCGTATATATTTCAGGAGTCACACACAGACGCTCTCAGGCTCAGGATGGATTGAACAAGAATATAAAAAGCTGAAAAAGGGTACTGTATCACTAGCGTACAGTTGTATATATTGTTGGGGTAATTTCAAATCTCCGTTTATATTTCAGAATAATACACAGACGCTCACAGGCTCAATATGGATTAGACAAGAATATAAAAAGCTGAAAAAGGGTACTGTATCACCAGATACCAGGTATATATAGTATAGTGAAAATATTGTAAATCTCTGTATATATTTCAGGAGTCAGACACAGAGGCTCTCAGGCTCAGCATGGATTAGACAAGAATATAAAAAGCTGAAAAAGGGTACTGTATCACCAGATACCAGGTGTATATAGTACAGTCATGGCCAAAAGTTTTGAGAATGACATAAATATTATATTTTCACATGATCTGCTGCCCTCTGGTTTTTATGTGTGTTTGACAAATGTTTTTATTACAGACAGAAATATAATTGCAAACATATGAGTAACAAAAGCTTATATTGACAGTTAGAATGAGTTAATGCAGCAAGTCAGTATTTGCAGTGTTGACCCTTCTTCTTCAGGACCTCTGTAATTCTCCCTGGCATGCTCTCAATCAACTTCTGGACCAAATCCTGACTATAGCAGTCCATTCTTGCACAATCAATGCTTTCATTTTGTCAGAATTTTTACGTTTTTGTTTGTCCACCCTTCTCTTGATGATTGACCACAAGTTCTCAATGGGATTAAGATCTGGGGAGTTTCCAGGCCATGGACCCAAAATCTCTATGTTTTGTTCCCTGAGCCATTTAGTTATCACCTTTGCTTTATGGCATCATGCTGGAAAAAGCATTGTTGATCTCCAAACTGCTCTTGGAGGGTTGGGAGAAGTTTCTCTTGGAGGACATTCTGGTACCATTCTTTATTCATGGCTGTGTTTTTAGGCAAGACTGTGAGAGAGCCGATTCCCTTGGCTGAGAAGCAACCCACACATGAATGGTTTCAGGATGCTTAACAGTTGGCATGAGACAAGACTGTCAGACACAGACGCTCTCAGGCTCAGTATGGATTAGACCAGAATATAAAAGCAGAAAAAGGGTAATGTTTCAGAAGCGTACAGCTGTATACAGTGTAGGGGTAATTGTAAATCTCTGTATATATTTCCAGAGTACAGACAGAACGCTCACAGGCTCAGTATGGATTAGACCAGAAATAAAAAGCAGAAAAAGGGTACATGTATCACCAATACCAGGTGTATATAGTATAGTGAAAATATTGTAAATCTCCATATATATTTTCAGGAGTCAGACATAGACGCTCTAGGCTCAGTATGGATTAGACAAGAATATAAAAAGCTGTAAAAGGGTAATTTATCAGAAGATTACAGCTGGATACAGTCTTAGGGGTAATTGTAAATCCAAATATATTTCCGGAGTAACAGACGCTCACAGGCTCAGTATGGATTAGACCAGAATATAAAAAGCAGATCCGCAAGAATAATCACACATGTGGGGCCAAATTGTTCAGGTGTAAATGAGCACTGACAGTGGTGGGTGGAGGAGGACTTTCTGCCAAAAAGGGTACTGTATCACAAGCATAACAGCTGTATACAGTCTAGTTGGTAATATGTAAATCCTGTATATATTTCCGGAGTAACAGACAGACGCTCACAGCTCAGTATGGATTAGACCAGAAAATAAAAAGAAGAAAAAGGGTAATTGTAATCAGAAGATACCAGGCGAACTGTACAGTGTAGGGGTAATTGTAAATCTCTGTATATATTTCCGGAGTAACAGACAGACGCTCACAGGCTCAGTATGGATTTGACCAGAAATATAAAAAGCAGAAAAAGGGTACTGTATCAACAAGCATACAGCTGTATACAGGTTGGGTTAATTTCAAATCTCTGTATGTATTTCAGGAGTCACACAAAGGATACTCTCCAGGCTCAATGATGGAATTCGACAAGAATATAAAAAAGCTGAAAAAGGGTACTGTGTATATAGTATAGTGAAAATATTGTAAATCTCCATATATATTTCAGGAGTCAGACACAGACCTCTCAGGCTCAGTATAGGATTAACAAGAATATAAAAGCTGAAAAAGGGTAATGTATCAGAAGATTTCAGCTGGATACAGTCTAGGGGTAATTGTAATCTCCGAATATATTTACGGAGTAACAAACAGACAGTCACAGGCTCAGTATGGATTTGACCAGAATATAAAAAAGCAAAAAAGGGTACTGTATCACAAGTGTACAGCGTATACAGTGTAGGGGTAATTGTAAATTCTGTATATATTTTCTGAATAACAACAGACCTCACAGGCTCAGTATGAATTAGACCAGAATAATAAAAAGCAGAAAAAGGTACGTATAACCAGATACCAGGTGTATATAGTATAGTGAAAAATTGTAATCCGTATATACTTCGAGTCACACACAGATAGCATGTATTTGTCGTGATACCAGCCGGTACACGGTAGTTGTGGAGGAGCGTACAGTTCTATACGGTATGGGAAAAAATAACGTTCGTTAACTGTGCAGAAAAAAAGTATAAAAGTTTTAGTGCTGTGAAAAAAAAGCAGTCTGCACAGCAGTGTACACACAGCAATACAGCTAGCAGCAGCCTATTAACCAGTCTGCTGTCTTCACAAAAGAAAACCCCCCTGCACTGGCAGGCAGCCTATTAACCAGCGCTGCTGCACACAATAAAAATCATCCCCTGTCACTGCACACAAACTGTACAGCACAATTGCTATCAGCACAAGCACAAATAACTTTTCTTTCCTGCCTAACTCTCTCCCTACTGTAACCAGCGGCAGCAACCCTCCCTAAGCTAAGATCGGCAGAAGTAAAATGGCAGTCGGCGGTCAGGGCTTTTATAGCCACTGTGACGCCACACAAAGCAAGCCAATCACTGCAATGTCCTTCTCTGAGATGTGGTGGCTGCTGCCCATGTCATCTCGTTGCCCACAGTGTGCGTCCTTGCTCATTGGCTGAGAAAAGGCGCCTGCAAGCATTATGGGAAAACGACTTTGGCGCTCGAGTCGACGACCGCATGGCCGACCTCACGCTATGGTTCGGTTTCGCTCTGCGAAACCCGACTTTGGCGAAAGTCGGTGATTTTTTTAATCTGACCGACCTGTTTCGCTCAACTCTAAGTTCCATTGGATAGGTAGGCAGGGGAGTGTACTTCGCTCATACACATCAGGCAATGCCTGCAGGCACTGTATGTGCTTATATAGATCATTGCATACATCAAGAGGGTCCATTCCCTCCTGTTTTCTGGTACTGCTGTGGCGCCCTGAGGGTCCAGTCGCCACAGAGATTGCTGCATCGCACCCAGCATTGTGACACCTGACTCTCAGGTAAGGAGGAAGCACCCCATTGACTCCCACCACCTGCATCCACATACAATATGCTGTGAGTCAGACGGACCTTTCGGGAGGATTGTCTGCTCAGGCTGGTTAGGAAGGGTGTAGTTAGTTGGTGGGTGGAGCTTAGGCAGCACTTAGGCTGCATGTGAGGGGAGAGATCAGTCTTCCTTAGGAAGCAGCTGCAGCAGCAGCGTGTTAGAACAGTTTTGAGACAGGCAGTCAGTGTGTTGGGTACTGGACTGTCCTGCTGCTCTTCTGGGTCCACCCCAGGAGCCTAGCTGTGAGAGTGAAAGGGTCCAGGGCGAGACAGCAACTGAGGCTGTGCCCCATCCTGAAGAAAGGAGGACCAGGCGAACATCGGGGAACGGTCCCCTAGACTAGTGGGAAAGTTCAGCTCCACTAGTAAACCGAGAACAGTGGGTCTCTTCACGGGGCCACTAGCCACCATAATCTCACCGGGAGGAAGCTTAGGGGTCAAGTACGTCCAGGACCTTTGTACCGAGTGGCTGGTCGAACCACTGGTCTGGTCTGGTAACTGAAAGGACCCAATACTCCCTCGTCCGAGGGCTCTGTGGTGGCAGGGTGCATGGAAGTTAGGAGAGTAACACCTAGAGAACATATAACATAGTAACATAGTTATTAAGGTTGAAGGAAGACTTTAAGTCCATCTAGTTCAACCCATATCCATCCTAACCTGCCCTAACATGTTGATCCAGAGGAAGGCAAAAAAAAAAACCCAAGTGGCAAAACAGTAAGCTTCACATTGGGGAAAAAAAATTCCTTCCCGACTCCACATACGGCAAAACACTACTCCCGGATCAACGCAGTAATCTAGGAAACTAGTGAATATAGCCTGTAATATTTACTTTTCAGAAGGGATCCAGTCCCCTTCTTAAATTTTAGTAAGGAATCACTCATTACAACATTAGACGGCAGAGAGTTCCATAGTCTCACTGCTCTTACAGTAAAGAATCTGCGTCTGTGATTATGGCTAAACCTTCTTTCATCCAGACGTAGAGGATGCCCCCCTTGTCCCCGTCACAGGTCTAAGAGTAAAAAGATCATTAGAAAGTCTTTGTACTGTCCCCTATATATTATACATTTTAATAAGATCACCCCTAAGCCTTCGTTTTCAACTAAATAACCCCAAGTGTAATAACTGTCTTGGTATTGCAGACCCCCCAGTTCTCTAAATAACCTGGTTGCCTTCTTGCAACTGTTCCAGTTCAGCTTTGTCTTTCTTATACACCGGAGACCAAACTGCACACAGTATTCTAAGTGTGGTCGCACCAGTGACTTGTATAGAGGTAAAAATTATTTCTCTTCATGAGCATCTATGCCTCATTAATGCATCCATTATTTTATTTGCCTTGGCAGCAGCTGCCTGACATTGCCACTAAATTGAGAGAAGCCGGAAGGAACATACAGAAAGGGGAGTCTTTGGAAGTGTGACTAACTTACCTGAGGGTTGCTGGACCCACTCTCTTGGAGGACACAGCGCCCGGCTGGCATCTGTAAGGAACCGACAGACGTGAGTAAAACCTTGAAACTGCAACAGAACTTTTTTTCCTGATTATTCCAGCGACACACACTCCCCAATGCTACATCCTCCTGCACCATTGCTTTATCGTACCATAACCTGCCCTGGGAGAACACAGTCTCACCTGTAGGAGACTTACATCAAGCTACACAACACAATCCCTCCCAGAGGACTGCACAGCAGCGCTGGTCACTCTGACCAGGTACTACAGGTGGCGTCACAAATCATCATATGAACACTGAATCCCCTGTAAAATACCCCCCCATTTATGGTGAGCGCCCAGGGCCACGGACCGTGGCTGCCCGTGACATCCCCCATAGAAGTCGACGGCCCCACGGCCCTGGCGGGCTGCTCACTGTGCTGCTAAATGTATGATAATATTGGCGTATATAGCTAGCCCCAGGTTTATTTGGAATACAGGCCACACTTTTACAGTGTGGTATCTCCGTGCCAGCTCTTATCTGTGCGTGCTCAAAAATTTGGCCAGTGTACGCCAGTTTAATTTTTTGGCCTGGGTGTGACTGTACTTATATAACACCAGTATTTAGCCAAAAAAAACAAAAAAAAAGGCCACACATGTTTTCGTGTGGTATCTCCGTGCCAGACATATCTGTGAGTGCTGAAAGTTTGGCCAGTGTACGCCACTTTTTTTTTTTTGGCCCTGGGTATGACTGTAACTAATATACACCAGTATTAGGCAAAAAATAGAAAAAATACATGGACACAACCAGTTTTGGTGTGGTATCTCCGTGCCAGCTCATATCTGTGCGTGCTGAAAGTTTGGCCCAGTGTACTCCACTTTTCTTGTCTTGGCCTGTACTTTTATACACAGTATTTAGCAAAAAAAAAAAAAAACATACATTTGTTCGTAGTGGTATCTCGTGGCAGCTCATATTTGTCTGTGCTCAAAGTTTTTGCCAGTTTTACGGCGTTTTCTTTTTTTGTCCTGGGTGTCACAGTACTTAAATCAGCACTATGTTTGCATATTTTAAAAAACAGGCCGCTTTTACAGTGGGGTCTATCTGTGACACGCCTCATACATTCGTGTGCCAAAAATTGAGGCATTTATTCCTACTGGTCTGTCACTCTCGTTATATCCACATCTTTTTTATCCAAAAAAAAAAAAAAAAATAACAGACTATTATCTGCTGAGGCCTGGTGTATCTGTGGTGGAAAAATCTTTTCTTCCAGGCATACGTTGCATAGTTCTATCTGCTAGCCTTGTTCTACCATTTTTTATTGTTTTTCAAAAAGTAACAAAAAACATACCCAAAAAAAAAAAAATTTAATACAGTCTGTTATCTCAGGCTGAGCCCTGGTGTATCGTGGTGGAAAAATCTTTTCTTCGCAACATATGTTTGCATATTTCTGTCTGCTAGCCTTGTGTCATGTTGTATACAGTTCATATAGTGTCTTGTGCTTGGGTGCGATGAAAATACATGAGACACAGGTTTGATAAGAAGGTCTTGTTATTACTCATACAAGTTGGCAAAAATAGTCACACAGTTTGCAGACACAGAAGCAGGAGACACAGCAGGCCAGAGTAATCTAAGCTCAGCAATCACTCTCCACAACAGGTTCAGGATCTTCTTCTCGTTACCGTAAGTCCATGCAAACGGGATCTTTCAAAGAGCAGGGTTCCAGAGTCCACAAGTGTTTTCAGAGTTCCTCAGTAGGAATAGCTGGAGTACAAGTGCCAAGGCTTCAGGAGTCAGGTCACAGGTTCACTGCAGGCTAGATTCAGAAGCACTGATTGCTCAGCTGTGGCTGCTAAGAAGCAAAAGGGAGAGAATCAGGCGGGAACATGAAAGCTGAAAACTCCATATTGATGAGGCAAGATAGCTGCAGCAAGACAGAAAGCAAAATGGCTGACGGAAAAACTGAGTTTTAAGAACATGTACAAAGAACCTTACACCTTGTTCTACACTTTTTTTATTGTTTCAAAAAGTAACAAAAAACATAACCCAAAAAATTAATACAGTCTGTTATCTCAGGCTGAGGACTGGTGTAATATTGGTGGAAAAATCTTCGCTTTTCAGGAACACTGATCACATATAAATTTTTCTTACAAATAAATCCATTGTATTGAGCTTTTCAAATATTTCAGTATCCATTTAAAATGGCAAGGTAAGGGGCAAGGGATGGGGAAGTGGACGTGATGCTGATGGTGCATGCAAGACAAGGCCGGTGGCCAAGCTGAAAGTGGGCCACAGCAAAGACCCACATCTTCACGCTCGACCTTCCTGTCCCAGTGCCATATTGAAGCCAGAGCAGTGTGAAACAGTTGTTGATTGGATAGAGGATATTGCTTCTAGTCACTTAGCACCACCACCACCATCATGTCTTCTACAACAGGTCAATCTGAGTAGCCATGAGTGTGGACCGGATATTAATCACCCTGATCCTCCTTCCTCCCACCATGCCGAGTACCCTGAAACAACTGATCCCACACTCAGACACCCGAAAGCTGTTCATTTTCCATTTGGAGAATTCGTGCCTCTCGCCCACTCCATTTGGAAGCGGGCAAGATGAATCCATGTAGCGATGCATAAATCTTTGAGCACCACGATCAAAGGACATGGACGATGATGAGACACAATTGCGGAAAGTTAGGAGGAGAGCAGGGTGCGGATGTGGAAGACGAGGTGGTGAATGACATATGACTGACCCAACCTGGCAAGGAGGACATGCAGAGCGAGGACAGCAGCACACATGGGGAAGGAGGCATATCACCCTAACAGGCAGGATGAAGCAGTGTGCTGGCCGTAGAAGAAGACGTGCATCTGTCCCCGTAACACCAAAAGGACTGAAATTGTCATTCCACTGTTAGATCTTCCCGACTCTGGTTATATTTTTTAAATAACCCCAAACAGGCCATTTGCAACACTTGCCATGCCCACATCAGCAGGGGAGCAAAACTACCAAGCCTGACCACCACCACATGATTAGCACATCGCAGCAAAGCACCC
>JARQOD010000010.1:108480941-108504218 GCA_033576555.1 Oophaga sylvatica | reverse complement strand
AAGGAGCACCATTTGATTTTTTTTCCCAACCCAAAATTGGCGGGAAAAGGGTTTTTGGATGCATGTTGCATTTGCAGAGCCCCTGATGTGTCTAAACAGTGGAAACCCCCACAAGTGACCCAATTTTGGAAACTAGACCCCCTAAGGAACTTATCTAGATCTGTGGTGAGCTATTTGAACCCCCAAGTGCTTCACACAAGTTTATAACGTAGAGCTGTAAAATTAAAAAATCATATTTTTTCCACAAAAATGATCTTTTCACCCCAATTTTTATTTTCCCAAGGGTAACAAGACTCCAAAAGTTATTGTGCAATTTGTCCTGAGTACGCTGATACCCCATATGTGGGGGTAAACCACTGTTTGAGTGCATGGCAGAGCTTGGAAGAGAAGGAGCGCCTTTTGACTTTTTCAACGCAGAATTGGCTGGATGCCATGTCGTGTTTGGAGAGCTCCTGATCTGCCTAAACAGTGGAAACCCCTGACAAATGACACCATTGTGGAAAACAGACCCCTCAAGGAACTTTTCTAGATATGTGGTGAGAACTTTGAACCCCCAGGTGTTTCACTAAAGTTTATAACGCCCGAGCATGAAAATAAAAAAATCATATTTTTTCCACAAACATGATCTTTTAGTCCCCAACTTTTTATTTTCCCAAGGGTAACAGGAGAAATTGGAACCCAAATGTTGTTGTCCAATTTATCCTGAGTACGCTGATACCCTATATGTGGGAGAAAACTACTGTATGGGCACAAGTTGGGGCTCGGAAGGGAAGTAATGACGTTTTGGATTGCAGACTTTGATGGAATGGTCTGCGGGAGTCATGTCGCATTTGGAGAGCCCCTGATGTTCCTAAACAGTGGAAACCCCCCACAAGTGACCCCATTTTGGAAAATAGACCCCACAAGGAACTTATCTAGATATGTGGTGAGCACTTTGAACCCAGAAGTGCTTCACAGAAGTTTATAACATACAGCTGTAAAAATAAAAAATCCTTTTTTTTTTGCAAAAATGATTTTTTCGCCCCAATATTTTATTTTCACAAGGGTAACAGGAGAAATTGGACCCCAAAAGTTGTTGTTCAATTTTTCCTGAGTACGCTGATACCCAATATGTGAGAGAAAACTATTGTATGGGCACACTTCGGGGCTCAGAAGGGAAGTAGTGACTTTTTGGATTGCAGACTTTGATGGAATGGTCTGCGGGCGTCATGTCGCATTTGGAGAGCCCCTGATGTGCCTAAACAGTGGAAACCCCCACAAGTGACCCCATTTTGGAAAATAGACCCCACAAGGAACTTATCTAGAAGTGTGGTGAGCACTATGAAGCCCCAAGTGCTTCACAGAAGTTTATAACGTATAGCCGTAAAAACAAAAAAATCATTTTTTTTACAAAAATGATATTTTTGCCCCCAATTTTTTATTTTCCCAAGGGTAACAGAAGAAATTGGATCCCAAGAGTTATTGTGCAATTTGTCCAGAGTACGCTGATACCCCATATGTTGTGGTAAACTACTGATTGGGCTCATGGCAAAGCTCAGAAGTGAAGGAGCACCGTTTGACTTTTTCAACGCAGAATTGGCTGGAATTGAGATCAGACGCCACGTCACATTTGGAGAGCCCCTGATGTGCCTAAACAGCGGAAACCCCCAATTCTAACTCCAACCCTAACCCCAACACACCCCTAACCCTAGTCTCAACCCTAACAATAACCCTAACCGCAAACCTAACCCTAACACACCCCTAACCCTAATCCCAACCCTAATCCTATCTTTAGCCTCAACCATGACCCTAACTTTAGCCGCAACCCTAACCCTAACTTTATCCGCAACCCTAACCCTAATAGGAAAATGAAAATAAATACATTTTTTTAACTTTATTATTTTTCCCTAACTAAGGGGGTGTTAAAGGGGTGTTTGATTTACTATTTATAGCGGGTTTTTATGATTGGTAGCTGTCACGCTAAAAGACGCTTTTCATTGCAAAAAATAGTTTTTTGCATCACCACATTTTGAGAGCTATAATTTTTGCATATTTTGGCCCACAGAGTCATGTGAGGTCTTATTTTTTGCGGTACGAGTTGACGTTTTTATTGGTACCATTTTTGAGCACATGACATTTTTTGATCGCTTTTTATTTCGATTTTTGAGAGGTTAGAATGAACAAAAATCAGCAATTCATGAATTTCTTTTAGGGGGGGCGTTTATACCGTTCTGCGTGTGGTAAAATTGATGAAGCAGTTTTATTCTTCGGGTCAGTACGATTAGGGCGATACCTCATTTATATAATTTTTTTATGTTTTGGCGCTTTTATACAATAACAACAATTTTATATAAATATATAAAAAATAATTATTTTTGCATCGCTTTATTCTGCGAGCTATAACTTTTTTATTTTTTCGCTGATGATGCTGTTTTTGGCTCGTTTTTTGCAGGACAAGATGACGTTTTCAGCGGTACCATGTTTATTTATATCGGTCTTTTTGATCGCGTGTTATTCCACTTTTTGTTCGGCGGTATGATGATAAACTATTGATTTTTTGCTTTTTTTTTTTTCAAGGGGTTCACTAAAGGGGTTAACTAGTGGGATAGTTTTATATGGGGGGGGTTGTTACGGACACGGTGATACCAAATATGTGTACTTTTATTGTTTTGTTTTTCTTATTTACAGGAAGAAATGAATTTATTGGGGAATATTTTTTTTTCCCTTTTTTTTTTGGATTTTTTTTTTACACTTCTGATTTTCATTTTTTTTACTTTTTTACTTTGTCCCAGGGTGGGACATCACAGTATTTTATCAGATCGCTGGTCTCACAGTGTGCACAGCACTCTGTGAGACCAGCGATCTCACAGGCAGTGCTGCAGGCTTCCTCAGCGCCTGCTCTCAGCAGGCGCTGAGGAAGCCACCTCCCTGCAGGACCCGGCGGCCATCTTGGATCTGGGGTCCTGCAGGGAGGAAGGCCTCAGAACAGCGCAATCACATCGCGCTGTTCTGAGGGCCTCAGGGGAGTGTGCAGGGAGCCCCTCCCTGCTCTATGCTTCCCTGTGCCCCCGGTACACCGCGATCATGTTTGTTCGCGGTATGCCTGGGGTTAATGTTCCGGGAGCGGTCCGTAACCGCTCCTGGCACATAGTGCCGGGTGTCAGCTGTGATAATCAGCTGACACCCGGCGGCGATCAGCTGCGCTCCCCCAGGGAGCGTAGCTGATCGCCATGGACGTACTATTCCATCCCTGGGAATTAAGTCCCATGTCACATGGATGGGATAGTACGTCTGATGACAGAAAGGGGTTAAAGAAATATTCCTGACAAAAAAATTGGTGGAGATTTGATCTCTGAGAGCCACATGAATCCACCACAAATCTATTTAAAGGGCATCTGTCATTAGGATCAACCCTCCTAAACCTTTTATATGGGCATGTAGGTCAGGAAGCTGAATAACATGATGCCTTGATATCTGTGATCTGATGTCTTATTCCAGAGAAATCCATGTTTGTTTTATATGTAAATGAGCTATTCCAGACTATGGGCCAGACTCCTCCCTGAGAATCTGCCTTCAAGGCTTTTGACCAGTGATCCTTTAAAAGGATTGTTTCATCAAGACTAGGTGTGAAGAAACCGGATTATATCTTAATTACCCAGATGACTATTTTTAGCAAACCAAGAAGAATTGACTTTTTATCAGTATGTTGGCTATTGGATTTAAGTGTTGATTTCTGGTTGGTCAAGAAAACTGACTTTTGTTTGTGTAAGCCTGGAATATTGACTTGTAAGCTGATATTTGATTTGACACAGTGTTTCCTTATCCTTGCTGTATAGTGAGGTCTACTGATATGCTAATTATACATTGTCTAGCCCAGATAGTTTGTTGATTTTTAAAACAGAGGAGGAAAATCTATGCAAATAGATTACATAATCAAACAATGCGACTTGTCATCACCATTCTTTCCCTTATCTATGAGGCTGGACTGAAGGACACTGGGTAAATCTAAAATAGGTTAAATGCCTCTGTATAAAGAGACAGAGAGACTGAGTGAGTCAGCCAGAGATTCAGCCAAGACATGTACATCCACAGGACCAGAGAAAAGGCAGCAGCCAATATTATGGCACCATCACAAGGGACATGGATCTATGATTCTACAGGAAACAACCTAGGGGTTTTCAGCTCCATTTGGAAGAATACAGATCTGCTCCGTTGACCATCGCTGAACCATGGATTCATTTGTAGAAAGCAAGGATTGGGACTAGATGGTCGCCTGGCTCCATGGAGATGTTTGGAGAAGCCAGGTTGTGACTTTCGTGTCAACTGGCCTTGTATCTTTTATGGACTCAATGGACTGTCATCTTCCTCTGCTTGTCATTACCTCCTCTATGTGTGTGTACCACAGGTGGAGTAGCAGCTCCTGGGAGCTCTGACATAACATCTGCCATTATCCCAGCGGGTCAGTGGAAGGGTGAGACTCTGTAATGTGCACCATCTTGGGGGTATTTTGCTGTCAATGTTCTATGTGTTATCTGCCTGTTTTGTGGTTCAATAAAGCATTGCCAATCTGTTTTACCCTCCCTCTATGTTGTCTGAGTAGTGTTATGCCCATGTTAAAGGGAGAGCGGGTGTTAGGCGGAACGATCCCTAGTCCATGCGGTACCGGCTACTGAACCTGGGCGCTCACCGACCCCCATGTCATCACACTAGGGATTGGCGAACACGAACTGGAAAGTTCGGAGTTGTACCAGACATCTAATGTCTTTTACCGAACCCTGAACACAGACGTTTTACTGTATGTCCGTTTTCCTGTTCGGGTTTGCCATTCTAATAAAGTTTGTTGAAAGGCTTCACACAGCCAATCAACAAGCTTTTAGACAGCGGGTACTTCCAGAGCCATCACAGCCATGCCAATTATTGGCATAGCTGTGATTGGCTAGTGCAGCACGTGACCCTACCCGTATAAAGGCTGGATCACGAATGCCGCCTCCATTATGCCTCATTAGTGTAGGGATACGATGCAGATGGAGTGAGGGACAGATTCTGACTGCACACTCTGCAAAAAAAATGTGTGTGTATAAGCAGGTTGCGGGATGGTGACGCAAAGTAGACAGAGCAAGGGTTAACAATTTAACAGTTTAACACTAGAACTACTGATGGAGTCATTTTGACTCCTTTCGTTTTTTATTTCTCTTCTGTGACTACATTTTTCAGAATTCCGGCTTGAAACTCAGTGACTTTTCCTCAAATATGATGTGAAAAAAGATTTTGTGAGAATAAATAATTTTGGTGAAAAATTTGCGCGTTTTTTTCAAAATTTACCAAAAACTACTGAAGGGAGTCATTTTGACTCCCTACTATATTTTGAGGTCCTTTTGTCACTAAATGTTGCTATAAAGTTTTGTGCATAATTTTTTCACTCTGTCTTATTTACCCTGATGTTCATATAGATGTAGTTCAATTTACATGTCAACTTTTCACATTTTCCTTGTGTTTTACCTGCTTGTATTACTGTGTAATGCTGAACAAAATAGCTTGTTTACTCTAGGCTCTTATCTTATGCTAATTTTTGATTCATATATATTGACACATATAAAGAACTGTACGCTTGCAGAAGCATGCAGGAACAATGATTTACAGTTTACTCTATCTGATGAGGAGCTAGATGCATTCATTGCGATATTCTATGCTCGTGGAATATCTGGCACGAACCGTCACTCGATTAGCAGTATTTGGTGTAATGACTGGGGAATACCGTTTTGCAAAGCGACAATGTCTAGGGACCGCTTTGTTGAAATTATGAGGTTTCTCAGATTTGATGAGAAATCTACTCGATCGGAGAGACTGCAAACGGACAAGTTTGCTCTATTTTCTACTGTGTGGGACAGGTTTATTGAAAATTGTATTGCGTGTTACAAACCTGGCCCATACATAACGGTGGATGAGCAACTTTTCCCAAGCAAAACTAGGTGTCCATTCACGCAGTACATGCCTTCCAAACCAGATAAATATGGCCACAAATATTGGCTAGCTGTTGATAAGGAGAGCAAATATCTGGCAAATGGCTTCCCTTATCTAGGCAAAGATGACACACGCCGTGCTGAGGACCGTTTAGCTGACCATGTGGTAATGAAGTTATTGGACCCGTTTTTGAAAAAAGGTCGCAATGTTACAACCGATAATTATTTTACTTCAGTAAAATTAGCTAAACAGCTAAAAAGCAAAGGAACAACCATCGTGGGAACACTGAACAAGATAAGGCGAGAAGTGCCTAAAGAAATAAAATCCATGAAAGAGGAATTGTACAACACTAAAGTGTTTAGAAATGAAGACAATTTTACACTTACAGTATATCAAGGAAAGCCCAACAAAAATGTTGTCATTTTGAGTTCCGTCCATCCAGATGTTGTTGTTGCATCTGATTCCGCTAAAAAAACTCCAGAAACGGTAAAGTTTTACAATGAAACAAAATATGGAGTAGATGTAGTGGATCAGATGGCACGAAAATATACCACACGAACATGCACAAGGAGATGGCCTGTTCATGCATTTGAAAATGCCTTAGACTTTGAGGGTATAAATGCATGGATAATATTCAATGAGATAACCCACCAAAAAATGTCACGCAAGGCATTTTTGCAAACGCTTGTGAGAGAGTTGAGTGGTCCTTATGTCACAGATAGGGAAAAGGGTTCCACGTCCCAAGTTTCTACATGCTCAGAAGTGATGGTTCAAACAAAATTTTGCCAGATCAAAGAAAAGTGCAAGAAAAATAGATCTGTCGGCAATTGTAAAACTTGTGGTAAGTCTTTGTGTGGGCAATGTACTGCCATAAATCAAAGGCAATGCCTAAAATGCGAAACACCAAATGTTTAGAAGGTGAATTCTGCGCCATATTTTCATTTTTATGCTCCTCCACCTACATTTTCTCTGCTTTTTGTTCTTCAGTTGTTGTTTATATGTGTGCACTTGAATAAAAAAAAATGTTTGAAAAACGTCTATTATAATTATTGTTATTTTCTGTAGAAAAATAAGAAAAGCAGAAAAAAAACAATCAAAAGCATTACTGTTGGATCTCACAATAATAATACATTACAAAAAATATAATTATTAATAAATAACCACAAATGAAACTCTAAAAATAAACTAAAACAAGCAAGGAGTCAAAATGACTCCTTTCAGTAGTTCTAGGCGGGGTCACGAGTCCAGTAGTCCTAGTGTTAATTAACAGGGGGTTAACTGCTCTAAGGGAGAGCGATGATTGAGGAGTTAATGCAAAAAAAGCAAATGCAGAATAGTAGCAGTCCAATTATCAACTTATCATGTCCTTTATTTTCCTCCTCTTCAGATGATCCCGCAGGGATTGTATCACCAGCAGCTGCCGGGGAGATGTCCACAGATGGGGTCCTTTGAATGATGGTCCATTTTCAGGCGGCAGCAGTCGGTCTCTGGTACCTTCCACTGAGCTCCTAGTCCATTTAACTGCAGAGCAAAAGAGTAAAGATCTCCGCAAGGTTCCTCAAGGTACATGTCTCTCTGAGCAGCAGTCATCACCTGAATGGCTGCTCTGCACGGCTCTGCTTTGCATGCGCTCCTCTATGTGCCAGCCAAAGTGAGGATCGCTGCGGTAGTCTCTGTCTCACATAGATGCCGCTTTGCATCTGTAAGCAATGATATGCGATGCACCTTAGAGTTCTGCACCTGGCCCCCATTCCTCCGGTTGAGCACAGCACTGTCTAGCCAGGCACATGGCGCTCTGTACACACACTGTCTCTCTGGAGCGCTCGCTTAATCTCTGCCTCGACTTGTCTCCACGGTGTCTGTCACTCTGCAGAGCGCACTGCACACCTGCCTCTGCAGTCGCTGCCGGCGGGAAACTCACTGTTTCTTCACGCGCTTTTAGCTCTGCTTCCTCACTGCCTGGCTTATTCATGCCCCCTCTTCCTGGGTCTTGGGGCCTGTCCTGTCCCCTATTCTTTCCTCCAGGCAACATGAGACACAGCCTCAGCAGTTCCGGGACCAGCATGATGCAGGCACCTACAGCCCGGTCTTCTTCCTTACAATCCCCCTCTCCTTAAACTCGCCATTCCACGGGTGAGGACTCTTGGTGCCCCTTTATGTTCTTCGGAGGTGCGCCAGATGCACACAGTTTTCGCAGCCATTTCTGACCCTCTTGCACTTTTTTTGCCAAAGAAAATTGTTCTGCGGATATTGCATGGGCAGAACACCAGCGTGGTCACACTGAGTACTTTGAGGCACCTCTTGAATTTTCTCATCAGGAGTACTCAGAACTTAGAATCATAGAATGGTAGAGTTGGAAGGGACCTCCTGGGCCTTCTGGTCCAACCCCCTGCTCAAAGCAGGTTTCACTAAATCATCCCAGACAGATGTCTATCCAGCCTCTGTTTGAAGACTTCCATTGAAGGAGAACTCACCACCTCTCGTGGCAGCCTGTTCCTCTCATTGATCACCCTAACTGTCAAAAAGTTTTTTCTAATATCTAATCTGTGTCTCCTACCATTCAGTTTCATCCCATTGCTTCTAGTCTTTCCTTGTGCAAATGAGAATAAAGATGATCCTTCTACAATGTGACAGCCCTTGAGATATTTGTAGACAGCTATTAAGTCTCCTCTCAGTCTTCTTTTTTGCAAGCTAAACATTCCCAAATCCCGCAACCGTTCCTCATAGGACATGGTTTGCAGCCCGGTCACCATTCTGGTGGCTCTTCTCTGAACTTGCTTCAGTTTGTTGATGTCTTTTTTAAAGTGTGACTAGACACAGTATTCCAGATGAGGTCTGACCAAAGAGGAGTAGAGGGCAATAATGACCTCACGTGATCTAGACTGTATGCTTCTGTTGATACATCCTAGAATTGCATTTGCCTTTTTTGCTGCTGCATCACACTGTTGACTCATGTTAAGTCTGTGATCAATAAGTATACCCAAGTCTTTTTCACATGTGCTGTTACTTAGCCCTATTCCTCCCATTTTGTATATGCTTTTTTCATTTTTATTGCCCAGATGTAGTACTTTGCATTTTTCCCTGTTAAAATCCATTCTGTTAGTTGCTGCCCACTACTCCAGTTTATGTATATCTTTTTGAATCCTCTCTCTCTCTTCTCTAGTATTAGCTACCCCTCCTAGCTTTGTGTCATCAGCAAATTTAATCAGTTTACCCTCAATTCCTTCATCTAAATCATTGATAAAGACGTTGAACAATACAGGGCCCAAAACAGAGCCTTGTGGTACCCCACTTGAGACATTCTTCCAACTGGATGTGCAGCCATTTACGACCACTCTTTGGGTCCGATCACTAAGCCAGTTATGAATCCACCTAACAGTTGCCTTGTCCATTCCATACTTAGTCATTTTTTCAATAAGGATTGTGTGAGATACTTTGTCAAATGCTTTGCTGAAGTCAAGATATACTATATCTACAGCATTTCCCTGATCCACCCAGTCAGTGATTCTGTCATAGAAGGAAATTAAGTTAGTCTGACATGGCTTATTAGTTACAAACCCATGCTGACTCTGTTTAATCACTTCATTCTTATCCAGGTACTTGCATACATGTTCTTTAATAATTTGTTCAAAGATCTTTCCTGGTATAGAAGTCAGACTCACCGGCCTGTAGTTCCCTGGGTCCACCTTCTTCCCCTTTTTGAAGATAGGAACAACATTTGCTCTTCTCCAGTCTTCTGGGACTTCTCCTGTTCTCCAAGAATTTTCAAGGATTATGGACAGTAGTTCAAGAATTTCTTCTGCTATCTCCTTCGGTACTCTGGGGTGTAATTGATCTGGACCTGGAGACTTGAATTCATTTAGGTTAGCTAAGTTTTTCCTCACTGTCTTTCTGTTTATAGATATCCTGGATTCTTCTATTCCTTTAATAGGACAGTGAAGATCAGTTGATGTTACATTTCCTTTCTGAGAGAAAACAGATGCAAAATAGGAATTTAAAAGTTCAGCCTTCTCAACATCCTGACTTACCATTTCATCATTTTCATCCTGTAAAAATCCTATAGCATCTTTGACTTTTCTTTTACTTTTGACGTATCCCCAAAATCCTTTTTTGTTGCTTTTGACGTCACTTGCAAGCCTTAATTCATTGTCAGCTTTAGATAATCTGATTTGTGCCCTGCAGGTTCTGCAGACGGCATTATATTCTTCTTTAGATATGCCTCCCTCTTTCCATTTGATAAACATTTCTTTCTTCCTTTTTAGCATGTGTTTAAGTTCTGTGTTCATCCATCCTGGTTTCCTTAAATGCTTCCCATTCTTCCCTCTTTTCGGAATTGTTAACGATTGTGCTTTGAGAATCTCATTTTTCAAGATTTTCCATCCTTCCTGGACATTTTTGTCCTTAAGGATATCCAGCCATTGGATCCCTCCAATTCTCCTTCTGAGTTCCTTAAAATTTGCCTTTCTGAAATCTAACCTTGACGTCTGAGTCTTCACAGGTCTTCCTCCTCTTGTTATCCAAAATTCTAAAATAGCATGGTCACTACCTCCTAGGGTCCCAGCCACTCTTACCTCCTCCACCATTTCCTCCCTGTTTATAAGGATTAGATCCAAGGTAGCAGATCCCCTTGTTTTCTCCCCTACCTTTTGGAAGATAAAGTTGTCAGCAAGAGAGGATAAGAATTTCCTGGACCTGTTAGTTTTGCCTGAGAGAGATTCCCAACAAATGTCTGGATAGTTGAAATCTCCTATGACCACTATGTCATATTTTTTGGAGAACTTGGCCATTTGATGCATAAAGAGTTCATCCATATCTTCAGCTTGCACAGGCGGCCTGTAGTAAATGCCTACAATGGTGTCCTTTCCATTGTTCTGTCCTTGTATTCTTACCCAAACAGTTTCCACAGAACTCCCAGTCTCTGAAGCGTCAATCTCTGTGCAGATATACGCTTTTCTAACATACAATGCGATACCTCCTCCTCATTTATCAAGTCTGTTTCTTGCAAATAAGTTGTATCCTTCTAGCCTTGTATTCCAATCATGTGTATCATCCCACCAAGTCTCAGTGATTCCAATGACATCATATTTCTTCTCCTGCGTTAGTAGTTCCAGTTCTCCTTGTTTGTTGCCCATGCTTTGTGCATTCATATAGAAACATTTTAGTTTCTGATTGGTTTCTCTTTCTTCAATATTTTTATTATGTAGATTTTTTTGTCTTTGTTCTTCCCCTTCACTTCTAATAGCAGAAATCTCAATAGTATTTGTCAGGTGTATGGCTTTTGCTGGCGTTTTGCTTCCCTTCCCACATTGTTCTAGTTTAAAGCTCTCCTGATGAGTGTAGCAAGGCGACTTCCAAATACATGTTTTCCAGTCTTCGTAAGGTGCACCCCATCTCTAGCAAGTAGTCCATCGTATAGGTAATTCACTCCGTGATCCAAAAATCCAAATCCTTGCTGACGGCACCATCGACATAGCCAGTTGTTCACCTGCAGAATCTTATTCCACCTCCTTGTTCCATGGCCATCCACTGGAAGGATGGAAGAGAAGACGACCTGCGCTCCCAGTTCTTTCACTTTCTTACCTAAGTTTTCAAAGTCACTGCAGATGGTTTCCAGGTCGTTTCTAGCGGTGTCATTTGTCCCCACATGTATTAGCAGGAATGGGTAGTCATCTGTATGCTTGAAGAGTCCTGATATCCTGTCAGACACATCTTTAATTTTTGCACCTGGAAGACAGCACATTTCTCTTGAGGTTATATCCGGTCTGCAGATAGCGGCCTCTGTTCCTCTCAACAGGGAATCGCCCATGACCACAATTCTCCGTTTGTTCTTCACAACAGTTTTCTTTCTCCATTCAGGAGGACTCTGAGGGCGTACAAGGTTATTGTTTGTGGCCAAACTCTTATCCTGATGTATTTCTTCATCGTTCTCCTGTGTAAGAGCCTGGTATTGGTTCCTGAGCAGAATTGGTGCTGACTGCCTCCTGATCCTCCTGCTTCTCTGGGTCACATGCTTCCATTCCTCTGTTTCTTCAGTTGCACTTCGAATTTCTTCTCTTTCTGTACCATGAAGAGATAATTCTGCTCTGTCTAAGAACTCTTCACCTTCCTTAATGGTCTTCAATGTAGATAACCTCTCTTCCAGATTTTGCAACTTTTCCTCCAACAGGGACACAAGCTTGCATTTCTGGCATGTGAAGTTTGGCTTTTCCACTGGTAAGTCTGTGAACATGTAGCAAGAATTTCAGCTCACCACATGACTCCTGGCCTCTTCCATGTTCTTATTGTTCAAGAGATAATCAAGCGGTGAAATAAAAGCCAAAACTGGCGGCGCGCGGTTTACTGATGTCTCCTTTCAACTGCAACAGCCAAAATCCAGTGTTCCTTGAGCTCGCGGAGACTCTTCACTTATCCCAGAAGGCACTGGGAATATGCAAATTATCTCCTCAGGACTCCTCCCCTGGTTTACTGATGTCCTACTTTCAGCTGCAGCAGCCAAAATCCAGTGTTCCTTGAGCTCGCGGAGACTCTTCACTTATCCCAGAAGGCACTGGGAATATTCAAATTATCTCCTTGGGACTCCTCCCTGGTTTACTGATGTCCTCCTTTCAGCTGCAACAGTCAAAATCCAGTGTTCCTTGAGCTCGCGGAGACTCTTCACTTATGCCAGAAGGCACTGGGAATATTCAAATTATCTCTATGATTCTATGATTCTACCATCTGACCCAAATGGACAAGTACATACCACATGAAAAAGGAGAACAGCATCAACTCCGGGTGAAAAAAGTAGAAATTCTTTATTTGCCAGATGTAACGTTTCAACCAATGCTTGATAAAGACCTGTATTGGTTGAAACGCTGCATCTGGCAAATAAAGAATTTCTACTTTTTACTCTGGACTCCACCTGGCCTCTGTTCAGGGGTGTCCTTCTTTTCAGTGAACAAAACTGTGGCCGAAGGCACTTTTATGAAATCCTAACAAGACCGACATCACTGGATCACAGGTCAGTTGGCATCCACAGTGCTTCCATCTGCCTCATTATAGGGAATCTTCTGCCGGGGGTTCTGTCTGAATCATGTATTTCAGAGATTTACACAGAAACACCAGTGCAAGCGTTCAGCGCAGGATAAATGAGCCTTACTGAACGGCGATAAACTCGACGACGTCACCGCCGGTCACTGATGCTGCGCTCGTAGCAGCTCAGTCACCAGTGGTTCTCAGCCTGGACGGTCGCATCTTGGCACCGTCCAAGTTGAAAAATATTTGTCTCCCAGACATGGTTTATGGTATGGGACAGAATGACGGAGAGGTGAGGGATTTTGTTGTTTTTTATTTTTGTTTTATTACAGGAGAACGAGGGCTTCGGTGGAATTAGGCGTTAGGTGAGTATGACTGTGATTTGTTATTTTTAAATAACAATGGAAAATTGTGTTTTGTTTTATTTCTAATAAAATACTTTATTCTTGCTGTGTCTTTATTTACCATACCACTATAGGATTAGCAATGGATAGGTGTCTTATAGACATTACTAAGCTGTGGGCTTGATGTCACCTAACAATACAAAGGTGATATCAACCCCACAAATATGAACCCCACTTGCCACCACTACAGGGCAAGTGGGAAGAACTGGACAAAGTGCCAAAATTGGCGCCTCTCATAAATGTGACTTTTCTGAGCAGCTGTGGGATGCTATTTTTAGGCTGAGGGGGTCATATACATGGCCTCTTACCAGCTTGAGAATACAGCCCCCAGCTGTGAGCTTTACAAAGGCTGGTGCCAACAATGGGGGGGAATCCAGGCTGTTTTTTTTAAAAATTATTTATTTAAATTTAAAAAAAAACAGCGTGTGGACCCCTCTTTTCTTGATAACCAACCTTGCTGAAGCTGACAGCTGAGGGCTGCCGCCCCCAACTGTGAGTTTTGCCTAGCTGGTTATAGAAAATACAGGGGAACCCATGCCAGTTTTTTCATTTATTTATTTAGTTATAGCGCAGCTGTCTCTTTTAGCACTTAAATAAATATAACTTTCATTATTCTCCCTGCTTGCGCCGATCGCCGGCAGAGCAGGGAGGAATGATGAGAGCCGTGTTCAGCACCCGGCACCTGGGACAGCGCTTACTGTAACACTTCTTCCCTATTATTATTATTCCCTGGTGCCCATCCGTGTAGTACTGATGAGACACATGGATGCCACTCGTGTGCCGCAAGTATTACACACACAGACACTGACATCTCCGATACCTTTTTTTCCCGTACCAGAAATATCAGGATGTGTGAAAGAGGCCTTATAGCGGGTTTTTATGTTTGGCTTCTGTCACACACTAAAAGACGCTTTTTATTGCAAAAAACAGTTTTTGCATCTTCACATTTTGAGAGCTATAAGAGTCAAGTGAGGTATTGTTTTTTGCGAGACAAGTTGACGTTTTTATTGGTACCATTTTCAGGCACATGACATTTTTTGATCACTTTCTATTCCAATTTTTGGGAGGCAGAATGAATAAAAACCAGCAATTCAGGAATTTCTTTTGGAGGGTTTATGCTGTTCTGTGTGTGGTAAAATTAATAAGGTAGTTTTATTCTTCGAGTCAGTACGATTACAGCGATACCTATATAGTTTTTTTTATGTTTTAGCGCTTTTATATAGTAAAAACTATTTTATAAAAAAAATAATTATTTTTGCATCGCTTTATTCTGAGAGCTATAACTTTTTTTATTTTTCCGCTTATGAGCTATTTGGTGGCTTGTGTTTTGCGGGACAAGATGACGTTTTCAGCGGCACCATGTTTATTTAGATCTGTCTTTTTGATCGCGTGTTATTCCACTTTTTGTTCGGCGGTATGATGATAAAGCATTGTTTTGCCTTGCTTTTTAGTGTTGTTCACTAAAGGGGTTAACTAATGGGACAGTTTTATAGGTTGGGTCGTTGCAGACGGAGCAGTACCAAATATGTGTACTTTTATTGTTTATATTTATTTTTTTCATTCAGATATTTGTTTAGAGATAGAATATATTTTTATTATTATTTTTTTTTAATTTTTACAATTATTTTAATTTTTTTTTCACTTTTTTCTAACTGTTTTACTTTGTCCCACTATGGGGCTATGGCCGGCGTCACACTAGCGAGTTTGATGCGAGTTAGTCGCACGACTAACTCACATCAACACCCGGCAAGGCCGCCCGCTCTCGGACCAGAGTGCGCGGCTGCATGTATTTCTATGCCGCCGCGCACTCTTGTCCGAGAGCGGGCAGCCGTGCCGGGTGTTGATGCGAGTTAGTCGTGCGACTAACTCGCATCAAACTCGCTAGTGTGACGCCGGCCTATCATTTTTTGCTGGCTGATCGCTTCTATAGCATGGAGATGAAGCAGCATCGAAACATATAGAAACTGTCAGCTCTGCCCTGACAGACAAACTTGCTCATCATGCACTGGGCATGATCAGCAAGTTTTCTAGGTCTGGTGACCGGATGTCGTCATGATGACATCGGGTCACCATGGCAACGATCGTGATCCCGCGTCACTCCGCGGAGTCTCCGATCCAAATGCAAAGGGGCTATCAGTCCTCTGCCGGCTTCCAGAATGCTGCAATTGTGTTTGATTGCAGCACTTTGGGGGTTAAAGTGACAGAAGCTGTCTGTAATCCGCTCCTGGCACTTAGTGCCGGGTATCAGCTGTCAGAATCAGCTGAAACCTGGCAAAGATCGCCCGTGCACTCCCCATGATCACGATGACATAATATTCCATCCCTGGTCAAATAGGCCCAGTTCACATGGACGGAATATTATGTCCGATGTCAAAAAGGGGTTAATATCAGACCGCAGCTGTCTGCCTAGCTTTTGCTGGTTATGTTTTTTAGGGGGACCCTTTGTCCATTTTTTTCTGGTATCCCTCTATAAACTAGCCAGTAAAGGCTAAGCAAACAGTTGTGAGATGATATTAATAGCCTGGCAACCTTTATGTCTACTGGCTACTTCCCAGAATATTAACATCAGCCCTCAGTCATCAGCTTTCCCACTGCTGGTTATGAAAATTAGGCGGGAGCCCATGCAATTTTTTTTCAATTTTTTGTAAAAATTAACAGTTGCTGTTTGGTTACAGCCTATGTAAGTTCATGCTGTTAATGCTGCTACATTAGCTGGTTACAATGTATACGTGTGTGTTTACTTACCGACTTACAAATGAAGGTGTAAAGCTAACACCTTTTCATTATTAAATCTAGGGCTTATTGTCAATGACAGCTGCTGACACCAAGCCCTAATCCAATTACCTTGATGCTACTGCATCAGAATGAAAAAGGTGATGTTGAAGCAAGAAATTACATCACAAAACTTTTTTCATATCTTTTTTTTTAGCTCAAAACCTTTATTGCTGTGCAAAAAACGCATGCAAAAGTATACACAAAACTGCAACAAAATGCGCGTTTTTGCTGCTAAGAGATGCAGAAAGCTTGCTGAAATTTCTGCAAGCAAATACTCAATGTTCGCACATACCCTTAAAGATTGCTGTTAGTTGAAGGCCTCATTGGAGAATTTGCATTGGGGCCCACAAATTTCACGTTGCGCCACTGAATATATTGCAACATAAAGGATAGTACAGTCATGGCCAAAAGTTTTGAGAATGACACAAATATTAATTTTTACAAAGCCTACTGCTTCACTTTTTCTAATGGCAATTTGCATATACTCCAGAATGTTATAAAGAGTGATCAGCTTAACAGCAATTACTTGCAAAGTCAATATTTGGCTAGAAAATGAACTTTATCCCCCAAAACACATTTCAACATCATTGCAGCCCTGGTCAAATAGGCCCAGTTCACATGGACGGAATATTATACAAGGACCAGCTAACCTCTTTTCAGTGATTGCTCCATTAACACAGGTGTGGGTGTTGATGAGGACATGGCTGGAAGATCAATCTGTCATGATTAAGTAAGAATGACACCACTGGACACTTTAAAAGGAGGCTGGTGCTTGGCATCATTGTTTCTCTTCTGTTAACCATGGTTATCTCTAAAGAAACACGTGCAGTCATCATTGCAATGCACAAAAATGGCCTAACATGGAAGAGTATCGCAGCTAGAAAGATTGCACCTCAGTCAACAATCTATCGCATCATCAAGAACTTCAAGGAGAGAGGTTCCATTGTTGCCAAAAAGGCTCCAGGGCGCCCAAGAAAGACCAGCAAGCGCCAGGACCGTCTCTTAAAAGTGTTTCAGCTGCGGGATCGGGCTACCAGCAGTGCAGAGCTTGCTCAGGAATGGCAGCAGGCAGGTGTGAGTGCATCTGCACGCACTGTGAGGCGAAGACTCTTGGAGCAAGGCCTGGTCTCAAGGAGGGCAGCAAAGAAGCCACTTCTCTCCAGAAAAAACATCATGGACAGACTGATATTCTGCAAAAGGTACAGGCAGTGGACTGCTGATGACTGGGGTAAAGTTATTTTCTCTGATGAATCCCCTTTTCGATTGTTTGGGACATCAGGAAAACGCCTCATTCGGAGAAGACAAGGTGAGCGCTACCACCAGTCTTGTCTCATGCCAACTGTTAAGCATCCTGAAACCATTCATGTGTGGGGTTGCTTCTCAGCCAAGGGAATTGGCTCTCTCACAGTCTTGCCTAAAAACACAGCCATGAATGAAGAATGGTACCAGAATGTCCTCCAAGAGCAACTTCTCCCAACCCTCCAACAGCAGTTTGGCGATCAACAATGCCTTTTCCAGCATGATGGAGCACCTTGCCATACAGCAAAGGTGATAACTAAATGGCTCAGGGAACAAAACATAGAGATTTTGGGTCCATGGCCTGGAAACTCCCCAGATCTTAATCCCATTGAGAACTTGTGGTCAATCATCAAGAGACGGGTGGACAAACAAAAACCTAAAAATTCTGACAAAATGAAAGCATTGATTGTGCAAGAATGGACTGCTATCAGTCAGGATTTGGTCCAGAAGTTGACTGAGAGCATGCCAGGGAGAATTGCAGAGGTCCTGAAGAAGAAGGGTCAACACTGCAAATATTGACTTGCTGCATTAACTCATTCTAACTGTCAATATAAGCTTTTGTTACTCATATGTTTGCAATTATATTTCTGTCTGTGATAAAAACATCTGTCAAACACACATAAAAACCAGAGGGCAGCAGATCATGTGAAAATATAATATTTGTGTCATTCTCAAAACTTTTGGCCATGACTGTAGACACCAGTACTGAGCTGTATGGCTGTGAATTCAGCACTGTGCTAAGGCATACAGTTACTTGAAGATGCAGTACAAATTTGTCTGTGTCTCACTGAGCTTAGTGCTCCTCATCCCTCTTGCCCTTTCCATTAAGTATAATAGGATGTGTAACCCAATGTCTAACCTGTGCTGACAGTGTGTAAGACAGATATGAGCTGTGATTTTTCAGAGTGGATGGTGACTTCAGGAGCAAAGGAAAGGAAGAAATGGCTCATATATGGAGAAAGAAGCAGATTGTTTCTGATATGATATATTACAAAGTTTCCTATATTGGCTTTTACTTTTTGTTTATGCAAAGATTGTTGAAAAAACAGTGACTAAGTAAAAATACTTTCCTTTTACATAAAATGAGAATATTCCTATCGTTTCCTATACTTAAACTGTAAATCTAAGATTTTATCATTCTTTAGTATGTATTGCATTATACTGTTACATACAATATCGGATGTCTGTAGTATTTATTATTTTCATAGTAAAAACTTGCCTGCTCTTTCCACAGACCCATGCAATATCCCAAGCTACTTTAAGGTATAATGTTACTGGAAATGACATTAAATTAGACCTTCATCATCTGTTTCCTGTCACTTCTTGTTAATTTGTATTTGTTCATCAATCCTGGGGGGAAATCGTCTCCATGTGACTCCCTCTAAGATCTGAATTATTCTGCATAATAGTCATCCCACCATTTCTAGTTCTTTGACATAAAAGGGATACTCTAATCTGGCATTTCCCATCAAAGCTGTAACTTGTACTTACTGTTGGTTGTCTGATGTATCCATGGGATTTGTGAAATGTTTTACTTGTATCACAGTATAATAACAAGCAATAAATAACATTGTTCAGTTGTTGTAAGTAATGAAACATAGGTTACATCTTTTTCATAATTGGAATACTGTTGTGATGTTGTGTGGCACACAATATTATTATTATTATTATTATTTATTTCTATAGCACCATTGATTCCATGGTGCTGTACATGAGAAGGGGTTACATACAAATTACAGATATCACTTACAGTAAACAAACTAACAATCACAGACTGGTACAGAGGGGAGAGGGCCCTGCCCTTTCAGGCTTACATTCTACAGGATGGGGGACGGAGACAGCAGGTTGGTGGGTTGCAGCAGTTCCGGTGTTGGTTGAGGTGATATCTCCGGTAGTGTTGAGGAGGCAGCGGGGTCATTGCAGGCTGTAAGCTTTCCTGAAGAGATGGGTTTTCAGGTTACGTCTGAAGGATCCGAGAGTGGTTGATAGTCGGACGTGTTGGGGCAAAGAATTCCAGAGGATGGGGGATATTCGGGAGAAGTCTTGGAGGCGGTTGGGTGAGGAGCGAATAAGTGTGGAGGAGAGAAGGAGGTCTTGGGAGGACCAAAGATTACGTGAGGGAAGGTATCGGGAGATTAGTTCAGAGACATATGGGGGAGACAGGTTATAGATGGCCTTGTAGGTCAGTATTAGTAATTTGAATTGGATTCGCTGAGGGAATGGGAGCCAGTGAAGAGATTTGCAGAGGGGAGATGCGGAGGAGTAGCGAGGAGAGAGATGAATTAGTCGGGCAGCAGAGTTAAGGATGGACTGGAGAGGTGCGAGTGTGTTAGCAGGGAGGCCAGAGAAAAGGATGTTGCAGTAGTCGAGGCGGGAGATGATGAGGGCATGCACAAGCATTTTAGTAGAGTGAGGGTTGAAGAAGGGACGGATTCTGGAAATATTTTTGAGCTGGAGGCGACAGGAGGTAGAAAGAGCTTGGATGTGTGGTTTGAAGGACAGGGCAGAGTCAAGGGTTACTCCGAGGCAGCGGACCTCCGGTACGGGGGAAAGCGTGGTGTTGTCAATTGTTATAGATAGGTTAGGTAAGGAAGATCTGTGAGATGGGGGAAAGATGATGAGTTCAGATTTGTCCACATTGAGTTTGAGGAAGCGGGAGGAGAAGAAGGAGGATATGGCTGATAGACACTCAGGGATTCTGGACAGCAGAGAGGTGATGTCTGGGCCAGAGAGGTAGATCTGAGTGTCATCAGCATAAAGGTGGTACTGGAATCCGTGGGACTTTATGAGTTGCCCCAGGCCAAGTGTATAGATTGAGAAGAGTAGGGGTCCTAGAACAGAGCCTTGGGGGACTCCAACAGAGAGAGGGTGGGACAAGGAGGTAGTGTGGGAGTGGGAGATGCTGAATGTGCGGTTGGAAAGGTATGAGGAGATCCAGGATAGGGCGAGGTCCTTGATGCCAAAGGAGGAGAGAATCTGTAGTAGAAGGCAATGGTCAACTGTGTCGAAAGCAGAGGACAGGTCAAGAAGGAGGAGTATAGAGTATTGTCCGTTAGCTTTGGCTGTAAGTAGGTCGTCAGTAATTTTGGTCAAGGCTGTTTCAGTGGAATGATGGGGGCGGAAACCAGATTGTAGATTGTCAAAGAGCAAGTTAGATGAGAGATGGGAGGAAAGTTCAGCGTGGACGTGCTGTTCCAGGAGTTTGGAAGCGAGTGGGAGCAGCGATATTGGGCGATAGCTGGACATAGCAGTTGGGTCGAGGGTTGGCTTTTTGAGGATAGGCGTGATTGTGGCATGTTTGAAAGCAGAAGGGAAGGTGCCAGAAGTTAGTGATAGATTGAAGAGGTGGGTTAGTGATGGGATAAGAGTGGTGGCGAGGATGGGGAGGAGGTGGGATGGGATGGGGTCGAGTGCACAAGTGGTGAGGTGTGATTTGGAGAGAAGATGAGCAAGCTCCCCTTCCGTGATGTTGGGTAAGGAGTAGTGTTGAGCGATATTGCTCGATATCTAAAAATATCGTATCGAAATTGTATCGCCGATAGCACTAAATATCGTCGATATCCGATTTCGATAGCGGAAGTCCCATGTAAGTCTATGGGAACAAAATATCGAAATTAAAAAAAACCTTTATTTCCTTGTAAACACTAAATATACACACATAGAATACATATATATATATATATACATGTCATTGTGACATATATATATACATATATTTATAGTTTATACACTTCTACATAGTAAAATCGACTCTAATTCAATTGCCGGGTAGAGACGTGACATACCTCATAGAAGTCGACGGGCTCGGTGCCGAGTACCCCAAAAACCTCTGGCTCTGTGCGACTCAACTTGGGCGTCACGAACAGGATTCTGTAGCTCACTATAAGCGAGTCCTGTGTGCCTGAATTGCACTGGTTTTGTGCTTGAGAATTGCTAAAATCATCAGAGAATGTATTTGCCATTTTTCCGCCATATCTGCGTCACGACGAGGCACTGGTGAAGAAGAAGGGCGTGCTCTTCGTGGGTGTCACTCACTCAGTGGCGTGAAAACGATGGCCGCCCACTGTAAATGGTACTGCAATGTAAGATCGTGCCCCACAGCTCTTCAGTTCCGCCTCCTCATCCTCCTCAGTGTGCGGAAACTAACACGAAGGTCCCGCCTCACTACAAAAGAGGGGCTCTCTCCAGATGCTAATGACACATGTGACTTGGCAGAGATGGCTAATGGACACGACGAGCAGAAGTGGGAAGGGATGGAGCAGTCAGAGCTCTCCCCCCACGGAAGCGACCCGATCGCCACAGAATCACCGTTGGGCACCCGGCCTGTAAACCCTCCTACGCTGCAAGAAGCGGAGGATACCCTAAGAGGCCTGGCCCGGCACCGGGAGGAGGTCGCCAGGATGGAAGCGAGCTGGCGTGCCCTAAAAATAAACTTGGAGCGGCGCCAATCCCTCTTACCTGAAGTGTCTGTACCGGAAGGTGAGGCACCTGTTCTAGTAGAGGAGTCCTTGCAATGTGATCCGGTTGACGTTGTCGCAGTGGAGTCACCCGTTCTTGCAAAAACCGCAGCACCGTCAGCAGCACCCCAGATCCCGCTGTCTGCCCCCGTCGCTGAGACAGAAGAAGCGACACCCGTCCTCATGAAGGAGGCCGCGCAGGCACCAGAGCACTACCTGCCTGTACCGGAGCCCCGACTGTCATCTGATTTAGAGCCGTCTGCTTCCTCCGCAGGGGAGCGCCGCCAGGACTGGGGGGCGACAGGAGAGCTGCCGCAAACCGGACACTGTAAGCTGCAGTGGAGTGGTGGAGACATGGAGCAGCTGGTGGAGGAGAATTTCAACCGGCGTCAGGAGGAAGAGTGGAGACGTTGGGAGAGAGAAGCAGAGCGACAAAGGGAGCAGCGAGAATCCCTAAAACTTCGCCAACGTCACCTGGAGAAGGACCGGGCAGATAAGGACCGGATGAGAAAGGATAAAGGAACCCTGAGTGAGCCGCGGCGTAAGGGTGCAGTACGGAACTTTAAATTGAAAGCTGGTTGGGGCTTCATCAAGGAGCCTGGACTTTATTTAGAAGTCTTTGTGACCCGGCGGGACGTGGAGGCTCACCTCCCAGAAGGACACCCGGGGAGGGACCTGTTGCCAGGAGACTTGGTGACTTACACCCGACACTGGGGTTACAATGGGTGGTACGCCCTAAATGTTACCAGGTGCGACCCCTACTCCCCAGTGTGTGAGGAACCTGTGAGACCCTCGAAGCCTTCAGCCTCCCACATCCAGGCCTCTGCAAAAGTGCCCACCCCACGCCGTAAATCTCCCCAGCCTCCCTCAGTGGTCTCTTCAGCAGACCCACCCATGGACATGATATCGATACATGGCCCGTACCCGGCGCCTGTTAGGCCCCCTGGGGTTCGTACAGTCCGGGACATAGGGTTCCAGACCCGGAGGGAGATGAAAGAGGTGGCCACACAGACCCAGATAGCGGGTCACGACGTCACTGTACAGGCCACACGACGTCATCAGTCTGGTGGTCCTTGGTACCTCGGATGTTTGGCAATCTCAAGAAGAGTACCAGGTGGTACCTGGAAGAGGCCTGCCAAAGAAGTCTAAATAACCCGACAGGGTCCCTGTATGTAAATAGTTAAATTGTTTATGTACCCGGACGGGTGAATGTTCCTAAAAAAGATTTTTAATTTAATAAAAAAAAAAAAAACACAGTTTTCATTTCTTTTATTACTGTCTCGTCCTGCGACGCCATCGATCTCCTGTAAAAAAATGAAAAAAAAAAAAAAAAAGTATACCACCTGACCGACGCAGTCCATAGTAACGAGTGTCCCACGACGATCCAG
>JARQOD010000010.1:108425910-108480841 GCA_033576555.1 Oophaga sylvatica | reverse complement strand
AATAGAAAAAAATAATGAAATAATATATAGCATCCACTCCAACCCCTGTGATTCCAGTGCAGGCAACTCCTGTAATGTTCAGTGGGACAAGGAGTAATGACATCTCCTTCTTCAATCATCTGATGCCTGAGATTAGTTGCATTTGTCTGGTGACTGGAATAAGACAACCTCAAAGGCCCATTCAATGATGTCTGATATCAGTCACCTCAGTTTTCTAGCAAATCAAAAGCCTCGGGTCAGGTGATTGAAGAACAGGACATCATCGCACTCTGTATCACCAGAGACCACCAGAGTGGTCTGCACTATGGGGTTACTGTACTTTAATTTTTTTATTATGCCTAAACCATATATTTTCAAGAACATTTAATGTACCATTAATTTATATATATATATATATATATATATTAGGACTAAGGATGGGCGAACCCGACCGGTAAAGTTTGAGGTCCGTACCGAACAGCTAGGAAGTCAGTGTTACTGTTTGGGTTCGGCAGCCTGAACATATGCTGTCATCTGGAAGACAGGGCGAGAAACACTGGCTCTGATTAGTGGTAAGTTTTTTACCACATCTTAGAGCCCTGTGGTTCCCACACTGTCAGACAGATGACAGCGTGTGTGCCAGCAGCTCTGACCAGCGATAAATAGGTTACCACCGGTCACAGACATTGGCTGATGAGAGTGCTATTCTGATAGCAATTTGATAACCAGTCCAGTTAAGCTGAGAGTTGTAGGCTGCAGCCCACATTTGTCAGCTTTTTATTGCCTAGTCATCAAAAATATAGGGGCCCTCATGCCATATTTTTTAAATATTTGATATTTGATTTTTGACAATCAGCCAAGCTAAAGCAGACAGCTGAGGGCTGGTATTCTCAGACTGGGAAGGGGCCATGGATATTGTCCTGCAGGGAGCAGTGGTATCAGTGAGGTGATCAAGGTTCATCAGCTATGAACTCTAGTGACCTTTCTCACGTCAGCGCTGCACACTGCAGGAGCATAATCATGTTCCTGTCTCAGTGTGTTCTGGCTGGCTTGCTGTGTGATTGCATCATGTCACCACTCAACAAACCACCCAGATGTAGCAGAGCTGGAGTTTTCTCGATAGATTCTCGGCAGACAGGTGAGGAATATGGTGGTTTATTATTTTTTATTTTACAGAAATAAATTGTAAAAAGATGGACAGTGAGTATTTATTTCAAATGAAGGAGTCTTTGTCTCAATTAACCCCTTAATCCCATTGGACGTAATATTCCGTCCTTGTGACCTGGTACTTAATTCCCATGGACGGAATAGTACGTCCAGAGCGATCAGCTGCGCTCCCGAGGGGAGCGCAGCTGATCGCCGACGGGTGTCAGCTGATTATCACAGCTGACACCCGGCACTATGTGTCAGGAGCGGTCACGGACCGCTCCCGGCACATTAACCCCTGGCACACCGCAATCAAACATGATTGTGGTGTACCGGGAGCACAGGGGAGCATCACGCTGTGATGTGTCGCGCTGTTCCGACGGACTCTCCTCACTGCAGGATCCCGGATCCAAGATGGCCTGCAGGGAGGCGGCTTCCTCAGCACTGCCTGTGCGATCACTGGTATGTGCACCCTGTCACACCAGCAATCTGACCCCAAACTGTGATGTCCCACCCTGGGACAAATAAAAATGTTAAAAAAAATAAAAATAAACATGTGTAAAAAATTTTTTCTAAATAATGAAAAAAAAATAAAAAAAATTCCCCAATAAATTCAACTTCTTTAATGTAAAAAAATAAAACACCAACAATAAAAGTACACATATTTAGTATCGCCGCGTCCGTAACGACCCACCCTATAAAACTGTCCCACTAGTTAACAAATTTAGTGAACCCCTTAATAAAAAACAAAAACAAGTCTAAAAAACAATGATGTATCATCATACTGCTGAACAAAAAGTGGAATAACACACGATCAAAAAGACGGATACAAACAAGCATGGTACCGCTGAAAACGTCATCTTGTCCCGCAAAAAATGAGCTGGGATACTGCATCATCAGCGAAACAATAAAAAAGTTATAGCTCGCAGAATAAAGCGATGCAATAATAATTATTTTTTATATATAATCGTTTTAATTGTATAAAAGCGCCAAAACATAAAAAAATGATATAAATGAGGTATCGCCGTAATCGTACTGACCCAAAGAATAAAACTCCACTATTAATTTTACCACACGCGGAACGCTATAAACGCCCCTCCCTCAAAAGAAACTCATGAATTGCTGGTTTTTGTTCATTCTGCCTCCCAAAAATCGTAATAAAAAGCGATCAAAAAATGTCATGTGCCCAAAAATGGTACAAGTAAAAACGTTACCTCGTCCTGCAAAAATAAGACCTCACATGACTCTGTGGGCCAACATATAGAAAAATTATAGCTCCCAAAATGTGATGATTAGTGTTGAGCGATACGATACCGCAAGTATCGGGTATCGGCCGATATTAGCTGTTTCGGCCTTTCGATACTTAGTTCCGATATTTTCCATATATCGTATACCGGAATCGGAAGTTCCCATAATTCTTTGAGAGGCAATGTGATTTTAGTCAGCCAATGAGGAATCCTAAGAAATGTGGGCACATCCTGTACTGCTGCGGTCATGTTAACTAATGGCATGGCTGTGATTGGATGCTGAAATGATGTCAGAATGCACTATAAAAGGCAACGCCGCCATTTTAGCGTCACTGTGCTGTGAATTCAGTAAGGGACAGAACGCTGCTGTGCTGACTCTGAGGGACAGTTAGAGATTGCCATTTAGTGTACTGTGCTGTAGGCAGGCTAGTTTACCAACCGCTGTGTAAAGCTTCCTTTTGCCTTGCAGTGTTGTTTTAACACCTCTGCAAGGTGTGTGTGAGTGCAGGTGACGCTGCAGTTTGCTCTGCATGCAACGCTGTCTGTAGGCATCTGCACGTGTCACTCACAGACTCTTTTTTTTTTCTTCAGTGTAATTCTTGCTGCTCCATGCAATTTAACTATTAGTGTGACGCGCTTCCATCTGTATCCAATACATTGGTTGCAAACACTATAGAAGTAGACAAAGGAGTAGCCTTTCACAGATTGTGAACAGTTGTGTTTCAGTGTTCACTTCAGTCTGTGTTTTTTATTTTTTGAGTGCACATCACGCTCCAGTTACTTGTTCAAGCACTGCTGCTTGTACTCTGCTGAGCGTGTCTCAGTGCCTCATCCTTTTCATTTCTCTCCAATTGGTTCTGCTCCATTCCATTTAAAATAAATATAATCTATTAGTGTGACGCGCTTCCATCCGTATCCAATACATTGGTTGCAAACACTATAGAAGTAGACAAAGGAGTAGCCTTTCACAGATTGTGAACAGTTGTGTTTCAGTGTTCACTTCAGTCTGTGTTTTTTATTTTTTGAGTGCACATCACGCTCCAGTTACTTGTTCAAGCACTGCTGCTTGTACTCTGCTGAGCGTGTCTCAGTGCCTCATCCTTTTCATTTCTCTCCAATTGGTTCTGCTCCATTCCATTTAAAATAAATATAATCTATTAGTGTGACGCGCTTCCATCCGTATCCAATACATTGGCTGCAAACACTATAGAAGTAGACAAAGGAGTAGCCTTTCACAGATTGTGAACAGTTGTGTTTCAGTGTTCACTTCAGTCTCTGCGTAATAACCACACTTAGGCCTTATAACTTTTCTGACTTTCTTTATCAATCTACCAAGATGAAGAAGGCAGGGAGTAAGGCACGTGGTCGTGGCCGTGGAGTTTCAGCAGGGAGAGGACGTGGGGATTCTGTGGCTGCTGCCGCCCTCAGTGACACAGCATCCACCAGTTTTACCCATGAGCGTTCCTTTATGCGCACTTTGGTAGGAGCTCGGCGTGCCCCCCTGCTGCGGGAAGAACAAATTGAAGCCGTTGTTGGTTGGATGGCAGCCAATGCATCGACTTCAATTCCTTCCACCTCCTCTCAGGAACACAACACTGTTGAGCAACCATCTGTCTGTTCACCGCCTGTCAAATTGCCCAGGCAGTCAGAGAGTTCTGTACAGGAGTCAGCTGAGTCTCTGCTTCTGTTCTCAGAATCTGTTGGCTCGCAAACACGGGCACAGGCAAGCAGCATTCTGCAATTTGAAGAAGAGGGAGTATGCAGTGATGCGCAACAGCTGTGTCTCTCTCAATCTGAAGAGGCGGGTGAGCCAGTGCCGATGGACAGCACACCGCAGAACGCATCTTATGATGATGATGAGACTCAGGTGCCAGGTTTTGTGGAGCATGGTGCTGCCCAGACCATCCAACAGCAGCAGGTGTAGGAAGAGGGTAGTGGAGATGATGAAGTCCGAGACCCAACATGGCGTGAGCAACAGGAAGGTGGTGGGAGCAGCTCTGAGGAAGAGATTGTCCCAACGGTACAAAGAGGAGGGAGAGGTAGGCTGCAGACTCGCTTGCCTGTAGCCTCCAGTTTGGCACCTGTTGGGAGCAGTTCTCTTAGAAATGTCAAAATTGGCGCTCCCATGACTTACACTGCGTGGTCCTTTTTTGACAGACTTGTAGATGATATTTGCTATGTTCAATGCAAGCTGTGTAAGCAAAAAGTTAAAAGAGGTAAAAACATCAGTAACCTGAATACCACAAATATGTGGAAACATGTACGGACAAAGCACGTAGCTGAGTTACAAAGACACACTGGAGATGTAGGCCAACCTACAGCAGCACCTACATCTTCAGGTCGTGTTGGAGCCTCTACCTCCAGCTCACACACACCTGGTTCGGCTTCCTCACAGGATCTCCATGGAAGAACCTCGGTCACTGTTGTCCATAGACAAACTGTTATTCCACCCACAGCAGCAAGTTCACAGTCATCGTCACACTCCCAGACCACAAAACAGCCATCGGTACCACAGGCATGGGATAAAAGACGGCCATACTCGGCAAACCATTCACGAGCACAGGCTCTGAATGCTGGCATTGCAAAACTCCTGTCCCTTGAAATGCTGTCATTCAGGCTGGTGGAGACTGACAGTTTCAGGAACTTTATGGCATTGGCAGTCCCACAATATAATGTGCCAAGCCGATTTTATTTCAGCAGGCAAGCCGTCCCTGCTCTGCAAAAACATGTCGAGGGAAACATTAAACATGCGCTACTAAACGCCGTCAGTAGCAGGGTCCACCTGACCACCGATGCGTGGACCAGTACCCATGGCCAGGGACGATACCTTTCCCTCACTGCCCATTGGGTCAATGTTGTGAAGCCGGGTACAGATCTTGCCAGTGGCGCTGTACGTGTTCTGCCAACTCCAAGGATTGCAGGAATCCAGTCTGTACACATTGATTCCTCCTCCTACTCCAGTTCCTCAGAATCATCGCTGCACGAGCCGTCACGGTATACCTCCACATGGACCCGTGAACGCTTACCTGTTTTGACCGATATGAGCACAGCCGTGGCCAAACGTCAACAGGCCGTCCTGAAATTAATTTCCATGGGGAATCGAAGCCACACAGCGCAGGAGCTCTGGGATGCCATCAAGCAGGAGAGCGACGTGTGGTTTTTGTCAGCTAATCTCCAGCCAGGCTTGGTAGTGTTTGACAATGGCCGAAATCTGGTGGCAGCTCTGGGCCTTGGCAACCTCACTCACATATCATGTCTGGCACATGTGCTCAACTTGGTCGTGCAGAGTTTTTTGAGGGACTATCCGGATCTTGATGCACTGCTGCACAAGGTCCGCCTAGAGTGCGCTCACTTGCGACGTTCCAGCATGGCCAGATCGCGCATTGCAACTCTGCAAGTCAGATTTCGCCTTCCTGAACATCGCATCATATGTGACGTACCCACCAGGTGGAATTCCACGTTACATATGTTGGAGCGGTTGTGTGAGCAGCAGCCAGCAGTAATGGAGTATCAGCTGCAACAGGCGCAATCAACTCGCAATTTGCGCCGTTCACACTTCACCACTACTGAGTGGGCCTCTATGAAGGACATCTGCGACGTTTTGCGTGCGTTTGATGTCTCAACGCGGATGGCGAGTGCAGATGATGCACTAGTCAGCATGACTGTCCCCCTTATCTGCCTGCTTCAGAAATCACTGAAAGCACTAAAGGAAGAGGTTTTGGAAGAGGTGGAGGATGAGGAGTCACAAATTCAATTACCTTCAGGACAGTCAGCGCAACGTGGTTCCTCACAAAGGGCTGGGCAGGGCTCACTTTGTGAGGAGGATGAGGAGGAGGAGTCAATGGAGGAGGAAGAAATCCCTACAGAGGGAGGTACACAACGCTCTAGTCAGTATGTAGAGCGAGGGTGGGGTGATGCAGAGGAGGCAGAGATGACGCCTCTTCCAGAGGACAGCCTTTGTTGGCCAGTTGGGAGTCTGCAGCACATGGTTGATTTCATGCTTCAGTGCCTGAGAAACGACCGCCGCATCGCCCACATTCTCACCACGTCAGATTATTGGGTGTACACCCTCCTAGACCCTCGCTACCGGGACAACTTACAAACCCTCATCACACCGGTGAACCGGGACCGTAAAATGCAGGAGTACCAAGACACACTGGTGCAATCCATACTGTTGTACATTCCAGCCGAGAGAGCTGCTGCTGCTGCTACTGCTTTACAAAGCAGCTCTGTGCGTCGAGGCAGTGTAGACACCTCTACAACAAGAGGGAGCAGAAGCAGCGCCTCTGCACAGGGCAAGAGCTGTATGTTACAAATATGGTGAAGTTTTGTGACAGCGCCAGCAAGGTCTACACCATCCGAGACGGCTCCAGTCACCAGGAAGAAACGTTTCCTTAAGATGGTGACAGACTACTTGGCTTTCCTCTAAGTGTACTCCCAGATGCCTCTTCCCCTTTCAAATTTTGGGTCTCTAAGTTGGATACATGGCCAGAGCTTAGCCAGTATGCATTGGAGGTGCTGGCTTGCCCTGCTGCCAGTGTATTATCTGAGCGCGTCTTTAGTGCTGCAGGTGGTGTAGTAACAGACCGTCGCATGCGACTATCCTCAGAGAATGTAGACCGGCTTACTTTTCTGAAAATGAACAAGGCATGGATCTCACCTGAATTTGCCTGTCCGTTTTCAGATTAAATAACTGTTTGGCAACGTTTTCCATGTCTCCTGTTATGTTCATCTTTCTACCACCTGAACTCTACTCCCTGGGCTACAACACCGCCATTTGTTGCTCGTAAGTAATTGGCAGGGGTACTGACTCCTGGCCAGCCTGGTTACAGCACGACAGCTGTTTCCTGGCAGTGTGAACGTCAATTATCCTCCAATAAGTTGTGCTGTCGTGTTGCATTCGGGTTAGCCGACTCTATGGTGCCTGCAGTTTAGGTGATTCCTATGTGTGCTGTGGGATATGTAAATAAAGGCTGTTTCCATTGTGACAATAGGACAAGCACCCACTGTAGGACTGTGTGATTCGGTAACTGCGAACGGCTTGCGTCCTGTCAACTTACATTTTCATGGGTGCGTTCTGCTACCCGTCCGGGGTCCAGTACCGTCAACTGGTTCTCCCCAGTGCCTTTGGCCTAGGTGCCTCCATCTCCGTATCCGAGTTCCACCAACGTCTGCTGGTCCTTGGTAGTGCTTTGGAGCACAGGTACCTCCTGCTTAGTAACCGTGTCACAGTAACGTCAGCTGGTACTCGGTTGTGACATTGCCTCTTTTCCTTCTGCTACCCGTCCGGGGTCCAGTACCGTCAACTGGTTCTCCCCAGTGCCTTTGGCCTAGGTGCCTCCATCTCCGTATCCGAGTTCCACCAACGTCTGCTGGTCCTTGGTAGTGCTTTGGAGCACAGGTACCTCCTGCTTAGTAACCGTGTCACAGTAATGTCAGCTGGTACTCGGTTGTGACATTGCCTCTTTTCCTTCTGCTGCCCCTCCGGGTTCCAGCACAGTCAGCTGGTCCTCGTTACTTCCATTGTCTCTTGCTCCATCTGATACCCGTCAGGGTTCCAGTAACGTCAGCTGGTTCTCGGAAATTAGACGACCTTAAAGACCTCCCAGAAGAAGATGACGACAACAAGGACGACGAGCATGAAGCCAACCAGCCTGAACACCATCACAAAGAAAAAATAAAAGATTACCCAGAAGAAGATCACCAACAGGACAAAGAAGGTTAAGACAAACTACAAGATACAGAACAAGAGACAGAAGAACAATAAGCAGAAGATCAAAAAGCAGAAGAACATGAATTATAAGACCAAAATGAAGAGCAAAATATATGCTCTAAATTCTAAGCAGAAGAAGACTAAGCAGTGTATGGGGGTGAGTCCGTTCCTCCTCGTGGTGCCCCTGGAAAATGCCTGCTGCTGCAGGCTAAACTGAACACGGACAAATACTGTTGTAATTTAAATCTTTTGTGACAGCAAGAACGGAAGGATGAACAATTCATACTTTTACAGATTACAAGTACAGGAATCTCTGTCACAAATAAGAATATGATGAAGAAGATGAAGAGGAAGAAGATGAAGAATTTGAATATGAAGAAGATTAATTAGTTTAATAACAATATGAGTAATGTAAACAAAAACATGAATAGCAAGAAGTTTAAGAAGAAGATTAAGAAGGTGAAGATGAAGAATAATTTGATGAGAAAGATGATGCTGCTGAAGATTATGAAGGAGAAAGTGTGGCACTGGCAAAAGTTAAAAAGGTGAAGAGCATGGAAGTTGTGAAACATACATATTTGCCAAAATAGAAAAAAGGTTAACAACATTGTCAATTTGTTAGTCAATCCAAACGTATTTCAAAAAAAATATATATTAATGCTATTCCAATGCATTGGGTTAAACATGTATGCCTTTGTCTCCTCAACCTCCCCCAATACATTCTACATTAGTTTTTGTTGTTTTCCTTCATGTACAATTAACCAACAAGGCAAGAATGGGTTTTTTTAATGTCGATATTTGGTTCCCATAGACTTACATGGGACTCCCGGTATCGGAATCGGATATCGACGATATTTAGTGATATCGGCGATACCATTCCGATCCGATATTTTTAGATATCGAGCAGTATCGCTCAACACTAGTGATGATGCAAAAACTACTTTTTGCAATAAAAAGCGTCTTTTAGCGTGACAGCTGCCAATCATAAAACCCGCTATAAATAGTAAATCAAACCCCCCTTTATCACCTCCTTAGTCAGGGAAAAATAATAAAATTAAAAAAATTTATTTATTTCCATTTTCCAATTAGGGTTAGGGTTGGGGCTAAAGTTAGGGTTGGGGCTAAAGTTAGGGTTAGGGTTGCGACTAGGGTTACGGGTGTGTTAGGGTTAGGTTTGTGGTTAGGGTTATGATTAGGGTTGGGATTAGTGTTAGGGGTGTGTTGGGGTTAGGGTGACATGGCGTCTGATTTCAATTCCAGCCAATTCGGCGTTGAAAAAGTCAAACGGTGCTCCTTCCCTTCTGAGCTCTGCCATGCGACCAAACAGTAGTTTACCCCCACATATGGGGTATCAGCATACTTAGGACAAATTGCACAATAACTCTTGGGATCCTATTTCTTCTGTTACCCTTGGGAAAATAATAAATTGGGGGCGAAAATATCGTTTTTGTAGAAAAAAATATGATTTATTATTTTTATGGCTCTACGTTATAAACTTCTGTGAAGCACTTGGGGGTTCAAAGTTCTCACCACACATCTAAATAAGTTCCTCTGGGGGACTAGTTTTCAAAATGGGGTCACTTGTGGGGGGTTTCCATGTGTTTAGGCTAATCAGGGGCTCTCCAAACGCGACATGACACCCGCAGACCATTCCATCAAAGTCTGCAATGCAAAACGTCACTACTTCACTTCCGAGCCCCGACGTGTGCCCATACAGTAGTTTTCTCCCACATATACGGTATCAGCGTACTCAGGACAAATTGGAAAACAACTTTTGGGGTCCAATTTCTCCTGTTATCCTTGGGAACATAAAAAACTGGGGACTAAAAGATCATGTTTGTGGAAAAAATATGATTTTTTTATTTTCACGTCCGGGCGTTATAAACTTCTGTGAAGCACTTGGGGATTCAAAGCGCTCACCACACATCTAGATAAGTTCCTTTGGGGGTCTAGTTTCCAAAATAGGGTCACTTGTGGGTGGTTTCCACTGTTTAGGCACATCAGGGGCTCTCCGAAGGCGACATGACACCCGCAGACCATTCCATCAAAGTCTGCATTACTAAACGTCACTACTTCTATTCCGAGCCCCAACGTGCCCCCACACAGTCGTTTTCTCCACATATAGGGTATCAGCGTACTCGATACAAATTGGACAACAACTTTTAGGGTCCAATTTCTCCCCTTGCCCTTTGGAAAATAAAATATTGGTGACTAAAAGATCATTTTTGTGGGAAAAAATAGGATTTTTTATTTTCATGCCCGGGCATTATAAACTTGCGTGAATCACTTGGGGGTTCAAAGTGCTCACCACAGATCTAGATAAGTTCCTTAGGGGGTCTAGTTTTCAAAATGGGGTCACTTGTGGGGGGTTTCCACTGTTTAGGCACATTAGGGGCTCTCGAAACGCGACATGGCGTCCAATCTCAATTCCCGCCAATTTTGTTTGAAAAAGTCAAATGGCGCTCCTTCCCTTCTAAGCCCTGCCGTGCGCCCAGACAGTGGTTTTCCCCACATATGGGGTATTGGCGTACTCAGTAGAAATTGCACAACAACTTTCTGTCCATTTTCTCCTTTTACCCTGGTGAAAATAAAAAAATTGTTTGTAAAACATCATTTTTGTGACTAAAAAGTTAAATGTTCATTTTTTCCTTCCAAGTTGCTTAAGGTCCTGTGAAGCACCTGAAGGGTTAATAAACTTCTTGAATGTGGCTTTGAGTACCTTGAGGGGTGCAGTTTTTAGAATGGTGTCACTTTTGGGTATTTTCTTCCATATAGACCCCTCAAAGTGACTTCAAATGTGAGGTGGTTCCTAAAAAAAATGGTTTTGTGCAATTTGTTGTAAAATGAGAAATCGCCAGTCAAATTTGAACCCTTATAACTCTGTAGGAAAAAAAAAATTTGGTTTCAAAATTTTGCTGATGTAAAGTAGGCATGCAGGAAATGTTATTTAGTAACTATTTCTCTGTTTTAAGGGAATAAAAATTAAAAGTTTGAAAATTGCAAAATTTTCAAAATTTTCGCCATATTTCCATTTTTTTCATAAATAACCGCAAATTATATCGAAGAAATTTTACCACTATCAGGAAGTACAATATGTCACGAGAAAACAATCTCAGAATCGTGAAGATCCGTTGAAGCGTTCCAGAGTTATAACCTCATAAAGAGACAGTGGTCAGAATTGTAAAAATTGGCACGGTCATTAATGTGCAAACCACCCTTGGGGTTAAGGGGTTAAAGGACGTTATTCTGGCTGTGTATTTTTTACAATATGATTATGGAGTTAGTAATTGGGGCGTCTTATAGAAGCCTCTCCATTACTAACCCGTGAGCTTCATGTCAGCGGCAATAAAACAGCTAATATCAACCCCAAACCTTTTACCCCACATGTCACTGCACCAGGGCAAGTGGGAAGAGAGGAGATTAAGTTCTAGAATTGGCGCATCTTATGGATTCACTATTTCTGGAGCATCTGAGAGCTGATGATCTTAGTCTCGGAGGGATTCAATATCCATGGCCCTTTTCTAGTCTATTAATATCAGCCTGCAGATGTCTGTTGAGCCTTTGCTGGTTATTGAATATATGGGAGCTACAAGTTATTTTTTGGGGAGTCTCCCCTATAATAACCAGTAAAGGCTAAGCAAATAGGTGAGTGCTGATATTAATAGCCTGGAAATCTTTATGGATTTTGGCCCGTTCCCAAAATATTAAGATCAGCCCCTAGCCGTCGGCTTTCCCTCAGCTTTCCCTCGTCGCCATTTCTTTCAATTTTTTTATTTATTAACAAGTACAGTTAGGTCACCTGAGTTTATAGCAGCTGCTTCACTTGCTTTGCAATTGTCAGTGCCTGATTGATGAATTACTGCGTGTCTGCCACTCGGCACTACAGCATTCATCAGTCTTGCACTGAACTAGCGTGAATCAGGTAGTGTAACGCAGGTAACCTTAAACTACCAGAGTTCACAACCACCAGGTCTCCCAGCAGCTGTGAGGCCCGGAAACTTCATGGGAAACTTTGAGGGACATTTTAAGGTTACTGGAGTTTCCAGCTGCTGGAACACCTGGAGGCTGGGAACTAAGATTACCTTGGGTGTGTATTTTACTGTACTTGTTAATAAGTAAAAAAAATGAAAAAAATGGCATGGGGTCCTCCATAATTTTCATAACCGACAGAGGAAAAGCCGATGGCTGGGGGCTGTTGTTAATATTGTGGGAATGGGCCAGTAGTCATAAAGGTTCCCAGGCTATTAATATCAGCTCACTGGTGTTTGCTTAGCCTTTACTAGTTATTATAGGGGAGACACCCACCCAAAATGAAGTGGGGTCCCCCTAAAGTTAATAACCAGCAAAGGCAAAACAGACAAATGCGGGCTGAAATTAACAACTTAGGAAAAGGCCATGGATATGGGCCCCCTCCAAGACTAAAAACATCAGCTGACAGTCACCCCAGAAATGGAACATCCATTAGATACACCATTTCTGCCACTTAGCTTCGCTCTGTCCCACGATGAGCTCCATCTCTGCTACATCTGGATTTCATGGCTGAGCAATGGCATGACGCAACTGCTCAGCTGTAAATCTATGAGAACACTGAGCTGAGCCTCATAACTCAGCTGCAGTGCTGAGCGGTGACTTCAATAAGTGAGCGGAGTTCATAGTCAACGAACTCCAATGACCTCAATGATGTCAGCACTGGCAGCATGAGAACTTTGTCACAAGCGCTGACGTCAGTGTGGTCACCAGAGTTCATTGACTATGAACTTTTCTCACTTATTGACATCACTACTTGGTGCTCCAGCTGAGTTGTCAGGCTCAGCTCAGTGTTCTTCTGGATTCACGACTGAGCAGTTGTATCATTGCACTGGTCAGTCATAAAATCCAGATGTAGCAGAGTTGGGTGTGCATTGTAGAGTTGGAGCGCACCATCGCTGTCGGTTTTGCCTGCGCTGGAAATCCAAAATAGTGGGGGAGCCAAGCTATTTTTTAAATGTATTTATTGCACAGGTGCTGGCTGATAAATAGTCTCATCATCGTATGCCTGCCTTCGCTTCTATCAACAAGGCCGTTTCTGATAAAAGGGAAGGAAAGGAAGAAAGCGCACCGATCTAAATGTAAATGTATAATTAGATCGTAGGTGAATATAGGTGTCACTCACCTTTTATAAATCTTGATATCTTGCATGTACAGTAGGTCACTTAGGATCATTAGGTGTTCAAAGGTGGATACATTCTGTTTCGACAGTATAAAATGTCTTCATCAGGTATATTGTGATCACAGTATACCTGATGAAGACATTTTGTACTGTTGAAACGCGTTGTATGTGCTTTTTCTTGAGAAATAATAAAAACCTTTTTTGGATAATAAGAAGCCTTGGATCCTACACCTACGGGAGTGCAAATAGCCTGGTAAAAAGTTTATTGATCAACAAGGCCGGGCGTACAATGATCAGTGTAAAACTCTCATCAGCTGACACCTGTGACCGTCGGTAACCTTTTTACTGCAGGTTACAGCTGCTGGCTCACACTCTGTCATCTGTATGACGGCGTGGAAACCGCAGCGCTCTGACCGGTGGGAACTTGAAAGGTTACCGCTGATCAGAGTTGGTGTTTTTCGCTCTATCGCACAGATTACAGCATGGGAAACACCATTCATTTGAGGTTTCAGGTTTGAGTTCAGGTTCCATTCTGGTAAACGAATCTAACTTTTTTAAATGTTCAGCAGAACCAGCTGGACCCGAACATCCACGGGTTCGACCATCACTAATTTGGACATAATGCTACTATTGGTCATAAAATCCATATTTGGCTATATGTACTCAATAGTTTACAAAACTATTTATGCTTTTGTAGGTATTTTATAGTAATTGTATTTGTTCTTTAATCCTAATAAATTATCCTCTTTACTCTCGAATACTTTGAGAGCCTATATTCAGCTTTAGTTTTGACACAGATGTCCAGCTGGCTAGTCCTCACCTTGATTCCTTTGACTAATAGATCTCTTCATATTTTCACACATAGGAAAGACTTGTCAGTCAGTTGGAGAGGTGTAGGGAGAAGAAAACCAGGATCAGCCTCAGACTAGTCAGCTTAGATACATAGTCCTTGACCAGCTTTTCAAAATTTGTTTGGAAATGTTGTAGATAGTGATGGGCGAGCACTAAAATGCTCGGGTGCTCGTTGCTTGTTGCTCATGTCGAGCAAATTGGAATGCTCGGGTGCTCGACCCAAATGTAAGTCTATGGGAAACTTGAGGATTTTTCCGGCGCCCTCATTCTTCCCTCGGCAGTCTGCAGATGGACTAAAAATTGCAGAAATCGATGGGAACAGTGCTCAAATGATATGGGAATAGCATGGGAAGACTCCTGGAAGCATTTCTGACTCCAGTTCACTGCTGTGAATAATGTTGCCAGAGTCTTACGCCACTTTTACAGACTCACAATAAAACATACAAAAACGAAACCAAAATGGAATTTCCTGAGAAATATATTAAGAAACATCCTTTCCAGAGTAATGACTTGTATATAAGGCAAAATAAATAATCAAAAACAAAAATGCTCCTCCACACCTTGGGCTATGTTCACACGTAGTGTTTTTGATGCGTTTTTTCAACTGTAGCATTGCTTTCAACCAAGACAAATGCATTTACTAGGAAATGTCATTTTAACATTTTACAACCTTATCTGGCCATGTGGTGTGTGACACATCATCAGACACATCCTGTTTCATTTATGAAGTAGGGACTCTGAATGTCACAAAGCCTATTTTTATAGGGTCATGAGGCAGACTTTACTATTCTTAAAGGGCCAGCAGTCACCCCTCACTGTTCTTAGAGAGCCAGCAGCCGGCTATGCTTTGTTGTTCCCATTATTAAACAGTGGGTCTCCTATACAGTTGTTGCGTATGCAGTGAGTGGCATGGCTGCCCAAAATTTGAAAGCACCCCAATACCCCTTTGAAGAGACGTACAGAAGGGCCTCCTGAAATCAATGTTCCCATTATTAGGAAGTTGGTACTCCCATACTATTTCTCTATGCAGTGAATGCAAGGCCTACCCCAAATTTGGACATGTAAGGAGGAAGACCGGGCTGCGGGTACCTGCATCATGCTGGGTCCGGAACTGTCGAAGCTGCGTCCAGTGGGGCCAGAGGGAAAGAATGGGGAACCAGACAGGTCCCATGACCCGGGGAGAGGGGTTGGGGCTTATCCAGGCAGTGAGCAGGAAGCACAGGAAAGAGGTCTCAGTTTCCCGCCGGCAGTGAGAGCAGAGAGAGGTGTGTGGTGCGCTCCGCATCGACAGAGGCAGCATGGAGACGTGCCCCAGCAGAGCTTAGTTCAACGCTCCAGTGAGCCAGTGAGTGTTCAGAGCGCTGCGCGCCTGGCCAAGCAGAGTGCAGTGCTCGTGTGGAGGAGCGGGTGCCAGTGACAGGACCCTGAGGTGCGTTCCCCATTGCTGATAGATTCGCAGCACCACACCTGTGAGACAGAGACTCCTGCAGCGCTCCCCACTTTGGCTACACAGATTTATGGACTAGGGGCTCAGCGGACAAAACCGATGACCGCCCGTTGCCGCCAGAAGCTGGACCGTGATTTTTTGGAATTCATCTGAGGACACCACATCGGCCGTTGCTGGTGCTCCAGCTGTCATCAGACTGGATGAGGACCAGAAAAGACTACAAGAAGTGTAGTTTCAATACCAGACTGATGCGTTAACCCTTTTACTTCTGTTGTTTATTGTTTATTAGCTCCATTGCCATCCTTCTAGTTAAAAATTAAATAGCATTGTAATACAGCTTTGTTCTGCTATCCCTGCATTATTGCACTCCCGTATATGCTTGCAGACGCACCCCAATTACACTTTGAAGAGACGTACAGGAGGGCCTCCTGAAATCAATGTTCCCATTATTAGGAAGTTGGTACTTCCATACTTTTTGCCTATGCAGTGAATGCAAAGCCTGGCCCAAATTTGGATGCACCCCAATAACCCTTTGAAGAGACATACAGAAGGGTTTCCTGAAAACGATGTACCCATTATTAGGAAGTTGGTACTCCCATACTGTTTGCCTATGCAGTGAATGCAAGGCCTGGCCAAAATTTAGACGCACCCCAATACCCCTTTGAAGAGACGTACAGAAGGGCCTCCTGAAAACAATGTTCCCATTATTAGGAAGTTGGTACTCCCATACTGTTTGCCTATGCAGTGAATGCAAGAGCTGCAAAAAATTTGGATGCACCATAATACCCCTTTGAAGAGACTTAGAGGAGGGTCTCATAACAAAATGTTGCCATTAGAAAGGAGCGGGTCTCCAATAGTGCTTGCCTGTGCAGTGAATGCAAGGGCTGCCAAAAAGTTGGAGGCACTCCAATGCTCCTTGGAAGAGACGTGGAGGAGGGCTTCATAAAATTTTATGAAAACCAGCTCACCTGTTAGGCATGTGTTGTGAGGAAGCACGGATATCGTGTAGTCATCACGTGTAGTAGTAGGCAAAAAAGAGAAAAAAATCCAGCTTCCAAGATTCTAATTTGTTGTGAATAAAACAAATCCAAAAGATCCAATAAAATAGAATCACATAATTGTGAGTAACAAGCAACACGTTTCGAACAATATCTTGTTTTTTCTCAAAGTGCTTTGAGAAAGAACAAGATATTGTTGGAAACACATTGTTTGTTACTCACAATGATGTGATTCTATATTACTTGATCTTCTGGATTTGTTTTATTCACAATAAATAGGAATCTTGAAAGCTGGATTTTTTTCTCTTTTTCGCCTTCATAAAATATTGTTCCCATTAGAAAAGAGGAGGTCTCCTATACTTGTAATGCCCATGCAATAAGTATACGGGCTGACAAACATTTACTCCTGGGGGTATTCATGAACATACTGTCAAACAATTTTATTTTACGAACATCATAAACACCCAAATTATGTGGGTGTTGTATCACAGACCACGGTCACCTTGGTAAAGTGGTGGATTATGTTATGCTGCTATCATTCAGTGGTGTGGAGAAGTCTGGCCCAATCCAGCTCTTGTTCATTTTTATAAGAGTCAGCCTGTCAGCATTTTCAGTTGACAGGCAGATGCGCATATCAGTTATAATTCCATCAGCAGCACTAAAAACACGCTCTGACAAAACGCTAGTGGCAGGGGAGGTCAGGACCTCCAAGGTGTAGAGAGCCAGTTCATGCTACATGTCCAGCTTGGATACCCAATAATTATAAGGCACAGAGGAATCATGTAGGATGTTCGTACGGTCAGCAAGGTACTCCCTCAGCATCTTCCCAAACTTTGCACTCCTTGTGAGAGTACCCAGTGCCTCAGGGCCTGTGCGATGGGAGGAACTGAGAAAACTCTCCCAGAACTTTGCCAGTGTTCCCCTGTCTCTGCTGGATTGGAGTTGTGTCTCTCTCGCCTGTACTCCTTGGTTGTCTAAGGAACTGTGACCTCTGCCGCCAGCGTTTTGAAATGGGAATTTTTTTAATAATTCCGCAGCAAGGGCCTTCTGGTACTGCCCCATTTTAGTAGACCTGTCTACCTCGGGAATAAGAGATAGAAAGTTCTCTTTGTAGCATGGGCCTAGAAGTGTCACCAACCAGTAATTACTGTCACCCAAAATTTGGAGAACGCGAGGGTGACGGGAAAGGCAGCATAACAAACTCAGCCATACGTGCCAGACTGGTAACAGGCAAAACTTCCATGTCCTCACTAAGAGGACGACTGACCATGCTCTCCTCATCCTCCTCCTCTTCCTCCTCCTCCCTGTCCTCAGGCCATCCATGCTGAACAGACGGTATGCCAGTTATGCTTGTAGTACCGTCTATAGTGCAGGACAGTAGCTCCTGTTCTTCCTCCTCCTCTTCCTGATTATCACCCAATCCACATTGGGATGAGATGATTCTGGGCTGTGTGTAATCACAATGTATGGTTCCTTACTCCATCTCATTGTGCTCCGCCTGCAATACATCCTCTTTCATTATGAGCAGAGAGCGTGTCAGAAGACAGAGACGTGGGATGGTGACGCTAATTATGGCGTCATTGCCGCTCACCATCCTAGTGGAGTCCTCAAAGTTTTAGAGGATGTTATATATGTCTGACATCCATGTCCACTCCTGAGATCTTATGTGTGGAGTCTGAACTGAATACCGACAGCTTTTTTGATGCTGGTAGTCAGCAACTGCCCTCTTCTGTTCACATCAATCCTTCCCAACATCTGCAGTGTAGAGTTCCAACATGTGAGGACATCACATACCAGTGGGTGAGCCGGAAGCTGCAAACACTGCTGAAGTACGGCAAGGGCGGCGGAAGTTGTAGCTGACTTTCTGAAATGGGCACACAGGCGGCGTACTTTGACAAGCAGATCTGGCAGCTCCGGGTAGGTTTTGAGAAACCGCTGAACCATGAGGTTAAACACATGGGCCAGGCATGGTACGTGTGTAAGCTTGCCTCGCCTCAGAACCGCCACCATGTTCCGGCCATTGTCACACATGACCATGCCTGGCTGTAGGTTCAGAGGTGTCAGCCACAGATCTGCCTACTCTTTCAGAGCTGTCCAGAACTCTTCAGCATTGCACGGTTTGTAAACTAAGCATATTAGCTTCAGCAAAGCCTGTTGCCGCTTGGCTGAGCAGTGCTTCCAGCTTGTGGCTAATGTGGTCATTTCAGAGCTGGAGGCTGAAGAGAAGGAGGAGAATGAGGTGCAGGAGCTGTAGACTGTGGGGACAACCCTGATTGACCTAGGGCCTGCAATCCTCGCATCAGGAGGACATGTTCCATCCTAAGGTCCATGTTATGTTTCGGTAGCAGAGGAGAAAATAGCAAAGAAGCAATACACCAGAGAGGCTGGAACCTATTGGATTGCAGGACCCTAAACTAACCGCAACACTAGAAGTAGCCGTGGAGCGTACCTACGGTGATCCTAGACGCCTCGTCACAGCCGGTGAGATAGCTACACCTAAAGGCAGAAAGATGAAAGCTATCTGCCCCGTAGCAGAACCCCCAAAGAAATAGGAAGCCCCCAAACATGTAATGGCGGTTAGACAAGAAGAAAATACAGACACAGATAGAAAATAGAATGAGCAAACGCTAGGGCCCAATCTGTCTAGATAGAAAAGTATAGGAAAGAATTCTGACTGCAACCCAAAAAAACCCTGGCAAAAATGCCAACACTTCTCATTAACAAAAAACCTGAGACCACACGATCTCTACCACCTAAATCAGATCTCTGGTGTAACATACAGCAATTCAGCAAATAAAAAGTGACAAAGGAACAGAGCAAAAGTGCAAACACAAAATGAGCACAATTGCAGCGTCCCGGCCCCAAAAGGGGACCAGGCTGAAGTCTACTGCAAGCAGCAAACCAGCAAGGAAAATCCAACCAGAGGAAAAAACAGCAAATCACTTATCTGAATGAGACTAGGAATGCAAGCTGAGCTCCAAGAAAGACCAGGAAGAACAATTGATTACCGGCAAGGCTGATGGGAACTCAGGTCACTTATATCAGACCATTCAGAGCCAGCTGAAGGCCATTCAGCAATTAGTTCATTACCCTCAGCAACCACCGGAGGGAGCCCCAGATCAGAAGTCGCCTCCAGAGTATTCACAACAGGTCGAACTGGGTCCCAGCTTCCACTCTTAACCCAGTGTGCAGTCACCAAGCTGTACCGTCTCTGCCCACAAGCACTTGTCCATGTGTCCGTGGTTAGGTGGACTTCACCAGTAACTGCATTGTTGAGGGCACGGCTAATGTTATGGGAAACGTGCTTGTGTAATGCAGGGACGGCACACCAGGAGAAATAGTGGCAGCTGGGGACCGAGGTCCAAGGGACGGCTGCCGCCATCAGGTTGCGAAATCCTTCCTTGGCCCCTCATACCTGAGGCTATGTATATAAATATGTGTAATAGGCAGCAGCAGCAGCAGACAGTACTGCAATGGACCCTCTTGCTATATGCAATGAAGTTTGCCACATACACTGCCTGCCTAGCACTGATATCTATAAACCTTTATTAGTCCTCAGAAGGACTGTTTGTTGAGATGGATATGTCTATTAGAGATAGTATACCCACACACAAAAGAAAGGGGATAGTTTTTAGGGGATTAGTTTGTGACGCCACCCGTAGTATTCGGATATATAAGATAGCCGACACTGCAGTTCAGTTCCACTGGGGCAGTTGGTGACGCAGCAAAGTTGTTACGGCTCTCCACTGGTAGAGCTAAGCCCTAGGGCAGTTAAAGTGTTAAAGATGGTGATGGTGGTTATGGTGCAGGGCAGATGACGCAGTAAATAATTCTGAGGACACAGCAGGATGCAGTCTTTTCAATTTTACTTATGGTGTTGCACGTTACAATCCCCAGCCGGGGTGCTATGTCCTCCAGGTAGGTGGTCCAGACAGCTATCTGGTAGTTTGGGGTACACTTTGCCAGGATCCCTTTCTTATGTTCCTTTCTCAGGCCGTCTCCCTGCGCTGGCTCCCGCCTTTTCTGCCTTGCGCCACACACACAGCGTCCCAAGCCAGCTGCCTCGGATCTTGTCGGGCGACGTGCTCTAGGTCCCCTTGGTCCTTTCTGGCTGTCTTGTCTGTGAATGTGTGTGGATGTGGCTGTAGTGCATGCAGTTACCACAGCCTCCGGTTTGCTAGCTGAGTCCTTAGCTTCTCTACTAGGCTGGGGCCGGTCCCCTACTGCACCTGGTCCCTCCACCCAACTACAGTCGGCGTTGATTCGGGCGCCACAGGTGGAATCCTCACTTCCCATGCCCCTAGGACCCCTTGGTCCTCTCTCTCAAGCTTTTCTTTCTGTCTCTTATGTCTTTCTTCTCTCTCTACTGTCCTCTGGTCCAGGAATGAGCTCCTCTCTGCTCAAGTTTCCAGCACCAACTCCTTCCTCCAACTCCAACTTCTCTCTCCCTGTCTTTTTCCTCCAACTCTCACTAACTCCCTGTGGTCTCTCAGACCACTCACTAAGCTCCTCCCCTTCTCCACTTTCTCCACCCACACCTTCTACCTAGTCCCTCCTCTGCCTGGAGAGTTCTGGTGTTGAGTGCTAGAGTTTGGGTACCTGGCAGTGTCCCCTTTCTTACCCGAGGGCAAAGTACCACATCTCTGTGGCAACTGGAACCTCAGGGGCTCCACACCTGATTCTGGAGCAGACTGTCACGAGCATAGTGGCTCTGATATAGACCTGATGACGCTGTGCAGCCATCCAAACACTGTAATGCCACAACCAACATGGCTGTGGCAGTACAGTGTGTGGCAGACAATCCCTGCATATTCATTGGCTCTCTAAAGAGGCCAAACATGCAGCGTGCGGACCCGAGCTCCCGCCGAGCAACCCCGAAATGTTCGGTGAACTCCGAGCATCTTGAGCAGTGAGATGCTCGGGTGAGCACCGAGAAGTGATGAGCATGCTCACTCATCACTAGTTGTAGAGTGTAAAATGTACTGTCTGCAATCATACAGCCAGTGTTTGACACATGATGCTATGGTTTTGGCAGTATGAATTTGATGACAAGTTCCTGTTAAATATTAAAATGAACCAGCAAATATGGTAGTTCAGAACCAAGTTAGATTTGAAACATCAAGGAAAATATACCCCTTAAAATAGACATATGATAATTAGCATACTTCCCAACCTTCCCAGACCCAGTGTGATCTCGGGATGTCATGGTATGTCAGGGGGATGTCCCAACTTCAGCTATATCCGTATTCTTCCCATACAGTTATAGATGAATATAACAGTAGAGCAGAGAGCCATTAGTAAAACCGTATGTAAGGACTGAAGATCCTGCCAGGACCTTTAGATCTCATGATATTCTTAGTATTTCTGCATGACTGGCAGTGGAGAAGATAAGAGGGACACAGGCAAAGTGTGCATGTGTCTATGTAAAAATATTTGTGGGTTGATGTAGCAGAACTGTATGTGCATTTGGGTGTTGACATGGCAAATTGTGTGTACACAGGGGATGGTTGAGGTATTATACCATATGAGGGGTGGTTCTTTGGGGCATCATAAGATGTGGTGGGTATCTGCTGGGGCTATCTGTGTGAGGGGGATCTGTGGGGGCATCATACTGTGTAGTGGGACTGTATTGTGTGAGACTCTTTTTAAAGTTGTCTCTTAAAATATGTATTTAGGGATTTCCCCACTATAGAAAGTGAATGTGCCATGACTTCCTGATCTGTGGGCGTCCAACTGGTGAGCCCACAACATGTCCAGCCAACTATAATATGTGATGGCAGCTCTCTGCTCTCCTGATCTATATGTCTCACACTGGTAACTCCCAATTTTATTAAAAATAATCTCTGGAGGCAGATTCTCATGCAAATCAGTGTCCAGGCCATAGATCTTAACAGCTCATTTACATATTAAGAAAATATCTGGAATAAGACATCAGATCGCAGATATCAAGGTATCAGTTTATTCAGCTTCCTATGACCTATATGCCCATATAGATGGCTTTGCAGAGTGGATCCTACTGACAGATTTCTTCTAATATTTGACTTCCTGATTTGTATAATTTTTGTAACCTTGCAAAAATTGCTGGCATTTTCTCTCAATTTCACATGCCCTCTTTGCAGCAGATCCCTTAAAATGTAGTGAAATGACATTTTGAACACATAGATATCCATCCTTTTCTACCATTGTTTGGACATAGTCACTAAAATCTTTAAAACATTTCTCTTGTCAAGTAAGCTTTTTAATTAACCCCTTAATGAGCGCCGATATGCCTTTTGACGCCGATAGTTAAGGGTACTTAAACCACAGCGCTGTTAATTAACGGCGCTGTGGAAAAAGTGTATCGCGTCCCCCAGAGTTGGATTTTCTCCGGGGTGTCGGCTGCCGGGGGTAGCCGAGACCCTAGAGAACATGTTTCAGGCTGGTTGTTACTGACTCCGCTTTTGCGATCACCGTTATTAACCGTATAACGGCGACAGCAAAAAAAGAAAAAAGCAGCGATTTTGCTTTCACTTTCTCTCTCCTCTGATGTGTTCGCACATCAGTGGAGAGAAAAATAGGGTCCCCGATCCCCCTCCGGTACCTCCTGGTGGTCCTCGGGCCCTCCTGCCTCCTCGGGTGGGTGCCGCCCTCTTGGTCTGGGAAGAAAATGGCGGGCGCATGCACAGTGCACCGGCCGAATCTGCCGGCCGGCAGATTCCATTCATTCATTCATTCAATGTACATTTTGATCACTGTGATAAACCCTATCACAGTGAAAAAAATAAAAAAATAGTAAATACCCCCCCTTTATCACCCACTTAGTTAGGGAAATATAATGAAATAAAGAAAATATACAGTACAGACCAAAAGTTTGGACACACCTTCTCATTCAAAGATTTTTCTGTATTTTCATGACTATGAAAATTGTAGAATCACACTGAAGGCATCAAAACTATGAATTAACACATGTGGAATTATACATTACACTTTACAAAAAAGTGTGAAACAACTGAAAATATGTCTTATATTCTAGGTTCTTCAAAGTAGCCACCTTTTGCTTTGATTACTGCTTTGCACGCAGTGAAGGTGAACGGATGGACACTACATGCCTGGTTCCTACCGTGAAGCATGGAGGAGGTGGTGTGATGGTGTGGGGGTGCTTTGCTGCTGACACTGTTGGGGATTTATTCAAAATTGAAGCGGTGAGCTCACCTCAAACCATTTTGATTGGGTTCAGGTCTGGTGACTGTGGAGGCCAGGTCATCTGGCGTATCACCCCATCACTCTCCTTCTTGGTCAAATAGCCCTTACACAGCCTGGAGGTGTGTTTGGGGTCATTGTCCTGTTGAAAAATAAATGATGGTCCAACTAAACGCAAACCGGATGGAATAGCATGCTGCTGCAAGATGCTGTGGTAGCCATGCTGGTTCAGTATGCCTTCAATTTTGAATAAATCCCCGTGTCATCAGCAAAGCACCCCCACATCATCACACCTCCTCCTCCATGCTTCATGGTGGGAACCAGGCATGTAGAGTCCATCCGTTCACTTTTTCTGCACGCAAAGCAGTAATCAAAGCAAAAGGTGGCTACTTTGAAGAACCTAGAATTAGTGTTGAGCGATACGATACCGCAAGTATCGGGTATCGGCCGATATTAGCTCTATCGGCCTTTCGATACTTAGTTCCGATATTTTCGTCTTATCAGATACCGGAATCGGGATTGTCACTGTCACTGTCAGTGTCCGTCGGTCGGGTCTGTCAGGAGTCAGCGGCACTTACCTGGCAGAAGATCTCCGGCGGTCACGGACTGGACTGCTTCATGGCCGCCATCATCTTTCCCCGGCGGTCACATGCAGTTTCTCGCGATAACTGCAGTGACTGCTGGGTAATCCCGGCCGTAAAGCAGTCAGTCCGATGACGTCACCGCCGGGGAAGCAGGTAATCAGCTGTGCTGCGTCGCGATGACAGGCTCTGCCTGTCATTGCGATGTAGCAGAGCTGGATCGTCGTGGGACTGTCGTTACTATGGACTGCATCGGACAGGTGGTATACTGTTGGTTTGTTTTTTTTCTTTTTTTACAGGAGATCGATGGCGTCGCAGGAATGAGTGTATAATAAAATTAATGAAAACTGTGTTGTCTCTTTTATTTCATTAAAAGACTTTTTTCTTGCTTTGTCTTTTTTTTATACATTTAATAACTTTGGGATTAATAATGGATCAGTGTCTTATTGACACCTCTCCATTATTAACCGGGCTTATTGTCACCGTGCAATCAACGGTGACATTAACCCCTTATTACCCCACTTGCCACCGCTACAGGGCAGTGGGAAGAGCCGGGTAAAGTGCCACAATTGGCACATCTTTTGATGCGCCAAATGTGGGGCTGCTGTAGCCTGGTATTATCAGGCTGTTGAGGGCCAAAATCCATGGGCCTTGACAGTCTTTTAATACCAGGCCGCAGCAGTCTGCATTTTACTTGGCTGGTTAACAAAAATAGGGGGCTCCTACGCCGTTTTTTTTTCGAGGGATCCCCTATTTTTGTTAACCAGCCAAGCTAAGCAGACTGCTGTGGCCTGGTATTATCAGGCTGGCAAGGTCCATGGATATTGGATCCTTACCAGCCTGAAAAACCAGGCCTCAGCGGTCTGCTTCATCTGGCTGGTTAACAAAAATAGGGGGGACCCCACGCCAATTTTTTTCGAGGGGATCCCCTATTTTTGTTAATCAGCCAAGATATGCAGACTGCTGTGGCCTGGTATTATCAGGCTGGCAAGGTCCATGGATCTTGGCTCCTTAACAGCCTGAAAATCCAGGCCTCAGCGGTCTGCTTCATCTGGCTGGTTAACAAAAATAGGGGGACCCCACGCCAATTTTTTTCGAGGGGATCCCCTATTTTTGTTAATCAGCCAAGATATGCAGACTGCTGTGGCCTGGTATTATCAGGCGGGCAAGGTCCATGGATCTTGGCTCCTTAACAGCCTGAAAATCCAGGCCTCAGCGGTCTGCTTCATCTGGCTGGTTAACAAAAATAGGGGGGACCCCACGCCATTTTTTTCGAGGGGATCCCCTTTTTGTTTATACCAGCAAAGGTAAGCAGGACACCGGTGTGGGCCCCAGCTCCTGCGTGGTGGGCCCTGATTTGAAAGGATAGGTCGCGGGGCAGAGGGGGCGGTGGCCCCGGGCCCCGCGCTCTGAGGGGGCCCACCCGGAGCTACGCTAAGTAACTGTATCGGCGTGCACAGCACGCCGATACAGTTACATTCTGCGGCAGAGCAGGGAGAATCGATCTTCCTGCTCTGCCGCCAGAAACTATGGGGCCTGAACAGGCGTTGGGGGGGCCCGGTGCCAGCAGTGGGCCCCCCAACCATCATCGGAGGGTCAGCTGTATCGGCATGGGTACGGTTGGGGCGAGGATATGGGTGTGATTAGCTGTGAAATGGGTGTCGTCGGGGTGTGGCCTAAAATTTGCAGCTGCGCGCTATGCGCGCCGCAGCCTTTAACCCTCTTTCCTGTTTTCAAAATTTGGGAGGTATGCTGTATGACCTCCCTACAACTTCTGGGCATGCTCCTGATGAGCGCGACGGATGGTCTCCTGAGAGATCTCCTCCCACACCTGGACTAAAGCATCCACCAACTCCTGGACAGTCTGTGGTGCAACGTTGCATGGCCTAAAATTTGCTGCAGCAGGCACAGCGTGCCACAGCCTTTGTCCCTCTTTCCCTTCTTCAAAGGTTGGGAAGTATGATGGTGGGCCCCAAGAATATTTTTTCTCTGGTGGGCCCAAGGTACTCCAGTCCGACGCTGCTGGCAAGGTCCATGGATCTTGGCTCCTTAACAGCCTTAAATACCATGCCTCAGCAGCAGGGGCGTACATAGAAATCATGGGGCCCCATAGCAAAAGTCTGAATGGGCCCCCCCCAAAAAAAAAAAACAGAGCCATTGTAAATGTAAAGTGCCAGCACAGTGAGGGGACACATTAAACAAAAAAATGTATTATGCCCCCATAGATTGTGCCCCCATAGATGCTCCATAGTATAGGCCCTTATGCTGCCGCAGCTGCTGCAACCAAAAAAAAAAAAAAAGACATACTCACCTTTCGTCGCTGGGGGCCAGGTGCCGGTGTCCTGAGCAGGGGGTGACACCAGGTGCCGATGTCACCGCTCGCTCAGGGCCCGGCACCTGAGATATTTACCTGTCCTCTCTCCACTGCTGAGTGCCGCTGTCTTCGGGGTCCTCCAGCAGTGAATGATGAGGCAGAGGGCGCGGCGCGCACTAACGACGTCATCGCGCCCTCTGACCTGAACATTGCAGCAAGAGGACGCGAGCAACAGTGGAACGGGACAGGTAAATATCCCTTATACTCACCCTTCTGCCGGCGCGGTCTGTGCAGCCCTGCTCTTCTCCCACGGTCTCCGCCGCCAGTGTTCAGTGGTCACGCGGGACAGCTCATTAAAGTCATGAATATGTGCGTATTCATGACTGTAATGAGCGGTACCACCTGACCGCTGAACACAGGCGTCGGAGACCGTGGGAGAAGAGCAGGGGCTGCAGAGACCGCACCAGGAGGGGTGAGTATATAGAAGAGCTGCGCTCCCCCTCCCCCGCCGACCCCCTGGTAGTACTGTGTCAGCACAGCTACCCGACCATCGAGGGCCCCCTCACCTGTCCGGGCCCCATAGCAGCTGCTTGGTCTGCTTCATTCACGGTACGCCACTGCTCAGCAGTCTGCTTCATCAGGCTGGTTAAAAAAAATAGGGGGACCCGACGCCATTTTTTTTTCGAAGGGAACCCCTATTTTTGTTAATCAGTTCCCTCTGACGTCACTGATTGTGTCCCTGGCTGACCTGAAGTGAAAGTGGAAAGCAATCAATTAAGCTTTCCACTTCCTCTCCTGTCAGCCAGGAGAGGAACTCATTCATTTGGGGGTTTACTGTGAGGCTGCAGCATTAGCTGCGGTCCCTGCAGTAAACATTAACCCTTTCTGAAGGATTACACCGTGGGACCTGACTGTGCATGGGATAGGTAAGAATAATTTTGCTTTTTTATTTTATTTTTATTACAGGAAATGGTTTTTGCAGTAAAATAAAAGATGGTCAAAAACATGTGTCTTTATTTCATTAAAATGATTTTTAATTAAAGTGTGTGTGTTTTATTTTTATTTCATGCAATAGGATTAATAATTGATAGTTGTCTAATTGACAGCTCTCAATTATTAACCTGGCTTAAGGTCACCTTTCAATTGCAATGTGGCTTTAACCCCATATTAACCCATTCGCCACCGCTACAGGGCAATGGGAATAGACGGGCAAAGTGCCAGAAAGGGCGAATCTAATTATAGATTTGTCTTTTCTGGGGTGTCTGGGGGCAGATGTTAGTAGCCAGGGGGGGCCAAAAATAATGGTCCCTCTCTGGGCTATTATTATCTGCCCCCATTCGCTGGCTTTGTCTGTCTGGTTGCGAAAATAGGGCGGGAGCCCACGCATTTTTTTTAAACAATTTTACACCTCATATATATATATATATATACATGTCATTGAATTTGTGACACATATATATATATATTTATATTTATAGTTCATACACTTCTACATAGTATAATAGCCGCTAATTCAATTGACGGCTTTTGTGAAAATGCAGAACCCGACATGAAATGACACTTGGTGTACATAGGGTTAACCATGTCTTTTCATGTTCTTTGCTATCTGATTTGCACAAACAATTACATCAGTCTATGTGTGCAAAATTTCACACCTGTAGGGGTTAATTAAAGGTGTAAATTCGTAGCAAAAAAGTCCGTTTTTTTTACAACGAATTTACACCTTTAATTAACCCCTACAGGTGTGAAATTTTGCACACATAGACTGATGTAATTGTTTGTGCAAATCAGATTGCAAACGACATGAAAAGACATGGTTAACCCTATGTACACCAAGTGTCATTTCATGTCGGGTGCTTCTGTCTTTTCACAGAAGCCGGCTTTACCCGGCAATTGAATCAGAGAATATTTTACTATGTAGAAGTGTATAAACTATACATATATGTATATATATATATATATATATATATATGTCACAATGACATGTATATATATATATATATATATGTATTCTATGTGTGTATAATTAGTGTTTACAAGGAAATAAAGGTTTTTTTTTAGTTGCGATATTTTGTTCCCATAGACTTACATGGGACTTCCGGTATCGGAATCGGATATCGCCGATATTTAGTGATATCGGCGATACCATTCCGATCCGATATTTTTAGATATCGAGCAGTATCGCTCAACACTACCTAGAATATAAGACATATTTCAGTTGTTTCACACTTTTTTGTAAAGTGTATTGTATAATTCCACATGTGTTACTTCATAGTTTTGATGCCTTCAGTGTGATTCTACAATTTTCATAGTCATGAAACTACAGAAAAATCTTTGAATGAGAAGGTGTGTCCAAACTTTTGGTCTGTACTGTATTTATTTTCATTTTTCCATTAGGGTTAGGATTAGAATTAGGGTTAGGGTTAGAATTAGGGTTAGGGTTGGAATTAGGGTTAGTATTAGAGTTAGGGATTATGGTTAGGGTTGGGATTAGGTTAGGGGTCTGTTGGGGTTAGGGTTGGAGCTAGAATTGAGGGGTTTCCACTATTTAGGCACATCAGGGGGTCTCCAAACGCAACATGACGCCCGCAGAACATTCCATCAAAGTCTGCATTCCAAAATGGCGCTCCTTCTATTCCAAGCTCTCCCATTCTCCAAAACAGCGGTTCCCCCCAAATATGGGGCATCGGTGTACTCAGGACAAATTTCACAACTTTTGTGGTCCAATTTCTCCTGTTAGCCTTGTGAAAATAAAAAATAGCGGGCAAAAAAAATCATTTTTGAGGAAAAAAATGATTCTTTATTTTCACTTCTCTGTGTTATAAACTTTTGTGAAGCACTTGGGGGTTCAAAGTGCTCACCACACATCTTGATGAGTTCCTTAAGTGGTTTAGTTTCCAAAATGTTGTCACATGTGGGGGTTTTTCACTGTTTAGGCACATTCAGAGGCTTTCCAAACGCAACATGGCGTCTGATCTCAATTCCAGCCAATTCTGCGTTGAAAAAGTCAAACGGCGCTCCTTCTCTTGCGAGCTCTGCCGTGCGCCCAAAAAGTGGTCTACCCCTACATATGGGATATCAGCGTGTTCAGGAGAAAATGGACAACAAATTTTGTGGTTCATTTTCTCTTTTAAAACTTGGGAAAATAAAAAAAATTGGTTCTGAAGTAAAATGTTTGTAAAAAAAAGTTAAATGTTAATTTTTTCCTTCCATATTGCTTCAGTTCTTGTGAATCACGTGAAGGTTAATCAACTTCTTGAATGTGGTTTTGAGCACCTTGAGGGGTCTAGTTTATAGAATGGTGTCACTTTTGGGAATTTCCATCATGTACACCCCTCAAAATGTCTTTAAATATGATGTGGTCCCTAAAAAAATTGGTTTTGTAAATTTTGTTGTTAAAATGAGAAATCACTGGTCAACGTTTAACCCTTATAACTTCCTAACAAAAAAAATTTTGTTTCCAAAATTGTGCTGATGTAAAGGAGACACGAGGGAAATGTTATTTATTAAGAAATTTGCATGACATAGCTCTCTGATTTAAGAGCATAAACATTTAAAGTTTGAAAATTGCAAAATTTTCAAAATGTTCGCCATATTTCCATTTTTTTCATAAATAAACACAAGTCATATCGAAGAAATTTCACCACTATCATGAAGTAAAATATGTTGTGAAAAAACAATCTCAGAATCAGCGGGATCCGTTAAAGCGTTCCAGAGTTATAACCTCATAATATGACAGTGGTCAGAATTGTAAAAATTGGCCTCGTTAATTGAGGCCAATTAAGGGGTTAATTGAGAGTTTTCAGGGATAATTTGTTTGGGATTTTTGTAAAACAGCTAAATAAAGAACATTTTTAACAATGCACTTTGTATTGAGGTTGCTTCTTGAGAGCCATTTGAGTGCTACTTATAGTAAAGTGTTGCAATTTGCTCATTCGTTCATGCTTAATCAGTTACAGTAATACAATATTCTTCAACACATAAACATGTAAGGTAATTGTGATTCTGAAGGGCCACAAGCACTACTGTCAGAAAAAATTGGGAGATGTAAAATTATATGCTTCAACACATCCTAGCAGGGATTTTTTTTTCTTAAGAGTCCTTGAAGAATAAGAGGGCTTTAGTTGCAGCCTAGGTGGTAAATTACTTTGGGTATATTCAAACAGGTCTACACCAGGAAGGTGGCACACCATTCACCCTACTACATGTGCGAATGCCTCGGATATAGTAACAGCAAGAACGCCACATCAAAATTCATAGACATCATTTGCAGATCAGTTGAATCACGGCGGACAAGACACATGTCGAGTCCATATTTTCTAAAGGTTTGATATATTTGTTTGGGAAGCTTCACTTAGCATTGACTTCATTTACTATCTAAGATGATTAATATTTGTACACATGTTTTAGCAAAGATGAAATGACAAAAATATAAGGGAATGTTGAAATGTCTTGTCAATTAGACAAACTGCTTGCACAATTTGGGGTTCACCACCTAATCAAGTCCTCACACATTGGCTAAACCTATGAGCCAAGATCCATTTTTTTTCATAAGATTACAACTACTATCAGCTGTTTTTTGAGTTATTGGTTGTGAGACATCTCAGGACTATCCATATTTTGGATGCTAAAAATATTACTGTTTAATATTTTTCAAGATCTCAAGGTTAATCACTAATACTCCCAGCTATACAAAAAGGATATGATTGCGTCGGTAGTTCTTTATGGGCTGGTTATGGATTAAGATAGTGGGAAAACCAGCCGTGAGCTAAGCTTTCTGGTCCATTAAGGGATTCTCTCATCAGGACGCCCCTCACTCTGTAACATTCAAATGCTCCAAGAAGGGACATGAAAAATGCTTGTTACATGCTTCTCTCCTGTGACTTCTACAAATTGCCATAAAGAATAGAGAAAAATTTTTTTTAGACTTATTGACTACGATTAATAGATTCACACATATTTGACATTTAGCAGATATATATTTTCTAAAATCTAATTATGTGGCAGAATACGTTTAAAGGGGTTGTCAGGCTACAAGTCTGCAGTCATTATTTGCATACTTGTGAGTCCTTACAGTGTGCTCACTGAGGATTCTCCGATCCTGGTGCCAAAAGCGTCAGGTGCTTGACTGAAAATATACATTTTTAATGCGTTCACATGCTGGCTGGACATGCGTGGCCTCACTCAATGCAAGTGAAGCCGGACACATCTAAGTGGAATGTGGCGGGAAGTATGCAAATTGCATACTTACGGTCACATGACTGATCTACATTGGAGAATCCTAACAGTGCACCCTATGAGGATTCTCAAGGATGGACAACCCCTTTAATGAATTAAACTCATCCGAAGAAGCTAACACAAAACAAGCGTTAAGGGTGTCCTTCCTGATCTCTCCTTGGCTAAATATAATATGTCTTCATTTTCCTGAATTTGTGTTGCTGCAAATATACAGGATGTTTTACACCTGGATATATATATCTATATAGGATGCTTTGTACCTAGGCTTGTGATACGTGATGTGCATTTTGTATGATTCTTTAATGGTGCACACTGAATTAATTTTACTGCACTATAGCCATTGCATCTCCTTGCATATGCCCTTAGTACAATGTTATTTCTCCTTTTTGCAGATGGATTGATAATACAACATTGTGATAAACTTCTGTATTCTTTGGATTTTATATGTGAACTATGCAACGTATAGTGTGTATATATATGCCTGACCAGTAATCTACTTTTTGACATTTTGAGCCCATTGCACTGTTGTCACTTTGTTATTTATTACTATTTATTATTAGTGATGAGCGAATGCGCTCGCAACTACTCGTTACTCGCCCGAGTATCACGCTACTCGTCATACTCGGCGAGCACCGAGCATTTCCGGGATTACTCAGCGGGAACTAGGGTCTCCACCCAGCATTTTTGGCGGACTTTAGAGATCCAATCACGCTTGCAGGGATTCTCTGCCAGGCCATGAAAGCCACAGCCATCTTTGTTGTGGTCGTGCAGTGATTGGCTAGCCGCACAGCATCATCACGAGTATAAGAGACCGGACGTCGCCCTGCTCGCCGAATTCAGCTCCGGATTCAGAGAGTGGAGGGAGAGCTGCTGCTGAGATAGGGTCAGATTTGGCGATTTCTTAGCCAGTGTGGGGTCTACCATTCTAAACTACTCAAATCCTGATAACCCAACAGTCCTTCTAAGGGCTAATTTCGGAGTCTGTAGGTTCCAGTGTTTGGTAGGCAGGGGAGTGAACGTCACTCTATACACATCAGTGCGAGCCCTGCAGGCGCTGTATGCACGTATATAGATCATCGCATACATCAAGAGGGTCCATTCCCTTCCTGTGTTCTGGTACTGCTGCTGCTATATGTATGATATATTGGCTGTATATTATAATTATTATTATTTATTTATATAGCGCCATTAATTCCATGGTGCTGTACATGCGAAGGGGTTACATAGCTAGCCCCAGATGTAATTGGAATACAGGCCACATATTTTTCGGTGTGGTATCTCCGTGCTCAAAGTGTGGCCAGTGTACGGCCATTTTTTTTGTAGCCCAGGGTGTGATTGCACGTAAAAACACCAGTACTTTTTATTTAAAAAAAAGGTCACAAATTTGTGGTACTGTTATCTCTGTGCCAACTCATATCTGTGCATGCTCAAAGTGTGGCCAGTGTATGGCAATTTTTTTTGCAGTCTTGGGTGTGATTGCACGTAAAAACACCAGTTCTTTTTAATCCAAAAAAATCAGGGCACAAATTTGTGGTACTGGTATCTCTGTGCCAGCTCATATGTAACGAATGGAGGCGGAGGCACTGGTGATGATGCGCGCTGTCCCTTTAAGAGACCAGAGGGAGGCGCGCTCATGTCCTAAGCATTCTCCCTGGAGGTCTGCTGGCAGGTGGCAGGAAGTAGAGGAGAGAGAAGCAGCAGCAGTATGCTGAGGGACAGACAGAGAGCGAGGATCCTGACAGGGACTTTGCAGAGGTACAGAGGCAGCCCCAGGAGCAGAAGCCGGTATGGGGCCAGAACTGTGGGCAGCACCTGAACTGGGACTGGGTATAACATCATATCTATGCGTGCTCAACGTGTGGCCAGTGTACGGCAATTTTTTTTAGCCCTGGGTGTGAGTGCACTTAAAGACAGCACCATGTTGCATTATTTTTAAAAACAGGCCACATTTAACAGTGGGGTCTATCGGTGACATGCCTCATACATCCGTGTGCCAAAATTTGATGCATTTTAGACCTAACTTCCCTTTTTTGGCCATTCTCTAATTCTTGTTATATCCAGCAGTCTTTTTATCCACACAATCATAAAAAATTAATCCAGTCTGTTATCTCAGGCTAAGGGCTGATGTATCAGTGGCGTAAAAATCTTTGCTTCGCATGCCTGTGTTGCATAGTTCTGTCTGCTAACCTGCTTCAACTGATTTTTTATTTTTTCCAAACAGTAACAAAAAACATAAACCCAAAAATTAATACAGTCTGTGATCTCAGACTAAAGCCTGGTGTATGTGTGGTGGAAGAATCTTTTCTTGGCAGGCATATGTTGCATAGTTCTGTCTGCTAGCCTTCTTGTATGCCTTTTTATTGTGATCAAAGAGTAACAAAAAACCTAACCCAAAAAATTAATCCAGTCTGTGATTTCAGGCTAAGGCCTGGTGTATCAGTGGTGTAAAAATCTTTGCTTCACAGGCCTACGATGTATAGTTCTGTGTGCTAGCCTTATTGTACGCTTTTTTATTGTGTTAAAACAATAAAAAAAACATAACCCAAAAAATTAATAGAGTCTGCTATCTCATGCTGAGGCCTGGTGTATCTGTGGTGTAAAAATCTTCGCTTTGCAGGTATACTGATCATATAATTTTTCTCAAAATAAATCTATTTATATTAAGCTTTTCAAATATTTCAGTGGTCTATTTAAAATGGGCAAGGCAAGGGACGGGGAAGTGGACGTGATGCTGATGGTGCATGGAGAGGCCGAGGCCGTGGCCATGCTGAAAGTGGGCCGTAGCAAAGACCCACATGTTCTCGCTCAACCTTCCTGTCCCAGTTTCTAGGGGAGCGCAGCACACCACTATTGAAGCAAGAGCAGTGTGAAATGATAGTTTCCAGTCACTTAGCCACCACCACCATGTCTTCCACACAGTCAAAAGAAAATTAAGAGCCGCTGACAGCACAACAGGAGTATTTGGGATGCACGCTTCCAGTTCAAGGACCCAATTGAGCCATAAAAGTCATAAGAATATATAAAGCAGCATCCAGTCCAGGTGAAAAAACTTCTTTATTCTGCCATCAAAAACATCAAATACAACGTTTCATCCTTAATGTGGCCTTTTTCAAGTATACATTCAAAGGCAAATGGTGGCCTTATATGGTGTGGAGGAGCCAATCACCACTTGGTAGCCGCCCATATATAAAAAAATTTTATTTAGTGCAATAATAAACATCAGACATATAATACAATCACGGACATATATAATACATAGGGCAATAAATCATCATGCGTTATAATTATAACATCAATATGTAAAAAATATCCCCATATGTGTACGCCAATCCATTCACAGCATTGTGGTAGCTATAGTCACCATATACCAATCAAAGATATTGTTGTGTGAACTAATCTCATGCACCAATCGCCACCACAAACTCTCTTGGCGCCGACTAAGAGACCAATCATATCACATTTTGCAGCAGTCGTCTCCCAACTCAGTTACCGCCCCTAGTCTGCAGGATGTAAACAAATGTCCATGTGCAGAGACATACTCAGGATCACAACCCACCATAACATTAGCATCACAGCCTCCACGGCCATCAGCGCTAGATCACAAGTACCGCTATTAAAATAACACAGTAAGGGCAAAAATCGTGAGCACAACTCCTGGGAAAATGGTGCTTAAAGTCCAGGTTCCCACACCAAGAATATAAATAGAAAAGACTAAGCACTCATCTGATGATACGAAGAAGATATATTTTAATGGTAGTATATCCAATATAAACGTTTCGGTCAAACCAGACCTTCGTCAGTAACTACATAAATGAAAAAGTGTGTTATATATAACTAATACGATATATATACATAATAAAGTATGAAAAAAATGTGTAGTAATCACAAAAGAATATAAATAAAATAAAATGATCATATAGTGGGTCAGAAGATGTATAAACAAATGCAGTGACTACATGCTTAGTAACCTCGTAAATCCCAGTGTTAAAATTGAGTAAACAACACGATTATTAATAGAGAATACTATACCTTTACTATCAAATCTGAAAACAGACTCCTTAGGAAATAGTGCCCGCAGAAAAAATAAACCTAGGAATATAATGTCAGATAAGAGGATAAATCTGACAATATCTCCTAAATAGCACAGAGGAAGTGACAAAGAACCACACTGAATGAGAGGTTTACTCACTTATGACAGGAGTGACGGTGAGCTGTTGAAGTGAAGTTATCAACAGTTATATAGTGGTAAGTGCGGTTATAAAATACTGTCAAAAAAGGTAGTAATTACCTTATGGCCAATAGGGGCTATGAATGCCTCCTTTATGCGGTATCCACCGCTACAATGGCTGGTGCTATAGGTGGGTAGAGAAGAGAGGAGATATCTGTACATAAAAGTTACCTTAGCTTAAAAAGCAGGATGCTTGCTGGGCTCAAAGGGGTTAACGTTACCTCAGTAAACTGCTGCAGAGATAAGGCTGTCACGTCTTATGTGTCTGATGTCAGGGGATAAAGTAAATGACCAGCTTCGCGTGGGTTTTTAAAGGGAAGAGGCGGGACTATACCGGAGCTCATACTGAGTCATTACCGGAAGTGACAAAGCGGAACCAGTATGGAGCTGCGTGTCAGCAGATGCTGTGTTTGCGTTCCACCTAATACATGTGGAGTTTGTTTAGAAACGATTCAACATAGAGTTGTGAGACCATAGCGTTTCTGCTAGTGGATTAATGGAGCATATTTGAGGTATAAAAGGGAAATGCCTAATTGAAAGCAAGGTAACTTATGATGACGCCCATGGTAGATAGTATGATAGCCTTTTGTGTGGTAGGAGAAAAATAAGAGGTAGAGATATGAGAAGAGAAAAGAGTCAGATACCTTTCGTTAGTGTGAACAGAACTGCATTTTATTAGTGCCAATCAACATCTAGTCTCAAAGAATAATAGAGGTGACTAATGTAACGTGGATAAGTGATCTTAAGTGGATCCTTAGTATTCCAGAGTGGCAAGAGGGTGGTAATCTGTGAAAGGTCCATAAGATATATCCACAAGACATTTAATATAACCGGCTCTATAAAGAAAAGAGAATATGTTATAATAATGAGTATAAAATGAAGTTGCAATGATTAATAAAAAATCACATTACTAAATGGTACCTAAAGAATGTAAAAGGTTATTAGTTCAAGTTTTAGGAATTAGTGGTAGTTCTATGGTAGCACTGTTGGTGCTTGGGTGTATTGTGTTGCAGTATGTTTTTCTGTGTTAATTATAGGCACTTCATTACTACCTAGCACATTATATGTTTGCTATTTGGTGATATTTTTTCGGGTTACAATACCCATTTACATTTGTTATTGGCCACATTAGCACATGTATATTATGTTTTCAGCACATTGAGTTTTGATTTCGTTTCTTACATCAGCATAATTTTTTCACTTTATTTTTGCACCATTATTGGTATATGTACCTTGGTGTTATATACTTACCTGGTCATATGGATACATATCCCGGTTATTAGGTACTGTAGGGTGGTGTTCTTGCTTTCTTTTTAACATCATTTTAACATTATAATATTATTTTTGTGCAAATGTCCATGTGATTTTTTTCAATAAAATACTTATTGTACCTTTACCTGCCTTGGTGGTTCTTTCTTCCCCCTATTTTCGCTTGCACTTGGGTGTTTTATACATTTAATTGGTTGGTCATCCAACCGCACTTAGTGGTGTAATTCCAATTAGTGGTGTATACACGTGTTTCCAAATTATTATGCAAATAATATTTTCTCAGATTTTCCCAAATTACCTATATGAATTTCAGTCATTGTAATTTTCCAGTCAAAGAACTATTAGAGTACAATTGAAAAGTTTTTGTACAAACTGCCTATGATAACAGTATATTTTTTAAAAATAAAACACTCAAACTGCACTCAAAATGCATGTTCCAAATTATTATGCACAGCAAAGTTTTCAACCTTTTCATTTTAATAAAGAACAAAAAAATGGTCATTTTTGAAATTATAAGCATTAGCAGGTTCTTACAAACTGAAATCAAACTGTTTTCAACTCAAAAATTTATTCTAGGTGATGATACATTTGCACATAGGACCCCTTGTTCGAAAGGAGCTTCTGAACTCTCTCGTCCATTGAATTTGTCAGGTTTTGGATGGTTTCTGCTTCAATTGTTTTGCATGAGGACAGAATACCCTCCCAGAGCTGTTGCTTAGATGTGAACTGCCTCCCGCCATCATAGACACTCCTTTTGATGATGCTCCAGAGGTTCTCAATGGGGTTGAGGTCAGGGGAGCATGGAGGCCACACCATAAGAGATAAGAGATGCAGATGTGTTATGTGCAGCATGAGACGGTGCATTATCATGCATGAAAATGATCTTGCTGCGGAATGCACGGTTTTTCTTCTTGAACCATGGCAGGAAGTGCTGTTTGAGAAACTCAACACACACTATGGAGTTCATCTTTACCCCTTCAGGGATCCTAAATGGGCCGACAATCTCTCTCCCCATGATTCCAGCCCAAAACATTACTCCACCTCCTCCTTGTTGGTGCCGTAGCCGTGTTTACATGGGGTGTCCATCAACCAGCCATCCTCCCCTCCATCCATCTGGACCATCGAGCTTTGCACGGCACTCATCGGTGAACAAAACAGTTTTGAAGTCAGTCTTCATGCATTGCTTGGCCCACTGGAGCCATTTCTGCTTGTGTGTAGTGGATAGAGGAGGTTGACAGGATGGCTTACGCACAGCTGCTAACCTCTGAAGGATCCTGCATCTTGTTGTTTGGGGGACGTTGGAGGCACCAGCAGCTTCAAAAACTTGTCTGCTGCTATGAGAAGGCTTTTTTGCCGCTGCTCTTTTAACCTGACGTAATTGCCTGTAGGAAAGAGTCCTCAATTTTCCCTTATCAACACGCACACGTGTGTACTGTGAATCAGCTACATACTTCTTGATTGTGCGATGATCACGATGAAGTGTCTTGGCAATGTTGATTGTAGTCATGCCTTGACCTAAACACTCCACAATTTGTTGCTTCTCAGCAGCCGACACATCCTTTTTCTTTCCCATTTTGGAAGAAAATGTTGGCTGCTTAATAATGTGGGACAGCCTTCTTAAGTGGTCTTGCCTTTCATTGGACACACCTGCCAAACTAATTAGCACAGGTGTCTGCAATTGCTTACAGTGAAATAAAGAGCCCTGACAAACATCACCATCAATGAGTTTAACTGACAAACAAAAAAATTCTTACCTTATTACTCCTAAACAATTTTTGCATAATAATTTGGAACACGGTGTATATTGATGTATTGTATTTAATATAATTTTTGTGATATTTTATCTATATATTTCTTTACACCATATTGTATTGCACTCCTTTTGTTCTTTGATTTTGATTTCAGTTTGTAATAACCTGCTAATGCTTATAATTTCAAAAATGACCATTTTTTTGTTCTTTATTAAAATGAAAAGGTTGAAAACTCTGCTGTGCATAATAATTTGGAACATGCATTTTGAGTGCAGTTTGAGTGTTTTATTTTTAAAAAAATATACTGTTATCATAGGCAGTTTGTACAAAAACCTTTCAGTTGTACTCTAATAGTTATTTGACTGGAAAATTACAATGACTGAAATTCATATAGGTAATTTGGGAAAATCTGAGAAAATATTACTTGCATAATAATTTGGAACCCAGTGTATAGTATCGGGGAGGGGCTCACTTTGTAATAAAGTTGCTATTTTTTTGGATAAAGTATTGCGAGGTTTTGCCACTTCAGCCCAGTCATACATCATGGACACAAATGACTTTTTGGATAAAATTGAAACAATTAAGGTTAATCCCAATACTGTGTTGGTTTCATTTGATGTGTTATCCCTATACACCTCTATTGAACATGATAGAGGATTAAATGCCGTCAATGTGATGCTATCACGCTTGGACATGGCCCTGGAATGTACACAGCTGGTCCTAGCACTGTTAGGGTTTATCCTCAGGAGGATTTTTTTTCTCTTTGGGTATGAATATTACCTACAGTTGCGCGGTACCGCCATGGGGTCCAATGTGGCCCCAACATATGCTAACATCTACATGGCGGTATTCGAGGACCAGCATGTGTACAGTTCCAGCTACTGGGGCCATGTCCAGGCCTGGTGGCGTTACATCGACAACATTTTTTGTATATGGGAGGGGAGTGTGGAGGATCTTTTGTGCTTCCAAGATCATTTGAATAATGTGTTCCCTGAGTTGAAATTTACATTAACATACGCTCTTGACCAAATCCAATTTTTGGATACTTTGGTTTATAAGAAGGATGAATCTCTCTGTACTGATTTGTTTATCAAAGAAACAGATAGGAATAATCTTTTGGTTTACGACAGTAACCACCCCAGATGCATGATTGAGTCCCTTCCGTGGAGTCAGATGTTAAGGGTAAGATGGATTGTGAAGGAAACGGAGAAGTTAGATATGAGGTTGGATCAGATGTGTGATAGATTCATTAAGAGGCGATACCCACTGAGGAATGTTAAAAGTCATAAAGAAAGGGCTATGACTATATCACCAGAAGTTTTGAAATATAAACGTGATAAGGTCAGACAAAAATGTATCCCATTTGTGTCAACATTCTGCCCAGTTAGTGGTAGAATTGGAGGTATCTTGAATAGACATTGGAGTTTACTACACAAGGGTCTACCACACATTGAAGAATTTTCTAATAAACCATTGTTGTCATATAGACGTGGTTATAATTTAAAAGACAAATTAGTGAAATCTGATATTGGCTCTGGGAAGGTCTCCATACAAAGAACACTTTGCCCTCCTAAAACGGGTAATTTTCCATGCCTTGGTTGTGCTTGTTGTGGGAATATGTTGAAGGGAGATTCTTTCAACCACCCACAGACTGGAAAGAAGTTTTCTATCAAGGAGAGATATACGTGTTCTTCAAGTTTTGTAATTTACTAAATAGTATGCCCATGTGGGCTTATGTATGTGGGAGAGACAACAATGGAAATCAGGGAGCGTATTAGTAAACACAAAAGTACTGTCAGGACCAAATCTGTGGAGTTACCTGTTCCTAAGCATTTCATTGATTGTAAACATTCTGTTATCCAATTAAGGTTTAGAGTGATAGACGGAGTCCCAGTTTTGAGGCAAGGTGGAGATAGAGTTAAGATGTTGAAAAAGAAGGAATTGCGATAGATATCCGTTCTAGATATCCTGCAACCACGGGGTCTTAATATTGATTATAATTTGCATATTTGTAATATGTGAGGCCCCTTTGTCTATTTGGCACTATCATCCGTGTTAGATTGTTTTTATAACGTTTTCTTTTCTTTTTTTTTAAAAGAAGAAAAGAAAGAAAGGAGGAAAAAAAAAAAGAATTTTTTTTTTGTGTTTTTTCTTATATTGTAGAGCTCTCTAGAGGGACTTGATGATATGGGGACTGAAGAGTAGTGTTGAGCGATACTTTCCGATACCCAAAAATATCGGATCGGAATGGTATCGCCGATATCACTAAAATATCGGCGATACCCGATACCGATACCGGAAGTCCCATGTAAGTCTATGGGAACAAAATATCGCAACTAAAAAAACCCTTTCTTTCGTTGTAAACACAAAATATACACACATAGAATACATATATATATATATATATATACATGTCATTGTGACATATATATATACATATATGTATAGTTTATACACTTCTACATAGTAAAATAGCCTCTGATTCAATTGCCGGGTAAAGCCGGCTTCTGTGAAAAGACAGAAGCACCCGACATGAAATGACACTTGGTGTACATAGGGTTAACCATGTCTTTTCATGTAGTTTGCTATCTGATTTGCACAAACAATTACATCAGTCTATGTGTGCAAAATTTCACACCTGTAGGGGTTAATTAAAGTTGTAAATTCGTTGTAAAAAAACCGGACTTTTTTGCTACGAATTTACACCTTTAATTAACCCCTACAGGTGTGAAATTTTGCACACATAGACTGATGTAATTGTTTGTGCAAATCAGATAGCAAAGGACATGGTTAACCCTATGTACACCAAGTGTCATTTCATGTCGGGTTCTGCATTTTCACAAAAGCCGGCAATTGAATTAGCGGCTATTATACTATGTAGAAGTGTCTGAACTATAAATATAAATATATATATATATGTGTCACAAATTCAATGACATGTATATATATATATATATATGAGGTGTAAAATTGTTTAAAAAAAATGCGTGGGCTCCCGCCCTATTTTCGCAACCAGACAGACAAAGCCAGAGAATGGGGGCAGATAATAATAGCCCAGAGAGGGACCATTATTTTTGGCCCCCCCTGGCTACTAACATCTGCCCCCAGACACCCCAGGAAAGACAAATCTATAATTAGATTCGCCCTTTCTGGCACTTTGCCCGTCTATTCCCATTGCCCTGTAGCGGTGGCGAATGGGTTAATATGGGGTTAAAGCCACCTTGCAATTGAAAGGTGACCTTAAGCCAGGTTAATAATTGAGAGCTGTCAATTAGACAACCATCAATTATTAATCCTATTGCATGAAATAAAAATAAAACACACACACTTTAATTAAAAATAATTTTAATGAAATAAAGACACATGTTTTTGACCATCTTTTATTTTACTGCAAAAACCATTTCCTGTAATAAAAATAAAATAAAAAAGCAAAATTATTCTTACCTATCCCATGCACAGTCAGGTCCCACGGTGTAATCCTTCAGAAAGGGTTAATGTTTACTGCAGGGACCGCAGCTAATGCTGCAGCCTCACAGTAAACCCCCAAATGAATGAGTTCCTCTCCTGGCTGACAGGAGAGGAAGTGGAAAGCTTAATTGATTGCTTTCCACTTTCACTTCAGGTCAGCCAGGGACACAATCAGTGACGTCAGAGGGAACTGATTAACAAAAATAGGGGTTCCCTTCGAAAAAAAAATGGCGTCGGGTCCCCCCTAGTTGTGTTAACCAGCCTGATGAAGCAGACTGCTGAGCAGTGGCGTACCGTGAATGAAGCAGACCAAGCAGCTGCTATGGGGCCCGGACAGGTGAGGGGGCCCTCGACGGTCGGGTAGCTGTGCTGACACAGTACTACCAGTGGGTCGGCGGGGGAGGGGGAGCGCAGCTCTTCTATATACTCACCCCTCCTGGTGCGGTCTCTGCAGCCCCTGCTCTTCTCCCACGGTCTCCGACGCCTGTGTTCAGCGGTCAGGTGGTACCGCTCATTACAGTCATGAATACGCACATATTCATGACTTTAATGAGATGTCCCGCGTGACCGCTGAACACTGGCGGCGGAGACCGTGGGAGAAGAGCAGGGGCTGCACAGACCGCGCCGGCGGAAGGGTGAGTATAAGGGATATTTACCTGTCCCGTTCCACCGTTGCTCGCGTCCTCTTGCTGCAATGTTCAGGTCAGAGGGCGCGGTGATGTCGTTAGTGCGCGCCGCGCCCTCTGCCTGATCATTCACTGCTGGAGGACCCCGAAGACAGCGGCACTCAGCAGTGGAGAGAGGACAGGTAAATATCTCAGGTTCCGGGGCCCTGAGCGAGCGGTGACATCGGCACCTGGTGTCACCCCCTGCTCAGGACACCGGCACCTGGCCCCCAGCGACGAAAGGTGAGTATGTCTTTTTTTTTTTTTTTTGGTTGCAGCAGCTGCGGCAGCATAAGGGCCTATACTATGGAGCATCTATGGGGGCACAATCTATGGGGGCATAATACATTTTTTTGTTTAATGTGTCCCCTCACTGTGCTGGCACTTTACATTTACAATTAGTGTTGAGCGATACTGCTCGATATCTAAAAATATCGTATCGAAATGGTATCGCCGATATCACTAAATATCGTCGATATCCGATTCCGATACCGGAAGTCCAATGTAAGTCTATGGGAACAAAAAATCGCAACAAAAAAAAACCCTTTCTTTCGTTGTAAACACAAAATATACACACATAGAATACATATATATATATATATATATACATGTCATTGTGACATATATATATACATATATTTATAGTTTATACACTTCTACATAGTAAAATAGACTCTGATTCAATTGCCGGGTAAAGCCGTGACATACCCCATAGAAGTCGACGGGCTTGGTGCCGAGTACCCCCAAAACCTCTGGCTCTGTGCGACTCAACTTGGGCGTCACGAACAGGATTCTGTAGCTCGCTATAAGCGAGTCCTGTGTGCCTGAATTGAACTGGTTTTGTGCTTGAGAATTGCTAAAATCATCAGAGAATGTATTTGCCATTTTTCCACCATATCTGCGTCACGACGAGGCACTGGTGAAGAAGAAGGGCGTGCTCTTCGTGGGTGTACACTCACTCAGTGGCGTGAAAACGATGGCCGACCACTCTAAATGGTACTGCAATGTAAGATCGTGCCCCACAGCTCTTCAGTTCTGCCTCCTCATCCTCCTCAGTGTGCGGAAACTAACACGAAGGTCCCGCCTCACTACAAAAGAGGGCCCTCTCCAGATGCTAATGACACATGTGACTTGGCAGAGATGGCTAATGGACACGAGCAGAAGTGTGAAGGGATGGAGCAGTCAGAGCTCTCCCCCCACGGAAGCGACCCGATCGCCACGGAACCACCGTTGGGCACCCGGCCTGGAAACCCTCCTACGCTGCAAGAAGCGGAGGATACCCTAAGAGGCCTGGCCCGGCACCGGGAGGAGGTCGCCAGGATGGAAGCCAGCTGGCGTGCCCTAAAACTAAACTTGGAGCGGCGCCAATCCCTCTTACCTGAAGTGTCTGTACCGGAAGGTGAGGCACCCGTTCTAGTAGAGGAGTCCGTGCGGGCATCCCAGCCCTTGCAATGTGATCCGGTTGACGTTGTCGCAGTGGAGGCACCCGTTCCTGCAAAAAACTCTGCACCGGCAGCACCCCAGATCCCGCTGTCTGCCCCCGTCGCTGAGACAGAAGAAGCGACACCCGTCCTCATGGAGGAGGCCGCGCAGGCACCAGAGGTCTACCTGTCTGTACCGGAGCCCCGACTGTCATCTGTTCCAGAGCTGGCTGCTTCCTCCGCAGGTGAGCGCCGCCAGGACTGGGGGGCGCCAGGAGAGCTGCCGCAAACCGGGACATCGTAAGCTGCAGTTTGATGGTGGAGACATGGAGATGCTGGAGGAGAATTACAACCGGCGTCAGGAGGAAGAGTGGAGACGTTGGGAGAAGGAAGCAGAGCGACAAAGGGAGCAGCGCGAATCCCAGAAGCTTCGCCAACGTCACATCGAGAAGGACCGGGCAGATAAGGACCGGATGAGAAAGGATAAAGGAACCCTGTGTGAGCCGCGGCGTAAGGGTGCAGTACGGAGCTTTAAATTGAAAGGTGGTTGGGGCTTCATCCAGGAGCCTGGACTTTATTTAAAAGTCTTTGTGACCCGGCGGGACGTGGAGACTCACCTCCCAGAAGGACACCCGGGAGGGACCTGTTGCCAGGAGACTTGGTGACTTACACCCGACACTGGGGTTACAATGGATGGTATGCCCTAAATGTTACCAGGTGCGACCCCTACTCCCCAGAGTGTCAGGAACCTGTGAGACCCTCGGAGCCTTCAGCCTCCCACATCCAGGCCTCTGCACAAGTGCCCACCCCACGCCGTAAATCTCCCCAGCCTCCCTCAGTGGTCTCCTCAGCAGCCCCAGCTATGGACATGATAACTATAGCTGGCCCGTACCCGGCGCCTGTTAGGCCCCCTGGGGTTCGTTCAGTCTGGGACATAGGGGTCCAGACCCGGAGGGAGATGAAAGAGGTGGCCACACAGACCCAGATAGCGGGTCACGACTTGACTGTACAGGCCACACGACGTCATCAGGTCCTGGTGGTCCTTGGTGTCTCGGATGTTTGGCAGGCATCAGAAGAGTACCAGGTGGTACCTGGAACACCCCTGCCAAAGAATTATAAATAACCCGGACAGGGTCCCTGTATGTAAATAGTTAAATTGTTGATGTACCCGGACGGGTGAATGTTCATATAAAAGTTTTTTAATTTAATAAAAAAAACAACAACACAGTTTTCATTACTTTTATTACAGTCTCATTCTGCGACGCCATCGATCTCCTGTAAAAAAATGAAAAAAAAAAAACAGCAGTATACCACCTGTCCGACGCAGTCAATAGTAACGAGTGTCCCACGACGATCCAGCTCTGCTACATCAGAATGACAGGCAGAGCCTGTCATCCCGGCGCAGCACAGCTGATTACCTGCTTCCCCGGCGGTGACGTCATCGGACTGACTGCTTTACGGCCGGGATTACCCAGCAGTCACTGCAGTTATCGCGAAAAACTGCATGTGACCGCCAGGGAGAAGATAATGGCGGCCATCAAGCAGTCCAGGACGTGACCGCCGGAGATCTTCTGCCAGGTAAGTGCCGCTAACTCCTGACAGACCCGACCGACGGACACTGACAGTGACAGTGACAAATCCGATTCTGGTATTCGATATGACGAAAATATCGGTATTCGGAATCGAAAGGCCGATACAGCTAATATCGGCCGATATCCGATATTTGCAGTATCGTATCGCTCAACACTATTTACAATGGCTCTGGGTTTTTTTTTTTGGGGGGGGCCCATTCAGACTTTTGCTATGGGGCCCCATGATTTCTATGTACACCCCTGCTGCTGAGGCATGGTATTTAAGGCTGTTAAGGAGCCAATATCCATGGACCTTGCCAGCAGCGTCGGACTGGAGTACCTTGGGCCCACCAGAGAAAAAATATTCTTGGGGCCCACCATCATACTTCCCAACCTTTGAAGAAGGGAAAGAGGGACAAAGGCTGTGGCACTCTGTGCCTGCTGCAGCAAATTTTAGGCCATGCCACGTTGCACCACAGACTGTCCAGGAGTTGGTGGATGCTTTAGTCCAGGTGTGGGAGGAGATCCCTCAGGAGACCATCCGTCGCGCTCATCAGGAGCATGGCCAGAAGTTGTAATGAGGTCATACAGCATACCTCCCAAATTTTGAAGACAGGAAAGAGGGTTAAAGGCTGTGGCGCGCGTAGGGCGTCGCTGCAAATTTTAGGCCACGCCCTGACCACACCCATTTAACAGCTAATCACACCCATATCCTGGCCCCAAGCGTACCCATTTAGCACTGCTGATCACACTGACTGGTAATGAGGGCTCAGTGGCTGGTACTGAGGAAAAGAAAGAAAGAGCAGCGAGAGAGAAAGAATAAACAGAGAAAGAAAGAGAGGAAAGAAAGAAAAGAGAGAGAGAAAGAATGAACAGAGAGAAAAAAGAACAGAGAGCGAGAAAGAAAGAAAAGAGAGCGAGAAAGACTAGAGAGAGAAAGAAAGACTAGAGAGAGAGCCAGAGGCGTAGCTAGGGTTTTGGTTTAGTGGGGGCGAAACTTCTGAGTGGGCCCCTAATCAGAGAACCTCAGCAAATGACCGCGCTGTTGCCAAAAATAATCTATATATAAAAAGACCAATATTGATATTACCGCCATATGGTCTGTGGTAAATAATACCAGTCCTACAGAACATATAATAGATTACAGCACAGGTACAGATAATGACTTACCGCTGATGTTCTTTCTAATGGAATTGTTCACTTTTCATTTCTTTTCCATCTGGCCCAGACCGACATGACGACTTCTCCAGCCAGGACTCGACTGCAGAGATTACAACAAAGACACATTTCACTTCTCATATTTTTAGCACTGTCTTGGTCACCAATTGGACTATTCTCAACCTGCACAAACTCCTCATCCTGCTGATACCCCAATACTGAGCCGCTGCTGCCATATGTGTCCCTATTTCTGCACCTGATACCCCAATACTGAGCCGCTGCTGCCATATGTGTCCCTATTACTGCACCTGATACCCCAATACTGAGCCGCTGCTGCCGTATGTGTCCCTATTACTGCACCTGATACCCCAATATTGAGCCGCTGCTGCCGTATGTGTCCCTATTACTGCATGTGATACCCCAATACTGAGCTGCTGCTGCTGCTGCTGCCGTATGTGTCCCTATTACTGCACCTGCTGTGTGGTTCTGTGTGACCTCTAAATTTTAAAGCACCCCTCTAGAATATAGTAATGCCGGGTGCAAGTGCCCTAGAAAACAGTGACCACATTTTGTCCCCTAGACTGTAATAATGCCCTGTGTGCCCCTTTGACAGTCACAGTAACCCGAGTTCCCCTATAACAATAAGTGTCCACTTTACATTTAATAATGTCCCAAGTCTCCCCCTGTACATCTCCCCTATACACAGAATAATGCCCCTCACTGGATATATACTGACCCCTTAATGTCCCAAAACTATTTAATGGGTCCAACACTGTATGATGGCCCCTAGATAGCATCCATACAGCATAATACACCAGATAGTCCTCAATATAGTATAATGCACCCCCATAGGCAGCCTCTTATATTATAATAACCCCCATAGGCAGAGTCTATAATATAATGCACCACCATAGGCAGCCGCTATATTATAATGCACCCCCATAGGCAGCCTCTGTAGTATAATGCATCCCCATAGGGAGTCTCTGTAGTATAATGCACCCCAATATGGAGCCTCTGTAGTATAATGCAGCCCCCATATACAGCCTCTGTAGTATAATGCACCCCCCATATACAGCCTCTGTAGTATAATGCACCCCCATTAAAAAAAAAAAAAAAACAATACTCACCTCCCGGCTCCTGTGCTGCTCACTGTTCTCCCTCTCAGCGTCTGACAGCGGGCGCCGGCAGGTGATGTCATCGCGCCCGCTGTCAGACGCTGAGAGGGGGATTATGGGAGAGAAGGAGCGCTCGCTCCTTCTCTCTCTATGCGGTCAGCTGTATCGGCTGGATGCCGATACAGCTGACCCTACGATGACGGGTGGGGGGCCCACTGCTGGCACCGGGCCCCCCCAACGCCTGTTCAGGCCCCATAGCTTCTGGGCGTCAGAGCAGGAAGATCGATTCTCCCTGCTCTGCCGCAGAATGTAACTGTATTGGCGTGCTGTGCACGCCGATACAGTTACTGTAGCGTAGCTCCGGGTGGGCCCCCTCAGAGCGCGGGGCCCGGGCCACCGTCCCCTCTGCCCCGCGACCTATCCTTTCAAATCAGGGCCCACCACGCAGGAGCTGGGGCCCACCGGAGGTTTCTCCGGTGGCTCAGTCCGACCCTGCTTGCCAGCCTGATAATACCAGGCCACAGCAGTCTGCTTATCTTTGCTGGTTAACAAAAATAGGGGATCCCGTCGAAAAAATTTGGCGTGGGGTCCCCCCTATTTTTGTTAACCAGCCAGATGAAGCACACTGCTGAGGCCTGGTTTTTCAGGCTGGTAAGGAGCCAAGATCCATGGACCTTGCCAGCCTGATAATACCAGGCCACAGCAGTCTGCATATCTTGGCTGGTTAACAAAAATAGGGGATCCCCTTGAAAAAAAATTGGCGTGGGGTCCCCCCTATTTTTGTTAACCAGCCAGATGAAGCAGACTGCTGAGGCCTGGTTTTTCAGGCTGGTAAGGAGCCAAGATCCATGGACCTTGCCAGCCTGATAATACCAGGCCACAGCAGTCTGCATATCTTGGCTGGTTAACAAAATAGGGGATCCCCTCGAAAAAAAATTGGCGTGGGGTCCCCCCTATTTTTGTTAACCAGCCAGATGAAGCAGACTGCTGAGGCCTGGTTTTTCAGGCTGGTAAGGATCCAATATCCATGGACCTTGCCAGCCTGATAATACCAGGCCACAGCAGTCTGCTTAGCTTGGCTGGTTAACAAAAATAGGGGATCCTCTCGAAAAAAAAAACGGCGTATGGGCCCCCTATTTTTGTTAACAAGCCAAGTAAAATGCAGACTGCTGCGGCCTGGTATTAAAAGACTGTCAAGGCCCATGGATTTTGGCCCTCAACAGCCTGATAATACCAGGCTACAGCAGCCCCACATTTGGCGCATCAAAAGATGTGCCAATTGTGGCACTTTACCCGGCTCTTCCCACTGCCCTCTAGCGGTCGCAAGTGGGGTAATAAGGGGTTAATGTCACCGTTGATTGCACGGTGACAATAAGCCCGGTTAATAATGGATAGGCGTCAATAAGACACCGATCCATTATTAATCCCAAAGTTTTTAAATGTATAAAAAAAAGACAAAGCAAGAAAAAAGTCTTTTAATGAAATAAAAGAGACAACACAGTTTTCATTTCTTTTATTATACTCTCATTCCTGCGACGCCATCGATCTCCTGTAAAAAAAGGAAAAAAACAAACCAACAGTATACCACCTGTCCGACGCAGTCCATAGTAACGAGTGTCTCACGACGATCCAGCTCTGCTACATCGCAATGACAGGCAGAGCCTGTCATCGCGACGCAGCACAGCTGATTACCTGCTTCCCCGGCGGTGACGTCATCGGACTGACTGCTTTACGGCCGGGATTACCCAGCAGTCACTGCAGTTATCGCGAGAAACTGCATGTGACCGCCGGGGAAAGATGATGGCGGCCATCAAGCAGTCCAGGCCGTGACCGCCGGAGATCTTCTGCCAGGTAAGTGCCGCTGACTCCTGACAGACCCGACCGACGGACACTGACAGTGACAGTGACAATTCCGATTCCGGTATCCGATAAGACGACAATATCGGAACTCGGAATCGAAAGTCCGATACAGCTAATATCGGCCGATACCCGATATTTGCAGTATCGTATCGCTCAACACTACTGAAGAGTCCTGAAGTTGCAGTGTAATTGTAGCTACATTTGAACATTATTGAATTTAAGATGATATTCTATGTAGCAATGCACAAAACTTCGAGCAGCCACGGCCACAAGAGGTGGACGATGATAAGACATAATTGCCGGAATGTCAGGAAGAGGAGCATGGTGCGGATGTGGAAGACGAGTTAGTGGATGCCATTGTGACTAACCCAACCTGGCAGGAGGACATGCAGAGCAAGGACAACAGAACACATGGGGAAGGAGGCATATCACACCAACAGGCAAGAAGAAGCAGTGTGTTGGCCAGAGACAGAAGACATGCATCCATTCCCCGTAACAGCAACAGGACGGAAGTTGCCATTCCAACTGTTAGATCTTCCAGAGTCTGGTTATTTTTTAAAGACTCTGCCGATAACCCCAAACAGGCCTTTTGCAGCACTTGCCATGTGCGCATCAGCAGGGGTAGCAAAACTACCAGCCTGACCACCACCAGCATGATTAGGCACATGGCAGCAAAGCACCTGACTTTGTGGGCCGAACCCCAGGCTCCAGGAACACTGTCTGCAGGTGACAACACTGGTTCTTCCACTGTTTTGCGTAAAATCCAATCCCCAGTTCAGCGTGCTTGTGAAGATGCCTTGCGCCCTGCACCTGTTGTTGCCCACAGTCTACCAGCACCATCATCAAGCCCGTCCACATCCTTGTCTCAGCGCAGCCTTCAGTTGTCTATACCCCAGTCATTGGAAAACAAGCGGAAATACTCAGCCAATGCCCCACAGGCCACAGTACTTAATTTGCACATTTCTCGACTGCTTGCGCTCGAAATGTTGCCTTTTTGGCTCGTTGACACAGAAGCTTTCTGCAACCTGATGGCAACGGCCATCCAAAGGTACTCGGTCGCCAGTCATCACTATTTCTCCCGTTGAGTCGTAACGTCATTACACCAGCATGTGTCCCACAACATTACCGGTGCCCTCAACAATGCTGTTACTGGGAAAGTTCACCTAGCCACGGACACGTGGATAAGTGCCTGTGGGCAGGGACAGTACATCTCACTGACGGCACAGTGGGTTAACATGGTGGAAGTTGGGACCCAGTCAGACCTTGGGATGGAACACATCCTCCCTACGCCGAGGATTACGGGTCCTACGTCAATCAGGGTTGCTCCCACAGTCTACAGCTTCTTCATCTCCTCCTTGTCCTCCTCCTCCTCTTCTTCATCTTCCATCTCAGAAATAAATACATCAGTCCGAAGCTGGAAGCACTGCAGCAATGCTTCAGCCAAGCGGCAACAAGCTGTGCTGAAGCTAATCTGCATAGGTGACAAACCGCACAATGCAGAAGAGTTGTAGACAGCGCTGAAAGAGCAGATATTTGGTTGACACCGCTGAACCTAGAGCTAGGCATGGTTGTGTGTAACAATGGCCGTAACCTGGTGGCGGCTATGAGGGAAGGTGAGCTGACACACGTACCTTGCCTGGCCCATGTGCTTAACCTCGTGGTTCAACGTTTTCTAAAAAGCTACCCGGAGCTTCCGGATCTGCTAGTGAAAGTACACCGTCTGTCTGCCTATTTTCAAAAGTCAGCTACAGCTTCAGACACCCTTGCTGTGCAACAGCAGCGTTTGCAGCTTTCGGCTCACCGACTGGTGTGTGATGTTCCCACGCGTTGGAACTCTACACTGCAAATGTTGGAAAGGATTTGTGAGCAGAAGAGGCCAGTTGTTGACTACCAGCATCAACAAGGCCGTCGATATGCAGTTCAGACTCCACACATAAGATCTCAGGAGTGGACATGGATGTCAGACATATATAACATCCTCTAAAACTTTGAGGACATATGTACCATCCTCCAGAACTTTGAGGACTGCGCCAAGATGGTGAGCGGCAATGACGCCATAGTTAGCGTCACCATTCCGCTTCTCAGCATTCTTAAAACCTCTTTGCTCACAAATAAAGATGATGCATTGCAGGCAGAGCTGGAGGACATGGAGCAAGGAACCATACAGGGTGATTACACTCAGTCCAACCTCATGGCGTCGAAAAGTGGATTGGTATACAATGAGGAGGAGGAAGAACAGGAGCTACTTTCATGGGCTTTAGATGGTACTACAAGCACAGCTGTCATACTGTCTGTTCAGCGGGGATGGCCTGAGGACAGGGGAGAGGAGGAGGATGAGGATCAGGAGGAGGAGGACAGCATGGTCAGTCATCCTGTTGGTGAAGACACTGAAGTCTTGCCGGTTAGTAGTTTTGCAAGCAAGGCTGACTTTATGTTGAGCAGCGTTAACAATGACCCTGACAATTTTCAATCTCTTCTTCCAGTAGCAGACAGGTGTTCAAAATTTTTTGATGTACCACAGGGCCCTTGTAGCGGAATTAATGAACAAATTCCTATGTGAGAACGCTGGCAGCAGACGTCAGAGTTTGTTGTGCAGACAAGTAGTCACTGCGAGAGAGACAGAAATACAATCCAGTTCAGGCAGGGGAACAATAGCAAAGTTCTGGGACAGTTTTCTCAGACCCTCCCATTGATCTGCCACAGAGGCAAGGGGTGGTGGCACAAGAAGTGCAATATTTGGAAAGATGCTGAAGGAGTACCTTGCAGATCGTACAAACGTCCTCTGTGATTCCTGTGTGCCTCTTAATTATTGGGTTTCCAAGCTGGACACGTGGCATGAACTGGCTCTCTACTCCTTGGAGTTCCTGGCCTGCCTTGCTACCAGCGTTTTGTCAGAGCGGGTTTTTAGTGCCACTGGTGGAATTATAACAGATAAGCACATCCGCCTGTCAACTGACAATGCTGACAGGCTGACTCATAGAAATGAACAAGGCCTGGATTGGGCAAGACTTCTGTACACCACCGAATGAAAACAGTGAAACACAACCTGAAATACACTGTCTTTTTATGGAGGTGTATTCTCATGCACCTCTTCACATCCACACATGGGTATTCGCTTTCGCTTTCACCAGGGTGAACTTATTCTGTGCTGCTACAGCCAGTCCAATGTTTGGCAAGGGTGTTTTTATGATGACTTCTACTAGAGTTGAGCGAAACAGGTCGGTCAGATTCATAAGTTGCCGACTTTCGCCGAGCGAAACCCGACCATAGCATGAAGTCGGCCATGCCAATGAGCAAGGACGTAAACTGTGGGCAATGAGATGACATGGGCTGCATCCACCACCATCTTAGAGAAGGGCATTGCAGTGATTGGCTTGCTTTGGGGGGACGTCATAGTGTCTATAAAAGCCCTGACCGCCGACCGCCATTTTACTTCTGCTGATCTTAACAGTAGGGAGAGGTTGCTGATGCTGTTTATCAGTAGGGAGAGAGATAGGGCTGGAAAGAGAAGTTCTTATGTGCTTTTGCTGATAGCAATTGTGCTGTACAGTTAGTGTGCAGTGATGGGGAGGATTTTCTTGTGTGCAGCAGCCCTGGTTATTTGGCTGCCTTCTAGCTGTATTGCTGTGTGTACACTGCTGTGCAGACAGATTTTTACACAGCACTAATACTTTTATTCTTTTTTTCTGCACAGCTACCGAGCGTTCATTTTTTCCCACACCGTATAAAGCTGTGCGCTCCTCACACACTATAGGGTACCGGCTTGTATCACGGACAAATACATGCTGACTATCTGTGTGTGACACCGGAAATATATACGGAGATTTAAATTTTCCCCTACACTATATACACCTGGTATCTTCTGATACAGTACCTTTTTTCTGCTTTTTGTATTCTGGTCAAATCCATACTGAGAGAGCGTCTGTGTGTGACTCCGAAAATATATACGGAGATTTAAATTTTCCCCTACACTGTATACAGCTGTATGCTTCTGATACAGTACCATATATCTGCTGGTATTTTTGTTACATTTTCCATAACATGAGGAAGTATGGTGGAAGAGGCCGCGTATGTGGGCGGGGGGACAGCTGGTACCGATGGTGGTGGTGGTGCATCTACTGGTAGTGCCAAAATTACAATAGCACCTAACGCAGGAGGTATTGAGTCTGCGTCATTGTCTGGCTCCAGAAGGCCTGGAAGGCTCCCTTTTCTGGGAGTAGATAAACCGCTTTTAAAGCTGGAGCATCAGGAACAGGTTTTGGCTTACATTGCCGAAGCAGCCTCCAGCTCTATCGCCTCATCTGCTGAAGTTTCAAAAACTGCAAGCACTGAGTCGTCAGTGCAGGCTCCTGGTCAGGAACGACACCTTTCCTTGTGTCCCTCACCACCAACAAAAGTGAAGGATTCTGCAGGCCACACTTTCAGATTACACCCTTGAGCTCTTTTCACATACCATGTCTGGGTTATCAAAAGTGAAATCCTGAATTCCCCAGTCCAAGATGAATATGACATGGAGTGCACTGATGCACAGCCACTGCTATATGATTCTGCTGGTACATTCACCCAGAGCACTGCATTGCCC
>JARQOD010000010.1:108257422-108425810 GCA_033576555.1 Oophaga sylvatica | reverse complement strand
AAAAAAATAAAAATAAAAAGTGGTAAAAAAAATCATAAAAGAAAAATATATATTCCCCAATAAATTCATTTCTTCCTGTAAATAAAAAAAACAAAACAATAAAAGTGCACATATTTGGTATCACCGCGTCCGTAACGACCCCCCCTATAAAACTGTCCCACTAGTTAACCCCTTTAGTGAACCCCTTAAAAAAAAAAAAAAACTAAGCAAAAAATCAATGCTTTATCATCATACCGCCGAGCAAAAAATGGAATAACACGCAATCAAAAAGACCGATATAAATAAACATGGTACCACTGAAAACGTCATCTTATCCCACAAAAAACGAGCCATTATACAGCATCATCAGCGAAAAAATAAAAAAGTTATAGCTCGCAGAATAAAGCGATGCAAAAATAATAATTTTTATATAAAATAGTTTTTATTCTATAAAAGCGCCAAAACATAAAAAAATGATATAAATGAGGTATCGCCATAATCGTACTGACCCGAAGAATAAAATTGCTTTATCAATTTTACCACAAGCAGAACGGTATAAACGCCTCCCCCAAAAGAAATTCATGAATTGCTGATTTTTGTTCATTCTAACCTCCCAAAAATCGAAATAAAAAGCGATCAAAAAAAGTCACGTGGTCATAAATGGTACCAATAAAAACGTCACCTCGTCCCGCAAAAAATAAGACCTCACATGACTCTGTGGGCCAAAATATGCAAAAATTATAGCTCTCAAAATGTGATGATGCAAAAAACTACTTTTTGCAATAAAAAGCGTCTTTTAGCGTGACAGCTGCCAATCATAAAAACCCGCTATAAATAGTAAATAAAACTCCCTTTATCACCCCCTTAGTTAGGGAAATATAATAAAATTAAAAAAATGTATTTATTTCCATTTTCCCATTAGGGTTAGGGTTAGGGTTGAGGCTAAAGTTAGGGTTAGGGTTGGCGCTAACATTAGGATTAGGGTTAGGGTTGGGATTAGGGTTAGGGGTGTGTTAGGGTTAGGTTTGTGGTTAGGGTTGGGACTAGGGTTAGGGGTGTGTTGGGGTTAGGGTTGGAGTTAGAATTGGGGGGTTTCTGCTGTTTAGGCACATCAGGGGCTCTCCAAATGTGACATGGCATCTGATCTCAATTCCAGCCAATTCTGCGTTGAAAAAGTCAAACGGTGCTCCTTCACTTCTGAGCTCTGCCATGCGCCCAAACAGTAGTTTACCCCCGCATATGGGGTATCAGCGTACTCTGGACCACAAGAGTTATTGTGCAATTTGTCCTATTTCTTCTGTTACCCTTGGGAAAATAAAAACCTGGGGTCGACAAAATCATTTTTGTAAAAAAAAAAAAGATTTTTTATTTTTACAGCTGTACGTTATAAACTTCTGTGAAGCACTTAGGGGTTCAAAGTGCTCAACACACTTCTAGATAAGTTCCTTGTGGGGTCTATTTTCCAAAATAGGGTCACTTGTGGGGGTTTCCACTGTTTAGGTGCATCAGGGGCTCTCCAAATGCGACATGACGCCCCCAGACCATTCCATCAAAGTCTGCAATCCAAAACGTCACTACTTCCCTTCCGAGCCCAGACGTGCACACATACAGTAGATTTCTCCCACATATTGGGTATTAGCATACTCAGGACAAATTGGACAACAAATTTTGGGGTCCAATTTCTCCTGTTACCCTTGTGAAAATAAAATATTGGGGGCGAAAAAATCATTTTTGTAAAAAAAAAAAAGGATTTTTTATTTTTTACGGCTGTACGTTATAAACTTCTGTGAAGCACTTCGGGGTTCAAAGTGCTCACCACACATCTAGATAAGTTCCTTGTGGGGTCTATTTTCCAAAATGGGGTCACTTGTGGGGGGTTTCCACTATTTAGGCGCATCAGGGGCTCTCCAAATGCGACATGACGCCCCTAGAACATTCCATCAAAGTCTGCAATCCAAAACGTCACTACTTCCCTTCTGAGCCCCGACGTGCGCCCATACAGTAGTTTACTCCCACATATTGGGTATCAGCGTACTCAGGACAAATTGGACAACAACTTTTGGGGTCCAATTTCTCCTGTTACCCTTGTGAAAATAAAATATTGGGGACGAAAAAAATAATTTTTGTAAAAAAAAAAAAAAGATTTTTTATTTTACGGCTGTACGTTATAAACTTCTGTGAAGCACTTTGGGGTTCAAAGTGCTCACCACACATCTAGATAAGTTCCTTGAGGGGTCTAGTTTCCAAAATGGTGTCATTTGTGGAGGGTTTCCACTGTTTAGGCAGATCAGGAGCTCTCCAAACACGACATGGCATCCAGCCAATTCTGCGTTGAAAAAGTCAAACGGCGCTCCTTCCCTTCCAAACTCTGCCATGCACCCAAACAGTGGTTTACCCCCACATATGGGGTATCAGCATACTCAGGACAAATTGCACAATAACTTTTGGAGTCTTGTTACCCTTGGGAAAATAAAAATTGGGGTGAAAAGATCAATTTTGTGGAAAAAATATGATTTTTTAATTTTACGGCTCTACGTTATAAACTTGTGTGAAGCACTTGGGGGTTCAAATTGCTCACCAAAGATCTAGATAAGTTCCTTAGGGGGTTTAGTTTCCCAAATGGGGTCACTTGTGGGGGTTTCCGCTTTTTAGGCACATCAGGGGCTCTCCAAATGCAACATGGCGTCCAATCTCAATTCCAGACAATTTTGGTTGGAAAAAGTCAAATGGTGCTCCTTCCATACCAAGCCCTGCCGTGCGCCCAAACAGTGGTTCCCCCCAACATATGGGGTATCAGCGTACTCAGGACAAATTGGACAACAACTTTTGTGGTCCAATTTCTCCTGTTACCCTTGGGAAAATAAAAAATTAGTGACTAAAAGATAATTTTTGTGGGAAAAAAATAGGATTTTTTATTTTCATGCACGGGCATTATAAACTTGTGTGAAGCACTTGGGGTTCAAAGTGCTCACCAAAGATCTAGATAAGTTCCTTAGGGGGTCTAGCTTCCAAAATGGGGTCATTTGTGGGGGTTTCCACTGTTTAGGCTCATCTGGGGTACTACAAATGGAACATGACCCCCATCAAAGTCTGCATTCCAAAACGTTACTGGTTCCTTTCCAAGCCCTGTTGTGCGCCCAAACAGTTCCCCTCCCCACATATGGGGTATCAGCGTACTCAGGACAAATTGGACAACAACTTTTGGGGTCAAATTTCCTTGAGAAAAATCAAGAATTGGGGACTAAAAAAATCATTTTTGTGGAAAATTGTTTTTTTTTTTTTTTTACACCCAGGCATTATAAACTTTTGTGAAACACTTTGGGGTTCAAAGTGCTCACAACAGATCTAGATAAGTTCCTTAGGGGGTCTAGTTTCCAAAATGGTGTCACTTGGGGGGGTTTCCACTGTTTAGGCGCATCAGAGGCTCTCCAAACGTGACATGGCATCCAATCTCAACTCCAGCCAATTTTAGTTTGAAAAAGTCAAACGGCGCTCCTTCCCTTACGAGCTCTGCCGTGTGCCCAAACAGTGGTTTTCCCCCACATATGGGGTATTGGCTTACTCAGGAGAAATTGCACAACAACTTTATCTGCCCATTTTCTCCTTTTACCCTTGTGAAAATAAAAAAAAGTTTGTAAAAGATCATTTTTGTGGCTAAAAAGTTAAATATTCATTTTTTCCTTCCACGTTGCTTCAGCTCCTGTGAAGCACCTGAAGGGTTAATAAACTTCTTGAATGTGGTTTTGAGTACCTTGAGGGGTGCAGTTTTTAGAATGGTGTCACTTTTGGGTATTTTCTGCTATATAGACCCCTCAAAGTGACTTCAAATATGAGGCGGTCCCTAAAAAAAATGGCTTTGTAAATTTTGTTGTAAAAATGAGAAATCGCTGGTCAACTTTTAACCCTTATAATTTCCTAACAAAAAAAAATTTGGTACCAAAATTGTGCTGATGTAAAGTAGACATGTGGGAAATGTTATTTCTTAACTATTTTGTGTGACATATTTCTCTGTTTTAAGGGAAAAAAAATTAAAAGTTTGAAAATTGCTAAATTTTCAAAATTTTCGCCATATTTGCGTTTTTTTCAAAAATAAACGCAAGGTATATCGAAGAAATTTTACCACTTTCGTGAAGTACAATATGTCACGAGAAAACATTCTCAGAATAGCGAAGATCCGTTGAAGCGTTCCAGAGTTATAACCTCATAAAGAGACAGTGGTCAGAATTGTAAAAATTGGCCCGGTCATTAACGTGCAAACCACCCTTGGGGTTGAAGGGGTTAAAATTGGGCCTAATTTTGAATCAGGCCTTCCTCCACGTCTCATCAGTCGCTGGCAGTGGATCACCAGAGTTAACGTGTTTCGTGCTGCTCCTGCCATTGTCGAATTCCTAACAAGGGTAGGTGTTTTTGATGGGCGTTAAATAGTTGTCATAAAAAATGTGAACGTGTACCCCACAGGGGAAAATGTTTGCCAGGCCCAGGAACTTTGTGTATGGGCATTCTGCGTCTCAGAGACCCTCTCCTTTATGTCTTTGTAATATGTATAGGTGAAGAAGCTTGTGCCACAGGTGTGTTTATAGTTACGGATGGTGCACTACTCTTTAAACTTAGTTTTTCACGAGCATCCATCAGTTTGGTTGGCTTCCCTCTGACAGTCATCTGCTTTCTTGAATTCTGCATCTCCAGAAGATGTAGCACTTTGCCCTTAATACAGTGCCTTGCGAAAGTATTCGGCCCCCTGGAACTTTTCAACCTTTTCCCACATATCATGCTTCAAACATAAAGATTCCAAATGTTAATTTTTGGTGAAGAATCAACAAGTGGACACAATTGTGAAGTTGAACGAAATTTATTGTTTTTTTAAATCTTTGTGGAAATACAAAAACTGAAAAGTTGGACGTGCAATATTATTTGGCCCCTTTAACTTAATACTTTGTGGCTCCACCTTTTGCTGTGATTACAGCTGCAATTCGCTTGGGGTATGTCTCTATCAGTTTTGTATATCGAGAGACTGAAATTCTTGCCCATTCTTCCTTGGCAAACAGCTCGAGCTCTGTGAGGTCCATCAATATTGTGCATCCTGTTCTCAACATGTTGTCGGGTTTCCATTCCCATGTGCAATTCAAGAAAGGCTGCGACAACGTGAGCTTTCAGGGTACACTTGAAAGATGTTTTTAGATTATTTGTTACTAACGGTCTCCTGTCCACAATCACGTCATTCATACTGCTTTGTTGCTTCTTGTAAAAAAATTAAATGAAAGCAGCCATGAATTTATGGCACATAACTTTCTAGTCTTGCAAGGTATGTAAGGAATCTGTATCACTCGTTTTTAGCAAAACTTTCGATATTTTTTTAATCAACAATTCAACAGTGAAGACAAAAATCTCAGATACAGAAATCATCATATGTAATGGCTCGATAGAACATACACAGTAATTTAGTTCCCAAAATGGGAAATCTATGGAGCTCCCAACACATATATAACACCAGAGAACATGGAGCAAAAAGATACCATAGTACAAGGAGATACTCAGTAGTATCAAAACAGTTTTATTATAATAAAGTTTTTAAATTACAACCACGAAATACAGAATACATTGATTAGTATATATGAAACAGACGTGTTCAATACGGGACCAGGTGGCTAATACTGCATAGTAGCTACATACGGGACTGAACCATGGGAACAGATGTTAAACTTAGCCATGACTCCTGCTATAATGCCTCTTCCAAATGATATTGATCTAATTATATGACACATTATATATCCCTAATTCAGAAGGATGAAAAAACAAGTCTTCATTAAGTATACAAATCAGTCATAATGCATAGTGCTCCTGACACAATAGGACAATTCAGAGGATCCTTACTAACACTGAAAAGGGAATGCAGGAATAGATGGTAATGCAGGCTAATTACCCATGGTGGTCTCCATATGTAGACACGTGCCCCTACGCACGTTTCGCTTTCGCTTCCTCGGTGGGCCAGTACTCTTTGTGCCCCATATGGATGCTTATATAACCCCCATCAATCGCCATAAGAGGCGCATGTAATCGGCGTCTCAGGTGTCGCGTCCGCCCAGCCCTCCCACAGCGTCACAGCGGTGATGCGTGCCACTAGTGTGCACTGATAATATCAGTAGGACGCAAACACCGCCAACAGACGCCTGGGGAAGTGACGGAGGAGAGGCCAGCGTCCAAATGCGCACTGGCGACCGTAAGTATGGTAACCGCCATCTTAGTTCAGGGAAAGACCTCCCCATATTGTGAAGGAGCTGTCACAGCGTTTCTACTGTACAAAGTGACAATGGTACTTACTAAGTATAATCAATATGAGGGAAAGTGTTTGCCATACAAAAAGAAAGGGGATAATTGGATAAATAATAACGGATACCTAAATACATTCCACATAAGGAAAATATCCATAGAGTCTCAGCGAATATGCAGTGCAATACTGACAACCCAATAGGGTATATTAAACAACATCATATCGTATATACCATAATTATCCCAATACTGGTAGTAAAATGACACATTTGAAATACATTATAATCATGAAATACATTACACTGTATATATCAATATAACACTACATCTCATCAAAAAAGAAGATATTCTTCATGGTTAAATGTGCTGGTATAGAGCTTGTAGGTCCACATCACAGGAATGGCCGAACAGATAAGCATCCATCAGATATTCATGTCATTTCTTATATATCAAAAACACAAAAAAAGAAGACACAAAGAAAAAGAAAGGTTAAAAACAATGCAATAAAAGGTGATCCTTGATACAGAGACGAAACAGAACACGCATCTACAAATAAGATGCAAAGCTCAATTGTTCATTCAATCCTGCAGGTACCATGGTATCTAGGGTAACAATCCAGCGGCACTCTTTTTGTGTAAGAAGACGGTTATAATCACTTTCGTGGACCCCCAGATGCACATGATCAATGCCTCTGATTTTCAACTCCCCTGCATTGGATTGATGTTTGAGACGAAAATGTCGAGGAATTGTTTTCCGAGACATCACATCCTCAGCATCACGGGCGGCCTCAATATCCCGGACATGTTCACGTGTCCTTATTCTCAACTCTCGGGTTGTAAGACCTATGTAAATTAGATTACAACTACATGTGGAATAATAAACCACGTGCGTAGTAGAGCACGTGATATATGCCCTAATGTCATATGTCTTGAGGCCGTCCGATGATGTAAAGGACGCCGAACGGATGTGATTCTTGCAGGCTAGGCATCTTCCGCAGGGATAGAATCCAGTTCTTCTACCCTCTACCCAAAAATGAATTTGGATCTTGAAATATAATGACTGGAGACTAATGTATCTCTCAAGTTACGACCCCGTCTTGCTGTCATAAGTGGATAGGGGGATAAACGTTGTCTCAAAAGGGGGTCTGTCATCAATACAGAACAATGTCTTTTCAAAATCTCCCTCATAGTGTCCCACTGCTGATTAAATGTGGAGATATATCTTATCTCCACATCCTTACTTTTCTCCTTCCTACGGCATGTCTCGGACGCTGGCCTCTCCTCCGTCAATTCCCCAGGCGTCTGTAGGCGGTGTTTGCGTCCGACTGATACTATCAGTGCGCACTAGTGGCACGCATCACCGCTGTGACGCTGTGGGGGGGCTGGGCGGACGCGACACCTGAGACGCCGATTACATGCGCCTCTTATGGCGATTGATGGGGGTTATATAAGCATCCATATGGGGCACAAAGAGCACTGGCCCACCGAGGAAGCGAAAGCGAAACGTGCGTAGGGGCACGTGTCTACATATGGAGACCACCATGGGTAATTAGCCTGCATTACCATCTATTCCTGCATTCCCTTTTCAGTGTTAGTAAGGATCCTCTGAATTGTCCTATTGTGTCAGGAGCACTATGCATTATGACTGATTTGTATACTTAATGAAGACTTGTTTTTTCGTCCTTCTGAATTAGGGATATATAATGTGTCATATAATTAGATCAATATCATTTGGAAGAGGCATTATAGCAGGAGTCATGGCTAAGTTTAACATCTGTTCCCATGGTTCAGTCCCGTATGTAGCTACTATGCAGTATTAGCCACCTGGTCCCGTATTGAACACGTCTGTTTCATATATACTAATCAATGTATTTTGTATTTCGTGGTTGTAATTTAAAAACTTTATTATAATAAAACTGTTTTGATACTACTGAGTATCTCCTTGTACTATGGTATCTTTTTGCTCCATGTTCTCTGGTGTTAAACAATTCAACAGTGTTAGCAACTTTTGTTGGAACAGATGCAGATTATTTTTGTCTTTTTCCTTTCAAGCAGTTCTTCCTAATTGTAAATGATTTTCTATGTGATTTTTTAATTGTAAATTGCAAAATGGATTTTTTGGGGGAAGAACAAAAGTTGCACTACATTCGTAGAGATCGCTAAAAAAAGTCACTATTTAAGCGATGCCTAGCGATATTGTTAGTCGCGTTCCACGACGATGCTTCCTGCTGTGATCTCGCTCGTCGCTGAATCGTTGACCATTCATCGTGCTCCCGTGGTAAGTATCTTATTGTTGGCACTTTCTTAGCGATTTAGCGGTATTGTACCGCTAAAGTCGTAAGAAGATCGCTACGGCGATAGCGTCGTTAACTATATCGCTAAATGGGCCGCATTTAGCGATAAGAACGTCGCTAGCGATTCATTAGTATCAACGTAACGAATCGCAGCGGGATTTTAGTGTGCAGTACTAACTTTGACATTAGAATACTTTGAAGCTGCTCTTACGCCAACATCTGCATGTACATCTTTCTTCAGTTAATCATGAATCTTTTTGCATCACATTGAGAAATAGATGAGTAACGTCAGGGGACGTCAAGTAACCGCTTACAGGTGATATATTAAAGACAGAGGTATACAAGCGACCAATCAAATGGTCAGGACAATTACACACATGATCAACAAGTCACAGAACAAAGTAAAATTATGAAAAAGAATAGACAAGGGTGAGGAAGCAAAACAAATTAAAAAGTACAAGTAAACTACCTAAAAAAGATTCAAAATAATATTAAGAACCTTTGTATTATGATACACTAAAATGAGAAAATAAAATAAGCCAATAAAAGAAAAGAAAATTATCTCGTCACTTTTTATTTAATATTTAACCCCTTTACCCCCAAGGGTGGTTTTGCACGTTAATGACCGGGCCAATTTTTAAAATTCTGACCACTACCTCTTTATGAGGTTATAAGTCTGAAATGCTTCAATGGATCTTCGCGAAACTGAGAATGTTTTCTCATGACATATTGTACTTCACAATAGTGGTAAAATTTCTTCGATATAACTTGCAGTTATTTTTGAAAAAAAAACGGAAATATGGCGAAAATTTTGAAAATGTTCCAATTTTCAAACTTTGAATTTTTATTCCCTTAAAACAGAGAAATATGTCATAAAAATAGTTAATAAATAACATTCCCCACATGTCTACTTTACATCAGCACAATTTTGGAACCAAATTTTTTTTGTTAGGAAATTATAGGGGTTAAAAGTTGACCAGCGATTTCTCATTTTTACATCAAAATTTACAAAGCCATTTTTTTTAGGGACCACCTCACATTTGAAGTCACTTTGAGGGGTCTATATGCAGAAAATACCCAAAAGTGAAACCCCTCAAGGTACTCAAAACCACATTCAAGAAGTTTATTAACCCTTCAGGTGCTTCACAGGAGCTGAAGTAACGTGGAAGGAAAAAATGAACATTTAACTTTTAGTCACAAAAATGATCTTTTACAAATCTTTTTTTTATTTTCACAAGGGTAAAAGGAGAAAATGGACAGACAATGTTGTTGTGCAATTTCTCCTGAGTACGCCAATACTCCATATGTGAGGGAAAACCACTGTTTGGGCGCATGGCAGGGCTCAGAAGGGAAGGAGCGCCGTTTGACTTTTTCAAACCAAAATTGGCTGGAATTGAGATTGGATGCCATGTCGCGTTTGGAGAGCCCCTGATGTGCCTAAACAGTGGAAACCCCCAATAAGTGACACCATTTTGGAAACTATACCCCCTATGGAACTTATCTAGATCTGTTAGGAGCACTTTGAACCCCCAAGTGTTTCACAAAAGTTTATAATGCCTGGGTTTGAAAAAAAAATTTTTTCCACAAAAATGATTTTTAAGTCCCCAATTTTTTATTTTTACCAAGGAAATTTGACCCCAGAAGTTGTTTTCCAATTTGTCCTGAGTACGCTGACTCCCCATATGTGGGGGGAAACTGATAGGGTGCACGGCAGAGCTTGGAAAGGAAGTAATAACGTTTTGGAATGCAGACATTGATGGGTGTCATGTTCCGTTTGCAGAGCCCCAGATGTGCCTAAACAGTCGAATTCGCCATAAGTGACCCCATTTTTGAAACTAGACCCCCTAAGGAACTTATCTAGGTCTGTGGTGAGCACTTTGAACCCCAAGTGCTTCACAAAAATTCATATTGCTTGGGCATGAAAATAAAAAATCCAATTTTTTTCCCACAAAAATGATATTTTAGTCACCAATTTTTTATTTTCTCAAGGGTAACAGGAGAAATTGGACCACAAAAGTTGTTGTCCAATTTTTCCAGAATACGCTGATACTCCATATGTGGGGGGAACCACTGTTTGGGTGCACGGCAGAGCTCGGAATGAAGGAGCGCCATTTGACTTTTTCCAACCAAAATTGGCTGGAATTGAGATTAGACGCCATGTTGCACTTGGAGAGCCCTTGATGTGCCTAAACAGTGGAAACCCCCCACAAGTGACCCCATTTTGTAAACTAGACCACCTAAGGAACTTATCTAGATCTTTGGTGAGCAATTTGAACCCCCAAGTGATTCACACAAGTTTATAACATAGAGCCGTGAAATTAAAAAAATCATATTTTTTCCACAAAAATGATCTTTTCACCCCAATTTTTATTTTCCCAAGGGTAACAAGACCCCAAAAGTTATTTTTCAATTTGTCCTGAGTACGTTGATACCCCATATGTGGGAGAAAACTACTGTATGGGCACACGTCGGGCTCGGAAGGGAAGTAGGGACGTTTTGGATTGCAGACTTTGATGGAATGGTCTGCAGGCGTCATGTCGCTTTTGGAGAGCCTCTGATGTGCCTAAACAGTGGAAACCCCCCACAAGTGACCCCATTTTGGAAAATAGACCCCCAAGGAACTTATGTAGATGTGTGATGAGCACTTTGAACCCCCATATGCTTCACAGAATTTTTTAGCGTACAGCCATAACAACAAAAAATCTTTTTTTTTTACAAAAATGATTTTTTCGCCCCCAATATTTTATTTTCACAAGGGTAACAGGAGAAATTGGACCCCAAAAGTTGTTGTCCAATTTGTCCTGAGTACGCTGATACCCTATATGTTGGAGAAAACTACTGTATGGGCACACCTCAGGGCTCAGAAGGGAAGTAGTGATGTTTTGGATTGCAGACTTTGATGGAATGTTCTGCGGGCATCATGTTGCATTTGGAGAGCCCCTGATGTGCCTAAACAGTGGAAAACCTCATTTTTGAAACTAGACCACCCATGAACTTATCTAGATGTAAGGGGAGAAGTTTGAACCCCAAGTGCTTCACAAAATTTTATAACGTAGAGCCATAAAAATAAAAAATCATATTTTTTTCCACAAACATGATATTTATTCTGCGAGCTATAGCTTTTTTATTTTTTTGCTGATAATGCTGTATGGCAGCTCATGTTTTGTGGGACAAGATGACGTTTTCAGCAGTACCATGTTTATTTATATCCGTCTTTTTAATTACGTGTTATTCCACTTTTTGTTCGGCGATATGATGAAAAAGCATTGTTTTTTGCTTTGTTTTTTTTTTAAGGGGTTCACTAAAAGGGTTAACTAGTGGGACAGTTTTATAGGGTGGGTCATTATGGACTTGGCGATACCAAATATGTGTACTTTTATTGTGTTTTTTTTTAATTTACATACAGAAATGAATTTATTGGGGAATATTTTTTTTAAGGATTTTTTTATTATTTTTACAGATGTTTATTTTATTTTTTTTACATTTTTACTTTGTCCCAGGGTGGGACATCACTGTATAAGGTCAGATCGCTGGTCTAACAGTGTTCACAGCACTCTGTTAGACCAGCGATCTCACTGGCACTGCTGCAGGCTTTTTCAGCACTTGCTCTCAGCAGGCACTGAGGAAGCCGCCTCCCTGCAGGACCCGGAAGGACCCCGTGGCCATCTTGGATCCGGGGTCCTGCAGGGAGGAGGGTCCCTCGTAACAGCGCGATACACCGCGCTGTTCTGAGGGTCTCAGGGAAGCACGCAGGGAGCCCCCTCCCTGCACGATACTTCCCTGTGCCCGGTGCACTGTGATCATGTTTGATTTCAGTGTGCCAGGGGTTAATGTGATGGGAGCGGTCCGTGACCTCTCCTGGCACATAGTGCCGGGTGTCAGCTGGGATAATCAGCTGACACCCGGTCGCGATCGGCCGCTGAGACGTACTATCCCGTCCATGGTCATATGGGCCCAGGTACCATAGAGGGATAGTACATCCGATGGCAGAAAGGGGTTAAATTAAGTCCCTCACATGCCAAAGTGCCTAGCTTGAATATCCAAAAACTTTCTCGGTTGTTCAAGCTGTTATAATGATCAGGCACAGTGTCCAGTATGTAATCAATTATAACTTTAAGAGATTTTGTTTCTTTCTTATGCCTATGTAAAAAATGCTTGGACAGACTGTGAAATAAGTAGCCATTACTAATGTTCTGCCTGTGATTGTAAAGCGAACTGCATGGTCTGTATAGTGCGCTCTACATATTGTAGCCCACAACTGCATTCCAAAAAGTTAACAACATAGAATGATTGGCATTTGACCAAATGATTGATCTTATAACTGATGCCTGTGGTGTTGGATTTGAATTCTTTGGCCCCGTTGGTGATAATGGAACAACAAAGACACTTTGCAGCTCTGCAGGCAAAACAATCATGATTCTTATCTGGTTGAAATCAGGACTTATGTAGTGGGTACAGGGTTGTAAAATGTAGTGAGAAAAGATAACGGAGGGTGCGATTTCTTCTGAAGACCATTCTGGGCCGAGTAGGAATATGTCCAGAAAGTAAAGGGTCACCTTCAAGAATGACCCAATACTTAATAATGACTTTTTTTTATTCTTACACGTGATTGATAAAATGTAGTCACAAAACTCCATTTGCCAAACTCAAAGATGGGGGACCATTGGTGTTTTGTTTTTTTTTTCAATACAGTCTTTCTGGGAAAAGTTATTGGCCTTTTGAAATGCGTTATGCACTAGTTTTTTTTGTGGTATCCTTTGTTTTGAAAATGATCTTTGAAAACGTTGGCTTCAATGTTAAAATCATAATCCCTAGTGCTATTCTTCCTAATCCTCCAATATTGCCCGTATGGGATATTACGGATCCACTTGGGGAGGTGGCCACTGTTAAAACTTAAATAACTATTTATGTCAACAATCTTGAAATGAATGGAGGTGAAAAAACGGCCCACTGAGTCAACATGCACAACTAAATCCAAGAACTGGATGCACGTTTTACACTATTGGCAGTAAAGACAGCCCACAAGGATTCAGGTTCAGGCCTTCCACAAACCCCAATGCTTCTGTCTCACTACCAGTCCGGATTATGAACAAATCGTCAATGAAACAACGATAAAGAGCTATTTTCACGTTAGCCAGGACCAAGTGCATGATGAAGACAAATTCAAACACCCCCACATACAAATTTGCATAACTGGTGGCAAACCTCATCCCCATTGCGCAGCCTTTGACCTGACGATAATAAGAATGCTCAAAACTGAAAACATTATTGTTAAACAAAGCTAATGGCCTTCTTAATAAAGTCCTTTTGTGGTAAAGGCAACTGATCATCTACTGAGAAAAATTGGTTAGGCCTCTTTCACACATCCGTCTTTTTGTATCAGGCATGATCCGTTGAACACCTGAAGGGACGGATCCGGCGCTGAAACAAAAAAACTGATGCAACGGATCCGGTTTTTTGCTGGATCCGACCTGAACTTTTGAACCCAGAAAAAGAGGGTTTCTGATGCCCAGAGACACTGGAAAATGTAGAAGTAGTAGTAGTAGTAGTAGTAGTAGTAGACGACCTTGATTTCCAGAATCCGGATCAGACTTTTGCCGGATTGCACAAAAGTCTGATCCGGTTCCATTGACTTCTATTGTTTCCGGCCGCCTGATGGCCTGAAGCGGCTCCAGCAAAAAAAAAAAAACGTTACATGCTCCGTTTTGTCCGGCCGCCGGAATGTACATTTCCGCCGGATCCGGACAAAAACGGATACAACGCAATGACATCAGGCATGATCCGGCGCTAATGAAAGTCAATGGTAAAAAAACGCATCCGGTACCGGATCCGTTTTTTTAACAACACGCCGGATCATGCCTAATACAAAAAGACGGATGTGTGAAAGAGGCCTTAATTGCCTCCATTACATGGTCATGCGGTATATTAGAAGACAGGGCCTTAACATCCATTGTTAAGGGAACACAGTTAGTCACCGCGGGAATAAGATGGGAAGAATTCCTCAAATATGAGTCTAGGCTAATCACATATTTTTGAAGGAAAAGGTCCACATAGTAAGACCGATTGCTGGTGATAGAATTGATTTTAGAAATGATGGGACAGCTCAGGTGATTTCAGGGATTTTTATCACCTTTGGGAAGGAAGTAAAAAATGGAGTTCTGCAATGGGAGATATTGAGGAACTTAAGCTCTTTTGTGTTCAAAATGCCAAAGGACTGTGCTCCCTTAATAAACAAAATATTTCAAAAAGATTTCAGTGTATGTATCATTAATGATCCAACTTGTGATAATAACTAACGTCTTCCAATATTCTCTGCCCCTCTTGGATGTACCTGCATCGGTTCATTACCACAACCTCACCCCCCTTACACGCATTTTGAGTAATGATGTCACCGTTTTCCCTCCAAGACTTGATGGCTGCTATCTCCCCAGTGCTTCGATTAGCGACCTTCTCATGGCTGAAAATGAGCGAAGTTCTTTAAAGATCAATTGCTGGAATGTCTCAATATGATAGTGTCATGTGTGCATCGCCACGAAGATCGTCGCGGTTGCACATTCTGACTTCTCACAGCTGAGTTGCTGTTTCTTTGTGTTTGGCAGTTAGGGAGTTAATTCTGTCTGTGCTCAGTTCTGGGACTGGGTGCAGTTTTCTCCCGGCTGCAATTAATTATTTGTTGATTGGTTTCCTTTAAATCTCTGGTTGTCTGTGTTGGGAGTTGCCAGTGAAATTCTTCATGCAGACCACAGATAGGATTGTATCTGTATAGACTTAAGTTAAAGAGCTCCTTAGTTGTTTTAAGCTCACCTTGCTTAGAGTTTAATATCCCAGATCATTTATGTTCCTTCTGTGTTTGAGTGTGTATGCAAGTCTGTGTTTTCTCCAGTCTGTCCTATATGTCTAATCTGTGTATTTAGCAGAGATCAGCCCATATCCCTTTGGTGGTAATCAGAATCCTTCTTAGGACTGATTACAGGGTTCAGGGACTGATAGGAGACAGGGTTAGGCTGGAGACTTGGACCTCTGAACCATTATCAGTACCTCCAAGGTGAGGGATTAGTTAGGACCCCAGTTTAGGGTCAGGTTAGACCCCCGGTCCTCCTCTTTCCTGTGACAGTGTATCAAGTCCTCAAGATTAACCTGAGTTCAACGGATATCGTGTCAGGTAAATCTATTCTATATTTACATGCTGATGTTACTAATCTATATGTTGTATAGAGTGTTGTTCTTTTAAGAATAGTTTACTGACATCGTACACATATCATAAGACCGCGTGACATTTTCACGGGCCCCATAAAATTATTCCCAGTTGCCATGGATCCAGTAGCCCAGCTGGCTCTGCAGTTGCAGGGATTATCCATGGAGCTGAGGACATTAAGTCCAAAGTTTTGTCTCCCTCGGAGCAAACCAGATTTGAACCTAAAGTAGCTCTCCCGGACAGGTTCACTGGTGGGCGAGACAAATTTTTTACCTTCAGGGAAGCATGTAAATTGTATTTTCGGCTTCGGCCTCGATCATCAGGGAGTGAAGAGCAGAGAGTGGGAATTGTTATCTCGCTCCTACAAGGGGACCCTCAATCCTGGGCCTTCTCCCTTCCTCCGGGATCCCCGGCTCTACTGTCAGTAGATCGATTTTTTACTGCCCTGGGTTTGGTATATGATGACCCAGATCGGGTCTCTCTTGCTGAGACAAAATTACGTAAGATACAGCAGGGAGATCGTCCGGCGGAGGAATTTGCTTCTGAGTTCCGTAGATGGGCCACAGATACTCAGTGGAATGACCCAGCTCTTAGAGCCAGTTTTGTCATGGGCTTTCTGACAAATTAAAGGACGTTTTGGCTCAGTATGATTCTCCTCCATCACTGGAGGCTGCTATGGCCCTAGCTATCCGTACTGATAGACGGCTCCGGGAGAGGGTGCGAGGTAACTCCGCCCCCTGTTGTTACTCCACCTACTACTAAAGTCCCTTATGTTGAGGTTCCCCTTGTCTGTTCGGAGGAGCCTATGCAGTTGGGAGGGACATCATTTCGTAGGAGGGGATTGGCGGTACGCCGCAGGACTAGAAGGTGTTTCTTCTGCGGGAAAGAGGGACATTTTGTTGGGGGATGTCCATCCCGTGCCTTGTTGAGCAAAAAGTTGCCGGAAAACTGTTAATCCCAGGTTGTGTGGTGGACGACAACCTGGGAGTATGTATTTCGTCCGCTAGTTCTTCTCAGTTCCTTGTACCAGTGGAGGTGGTGGTTGGTACGAGAGTGGAGAGATTTTCTGTTCTTCTTGATAGTGGGTCCGGGGCTAATCTGGTTGACGCTCAGTTTGCTCAGGCTCAAGGTATGCATCTGAGTGTATTGGTCAAACCGATCCCTATATTCTCCATTGACGCCAGGCCTCTCGGCCAAGGTAGCTTTGTTCATGAGGTTCATAACATTGACCTTCGGGTAGGGGCAATACATAGGGAACTATTATCTTGTTATGTGTTGGAGGGTCTACCTACTCCTATTGTGTTGGGACTTCCTTGGTTGGTTAAACATAACCCTGTGATTAATTGGCAGTCCAGAGATATAAGCCAATGGGGGGAGTTTTGCAAAAGTAACTGCATGAACACAGTCATCAGTGCGGTCGTGCCTAGTACTTTGCCTCCTTTTTTGGAGGACTTTGGGGATGTGTTTCTCTGAGGAGGGGTGTCAGGAGTTGCCTCCTCATCGCGTGTATGACTGCTCTATTAATTTACTTCCTGATGCTAAGTTACCTAAAGCTAGGTTATATAACCTTTCTGGTCCTGAGAGGCAGGCTATGAAAGATTATATTTCGGAAAGTCTGGCCAAAGGGCATATTAGACCTTCATCTTCCCCAGTGGCCGCGGGGTTCTTCTTTGTGAAGAAAAAAGATGGAGGCCTACGCCCTTGCTTGGATTTCCGCGAACTTAATCGGATTACTGTTCGATATCCGTATCCACTCCCTCTGATTCCTGATCTCTTCAATCAAATTGTTGGCGCCAAATGGTTCTCTAAATTGGATCTCAGGGGGGCGTATAATCTGATTAGGATAAAAGAGGGGGATGAGTGGAAAACGGCGTTTAACACGCCGGAGGGACATTATGAGAACCTTGTCATGCCTTTTGGTCTGACTACTGCACCAGCAGTATTCCAACATTTTGTTAATGACATTTTTCGTCATCTGGTGGGGCTGTTTGTGGTCGTATATTTGGATGACATTTTAATTTACTCACCAGATCTTGTGTCTCACCAGGAGCATGTGAGACAGGTGTTGCAGATCTTGCGAGACAATAAACTATACGCCAAACTGGAAAAGTGTGTATTCGCCGTACAGGAACTTCAGTTTTTGGGTTTCTTGGTGTCAGCCTCCGGTTTCCGTATGGACCCTGAAAAGGTGAGAGCAGTGCTTGAATGGGATCAGCCAGAGGATCTTAAGGCTCTGCAGCGTTTTCTGGGGTTTGCTAACTACTACCGGAAATTTATTTGTAATTTCTCATCTGTTGTCAAACCTCTCACTGACATGACAAGAAAAGGGACGGATTTTTCTAAATGGTCGGACAAAGCTTGCCAAGCTTTTTCCTCTTTGAAAAAATGTTTTGCTTCGGCACCCGTTCTCATCCAACCAGATGCATCACAGCCGTTCGTTGTGGAGGTGGACGCGTCTGACGTAGGGGTGGGTGCAATATTGTCCCAGGGTCCGTCCCCTGGTAAATGGCATCCGTGCGCTTTCTTTTCTAAAAAATTGTCGTCCGCCGAAAGGAATTATGATATCGGCAATAGGGAACTTTTGGCCATTAAGTTGGCTTTTGAAGAATGGCGTCACTTTTTGGAGGGGGAAGTCCACCCGGTCACCGTCATTACTGATCACAAGAACCTGCTGTATTTGGAATCTGCTAAGCGTCTGAATTCCAGACAAGCTCGATGGTCGTTGTTTTTTACCAGGTTTAATTTTGTTGTCACTTATCGCCCTGGATCTAAGAATGTTAAGGCGGATGCCTTGTCTCGCAGTTTCCCAGGGGCCGGGAAAATGGATGACCCGATTCCTATCCTTCAGGAGGGGGTGGTAGTGTCGGCTGTATGTTCTGAGCTTGAGGAGGAGGTATTAGAGGTTCAGGGGAACGCCCCTGCAGGACCTCCAGGGAGACTGTTTGTCCCAAATCAGTTGAGACAAAAGGTTATTGAGGCACATCATAATTCTGCTTTAGCAGGACATCCAGGGAGTAAGGCTACTTTAGATCTCCTTTCTCGCCGGTTTTGGTGGCCTAACGTTAATAAAGATGTTTTAACTTTTGTCGCGTCCTGTGGGGTTTGTGCTCGCTCTAAGACCCCTCATACCCGTCCGTCTGGGACCCTCTTACCCTTGAAACTTCCGGAGCGTCCATGGACTCATTTGTCTATGGACTTCATCACGGACCTTCCTCAGTCGTCAGGGAAGACTGTCATACTGGTGGTTGTTGACAGGTTCAGTAAGATGGCACATTTCATTGCTCTTCCTGCCCTCCCTAATGCTAAAACTCTGGCGCAGGTGTTCATTGGGGAGATTGTGAGACTTCATGGGTTGCCTTCTGATGTGGTGTCAGATAGGGGGTCTCAGTTTGTGTCCAAGTTTTGGAGGGCATTTTGTTTACGTCGGGGGATGCAATTGTCATTTTCCTCGGCTTTTCATCCGCAGACCAATGGTCAGACAGAGCGTCTGAATCAAAGCCTAGAGACTTATCTTCGGTGTTTTGTCTCAGAGAACCAGGAGGACTGGTCTTCTTTCTTGCCTCTGGCAGAGTTCGCTCTTAACAACAGGCGGAGCGAGTCCACTGGTAAGTCCCCGTTTTTTGGGGCATATGGTTTTCATCCCCAGTTTTGTACATTCAATGGGGGGGGCCCTTCTGGGGTTCCTGAGGAGGAGCGTTTCTCGTCGTCACTTGCTTCAGTGTGGAGAGGTGTATTGAATAATCTGAGTGCTATGGGGAACCGTTATAAACGTATGGCTGATAGGAGGAGAGTTTCTGGTCCAGATCTTAATGTGAACGATCTGGTATGGTTGTCTACCAGGAATATAAAACTTAAAGTTCCCTCCTGGAAGCTGGGCCCCAGATTCATCGGGCCTTTACAGGATCAGTTCCATAATTAATCCTGTGGCATTTCGTCTGGACCTCCCTCCTACTTTAAAATTCATAATGTGTTCCACAAGTCATTACTTAAGAGGTACGTGGCACCAGTCATACCATCACCTCTACCTCCTCCTCCAGTGGTGGTCAATGGTAACTTGGAGTTTCAAGTGTCAAAGATCATTGACTCACGTCTGAATCGCCGGTCCCTTCAGTACTTGGTGCATTGGAAGGGGTATGGTCCAGAGGAGAGGACGTGGGTTCCTGCGTCCGACATTAACGCAGATCGTTTGGTGCGGACCTTCCACAGAACTCACCCGGGCAAACCTGGCCCTGAGGGTCCGGAGGCCCCTCGTAGAAGGGGGGGTACTGTCATGTGTGCATCGCCACGAAGATCGTCGCGGTTGCACATTCTGACTTCTCACAGCTGAGTTGCTGTTTCTTTGTGTTTGGCAGTTAGGGAGTTAATTCTGTCTGTGCTCAGTTCTGGGACTGGGTGCAGTTTTCTCCCGGCTGCAATTAATTATTTGTTGATTGGTTTCCTTTAAATCTCTGGTTGTCTGTGTTGGGAGTTGCCAGTGAAATTCTTCATGCAGACCACAGATAGGATTGTATCTGTATAGACTTAAGTTAAAGAGCTCCTTAGTTGTTTTAAGCTCACCTTGCTTAGAGTTTAATATCCCAGATCATTTATGTTCCTTCTGTGTTTGAGTGTGTATGCAAGTCTGTGTTTTCTCCAGTCTGTCCTATATGTCTAATCTGTGTATTTAGCAGAGATCAGCCCATATCCCTTTGGTGGTAATCAGAATCCTTCTTAGGACTGATTACAGGGTTCAGGGACTGATAGGATACAGGGTTAGGCTGGAGACTTGGACCTCTGAACCATTATCAGTACCTCCAAGGTGAGGGATTAGTTAGGACCCCAGTTTAGGGTCAGGTTAGACCCCCGGTCCTCCTCTTTCCTGTGACAGTGTATCAAGTGCTCAAGATTAACCCTGAGTTCAACGGATATCGTGTCAGGTAAATCTATTCTATATTTACATGCTGATGTTGCTAATCTATATGTTGTATAGAGTGTTGTTCTTTTAAGAATAGTTTACTGACATCGTACACATATCATAAGACCGCGTGACAGATAGCCCTTGTGATGAAGGGGATAAAAGCTACTTGAAGCAATCTTCGGATCAACATGTGCAAAGGGATCTGTGTCATGGACAAATGTATTTGTTTCAGAGCTATCAGATTTATTTTTTCCCTTAATCAGAAAGTGACGCAGTACCGTCAGCTTCCTGATGTAATCATTAAGGTCAAGGTAAAGGTCAAAGAAGTTGAGGGGTGAATCAGGACTAAATTCAAGTCCACGTTACAGGAGTATTTGCTCATCACCAGTAAAATCATACTTAGACAAATTAAAAATATGACTGGAATCAGCGTTACCACAAATTAAGTCATTGATGTCTCCTTTGGAGGAGGACTTAGGGGCAAGCCGATGCTTCTTTTTGAGTTGGATTTTGCCCCTACATCCTCGTATTCTCATTTTCTTTGTGGGGGGTGGCATTGGGCGACATGAAAAAAATGATTACTCTTAGTGCTCTGAGGGGGTTTGAGGTAGGAAGATGGTGAGGGTAACACCTCTACAAGAGAAGTGTCCACCAAGTTATTCCTCAATGAACCACTAGGCTCAACGATTTACACCACTGGTAATGCGAGTGAAAGATTTGGATTGGTGGAGGGAGGCAAAATAGATGTGGAGGGTAAGGAACATTGAGAAGGAGGAAATTCCTCATGAACAGTCAACTGGGACAAATCAAGAAAATAAATTATCAATCCATTCAGTAGCTCTATAATCGAATTTCAGGGAAGGAACAGTCTTTTCTTTATCTGATACAATAACACTGGAAAAAGTTGAATGATATTCCAGGGTTTATGAGGAGAAAACCGACACTTAGCATGGAGGTAGGTGTAAGTGATATTTTTGCTGGGTAATGGCCATTTACTTTGATATGTTGGGAATCTTGCACTGAAGCCCCATTAATCATCACTTGGGTAGATTCACTTAGACATTTTCTGTGTATCGTTGGAAACTTCTGGATGTCAGCAGCTTTCAGATTTCGAGAAGAATCTTCGGTCTGTAAGATCTGATCTGACAGCTTGTACTTTCAACCTGTTTATCATTTACTTCTTTCTGATTAACACTGTGAATTTCAGTACACTGGAAGATTTGGCCAAATTTCGTCTATCGCCAGCTTTTGCCACAAGCTGAATTGACTTTCTCTTTTATGTGCTTTTCTGAAGAGAAATATAGCTTGGTCTAATTTTTTGGATATGCGTTTGTTTTTACATTGAGGGACGTCATCAGACAGCATACCTAAAACAACTTTAATATTTTCTTCTGACTAAGAGAACTTGCAAATCCTATTGGATTTTTTAACAAGTACTGACAGTTTTCTCTTCTTCATTTTCAGTCTTTTCTTCACTGTTGGGTGATTCAATTTGTGCAAGATTTTACCTCTGTTTGCATTAGTAAGCAATGCTTTTGATGGAACGGGGCTACTGGTGACAGCTTTTGCGCTCGATTGAACAATGTTAACAACTTTGGTGGATTTTCCTGGGCCCATCCAGTATGTGGGTTCAAAGGCGTATTAGGGTGCGTATGACTTGGTTGCAGTGCAGGACTTGCAGTCACAGAACAAAAAAACAGTATGGGAGGACAACATGCAGAAGGTGAAGTGGAGTTTCCTGGGCCTATCCAGTACCTGGGTTCAAAAGCTTATTGGAGGGCATATGACTTGGTAGCAGTGCAGGACTTGCAGTCATAGACAAAAAAAACAGAATGGGAGGACACAATGGAGAAGGTGAAGTGGAGTTTCCTGGGCCCATTCAGTATGTGAGTTCAAAGGCTTATTGGGGTGCATATGACTTGGAAGCAGGGCAGGCCTTGAAGTCACAGGCAAAACAAACAGATTGGGATGACAACATGAGTAATGTGAAGTGGAGTTTCCTGGGCCCATCCAGTTTGTGGTTTCAAAGTCTTATTGGGGTGCATATGACTTGGTAGCAGTGAAGGACTTGCAGTCACAGACAAAACAAACAGAATGGGAGGACACAATGAAGAATGTAAAGTGGAGTTTCCTGGGCCCATCCAGGATGTGGGTTCAAAGGCTTGTTGGGGTGCAAATGAATTGGTTTCAGTGCAGGACTTGCAGTCACAGACAAAACAAACAGAATGGTAGGACACAATGAAGAAGATGAAGTGGAGTTTCCTGGGCCCATCCAGTATGTCGGTTCAAATGCTTATTGGGGTTCATATGACTTGGTATCAGTGCAGGACTTGCAGTCACTGCCAAACAAAACAGAATAGGAGGACAACATGAATAATGTGAAGTGGAGTTTCCTGGGCCCATCCATTATGTGGGTTCTAAGACTTATTGCGTGCATATGAATTGGAAGCAGGGCAGGCCTTGCAGTCATACGCAAAACAAACAGAATAAGATGACAACATGAATAATGTGAAGTGGACATTCTTGGGCCCATCCAGTATGTGGTTTCAAAAGCTTATTGGGGTGCATATGACTTGGTAGCAGTGAAGGACTTGCAGTCACAGACAAAACAAACAGAATGGGAGGACACAATGAAGAAGGTAAAGTGGAGTTTCCTGGGCCCATCCATTATGTGGGTTCTAAGACTTATTGGGTGCATATGAATTGGAAGCAGGGCAAGCCTTGCTGTCACAGGCAAAACAAACAGAATGGGATGACAACATGAATAATGTGAAGTGGACATCTTGGGCCCATCCATTATGTGGTTTCAAAGGCTTATTGGGGTGCATATGACTTGGAAGCAGTGAAGGACTTGCAGTCACATACAAAACAAACAGATTGGGAGGACACAATGAAGGAGATGATTTGGAGTTTCCTGGGCCCATCCAGTATGTGGGTTCAAAGGCTTATTGGAGTACATAAGACTTGGTAGCAGTGCAGGACTTGCAGTCACAGACAAAATAAATAGAATGGGAGGACATAATGAAGAATGTGAAGTGGATTTTCCTGGGCCCATACAGTACCTGGATTCAAAGGCTTATTGGAGTGCATATGAATTTGTAGCAGTGCAAGACTTGCAGTCACAGCCAAAAAAATTAAAGTATGGGAGGGCATCATGAAGAAGGTGAAGTGGATTTTCCTGGGCCCATCCATTATGTGGTTCAAAGGCTTATTTGGGTGCATATGTAGAAAAACGCTTGGAGGAACATTTTGGTCTGGGGTTAATTATTTGGCCTTATATACAAGCCATTAACCTGGAAAGGATGTGTCTTAACATATTTCGCAGCAAAATCAGTTTCGGTTTTGTTTTGGTATATTTTTGGGTGCATCGGAAAAAAAAGGCATTAAACTCTGACAACATTGTTTACAGCTGTGAACTAGGAGTCAGAAATGCTTCCCCATGATGTCCCCGTGTCATCTGAGCAGTGTTTCCATCATTTTCAGATTGTTTTTAGACCTTAAAAGGACCCCCGGGGGGATCGCGGCAAAAATGCTCGGGTCTCCTATAGACTTACATTTGGCTCATTGTTCTGTCCGAGTACACGAGTATTCCAATCTGCTCGACTCGAACAACGAGCACCCGAGCATTTTAGTGTTCACCCATCACTATTTATTATATATAAGATGGAATACTAATTCATACTATTATAAAACCTTTTAGAGTGCATGCACACATTGCGGATTCAGTTGCAGATTATTCAGTGTGGATTTTGCTAAATCCGCAGGTAAAATGACCTGCGTTTTACCTGCGGATTTAGTGCAGATTTACTGCAGATTTTCTTCAGCTTTTGTGAGGATTTCCCCTGCGTTTTTACACCTTCGGATTTCTATAATGGAGCAGGTGTGAAACCGCTGCACATTCCGCACAAAGAATTGACATTTTGCAGATTCAAATCCGCAGCAAATCTGCGCGGAAAAATCCGCAGCATGTGCACAGCGTTTTTTGTTTTACATAGATTAGATTGCTACTGTACAATGCAGCAGAATCTGCTGTGGATCCGCAGGACCAAATCTGCTGCTGATCCGCCGCAGAATCCGCAACGTGTGCACGCACCCTTATTCAAACAGTGCTGCTTTACTGTATTTTAGGTATATGTTAATAATTTTCTGGTCGTTCCCAGATTTCAGGTATGCAAACACTATGTATATGAGAAAAACAACAAATTTAAAAAAATCCCCTTTATTATTTGCATATTATACCCTTGTTTAAGAGATTTTTTGTGAGCTCTGTCCATTATTTTTTAATGTTGTGTATTGTAGTATTACTAATAGCTGCATAATTGATGGGAGGCATGTATCACAGGGATGGCTGCTCCCTGTGATGTAGCCTGGAGTATTTTTTCTTAAGTGCACGTAAGTCTTAAGTGATTGCTCTTCACATATTTGTCCGGGTTAGGGGTAGCTCTGAGAGTTGGGAGGGTCTGGCTACCCATATACCTCACTCCGTGGTGAGGGGGCTCATTCTACCCCATTTTACCTGATGAAGCCTGTGTGTGGTTGTGACTTTGAGGACCTGCAATTATGTCATGATCACATGACTAGCCATGTGATAGCTAACTGGGAGTGGTTACAGCTATGTATTGGAGTTGTGTTTGGCACATGTGAGTGTTTGGGAGTCTGTCAGTGTGTACAGATTTCCCGCGTGTCCTAGCTGGACACTACAGAATAGTCTGTGTACAGTGAAGGAGAAGTGTTCCTGTGTGTGTCTCCAGACCAAACCTGCTTGCTGGACATCGCCGAGCCTGGAGAAACAGTGCTGGCTAGTCTGAGCCAGAGGAAGGAGAGTTGTGAGATACCTCCGGAGTGGACGGTCTGACAACCATGAGTGATACTGACCAGGGTCAGTGAGAGACTGTGTTCATGCTAGAGAAATGTTTGTGGAATATCTCTGAGGATAAGAGGCATCTGGGAACCTGTGTGGCCGATGCAACAGGTAACAGACAGGAGTCCGTGTTATGCTGACCGGGATCAGTGAGAGACTGTGTTTACTCTATAAAGCTGAATGTGTAATGGACAGTGTACTGGCTGCTGCATACTATCAAGTTTATGACAAATGGTTTATGCTGTTCAGTAATAAACCGAATGGACTTATTTTTTTATCCGAGTGTCCCAGCATATGCCTCAAGGACCAGCAAAGTGAGTAATCCCCGTCCACAGATAGTGTGGAATGTTACAGTATTTTGAACTCTTTTTTTTATTTGTTAATAATAAAGATTTACTGTTGTGAATACTCTGGAGGCGACTTCTGAGCTGGGGCTCCCTCCGGTGGTTGCTGAGCGTAATGAACTAATTTGCCTTCAGCTGGCTCTGAATGGTCTGATATAAGTGACCTGAGTTCCCATCAGCCTTGGCGGTAATCAATTGTTCTTCCTGGTCTTGCTTGAAGCTCAGCTTGCATTCCTGCTCTCATTCAGATAAGTGATTTGCTGTTTTTTTTTTTCCTCTGGTTGGATTTTCCTTGCTGGTTTGCTGCTTGCAGTAGACTTCAGCCTGGTCCCCTTTTGGGGCCTGGTGCTGCAATTGTGTTCATTTTGTGTTTGCACTTTTGCTCTATTCCTGTGTCACTTTTTATTTGCTGAATTGCTGTGTGTTACACCAGAGATCTGATTTAGGTGGTAGAGATCGTGTGATCTCAGGTTTTTTTTGTTAATCAGAAGTGTTGGTATTTTTGTCAGGGTTTTTTGGGGTTGCAGTCAGAATTCTTTCCTATACTTTTCTATCTAGACAGATTGGGCCCCAGCATTTGCTCATTCTATTTTCTGTCTGTGTCCGTATTTTCTTCTTGTCTAACCGGCATTACATGTTTGGGGGCTTCCTATTTCTTTGGGGGTTCTGCTGCGGCGCAGATAGCTTTCATCTTTCTGCCTTTAGGTGTAGCTATCTCACCGGCTGTGACGAGGCGTCTAGGATCACCGTAGGTACGCTCCACGGCTACTTCTAGTGTTGCGGTTAGTTTAGGGTCCTGCAATCCAATAGGTTCCAGCCTCTCTGGTGTATTGCTTCTTTGCTATTTTTGCTATTTCTCCTCAGCTACTGAAACATAACAATTTACTGTGGTATATATTTAGCCTTTGTACTCCTTGGCTTTATTTTTGTTTTTTTTTCAGTATTTTCAGGAGAGCCTTAGTATTTTTTAGGTCATTTATATGTGTATTCCCTTTTATGAATTTTCCAGTTCAGATAAATTATTTGGCATAGCATAAAATAATAAAATAAGTAAAATTCCCCAATCCCACAATACTCCTGATACTACCTGATACAGTCATTGACTAGTTGCAGTAGTCACATGATCAAGTTTATACATTAGTATTGAAGAGAAGAGGGAAGAAGAATGAAAAGCATTGGAATGAGAGTTTCAGGGCATCAATAAGATGATTATTTAAAGTGATGCAGTCATGGCCACGGTGTTTCACCTTTGAAATTGTCCCAGAAAATGAAGTATTTCTCCCAGAAAATGATTACAATTATACATGTTTTGTTATACACATGTTTATTTCCTTTGTGTGTATTGAAAAAAACACATAAAAGGAAAAAAAAGGCTGATTGGACCTAGTTTCACACGAAATCCCAAAAATGGGCCACATAAAATTATTGACACCCTCAACTTAATATTTGGTTGCACACCCTTTGGAATGAATAACCGCAATCACTTTCTATAACCATCAACAAGCTTCTTATACCTGTCAACTGGAATTTTGGATCACTCTTCTTTTGCAAACTGCTCCAGGTCTCTCATATTTGACGGTTGCCTTCTCCCAACAGCCATTTTAAAGATCTGTCCACAGATAGTCAATAGGATTTAGATCCAGACTCATTGCTGGCTACCTCAGAACTCTCCAGCGCTTTGTCTCCATTAATTTCTGGGTGCTTCTTAAAGTATGTTGGTCCTGCTGGAAGACCCATGACCTAGGCCTCAAACCCAGCCTTCTGACACTGGTCTCTACATTGCGACCCAAAATCCTTTGGTAATGTTCAGAATTCATGATGCCTTGCACACAGTCAAGGCACCTTGTGCCAGAGGCAGCAAACCTACCCCTAAACATCTCTGAACCTCCATTATATTTGACTGTAGGTCTCATTCTATTTTCAGTAAACAGTAGAATGATGTGCTTTACCAAAAGCTCTATATTTTGGTCTCATCTGTCCACAAAACTCTTTCCCAGAAGGATTTTGGTTTACTCATGTACATTTTGGCAAACTGCAGTTTAGCCTTTTTATGTCTCTGCCTAAGCAGTGGGATCCTACTGGGTCTCCTACCACAGCGCTTCATTTCAATCAAATATATAGCAATAGAAAAATCTGAAGTAGCAACACGACCAATAATATTATAAAAACATAACAAATCTTTATTCATAAATAATAATTAATAATACAAATAATATCACTTCATAAATTCAACAAATATACAAGGTACCCTGACAATCATGGACAAATACACAGAACCAGAGCAAAAACAGAAAATCTATGACTACTATTCCCAATGGAAATCAAAATTATGACATGGGCATATTTATGCTATGATAGGCACAATTAAATTATAATAAAACTGCCCATAACTATATTGAGCACAGACTCATAAGGTGCATAACGTATGTATGAGTAAATCCCATCTTGTTAAATATATATCAATCTCATAAGCACGGTCACAAAATAAAGCACAAAATACCTGTGGTCATGTTACTATGGGATAAGAGCTCTGTACAGGTTGACCTGGTACAGGTCCGGTTAGCTGACCAGATCATGTGACCGGAAGACGCACGCCTAGAGCGCGACCTCCGCTACAGAGCGTCAACATGACGGGGAGGCGCCGTTACAGCTGCTAATAGTTTATAGCATCACCTGGGATATAAATAGAATCAGGACACAGCGCAATCTACCTCCTGACGAAACTGCAGAGGCTGTGAAACGCGCGTCGAGGTACAGCTATTGGGAATTTTAGTCATAGTTTTTGCTCTGTTACTGTGTACTTGTCCATGATTGTCAGGGTACTTTGCATCTTTGTTGAATTTATGAAGTGATATTATTTGTATTATTAACTCTATGAATGAAGATTTGTTATGTTTTTATAATATTATTAGTCGTATTGCTACTTCAGATTTTTCTATTGGTATATGTTGTGGGATCTGAAGAGGATCATTTATCAATTTTGAGGAAGTATACTGGTGGAATGTTCATTTCAATCAAATGTTGATCAAATCAAATTGATCAAATGTGTATATACACTGCTCAAAAAAATAAAGGGAACATTAAATAACACAATGTAACTCCAAGTCAATCACACTTCTGTGAAATCAACCTGTCAAGTTATAAAGCAATTGTGAAAACCAAAAATAGAATGAACAAAGGTCTATATTTATGGAATATCAAAAAGAAAAAGAACCTATAAAATATATTTTTAATTTCTATTAATTAAATAATCTTACACAAAATACCATAATTAGGTGCATAGAGTATGACAGGGTCATGAGTTATCAAATGTCAGCAAAAACATATAAATGGTAAGTCATACAGAAATAATCTAAGGGAGACAGAATCTATTCCTCCATTTACCTTCCTGACAGCAGAGGTTGGCACCCTATTGGGTGTGCTGTGGCGCCCCAGCTCCATGTAGACTGTCCCTACCTAACTCTACAAATAACTCCCTCACCAAAGCCAACACCACCATCCACATAAAGTGCTTAAGTGCAAACAGAATGTCTGAATCTGATAGAGCCACTATAGGCATAAGATTATGTTGTATGGCTATCTCTCAGTGGGTGCAGACGGCCCCGGCTGGAAGAATACTGATCTGCTCTACTGACCATTGCTGAGCCGTTTGTGAAAGCCAGGAATGGTACTTGTCGGTTGCTTGGCTCCATGGAGATGTTCGGAGAAGCCAGGTTTAGAGATGAGTGACTTTGCCTTTTTTTGGGGTCGAGTCCTCAAAAGTCGAGTCGAACGAAGTTGGACGACTAACGGAAAAAGTCGGGTCGGAGTCGAAAATCCGACCCCAATGCAAGTCAATGGGGAATAAAAGTCGGCAGGGAGTGGAGAACAGTAAACACACCTACAGTGCCCATTTCAATGCCAACAGCATCAATTCTTATTACTTAAGCTTGTCAACTTTAATTTACTTTATAATAATAGTAATGCATTGAAAACTGGGGGTTGGCTAAAGTTGTGGGGGGGGGGCAGGGCTGGCTCCAGGTTTTCGTGGGCCTTGGGCCAAAGAGTCTCAGTGGGCCAATATAGGTATAGTACAATGATAAATACTTCACTTCTTACATTACATAAGTGATATCTATTTTAAATTCTACAATAGCTCAAAAAACGGACAGTATAGTCCTCCATACAGTATTATGGGCCCCACATAGTGCGCCATACAGAATAATGAGCCCCATATATTGTTCCATACATAATTGGTCCCATATAATGTTCCATACAGTATATGATGAGCTCCACATAATGCTCCAGTATATGATGGGCCCCATATATTACTCCATACAGAATGGGCTCCATATAAAGCTCCATACAGAATTGGCCCCATATGTGTGTCATGGAAATATATATGTCTTCCATATATATTCAAAGTATATTCACATATATGTATTCACAGTTCACAGTTAGATAGATCTCACTTGCTAAAAAAACCTTGTGCTCACATATTTCTAGGCCAGATATAATCAGTCGTTTTAAAGAAATCTGGCCTTCATAAGACCTTCGTAAAGGAACAAATGCATGAAGTACAAAATGTCCTATTAGATATCTGTTGTTTACATTATAGTTATGCAAGGCAACTAGGTCACAAGAATATAAACAATAATTCTGCAACTTCAGCTCTTTTAATCATGATTATCATAATTATCATATTTACACTAGAACAGCCAATAATCTAGCAGCTTTTAATTGTATGTTAATTGACTAACCAGCCCCTTTTTGTAAACGTATAAAAACTTGAAACAATAATAAATGTATGTCTTTGACGAACTGTTATACTGACACTTGCGTTGTGGACAGTCCTCATTTCGTTCTGAACGCTCAAAAAGACATTATATAGAGATTTGGACATGGCAAGCAGCAAACACAGGATATTTTTATCCTAATTAAATTTCCATATCAGTTGGCGCCTGCACGCGGGGCATTGGACGAAACGCACGAGGACTCGGCCGACCGGAGAGACGGGGGTGTTGGCCCTGGCCTTGGCACACGGGACGGAGACTGCAGCTCCATCAGTAAGGTAAGAAAACTTTGTCATCTTACCTGAATGTTCCCTGTGCCTAGTCCTAGCCTACACTTCCAGCCGGTCGGACGTGGTCATCACCGCATTCCCAGGTTGTGTAAAAAGTCCATACCCTTATCCAAAAGCCCTGGGATATAAGCCGAGTTGGTTGCTGCTGTGCTGTATATGTTTCATGTTTTATGTGAACCGGGAGAAAGTTGTAACGGTGACTGTGTTTTTGCTTGCTGATCTCTGGGGGCTGTATAGCAAAAGACAATTGCTGCATAAGTTCCCGCAGTAAACTTTCACGCACCGGGAGGCCATCCCAGTCAAATCAGACGTGGAGGGCAGGAGCTTTGTTTTGGATAAGTCCACGCAGATATTCTTCACATATTGGAGGGAAGTATCCCAAAAAATCCAGTTGTGGAAGCGAGGGCTTTGTTCGGTTAAGTTTCTGCAGTAAACTTTCACGCACTGGGAGGCCATCCCAGTCAAATCAGACGTGAAGGGCAGAAGCTTTGTTTGGATAAGTTCTCACAATAATTGTCCACGCACCGGGAGGCCATCCCAGTCAAATCAGACGTGGATAGTGAGAATTTTGATGAAGGCTATTGCAGATTACTGTGACCGGCGCACCAGCCAGGGCGTACGTACAGAGCGATAGAACCTTGAGCCTCTCCGCGCTCAGTGCAATTGGTGAGTTATCAGTTACCAGAGCAGCTTGTATGTGTCACAGATCATCAAAAGAGGGATTCGTATTCTCCCGGGTGTCTGTCTCATTGTCTGTATCAGGTACTGTCGCTTTAAATCACATCTCTGTGAGCTCTGTCAGTAACTCATTCAGAGCAGTGTGCTGGCTGCAGCAGCGAGAAAACCCCTTTGACCCCCCTCCTCTGCTAATCACGTTATCAGGCATTCTGTTTCTTGGCTTTGATTTTTATTTTTTTTAAGCTAGTTTTTTTGGCTACAGGTTTTAATGTGAAAATTCTCAGGCATTCAGACTGAACTATATTCATTTTTTTGCTATTCTGAGGAATAATAATAATTTTTTTTTTTTTTGTTACGTGATTTCAGTGCCTATAGAGACAGCAAGCAGAGATATAAGGAAGGGAGGGGGGAAGCAGCCAGCTGACATTCCAGAGATTTTTAATTAGCTGTTTTAGTAACAAGGGTTGTTTTTCAGAGTTTTATGATTAATACGGTTTTTCTTTTCTCCCCTTTTTGGTGAATTTATTTTTTTTATGTTTACTTTTTCTAGAGTTTTTTACTAAATCTAACTTTTTGTTTTTTAAAAAAAAATTTCTTTTAAGTACATTTTTAAATGATTTTGAAGAGATTTTTTTTTTTTTTTCTCTAAGCAATTTATTTTAGAGCTTTATTTCTCCAGCCATTTTTTTTTCTACAAGCTTGCCTTAGAACAAGGTCACATAGATAAGGAGAATTACAGGCTGAGGGAGAGAGCAGACACAAACTACGCAGTGGTCTGAGTAGCCCCTCCCGTCGGGCATTCGGCGAGGAAATTTTTTTTTTTTTTTTTAAAAATGGGGAACAAGATGGGCAAGCAGGAGAGTCTTATGCTCCCTGGAGAGAAAACTGCCCCCCAGCTGGTAGCTGAACAAGAAGGAGTAAAGTATGTAAAAAATTACAGACAGCTCATGAAAGTGTGTGAAATCCATAAGAAGGGCAGACTCCAAGCTGCGGAATGGCAGGATGTATTGAAAAATAGAAAAGGGAAGCTAGTAGATTCAAAGTTGCTGACTGATGCAAATGCATGGTACAAAGTGGCAGTAAACTTGCATCGTTTAGGAAGTTCAGAAAGATATGTGAACAAGCCAGGATATGATTTTTATGTGTACAAGATAGGGAAAGATGCAAAGCCATCACCACCCCCATATGGTGAAGGGAAATATTGGACATGTTCAGTCTGTTCTCAACAGAATCCATGGTACAGGGACACTTGTGCAACATGCGGTGCCTCCCACCTCTCCCTACTGGGAGACGGCATCATAGCTCCAGCCATGCCCTCCCAGGCTGCACGAAGCGGGGAAGATCTTTCTCCTCCTTCCTCCTCCTCTCAGGCACACCTCCCTTCTTTTCCTTTTTTTCCTGCTTCGTTACCAGCTGGGCCAACGACCAACCAGAGCAATGCTGTATCCCTGTATCCAGTGCTTACAGCACAAGGCACGTTCTATGTCCCAAGCACAGTCCAGACACTGCCACTCATGATTTCCGGAGAAGAAAGTGCAAATCTCCCTACACAAAACGCTACATGTAGCCCCCAGACACAACAGTCCACTGCTAGGGCTTCACAGGGGAGTGGTATAGCTACAGGGCTGCTAGCATGGAACCATGACACTGATCCACCGCAGCCTCAGCAAGGAAGTGGGAAATCCCCATGCAGCAAGACAACTTTAAAGCCCAAATCTCACCCAGTGTATGCACCAAGTACACCATGTCACTTCTTATCTGATGAAGATGAAGATGCAACGTCACACATGCTGCCCAATACTAGGGAAGAAAACACACAAGCACCAATAGAGCAGGGACAGGTAGAGGCACCATCCTATGAGCCCTTCATCCCAAGCCAGGTGATCAGTATGCTGCCAGACCCAGGGATACACCCCATGCTATTTTGCCAAAAAATGCAGCAGATCCAGCAAACGTATACAGCAGCCTGGATTGATCTCTGGACCGAAATGGAAATAAAAGCAGGTGATGCATTCTGGTCAATTATGAGAAAACACTTCAAGCTTCCAACAGAGTTAGATGCGTATGCCTGGGAGACAGGACCAAAGCTAATTGAGCAACTCAGAGAATGGGCCAAAAGCAGACTGACAGGACAAACTCTCAGCCTACATGTCACGAGTCAAGACAAGACAGAGTCTGTGGAGAAGTTCCATGACAGAGTAATGCAAGTGTTTCAAGATTTGGGCCTCATTACCCATGATCAGACACACAGACGGATGTTGGCACAGGCTTTTGTGCATGGACTGAGAGAACCAATCAGGAAACCACTGGTAGCAGCCAGGCCTGAGTACACGTCAATAGCAATGGATACCCTGCTCACAGTAGCAAAAAGGATTGAGTCCCGCCGGGACAGAAGGAATGTCAAGTGTTACAACTGTGGCGAGTTTGGTCATTTCCGGAACAAGTGCAGAACACTGACTTCACCCAGAAAAAGAAGAAACACAGAAAGCAGTGAAGAACCCCGTCCATAGGACAAGAGCACACCAAGTCCACAAGGAACCCCACCAGTGGGACCAATATCCTGAGAGTGGATGGCGTAGGCATATCTTTTCTTGTGGAACTCCGCAACCTCACCTACCTATCAGAATCTTCTGCTTCCTGCATGGGAATTGATGGTCAAGTCAGATATTTCCAGATTATGAAGCCCCTGAGCGTGTGGACTCAGCCAGAACACTCCATCATGTCCCAGTTTGTTGTGTAAAAAACCTGCACCCTCAACCTATTGGGAGTGGACCTACTGCAGAAGCTGAAAGCGACCAGAGTGTTCCAGGAAGATGGGACCATGAAACTTTCTTCACCCCTGACCCAAGAAGAAACAGGAACCTCAAACAACCACACTGCAGACCTATCACAGGAGGTGCTGGACATAGTACCAGAAAAGCCACTCCATCACCCAGAGTCAAGATGTCTCTGACCAACTGAAGGTCTAAGTGAACTCGCTTAAGAAGACGGCCTGAGAACTTTGGCATTGGCCAGGATATTCAACTCAAGAAGGACTCTATTCGCTTCATGGAATGGCAACACCTCATCCAGCTCTAACGCCAGAGGTTCATCTTTTGCAAGCACCAGGAGGTGCCCCTTGCAATCAACCAGTTCACCCAGGCCCTAGACCGGAAAAAGGCCACTCAGCTCTTCAAACTTGTGCACAAATATTGACCTGAGACCGAGCTGGAGAAAAAGAAACTACTGATGGCCCGTGCTGAGAAAAAAGCAGCCGTTTAAGGAGACGTCCCAACAAGAAGACCCCCTGTGACCAGAGCAGGTGCTAACACAGTGACTGTCTTGGTGGAGAACAAGAAAGCCAGCTGGTCGTCATCTCTCATGATGTGGATCCTAGTAGACGGCTTGTTTTCCCGCCAGCTCTGCACCAGCAGATGGGAGTCCCTGCTGCATACTGAAGGACAAGGCCAAACTGGGCTGCCTCGCCCATCGGAATCAATCCAGCTTTCCACAGTGAAGAAAAAGACTGTAAACCCCACTGAGTTCAGAATGGTGCAAGGCCTGGAGGCCGCGAAAGAGGCTACGGTATTTGAAACCCCAACAGTGCTGAACCATCACACTCTGCTCTCAAGAGTCCCAGTCACCGCAACGGTATTCACGGTGATCAACCTGGCCAGTACCTTCTTCAGTGTTTCCCCTCCACCTGGAGGCCTGCTTTCACGCACCAGTGCAGTGCATATGGACAATGTTGCCTCAAGGTGCTCAAAACAAGCCCTTCAAGTTTCACCAAGACAATGTCCTCCATCCTCGTCAACTGGATTGCAGAATATGCAAGAGTCACTCTTCTACAACACGTGGATGACCTTCTATTTTGTGTGGTTGACATCAACACCTGCACAGTCTATTCCTTGTCTCTCCTACTCTACTTGGAAGAACAGCAACGCAAGGTCTGGAAGAACAAAGTCCAGTGATGCCAGAAGCAAGTTACATCCCTGGGACACTGTATTGCCCACCAGACGAAACACATGTCAAAAGACTGGGAGACCACTATGGAGAAGATGGCTCCCCCAACAACTCCAAGAATGCTGCAGGCCTTCCCTGGTCTAGTGTCATATTGCAGAACCTGGATCCCTGATGCCTCAGACCTAATGCAGCCTCTGTGCGCTTGCATCAACGCAACCCCGCTCCTTCTATCAGACGCAGCCTTCAACCCATTCAAGAGATTGGAAGAACTCCACAGTCTCAGCGCCAATACCAGGCCTACCTGACTATGAAAAGTCTTTCCGTCTACCTGATGGAAGAAAGAAGGTCATGCTACTGGAGTCCTGGCACGGATTCACGGGGGAAAACAGAGACTTTTAGGCTGCCTCTCAGCCCGCTTGGATCCAGTTGCAAGAAGAGCACCCTCCTGCCTGATGGCAGTATCTGCAGCACACACCCTCCTGGACAAGGTTGCTGACATCACTTTTGGACAGCCACTGGAAACTCTCACTCCACATGACATCTTGGCAATCTTCAATCAAGCTCAACCAACAGTAATCTCTCCACCGCCAGGCATCTTTGTGGCGCCTCTATTGCCTTTGTCTCATAATGTCACCGTCTCCAGACCTACAGTCCTCAGCCCGGCCACTCTACTCCCACTCCCAAGGGGGGATACTTGGATGGCTCCAGAAGAAGTTTCAACACAGGAAGTGCAGTGACCAGCAATCAAGAAATCCTGTGGTCCAGAAGTCTGTCACCTAGCCTGTCAGCCCAGGAAGCAGAATTGATAGCGCTGACGAAGGCCTGCCAGATGGCAGAAGGCAAGACTGTAAACATCTACACGGACTACAGGTACTCGCATGGCATAGCACACGACTTTAGACCCATCTGGGCTACAAGGGACTTCATCACAGCAAACGGGACAACCGTGAAGCATCATGGAGCTTTCAGGGACCTACTGGGTATACTCCAACTTCCAAAATGGTGGCAATTTGAAAAATCAAAGTGCATGGAAAACTGAGAACAGAAGAGGCGTGAGGCAATAACATGGCGGACATGGCAGCCAAAGAAGCAGCCAAAGGAAGACAACATGGAGAAGTGGGAGAGGTCGTAGAGCCGGACGGCTACTACATGACGACTGAAGACAAGAAACCTGACAAAGAAACGTCCTGGAATCTGCTCAAGAAGTTACAAGACCAAGCTCCAAAAGGAGAAGAAGAGCTGAATGCGAAAAAAGCAACATGTGAAGAAAGAAGGCTATCAATAATAGACTTCAAACTCTGCCTACCACAAAGTACGCACCCTATGGTGGTCCAATGGGTAGATGGACCCACATCCACATATCAAAGACACAAATGAATGATCTGATTGGTGCTTACTGTTTTCACTTCAGGGATCTCCACCCTAACAGCCAAATTCACCAGCAGCTGTCTGACCTGCGGCAAATGCAAGCCTGAACGTATGGAAGAAAGTCCCCCTCACCTCATCTGGAAAGACCACTCTACCAGCTTCAAAGGATCCAGATAGACCACATCCAGATATCGCCAAGTGAAGGATTCAAATACGCCATTGTGGTCAAAAGAAGTATTTTCAAGATGAACAGAAGCCTTCCAAGTCAGCAAAGACTACTGCAAAGAAGCTACTTTCGGAAAATAGTGTGCAGATACGGGGTTCCAGAAATGATTGAAAGTGATCAGGGACCCGCATTCACAGCAAATCTGACACACAAGACCCGATTAGCAGTAGGGTCAGATTTAGGCCTACACACTCCTTACCACCCCCAGAGCAGCAGGAAGGTAGAAAATACTGAAACAAACACTTAAGAATAGAATGCTGAAAAATTTCCCAAGAGACACGCAAACACATGGCATGACACACTCCTAATTGCACTGTTTAGCGTAAGGCACACCCCCAGAGACCCAGAAAAGCTGTTTCGTGCCTGCATCTTCTGCTAACAGATAAGACATTTTCTTCTTTTAGATTTTTGGTGCCTGCATTTTGTCCTGCACTTCTGTGGGGGTCTACCGGGTCCCCTTCGGGGGGCTTGTGCTCCTCTCAGTTTAGTTCAGCCACTGTTTGTTCATTTGCCTTTTCCAGTTTTTTTCAGTGGTTGCTGTTTAGTTTTTGTTACACCAGAGAACTAATTTAGGTGGTAGAGGTCGTGTGATCTCAGGTGTTTTTGTAATTAGTAGAGTTGGTACTTTTCAGGGTTTTTTGGGGTTGCAGTAAGTGCCTTTCCTATCCTCTTCTATCTAGACAGATTGGGCCCCAGCGTTTGCTCATTCTATTTTCTGTCTGTGTCTGTATTTCCTCTTGTCTAACCGCCATTACATGTTTGGGGGCTTCCTATGTTCTTTGGGGATCTGCTCCGGGGCAGATAGCTTTCCTTTTTCTATCTTTAGGTGTAGTTAGCTTCTCAGGCTGTGACGAAGCGTCTAGGACCAACGTAGGAACGCTCCACGGCTGCCTTTAGTTGTGGTGGTTAGTCAGGGTACTGCAATCCCATAGATTCCAACCTCTCTGGTGTATTGCTTTTTTTTTTTGCCTGCTCTCCTCAGCTACCAAATCATAACACTTATGTAATTGAATTGGTCAAAAACTAATGTCCATTCTCGAGTTTTTCTCCTCACTGCCAGATTTGATGATCCTGTCCAAGAGCCCCAGATGACATCAACCTCTGTGTAACTAGAGGGAAAGCCTGTTTGAATCCACGTATCGCATTGCAAGGAAGCTCCCGTACCAGGAGAGACACCTAAGCCATGAAGGATGTCGTGGATGCTCTGACTGACCAGACAGATGATCAGATGACCTACCTGATGAGTTCAAGGCCAGAGACCAAGTTAAAGCAGGATTTGAGTCACTATAAAAAAATGTTGATTGGATAAATTACATCTATTATAACCAGCAGAGATTTGTTAACTTCACCATAGATGCTGTAAAAGGTTTGGCAGCACAGTTAGGCCCCACTTCCATTATGGCATTCCAGAATAGAATGGCTTTGGATATGATTCTAGCTGAGAAAGGAGGTGTTTACAAAATGATCAAAGACACCTTGTTGTGAATGGGTTTGAGATGAGTTCTGAGCAGAGGCTCCCTCTGGTGGTTACAAGCGGTACTAGTGAGGATTGTGAGGACTGGGAATCAGGTGTTACTGATTGGTCTTATTTAAGGGAATCATTTTCCCATCAGGGTTGCCGGTGATCAATTGTTCTGGTCTGAATCCTTCTTTCCAGTTTCCCTTGTAGCCTGCTGTGTCGTGTCTGCATCTCCTGCTATCAGATAAGACAATTTCTTATTTTGTGTTTTTGCTATATTTTTGCATTTGGTCCTGCACTTCTGTGGGGGCCTTCTGGGTCCCCTCCGGGGGCTTTTGCCCTCTCAGTTTAGTTCAGCCACTGTGTTTTGTACTTTTGCTTTTTCCAGTTTTTTCAGTGGCTGCTGTTTTTGTTACACCAGAGAACTAATTTAGGTGGTAGAGGTCGTGTGATCTCAGGTGATTTTGAAATTAGTAGAGTTGGTGTTTTTCAGGGTTTTCTGGGATTGCAGTAAGTACCCTTCCTGTCCTTTTCTATTTAGATAGTTTGGGCCCCAGCGTTTGCTCATACTATTTTCTTTCTGTGTCAGTATTACCTATTGTCTAACCGCCATTACATGTTTGGGGGCTTTCTGTTGTCTTTGGGGTTCTGCTACGGGGCAGATAGCTTTCCTATTTCTATCTTTAGGTGTAGTTAGTTTCTCAGGCTGTGACGAGGCGTCTAGGACCAACGTAGGAACGCTCCACGGCTGCCTCTAGTTGCGGTGGTTAGTCAGGGTACTGCAATCTCATAGATTCCAACTGCTCTGGTGTATTTCCTTTTTTGCCTGCACTCCTCAGCTACCGTAACATAACAGTATCACCGGCCTTAAAAATTGTATGGTACTCACAGAAGGGAAAAAATATTTTGAAGGAAGAAAAGTTGTCAGAGATATTTTTCTGTTTGTTGCATTTTTTTTTTTTTTTCCCTCTGTATCTCTGGGTGCTGGGGAGGATCTTTTCTCCCAATGGAGTTTGCACAGTTGTCTGGCCGTGTGGATCAGCTTGCCACTGAGGTTCAGAGTATTGCTGCATATCTTGCTAGGTTGCCTGTTGTGGAACCTAGGATCCCCATGCCAGATTTGTTTTTAGGGGATCGAGCTAAGTTTCAGAATTTCAAAAATAATTGTAAATTGTTTCTTGCCTTAAAATCTAAGTCCTCAGGAAACGCAGCGCAGCAGGTTCAAATTATCATCTCTCTCCTGCGCAGCGATCCTCAGGATTGGGCTTTTTCCCTGATACCTGGGGATCCTGTTTTGAGTGATGTTGATGCATTTTTTCAGGCTTTGGGGTTATTGTACGATGAGCCTAATGTCACTGATCAAGCTGAAAAAGCCTTGTTGGCATTAAATCAGGGGCTTGATGACGCTGAGTTATACTGTCAGAGATTCCGTAGGTGGGCAGTCCTGACCAAATGGAATGACGACGCTTTGGCTGCCCTTTTCCGGAAGGGTCTGTCGGATAATGTAAAGGATGTTATGGTGGGATTCCCTGTCCCCTCTGGTCTCAATGATTCTATGTCATTGGCGATTCAAATTGACAGACGTTTGCGTGAGCGGAGAAGTATGCGTGGAGTGGTGTTGCCTTGTGGGCCAGCTGCTGAGCCCATGCAGTGTGATGGAGTGGTGTCTGGGGCACAGCGTCATGAGTTTCGAAAGCGCAATGGGTTATGTTTCTACTGTGGTGATGCCTCTCATGCTATTTCAGTCTGCCCTAAGCGGGGAAGACATTTTGCACGCTCAGTTGTCTTGGGTAGTGTTCAGACTAAGTTTTTATTAACTGTCACTCTGATATGCTCTCTGTCCTCATTTTCTGCTCAGGCTTTCGTTGATTCTGGAGCAGCTATTAACCTGATGGATTATGATTTTGCTAAACGTTGTGGGTTTTCCTTGATACCCCTACAGAAGTCTATTCCTTTACTGGGGATCGATTCTACCCCTTTGGCTGAGAATAAACCCCAGTTTTCTACTCAGGTGATAATGAGGGTTGAACCTGATCACCAGGAGTGCTGCAAATTTTTGGTTCTATATAATCTGCATGACATTATAGTGCTGGGTTTCCCTTGGTTACAGTCTCATAATCCTGTTTTGGATTGGAAATCTGTGTCTGTAACCAGTTGGGGCTGCCAATGTGTTAGTGCCAACACTCCTGTTTTTTCTGCCTCCCCCCAGGCTGAGGATGTTCCTGACTTTTTGTTGATTTTTCTGATGTGTTTAGCGAAAGTAAATCTGCATCCTTACCTCCCCATAGGAGCTATGACTGCGCTATTGAATTAGTGCCAGGTAGTAAATTCCTAAGGGTCGCCTTTTTAACTTGTCTGTACCTGAACATGACGCTATGCGGTCTTATATCAAGGAATCATTGGAGAAGGGTCATATCAGACCATCCTCTTCACCCTTAGGTGCCGGTTTTTTCTTTGTGGCCAAAAAAGATGGTTCATTAAGGCCGTGTATTGATTATCGTCTCTTGAACAATATTACTGTGAAATATCAATACCCGTTACCCTTGATTTCTGACCTGTTTTCCAGGGTGAAAAACGCTACTTGGTTTACCAAGCTTGACCTCAGGGGGGCGTATAACCTTATTCGCATTAAGCACGGGGATGAATGGAAGACGGCATTTAACACCCCTGAAGGGCATTTTGAGTACCTTGTGATGCCCTTTGGGCTCACTAATGCTCCTTCCGTCTTCCAGTCCTTCATGAATGACATTTTCAGGGATTTTGTGGACAAGTTTCTGATTGTTTATTTGGATGATATCTTGATTTTTTCTAATGACTGGGACTCTCATGTGAAACATGTTCGAACTGTATTCCAGATTTTGAGAGAGAATGCTCTGTATGTGAAGGGATCAAAGTGTCTTTTTGGCGTACAGAAGATCTCATTTCTGGGATTCATTTTGTCCCCATCTGTTATTGAAATGGACCGGTCAAGGTTCAGGCCATCTGTGATTGGGTCCAACCTACTTCATTAAAGGCTCTTCAGAGATTTTTGGGTTTTGCCAATTTTTATCGTAAATTTATTGGTAATTTCTCTGTTATTGTTAAACCATTAACTGATTTGACCAGAAAGGGTTCTGATGTGGTGAATTGGCCTCCTGAGGCAGTCTCTGCGTTTCAGGAACTTAAGCAGAGATTCACTTCTGCTCCTGTTCTACGGCAGCCTGATGTTTCTCTGCCATTTCAGGTGGAGGTTGATGCCTCTGAAATTGGGGCAGGTGCCGTTTTGTCCCAAAAAGATCCAGAGACCTCTAAAAGTAACCCTTGTGCCTTTTTCTCTCGAAAATTTTCTCCTACTGAACGTAATTATGACGTGGGTAATCGGGAGTTATTGGCCATGAAGTGGGCTTTTGAAGAGTGGAGACATTGGCTGGAGGGAGCCAAACATCAGGTGGTGGTCCTTACGGACCATAAGAATCTGGTCTATCTGGAATCTGCCAAGCGACTCAATCCTAGACAGGCCAGGTGGGCCTTGTTTTTCACACGTTTTAATTTTGTGGTTTCCTTTCTTCCTGGCACTAAGAATGTTAAGGCGGATGCCCTCTCGAGGAGTTTCCTTGCGGACTCTCCTGAGCTATCTGATCCCTCTGTTATTTTGAAGGAGGGTGTAGTTCTTTCCGCCATCTCGCCCAATTTGAGACTTGCTCTGGAGGGGTGTCAGGAGGATAGGCCCGAGCGCTGCCCTGTTGGAAAATTGTTTGTCCCGGACCAATGGAAAAAGAGTGTGATGTCTGAGATTCATTGTTCCGCATTGGCTGGGCATCCCGGAATTTTTGGTACCAGAGACTTGGTTAGTCGGTCCTTTTGGTGGCCTACCTTGTCTCGCGATGTCAGGGAATTTGTGCAGTCCTGCGGGACTTGCTCTCGCTCCAAGCCTTGCTCTCGCTCTAGTGGTTTGTTGATGCCATTGCCTGTGCCCAAGAGACCATGGACCCATATCTCTATGGATTTCATTTCCGATCTTCCTGTTTCTCAGAGAATGACCACCATCTGGGTAATTTGTGATAGGTTTTCCAAAATGATACATCTTGTGCCATTACCTAAGTTGCCTTCCTCCTCTGAATTGGTGCCGTTGTTCCTTCAGCACGTGGTTCGTTTGCACGGCATTCCTGAGAACATTGTGTCTGACAGAGGAGTCCAGTTTGTTTCCAGATTTTGGAGGACTTTTTGTTCTAAACTGGGTGTTCAATTGTCTTTCTCCTCGGCATTTCATCCTCAGACCAATGGTCAAACTGAGAGAACAAACCAGACATTGGAGACTTATCTAAGATGCTTTGTGTCTGCTGATCAGGATGACTGGGTCTCTTTTTTGCCTTTGGCTGAGTTTGCTCTTAATAATAGGGCTAGCTCTGCCACTTTGATGTCTCCGTTTTTCTGTAATTCTGGGTTTCACCCTCGATTTTCTTCAGGACAGACGGAGGCTTCTGTCTGTCCTGGTGTTGACTCTGTTGTTGAGCGTATGCAGCAGATTTGGGACCAGGTAGTGGAGAGGTTGTCCCTCTCTCAGGAGAAGGCCCAGCGGTTTGCTATCCGGCATAGGACTGATGGTCCTCGGTTTAAGTGGGGGACTTGGTCTGGTTGTCCTCAAAGAATATTCCTATGAGAGTAGCATCTCCTAAATTTAAGCCTAGGTTCATTGGACCTTATAAGATCATGGAGATTATTAATCCTGTTTCTTTTCGTTTGCTTCTTCCAGGGACATTTAAGATCCATAACGTGTTCCACAAGTCCTTGTTGAAGAGGTTTGTTGAGCCAGTGGTTCCTGCTGCTGTGCCTCCTGACCCTGTTTTGGTTGAGGGCAATCTGGAGTATGTGGTTGAGAAAATATTGGATTCTCGTTTTTCTAGACGAAGACTCCAGTATTTGGTTAAATGGAGAGGTTATGGTCAGGAAGATAATTCTTGGGTGTTTGCTTCGGACATCCATGCTAGGAGACTTATCCGTGCGTATCATAGAACTCATCCTGACCGACCTGGTTGCTCAAATGAGGGTTCGGTGACCCCTCCTCAAGGGGGGGTACTGTTGTGAATGGGTTTGAGATGAGTTCTGAGCAGAGGCTCCCTCTGGTGGTTACAAGCGGTACTAGTGAGGATTGTGAGGACTGGGAATCAGGTGTTACTGATTGGTCTTATTTAAGGGAATCATTTTCCCATCAGGGTTGCCGGTGATCAATTGTTCTGGTCTGAATCCTTCTTTCCAGTTTCCCTTGTAGCCTGCTGTGTCGTGTCTGCATCTCCTGCTTCAGATAAGACAATTTCTTATTTTGTGTTTTTGCTATATTTTTGCATTTGGTCCTGCACTTCTGTGGGGGCCTTCTGGGTCCCCTCCGGGGGCTTTTGCCCTCTCAGTTTAGTTCAGCCACTGTGTTTTGTACTTTTGCTTTTTCCAGTTTTTTCAGTGGCTGCTGTTTTTGTTACACCAGAGAACTAATTTAGGTGGTAGAGGTCGTGTGATCTCAGGTGATTTTGAAATTAGTAGAGTTGGTGTTTTTCAGGGTTTTCTGGGATTGCAGTAAGTACCCTTCCTGTCCTTTTCTATTTAGATAGTTTGGGCCCCAGCGTTTGCTCATACTATTTTTTCTGTGTCAGTATTTCCTCTTGTCTAACCGCCATTACATGTTTGGGGGCTTTCTGTTGTCTTTGGGGTTCTGCTACGGGGCAGATAGCTTTCCTATTTCTATCTTTAGGTGTAGTTAGTTTCTCAGGCTGTGACGAGGCGTCTAGGACCAACGTAGGAACGCTCCACGGCTGCCTCTAGTTGCGGTGGTTAGTCAGGGTACTGCAATCTCATAGATTCCAACTGCTCTGGTGTATTTCCTTTTTTGCCTGCACTCCTCAGCTACCGTAACATAACACACCTGTTGCACCTACATCCCAGACAACACTAGCCCAAATGGTAAAGTCACAATGGCAATACAGAAACTTAATGAGTTATCAGAGGAACTGAAACAGAACTCAGGTGTCACTGACCCATGGGATCGATACTTTGGGTGGATGAGTGGGTGGCAGAAAATGTTGGCACAGGTTGGGACAGCCATTATGGGGGTTCTCATTTTTGCATTAATTACTGGTTGCTGTGTAATTCCTTGTATCCGCAGGAAAATGGAAAAAGCTGTTCAGGAGACAACCAATTTGATGCCACTCACCATCTTGGACCTCGCACCAGTCCGGATAGAACTGCCTGGCTTGACCAGATCTCCGAACTACCTCCAGACTGAGAATACACATCCTTGATGAATCATCCTATCAAATAAGGAGACTATGATTGCAAACACATAAACCCCCGACAGGGACAGTCCTCCTGACCGCCCATTTGCGAAAAGTCTATATTCGGTGGGGGAGACATGCGCTAGGGGTGTCTCAACTCGCAGGCAGAACAAAAGAGTTGCAGCGCTTGGGCCAGGAGCAGGTTTTTTAGGGCAAGTGGTATCTAAGGGGGACTGTCATGGAAATATATATGTCTTCCATATATATTCAAAGTATATTCACATATATGTATTCACAGTTCACAGTTAGATAGATCTCACTTGCTAAAAAAACCTTGTGCTCACATATTTCTAGGCCAGATATAATCAGTCGTTTTAAAGAAATCTGGCCTTCATAAGACCTTCGTAAAGGAACAAATGCATGAAGTACAAAATGTCCTTTTAGATATCTGTTGTTTACATTATAGTTATGCAAGGCAACTAGGTCACAAGAATATAAACAATAATTCTGCAACTTCAGCTCTTTTAATCATGATTATCATAATTATCATATTTACACTAGAACAGCCAATAATCTAGCAGCTTTTAATTGTATGTTAATTGACTAACCAGACCCTTTTTGTAAACGTATAAAAACTTGAAACAATAATAAATGTATGTCTTTGACGAACTGTTATACTGACACTTGCGTTGTGGACAGTCCTCATTTCGTTCTGAGCGCTCAAAAATACATTATATAGAGATTTGGACATGGCAAGCAGCAAACACAGGATATTTTTATCCTAATTAAATTTCCATATCATGTGCTCCATATGATGCTCCATATATAAAGGGCCCTATATGATGCCCCATAAATAATGAATCCCATATGATGCACTAGTATATGATGAGCCCCATATATGATGCTCTAGTGTGTGATGAGCCCCATATAATGCTCCAAATATAATGGTCCCCATATATAATGCTCCATATATAATGGTCTCCATGTGATGCTCCATATATAATGTGCCCCATATGATGCGCCATATATAATGGGCCCCATATGATGCTCCAGTATATGATGTGCCCCATGGATGATGCTCCAGTGTATAATGGGCCCTATCTATGATGCTCAAGTGTATGATGGGCCTCATATATAATTCTACAGTGTATAATGCTCCCCATATATTGCTCCAATCATTAAAAAAAGTGAAATACCTCTCCTCGCTGGGCACTGCTCTACTCTGGACTCCTCAGCGTCACCATCTTCCAGCTCTCTCCACTGTGACTGTTCAGGCAGAGGGCGCACAGACGTGAAGTCATCGCGCTCTCTGACCTGAATGTCACTGTCAGGAAACGTGGAAGATGTCACAGCGGTGGAGCAGGGAGAGGTAAGTATTGCAAGTGCTGGGGCCCTGATCAAGCAGGGGGGGAACATTCGTGGGCGCCGGGAACTGGCACAGGGCCCCTCATAGTAAGCCGGTGTCTCTGACGGCGATTGGGCCCCCCCACCTGCTCAGGGCCCCGGCACTTGCCCGTGTGCGCCACTTGCTGACGCTGGCCCTGGGGGAGGGACAGCCCAGTTAGGGAGGTGGAAAAAGTGGCATATGTTGAAGTGTAGGCTGGACATTCAGCAGTTGCAAATGGAGGAATTGGAGAAGTTGGAGGAAGAGGAGGACAAAGCGAGCATTTTGCTGCAACCTATGTGTCATCAGGGAAGGTGGTACAAAATCCTTTGAAACCCAGGCATGGTTCATTTAATGAAGGTGAGATCACCTACATTTTGGGTCGGCAGCCGGGTCCTTCTTTCTGTCAGGATTAATCCAGCAGCACTGAAGACTCTTTCTGATAGCACATTACCAGCAGGGAAAGCGAGCTCCTGTAAGGCATATTGTGCCAATTCAAGCCAGGTGTCCAGTTTACAGGCCCAGTAGTCAAAGGGAATGAACTGTGAGGGAGAACATCGATAGGGAGGAGAGGTAATTTTGAACCATAGTTGACAACTGCTGTCTCCTATCTGTTGCAATCGATTCAGTATTACCAGTCGTGTGAGCATAACTCAAGAAATCAGACCACAACATGGTCATGAAACCCCTGTCTCCAATGCCACTTCGGCTGTGTGCACCACGAACACCTCTTCCATTTGGCCCAGTACGGCTCGTGGTAGAACCTGCACCACTGCTGTGTGCTGGAATGCCTCTAACAAACGGTTTACCAGAGTTGCTTGTTTGTTCGCCAATATTAGCTCTAGGTTCTCCTGTGCATGATGTTCTGTAATTTGCCTTTATAGCGTGGATCAAGGATGCTGGCCAACCAGTAGTCGTCATCCTTCATAATTTGGCAATGCGGGGATCCCTTTTTAGGATCCGCAAGACATAATCACACATGTGGGCCAATGTTCCAGGTGTCAATGATGCACTGCCTGTTGTGGGTGGAGGAGCACTTTCTGCCAAATCCACATCCTTTCATTGACGCACAAACCCTGTACCTGACCATGGCAAGCCAGCATTTTCCCTTGCCCCCTGAGAAGCATCATCCTCCCCAAAATAATCATCCCCCTCATTCTCATCCTCCTCCTCCTCTTCCTCTTCTTACTCCACCTCGTCCAGGACAGTTCCCTGAGCAGACAATGTCAGACTGTCATGAAGGTTTCCCTCCTCCTCCTCCGCTGCAGACGCTTTATCCTTATTGTGCGTCAAAGTTTGCATGAGCAGACGCATAAGTGGGATGCTCATGATTATGATGGCGTCGTCTGCGCTTACCAGCCGTGTGCATTCCTCAAAACACTGAAGGACTTTACAGAGGTCTTTCAGCTTTGACCACTGCACCCCGACAACTCCATGTCCGCCCTCAAACTGCCTGGCCGTGGATCCTCCCACAAATGCATTATAGTCTGCCTCTGTTCGCACAGCGTCTCAACCATGTGCATGGTGGAGTTCCACCTTGTTGCAACGTCTATGATTAGGCGGTGCTTGGGGAGGTGGAGCGATAGCTGCAGCCTCTGCATACGATTGGAGTCTAGGGGCGAGCGACAGATGTTCGGGCACAGTCTTCGCACCTTATGGAGCAGGGCTGGTAATGTTATGATCTGCTACAAGCACAAAGGAAAGACGGGAACTCTGTCCCTACAATAGAACTGAGCTGGATCCCTACGATGTAACGGGGAACCTGATCCTGCGACCAGACCCGCTAAAGTCCTCAGCTAGTCTGAACGAAGACCTATAGTTGCGAGGGAGGAATCCCTACAAGATCTAGGGACTGGGTGAAAAGGTGGACACCTCCTAACAGAAAGTGTAGCAGGGAAAATAAAACAGAAAACAAATTACTAAGAGATCCTAAGATCAAGCAAAACTGACAGAGTAAGGCACCTAAGCACCCGGCTAGCTTAAGAGTAGGTAATACAATGAAGTCCAGCAAAGCCAGAAGGGCGGAGCCAGACTAAATAGGGTAAAAAGGTCATGTGACCAGCAAACTGAAACAAAACCTAAAAGAGGGTTGTAACAGTACCCTCCCTTCTAAGAGGATCCTCCGGATCCCCTATGACTTAGGCTTATCCGGAAACCTCTTGTGAAACGCTCTGACAAGTCTAGATGCAGAAACATCATCCGCCCTCACCCATGAGTTATCCTCGGGTCCATAACCCCTCCAAGCGACGAGGTACTGCAAACCCTCTCTAACCGTCTAAAATTTAGGATGCGGGAAATCTCATATTGCCCGTCCTCCACCACCAGGGGAACAGTGGCCGACACGTCTCCCTCTGAGACCTCAGCTTTTTTCAAGAGAGAAACATGAAACACCGGATTAATCTTCCAGGAGGTGGAAGCTCCAACTTAACAGCAGATTGGTTAATAACCTGAAGCACCTTAAAGGGCCCTACAAACTTGGGACCCAATTTCTTAGACGGAATCCTCAAGCGCAGATTCTTAGAGGACAACCAAACCATGTCACTAATAGCAAACAAAACCTCTTGTAGTTTTCTATCAAAATACACTTTGGATCTTTTGTTAGCCTCCTGAAGATTACCACGCACATCAGTCCAAACTCTCTCCAAAACACCAGAAAAATTCTCCTCTTCAGGTACAGCCGATCCCAACTTGGAAAATGACCCAAATGTAGGATGTCTCCCAGTACAACAAAAAAAAGGCGAACAACCAGCAGAAGCGGATGTATGGTTGTTAAGAGCAAACTCAGCAAGTGGCAGAAACTCAGACCACCCCTCTTGATTATCAGTCACAAAACAACGCAAGAACTGCTCAACATCCTGGTTTTTCCTTTCTGTCTGGCCATTAGACTCAGGATGATATCCGGATGAAAACGACAAATGAACTCCCAACCTGTCACAAAAGGCGCGCCAAAAACGAGCCCCGAACTGAGTTCCCCTATCAGAAACAATGTCAGTAGGAACGCCATGTAGTCTGACAATCTCCTTGACAAAGGCCTTAGCAAGAGTCTTAGCGCAGGGCAGTTTGATGAAAGGAACCAAGTGACACATCTTGCTAAAACGGTCCACTACCACCCAGATGACAGTGAAACCCTCAGAGGGGGGAAGGTCAGTAATAAAGTCCATAGCCAAATGTGTCCAAGGAGCACTAGGAACCTCCAGAGGGCAAAGCAACCCCGCAGCAGGAGTATGAGAAGACTTAGATCTAGCACACACCGTGCATTGACGCACCCACTTAATGACTTCCTTCTGCCATCCAGGCCACCAAAAGCTGCGACCCACAAGTCTCTTGGTCTCAGAGATTCCAGGATGACCTGCCAACCGAGAGTCATGACATTCAGCAAACAAATCTCTCCTCAGGGTACCAGGCACAAACAACCTCCCATGCGGTGTGTTAGATGGGGCATTCTCCTGTGCTTTAAGAATCTCATCTTCCAACACAGAGTCCAAAACTGCAATAACAACCCCCTCTTGCAAAATGTTTTCCTCCTCCTCAGTACCCACCATAGGAGAAAAGCTGCGAGACAAAGCATCAGCTTTAACATTTTTAGTACCTGGGATGTAAGTAACGGTAAAATTAAACCGTGAGAAAAACAGTGCCCACCTAGCCTGACGGGCATTCAAGCGTTTGGCAGCATCAAGGTAGATCAGATTTTTATGATCGGTGAAGACTTGAACGGGAAATTCCGCTCCCTCCAAAAAATGACGCCAGTGTTCAAATGCGAGTTTAATTGCCAACAATTCCAGATTACCGATATCATAATTTAGTTCAGACTCAGAAAATTTCTTTGAAAAAAAGGCACAAGGATGTACTCCATCCGTCTTTTCCTGAGACAACACTGCGCCGACCCCCACAGAAGAAGCATCAACCTCAACCAAAAATGGTTTAGTCACATCAGGCTGCGTAAGGATGGGAGCAGAGCTGAACCTCTCCTTTAGCGACACAAAAGCCTCAATGGCCTCAGAAGTCCACTGAACCGCATCAGCACCTTTCCTGGTGAGATCGGTCAGAGGTTTGGCAATCACAGAAAATTTTTTAATGAATTTTCTATCATAATTGGCAACCCCAAAAACCTCTGTATTGATTTCACACCAATAGGTCTAGGCCAATCCTGCACAGCTTGCACTTTCACCGGGTCCATCTCAAAACCTTCACTGGAGACAATGTAGCCCAAAAAACTAAGTCTCTGTACAGCGAACTCACATTTTTCTAGCTTGGCAAAAAGTGAATTATCACTCAATGACTGTAATACTTCACGCACACTCCTCCAATGAGACTCCAAATCCGGTGAATAAATCAAAATGTCATCCAAATACACAACCACACTTCTGCCAATCAAAGGTCTAAGGATGTCATTAATAAGATTCTGAAAAAATGCCGGAGCACTGGAAAGCCCAAAAGGCATGACCAGATTCTCAAAATGACCCAGTGGAGTGTTAAACGCAGTCTTCCATTCATCCCCCTCCTTCATGCGCAACAAATTGTATGCCCCTCGAAGATCAATTTTCGAGAACCACTTGGCCCCCACTAACTGGTTAAACAAATCAGGAATCAATGGCAGTGGGTAAGGATTGCGTACAGTAATTTTATTAATCTCACGAAAGTCTAGACAAGGCCGTAAACCGCCGTCCTTTTTTTTAACAAAAAAAAATCCAACCGCCACAGGAGACTTAGAAGGCCTAATGTGACCGGCGGCCAAGCTTGTCTGTATGTATAACTCCAAAGCCTTTCTCTCAGGAATAGTCAAATTAAATAAACGACTTTTAGGAAGAGTCGCTCCAGGGACAAATTCAATTACACAATCATATTCTCTATGAGGAGGCGATACCTGCGATTCCTTATCAGAAAAAACTTTCCAAAAATCCTGAATAGGTACAGGTAACTCCCCCTTAACTACAGCAGCAATACGCCCGTTACAACACTTGTCATAACAATTAGGACTCCAGGACTTAATTTCATTGGTAGACCAATCCAGTACCGGATTGTGCAATTTTAACCAAGGTAACCCCAAAATCACCGGGGAGGGCAAATTATTCAAAACTACCAAATCCAAATTCTGTTGATGAACACCATTAATAGTAAGAGGAAATTCACAGATATGGTGAGTAACATTTTTCAAGGGAGAGCCATCTACAGAAACCACATTAATAGGGGAAGACAGAAGTTTGGGTTTTAATTTTAGTTTTTCCAAAAATTTCCCATCAATTACATTGAGAGTTGAACCACAATCCACAAATACCCGAAACTCCATTAATTCCTCCACAACAGCAGTGGTAGCAGAAAGAAAGACACCTTTATTGTTTAAACAAGCTATACGGGCGAAACTGATCTCATTTTTTTTTCTCTCTTTATTCATTCGAAGCGCACAGTTCTTAATAAAATGCTTAGATTTGCCACAATAGAAACACAAACCTTTAGCAAATCTACGTTCGTTTTCCCGAGAGTGAGGTGTCATTGCTCCAATTTCCATCGGCTCTGCAATGTCAGTACAGTCCGTCTCCAGAGTTGGAGCTGACAAGGCAGATTTACTCTCATTAACCCTTGCACGCAGTCTCCTATCCACCCGTATGGCTAATTGCATAGCCTCTTGCAAGTTACCAGGTATAGGATAAACAATCAGCAAATCTTTAACCCTTTCACTTAACCCTGCAAGAAATAAACTTTTCAAAGCTGAATCGTTCCACCCCACCTGAGTGGACCACCTTCGGAAGTGAGTACAAAATTTTTCCACATTACCTGATCCCTGTCTCAAACGTCTCAATTCTGTCTCAGCTGATGAAACACGATCAGGATCATCATACAATAACCCCAAAGCAGAAAAAAAACTATCCACTGATCTAAAGCATGGATCACTAGGCTGCAGAGAAAAGGCCCAGTCCTGAGGTTCTTTGCGCAAAAGTGACATTATGAACCCTATGCGCTGTGATTCATCACCAGAGGATCTGGGTCTCAAACGGAAATACAACAAGCAAGCATTTTTAAAAGAAAAAAAATCTTGTTGTTCACCAAAAAATAAATCAGGCAAACGTACCTTTGGCTCCACGAAATGTGCTCCAGAACAACTACTCACGTGTTGCTGGATTTCAGCCACCTCCAGAGAGAGACCCTGCAGGCGTTGAACCAAATCCTGAACTGACACCATGATGGAAACAGAAAATCTTTCCTTAGAGATTTTTTTTTTTTTTTTGGGCTGGACTTACTGTTATGATCTGCTACAAGCACTAAGGAAAGACGGGAACTCTGTCCCTACAATAGAACTGAGCTGAATCCCTACGATGTAACGGGGAACCTGATCCTGCGACCAGACCCGCTAAAGTCCTCAGCTAGTCTGAACGAAGACCTATAGTTGCGAGGGAGAATCCCTACAAGATCTAGGGACTGGGTGAAAAGGTGGACACCTCCTAACAGAAAGTGTAGCAGGGAAAATAAAACAGAAAACAAATTACTAAGAGATCCTAAGATCAAGCAAAACTGACAGAGTAAGGCACCTAAGCACCCGGCTAGCTTAAGAGTAGGTAATACAATGAAGTCCAGCAAAGCCAGAAGGGTAGAGCCAGACTAAATAGGGTAAAAAGGTCATGTGACCAGCAAACTGAAACAAAACCTAACAAGAGGGTTGTAACAGGTAACTCCGGATAATTATTCATGAAGCACTGCACCACCAGGTTCAAGGTGTGAGCCAGGCAAGGTATGTGTCTGAGTTTGGCCAGGGCTATGGCCGCCACAAAATTACGTCCATTATCACTGACTACCTTGCCTGGCTCAAGATGTAGACTGCCCAGCCATGACTCAGTTTCTCGCTGCAAGTAGTCGGCCAGTACCTCCACGGTGTGTCTGTTGTCGCCCAAAGACATCATCTTTAAAACAGCCTGCTGACGCTTACCACTAGCTGATTGATAGTGGGACCCCTGTGGACCCTGCATCCACCACATTAACCCAGTGCGCAGTGATGGACACGTAACAGCCCTGGCCATGCCTACTGGCCCATGCATCTGTTGTGAGGTGCACCTTTCCACTCACTGATTGATTGAGTGCATGGACAATGCGGTCTTTCACATGCAGGTGGAGAGCAGGATGGCTTTTCTAGAAAACAAGTGCCATCTGGGTAGGTCATAGGGTGGGACAGAGTAGGCCATGAGCTCTCGGAATGCTGTGCTTTCAACCAAACGGAAGGGCATCATCTCTAATGAGATCAGTTTGGCAATGTAGGCGTTCAAAGCCAGTGAGGTTTTGTAGTCGTCCACGCTTGCAAGTGCATGGTGTTTAAATGTCTAAGCATGCAACTGGTATTCAATTTTCGGAGATTTTTCCCTCGGCTAAGGTCCTCCCGCACTTCTGACAGATAACCTTTGCCTCATCAATAGGATTTTGGTCAAAAAGTGCCACACTGCACTCTTCCTACTATGGGATACATTTTCATGGCTTGCACACTGTGCTAATTTGACCGTCTGGCCAAGCTGTCCTGCAACTCTTTTTGTTTTTTTAACACGTTTTTGGACTGCTATGGGCCTGCCAGATAGCCACAGCTATGTCGATGCCTGCCGCGGATCCTCCTCCTCTTCTGAGCTATTGCCAGCGGCACCCTCTTCCCCCAATGGATACCTATACGGGTCAACAACTGGGTCATCCATCACCTCCTCTTCAATTTCATCTGCACCTTCCTCTGTGTCACTGTGTAAGGTGGTAGAGTGTGTGGGAAGGGGCACCTGAGTTTCATCAGGGTCAGAATCTGGCTCAGTAGACTGCGAGGGCAATGCAGTGCTCTGGATGAATGTACCAGCAGAATCAGATAGCAATGGCTGTGCATCAGTGCACTACATGTCATTCATCTTGGACTGGGGAATTCAGGATTTGACTTGATAACCCAGGCATGGTATGTGAAAAGAGCTCCATGGAGTAATCTGAAGTGTGGCCTGCCGCATCCTTTACTTTTGGTGGTGATGAAGGACACAAGGAAAGGTGTTGTTCCTGACCAGGACCTGCACTGACGACTCAGTGCTTGCATTTTTTGAAACTTCAGAAGAGGAGGCGATAGAGCTGGAGGCTGTTTCGGCAATGTAAGCCAAAACCTGTTCCTGATGCTCCGGCTTTAAAAGCGGTTTACCTACTCCCAGAAAAAGTAGCCTTCCAGGCCTTCTGGAGCCAGATGATGACGTAGGCTCAACACCTCCTGCCTTAGGTGCTATTGTGCTTTTGGCACTACCAGCAGATGCATCACCACCACCATCATTCCCAGCTGGCCCCCCCGCCCACGTCCGCGGCCTCTTCCGCCATACTTCCTCATGTTTGGGAAAATGTACCAAAAATACCAGCAGATCTATGGTACTGTATGAGGAGTGTACAGCTGTATATGGCATAGGGGAAAATTTAAATATCCGTATATATTTCCGGAGTCACACACAGACGCTCACTCAGTATGGATTTGACCGTAATACAAAGAGCAGATATACAGTACTGTTTCAGAAGCAGACAGCTGTATACAGTGTAGGGTAATATTGCAATCTCCGTATATATTTCCAGAGTCACACACAGACGATAACTCAGTATGGATTTGACCGTAATACAAAGAGTAGATATACGATACTGTCTCAGAAGCGTACAGCTATATACGGTGTAGGGGAAAATTGCAATCTCCGTATATATTTCCGGAGTCACACACAGACGCTCACTCAGTATGGATTTGACAGTAATACAAAGAGCAGATATACGGTACTGTCTCAAAAGCGTACAGCTGTATACGGTGTAGGGGAAAATTGCAATCTTCGTATATATTTCCGGAGTCACACACAGACGCTCCCTCAGTATGGATTTCACCGTAATATAAAGAGCAGATATACGGTACTGTCTCAGAAGAGTACAGTTGTACACGGTGTAGGGGAAAACTGCAATCTCCGTATAAATTTCCGGAGTCACACACAGATAGTCAGCATGTGTTTGTCCGTGATACCAGCCGGTACACGATAGTGTGTGAGGAGCGTACAGCTCTATATGGTGTGGGAAAAAATGAACGGTCGGTAAGTGTGCAGAAAAAAAGAATCAATGTATTAGTGCTGTGTAATAAGCAGTCTGCACAGCAGTGTACACACAGCAATACAGCTATCAGGCAGCCTAATAACCAGCGCTGCTGCACACAAGAAAATACTCCCCTGTCACTGCACACTAACTGTACAGCACAATTGCTATCAGCACAAGCACATAAGAACTTCTCTCTCCAGCCCTATCTCTCTCCCTACTGATAAACAGCATCAGTAACCTCTCCCTACTGTTAAGATCAGCAGAAGTAAAATGGCGGTCGGCGGTCAGGGCTTTTATAGACACTATGACGTCCCCCCAAAGCAAGCCAATCACTGCAATGCCCTTCTCTAAGATGGTGGTGGATGCAGCCCATGTCATCTCGTTGCCCACAGTGTACATCCTTGCTCATTGTCTGAAAAAAGACGCCTGCAAGCATTATGGGAAAACCGACTTGGGCGCTCGGGTCGACGACTGCATGGCCGACTGCACGCTATGGTCTGGTTTCGGTCAACGAAACCCGACTTTGGCAAAAGTAGGCAACTTTTGAATCTGACCGACCTGTTTCGCTCAACTCTAGCCAGGTTTTGAGTGACCCTCTGGTCAACTGGCCTTGTACCTGAGTGGACTGTCATCTTCCTAAGCTTGTAGTTACCTCCTCTCTGTGCGTGTCACAGGTGGGGTAGTCAGCCCTGGAAGCTGTGACGTAACAGCTTCTCTTATCCTGGTGAGTCAGCAGAACTGTGAGACTTTGTAATTTTCACCATCTTGGGTATTTTGTTGGGGCTGTTCTTCGTGTTATCTGCCTGCATTGTCGTTCAATAAAGCATTGCCACACTGGTTTACCCTCACCCTGTGTTGTCTGAGTAGTGTTATGCCCACGGTGAAAGAAGAGCGGACATTTGGTTGGATGATCAGTGATCCATGTAGTTTCAAATAGTGGACCGGCGTGCCTGATGACCCCTCCATGTCTCCACAGCATTCATAATCAGAAAAAAGAGATATTTCTTTGGAAGGCCGCTCAGCACTACTTGTGCTAGCCAGCGGTACCTCACTGCCATTAGGTACCGTGAAGAGATCCTCAGACCCATTGTGCGACCATATGCATGTGCAGTGGGCCCTGGGTTCCTTCTTATACATGACAATGCTAGGCCTCATGTGGCTGAAGTGTGTCAGCAGTTCCTGCATGATGAAGACATTGATGCTATGAACTGGCCAGCACTTTCCCAAGATCTGAATCCAATTGAGCACATCAGGGTTATCATGTCTCGTTCCATCTACCAACATCATGTTGTACCACAGACTGTCCTGGAGTTAACTGATGCTTTTATCAAGGTCTGGGAGGAGATCCTTCAGGAAAACATCCACCCTCTCATCAGGAGCATGCCAGGCATTGTAGGGAGGTCATAGAGGCATGTGGAGGCCACACACACTACTGAGCATCATTTCCTTGTCTTGAGGCATTTCCACTGAAGTTGGATCAGCCTGTATTTTGATTTTTCATTTTGAGTCTGAGTATCATTCCATATCCAAATGTCCACGGGATATTAATTTTAATTTACATCGATCAATTGTATGTTTCATTGTTCTCAATGCATCCCACTATATAATGAATAAAGATTTGCAACTGGAATATTTAATTCAGTGATATCTAGGATGTGGAATTGTAGTGTTCACTTTATTTTTTTGAGCAGTGTATATATATATATAAATATTTATTTATAAAAATTTAAATTATAGCAATACCATCTCAGTCTTTATGATGAGGAACAGAAAAGAAATTACCATATTTTTCAGATTATTCGACACACTTTTTTCCCCCAAATTTGGGGGTAAAATTGGGGTGCATCTAATAATGCAAATATAAATTACCAGCCTTGGTGGAGCAGTGTCTCAGAGTCGCTGCTGGAGGAGGTGTGGCCAACGGACGTGCTGTGTTTAACAGGGGGATATGTGGCGCCCCTGAGTTTTCAGTCGCCACAGAGGAATTGCACCTCACCCAGAGGTGTGATACCCCACTCTCACTATCAAGTAAGGAGGGAGCACCACCTAGGACTCTAACACCTGCACCCAACACACACTAGAACAGCTGGGCACCATGGACGGACCCTACGAGAGGATGGTCTCTTCCCAGGCTGATATAGGAAAGGGTGTATGGGTGAGTGGAGTAGTGAGTAGCAAGGAAGATGAAGCTTCAGGAAGCACAAGGCAGAGTTAGTGAGTTCTGTTCGGGAGGAAGGAGTAAGACGTGTGGAGAAGCAGCTCCCAGTGAGGGGAGGCTGCAGTGGAAAGAGAAGGAGTCTAGGGAGAGACTCAGAAGGGACTAGAAGCTGGAAGAGCTTAGTCCAGAAGGAGAAAGAAGCAGAAAGAAAGAGAAGCTTCTGGAGTGAGAGAAGCAGGGGTCCTAGGGATACGGAGAGAGCAGGAGCCATCCGTCGGTCCCGGTCTGTTGGCAGAGGGACCAGGTCGCAGAGGGAACTTGACCCCTTAGCCTAGTGGAGGATTTTATGACTCAGCTAGCAAGTCGACTGCTGTGATAACATAGGGATCACAGACAATAACCACCATTATCTTCGCCGGAGAGGTAGCTATTTAGAATAAAGGAACACAGAAATAAGTCGTTGTCCAATAGAATTCGCAGCCGCTGATCTGGGACACTGTTGGTGAAGGTGCTGGAAGGATAGAAGGCTGGAAAATCAGCACAGTGAGACAGCCAGTGGAAGGAACATACATATAGAACGGAGTCCTGGAAAGGTATATCCCAATCTACCTGGGGGTTTGCTGAGCCCCTCGCCTGGAGGACACAGTACCAAGCGGGCATCTGTATTGTACACATCAGAACTGTGAGTAAAGCTTTGGAAACTGCAACTCGCTGACTGTTTCTCAGTTTCTTCCTGCGTCACCTATTACACTCAGCTGCATCTTTCGGGACCATTACCACCTTTCACTACATCTACCGGCCCTGGGATGTCATAGCCTCACCTGTGGGAGGCTGTACCAACTCTGCTGCATCTCACCATCTATTCCAGAGGATCTGCATCGCAGCGCTGGTCACCATTGACCAGATACCACAGATGGCGTCATGAATACCTTACTACAAACTCTAAACATCCCCTGTAAATAATCCACTTTTATTGGATGCCCAGGGCCACGGACGGGTCACTGCCGCTGTGACACATCCCTTCAGTACACCGGCCCGGTACCGAGTATCACACTGCCCTGGCGGGCGATCTATTTTGGCATCACAAACAGGATTACGAAACCCGGTATCACCGGGTCCTGTCTGCCTACTTTAAACTGTATTTTGTGCAAAGAGAACTACTGAAAGCGCTAGAAACTTTGTTGGAAATTGTGAGAGACTACTGCCATATTTGCTCCATGAGGCATACAAGAAGAAGAAGGGCGTATCGTCGTGGGCGGGAACCCACAAAATGGCGCGAAAGATATGGCCGCTATGTCTAAATGTTACTGCACAATAAGAACATGTCAATCAGCCATAGAGATCCGCCTCCTGATCCCCATTGGCGGGAAAAGGAAGAAGAAGAAGGTCCACCCCCAGAAGAAAAAGTGGGAACTCCTGTATGCAGCCACATTAAGGGAGTTGCACAAGATGGCAGACGTAGGGGACCAGGAGAGCGGAGGAGCTGAGGAAAGCTTCTTCCCCGTGGTTGATGAGGTGATGCCCCAGGCCGCAGAGGAAACCCTGCCTGGTGAAGAGGCAGAGGAAGCGGCTCAACAGCAGGAGGAAGCCGAAGTGACTGAGTGGTCCTGGCAAAAGATCCTGCTCAGGCAGCACCAAACGCTGGAACCGCAGCGGCCATTAAGGCGCCCGACTAGTCCGGACCTGGAACCGGAAATCACTTCAGGCCTTGGAGCCACCAGCGAGGCAGAAGACCAGGCTGCTACTCACACCACTGGCCTGCGACTCCAGCAGGTCACGTGGGGTCCTGGACTGGGACAGGCCCTGCTGACTACAAGACCACTTTGGGGCGGTGATGCAACCGCTCCCGCCGGAAGTACCAGCTCACGCACCCCGAATGATCTACCGCTGGACCCGCAAAGGCCCCGACCTGATGGGGTTCCCGGATCGGCCCGACCAGGCAGGGGACATCGAGGTCCTGGACTGGGCCGCATATGACCAAAAGTTTGCTGAGGAATGAAAGCAGCAACGCAGAGAGGAGCAGGCCCGGCGCGAGGAGCAGCACCAGTGGGACCTCACAGACAAGCAGCGGTTCTGGCACGAAGTAGGTATGGGTCGGGGGTCGCAGCGGAAGGGAGAGGTGGTGGAGTTCCGCCTGAAGGGAGGCTGGGGCTTCATTAAGGAGCTGCAGCTCCTGGCCAAAGTGTTCGTCAACCGGCGGGACGGGAATCCCACTTACGGGAGGGGCACCCTGACCGGGATCTGTTCCCGGGTCACCTGGTCACTAACACCTGGCACTGGGGCCTAAAAGGGTGGTACGCCCTGAACGTACACCGGTGCCAAACCGCCGCCACTGTGCAGGGAGCTGCCAGTGGGCCCTCTCCGCAACCAGCCAGAGCAAGCCAAGCAGACGCCCCACCTCCCTCCTCACCCAGGCCGAGGAGCAACCTCACCCAGGCTGTGGGGACAGAGACCGACATAGCCAGTCATAACTTGATCGTATGCATACCGAGGAAACACCAAGTGTCAATAGCACCGAATGTGCCTGATATACGTGTACTCCCGGTGGAGTATCAGGTGGTTCCTGGTACCGCAACAGAGTGAATCTAAAAGACCAGGATATGTAATTATGTATAGTTTTTAACCATGTTCTTCACAAGACATTTACCCGGATGGGTTGTTGCCCAGTTCTGCACTCAGTTCACTTTGATCAAGTTTACAGTTCTCTAAAAACATTGGGGCCATGAACAATGCTTGGTCCAAACTCTCATATGTATATAGTTTGCACCTGTTTAGGTGCTGTTTCTTGATTTTACCTAAAGCCTGTAGGGTGCGCTTGTACCCTATGCTACTACTGACCTCAGAAGCAAAACCCATGTGGCGTGGCCGAAGAAGTGGTCCACAGAAGAGACCAATTGTTGCCTTGAAGCCCGCCCAAGGCCTACATGGAGGGTTTGTGACGGGTCCTTCATGTTGCACTTAGAAAGAAAAAGTTTGACTGAACTTGAGTGAAGATGTTTTATTGCGCCTAATATAATGTTTAATTACACTTGAACCTTTTACCTCTTTGATGACAGTTGTGATTGTGTATGAATAAAAGTGCTACTATATTTGTACAATATGCGTAAAGTGAATTAAGAAGTGTTTTATGCTAAAGATTTGTTTTATATTGAAGTGTATTATTAGATAATGTGTAAATTAGTTTTGCTAGCCAATATCATTTAGTGTAAATATGTACAGACAGATGAAACTGAAGCACTTTTTGTTGACAGGGACAGAGAAGCCCAAGTTCAGTGGTGAACCACCTAGCAACGGTTGCTACGTAGGAAACACTCCAGATGGGGTCTGCACTAGAAGAAACCAAATGTAAATATTGAAGAATTTTTATACTTTTGTATTTTTGTACTTTTGTAAGAGAAGAATTGTGCTGTGTTCTGGTAGCGAACTTGAGAGTTAGCGGTTGCTACCAAAATCATTGTTCGACTAGGTTGTTGTTATTACGCAACTTTTAAGAAGAATTGCCTCCTATCCTGGGAAGTTGAGTTTGAAATTATGTTATTAATGTGCACATTATAAAAATTTTGTATGTTTCTAGTAACATCTGTTTACTTTATTCCAGCCCACGGACGTGCTGTGTTTAACAGGGGGGATATGTGGCGCCCCTGAGGGTTCATTCGCCACAGAGGTATTGCACCTCACCCAGAGGTGTGATACCCCACTCTCAGGTAAGGAGGGAGCACCACCTAGGACTCTAACACCTGCACCCAACACACACTAGAACAGCTGGGCACCATGGACGGACCCTACGGGAGGATGGTCTCATCCCAGGCTGAGTTAGGAAAGGGTGTATGGGTGGGTGGAGTAGTGAATATCAAGTAGGAGTGAAGCTTTAGGAAGCACGAGGCAGAGTTAGTGAGTTCTGTTCGGGAGGAGGATGGTGTAAGATGTGTGGAGAAGCAGCTCCCAGTGAAGGGAGGCTGCAGTAGAAAGAGAAGGAGTCTAGAGAGAGACTCAGAAGGGACTAGAAGCTGGAAGAGCTTCTTAGTCCAGAAGGAGAGAGAAAGAAGCAGAAAGAAAGAGAAGCTTCTGGAGTGAGAGAAGCAGGGGTCCTAGGGATACGGAGAGAGCAGGAGCCATCCATCGGTCCCGGTCTGTTGGCAGAGGGACCAGGTCGCAGAGGGAACTCGACCCCTTAGCCTAGTGGAGGATTTTATGACTCAGCTAGCAAGTCGACTGCTGTGATAACATAGGGATCACAGACAATAACCACCATTATCTTCGCCGGAGAGGTAGCTATATAGAATCAAAAGAACGCAGAAATAAGTCATTGTTCGATAGGATTCGCAGCCGCTGATCTGGGACACTGTTGGTGAAGGTGCTGGAAGGATAAAAGGTGGGAAAATCAGCACAGTGAGACGGCCAGTGGAAGGAACATACATATAGAACGAAGTCCTGAAAAGGTGTATCCCAATCTACCTGGGGTTTGCTGAGCCACTCGCCTGGAGGACACAGTACCAAGCGGTAATCTGTATTGTACACATCAGAAATGGGAGTAAAGCTTTGGAAACTGCAACTCGCTGACTGTTTCTCAGTTTCTTCCTGCGGCACCTATAACACTCAGCTGCATCTCTCGGCACCATTAACACCTTTCACTATATCTACCTGCCCTGGGATGTCATAGCCTCACCTGTGGAGGCTGTACCAACTCTGCTGCATCTCAACATCTATCCCAGAGGATCTGCATCGCAGCGCTGGTCACCATTGACCAGATACCACAGGTGGTGTCACGAATACCTTACTACAAACTCTAAACATCCCCTGTAAATAATCCCCTTTTATTGGACGCCCAGGGCCACGGACTGGGTCACTGCCGCTGTGACACATCCCTTCAACTGAGTATCCCACTGCCCTGGCGGGCGATCCAGAGGCAAAAGTGGAGCGTTGCTGCAGGCAGGGCTGAAGGGGTGTTCGGATATGCAACGCTGCGGGTGTTCGGTGGTGAGGGAGCTCCACTGACATTTTGTGAAAGCCCGAAGCCCCCCCACTTCCATGGCTTACTATGCGGTGGACTCCGGGAAAACGGCTGATGAGGGCGGAGCATGCACAGATGGAGATCTCGGCACCAAGATCTCAGGAGATGAGATCTCAGCGCCAAGATCTCCATCTGTGCATGCATCGCCCCAGCAGCCAATTTCCCAGACTCCACCGCATAGTAAACCATGGAAGTGCGGTGACTCCGGGCTTTCACAAAATGTTGGCGGATCCCTTGCACCACCGAAAACCAGCAGCGTAGAATATCCAAACACCCCTTTCGCCCAGTCTGGGGTCTGCAGCATCGACCCACTCCTGCCTCCGTCAGCAGCGACCCTGGGACCCCGCTTCACTGCAGCCATCACCCCCCGGTACGCAATAAGACACATGGATTATAAGAAGCACCACCACTTTATTAAAAAAAGTTTTTTTCCTATTTTTCTCCTTAAAATTTGGGGTGCGTCTTATAAACCACAAAATACGGTAAGTATAACTCAAAGCTAGTGGCTTTAATCATCTAAAGAAAATTACCTGCACACACGTTCTCCCATTTTCAGCGTATATGTGAAATTCTATGTTTTTCTCCCCATGCACAATGCAATATTTAGGACTCAGTCCAACATCATCTTCTAGCATTTATGGGCATCTTATAAATTAGAAAGCCAGGGTCAACTCAGAAGTGAAACTGTTTTCAGAAACTTATTGAATGGAGGAATCTATAAAATTATTTTCATGCAAACAATACAGTTGGAATAATTTTTTAAATTAATCTCGTAATCTTAGTTGTACAAAGACATATAAATTATGCCCAAATAACTAAGTAGCTGTCTGTTGCCTCAGATGAATATCCTTGGAAGCAAAACCTAAATGAACATCATACAATTCCAGAATGATTGCAGATCCAAAAAACAGGATAAATCACTAATATTGGTCCAAATGGAAAGAGGACTGAGGGAGTGAGCAATGTATCCTATTATTGTCTGTCAGTAGCGGTGCCCAGACTTCTGGAGTTTCCATCTGTGTCACCCTATGCATCATCTGTGCCTCTCTGCACTTTATGCTGATCCATCATATATTCCAGGTCGAATAATGTCCCACATCGGCAGACATGTTTATTTTTTTATTTATATATGAAGATCTTTAGCAAGCAAAAAAATCCACGACCTCTTTATTCTATGTGCAAGAATGCTATATTTTACGTTTTGGGAAAAGAAGTGCAAAACTCCTTGGCTTGTGGTGACAGCGCTCAGCAGCCGACTCCCTACTGCTGAACAGGTTGATGTTTCTGTAAACAGAAGAGTAAATTGGTTAAGATTTTTTGTTTTTTTCCTCTCATCTACTATTAGGATGATATCAAATTGATTCATATGTATTGATTCTTGCAACAGGCAAATTACTCAGCGTTTGATTCAGTTGAACAATCTTGGATCGGTTTATCTAGAAGTGGTGTTTGTCTTTGTCCAAGTCTGTAGCACAGCTTGGCTAACGCCGTAAAGAGAACATTTTCGATATTGCCTTTTTCCTGGTCATTAGGCTCTCAGTTAGAAGCCTCCTATCCTACCATTCTCTCTCTGGTTGCTGTCTTCAGCTCAGCCTACCCACTGATTGTGATGTATAGACAGGAGACAAATAACGGGCATTGATAAGTCGCTCAAACCTCTTTGTGCAAAAATATGTCAATACCCAGTGGGAAGAAAGACAACACAGCTTTCCTTTCTTATCTAATGAAACTGAATGCAGTTTGAACACCTGGTTGTACTGGTTTTAAAATGTGTTACGCCGTAGATGTGGAGGTAGATTGATCCAACGTGATGTTATTTCCCTGGCTTATAATATCAAGCGTCCATGCAGTGCATATGCATTCAACTTGACAGTATACCTAATGCAGGTATTTAGAAGACCCAGTCTTGGCTCAAATCTCTGTAGGCTCACAAAGCCACACACCGGAGTCAGTAAAAATCTCATCACAGTAGCCACAGTACATCATTGACCACCAGTGCGGCTTATAAGTATTTCTCATGGCAAGGTATAAATATGTAGAGATGGACATTATCTAATGGATAGCTGCTATTCTGTGCCAAAGTGAAAGCCACAGGAGAATACAGTCACTATTGAGTTCACAGGCTTAACCCATCCTTCACAACATTAATTGAAGGGTTTCTCTAAGTCAAATTAAAATTACCCAGGAAATTAATGGTACCAAACAATAAATGAAGGAAAACTGTTCCAACTCCTCTGAGACTGGAAGTGTTAATGTCTTTGTTCACCTGACTACTAAGGCTTGTGGAAAAAAGAGGACTAGCGTCTGCGCACTGGTGTGAGAAATACCTGAAATAAGGGTGCGGTGCACAGAGATATCAGGCTGGCTTCCTGAGCTACGGAACTATGGAAAAGAGGAAAAAAACACTAACCACTAGTGTTGAGCGATACGATAATGCAAATATCGGCTATCGGCCGATATTAGCTCTATCGGCCTTTCGATAATTCGTTTCGATATTTTCGTCTTATCGAATACCGGAATCGGATTTGTCACTGTCACTGTGAGTGTCCGTCGGTCGGGTCTGTCAGGAGTCAGCGGCACTTACCTGGCAGAAGATCTCCGGCGGTCACGTCCTGGACTGCTTGATGGCCGCCATTATCTTCTCCCTGGCGGTCACATGCAGTTTTTCGCGATAACAGCAGTGACTGCTGGGTAATCCCGGCCGTAAAGCAGTCAGTCCGATGACGTCACCGCGGGGAAGCAGGTAATCAGCTGTGCTGCGCCGGGATGACAGGCTCTGCCTGTCATTCTGATGTAGCAGAGCTGGATCGTCGTGGGACACTCGTTACTATGGACTGCGTCGGTCAGGTGGTATACTTTTTTTTTTTTTTTTCATTTTTTTACAGGAGATCGATGGCGTCGCAGGATGAGACTGTAATAAAAGTAATGAAAACTGTGTTTTTTTTTTTTTTATTAAATTAAAAAACTTTTTTATGAACATTCACCCGTCCGGGTACATAAACAATTTAACTATTTACATACAGAGACCCTGTCCGGGTTATTTATAATTCTTTGGCAGGGGTGTTCCAGGTACCACCTGGTACTCTTCTGATGCTTGCCAAACATCCGAGGCACCAAGGACCACCAGGACCTGATGACGTCGTGTGGCCTGTACAGTCAAGTCGTGACCCGCTATCTGGGTCTGTGTGGCCACCTCTTTCATCTCCCTCCGGGTCTGGAACCCTATGTCCCAGACTGAACGAACCCCAGGGGGCCTAACAGGCGCCGGGTACGGGCCAGCTATACTTATCATGTCCATAGCTGGGGCTGCTGAGGAGACCACTGAGGGAGGCTGGGGAGATTTACGGCGTGGGGTGGGCACTTTTGCAGAGGCCTGGATGTGGGAGGCTGAAGGCTCCGAGGGTCTCACAGGTTCCTGACACTCTGGGGAGTAGGGGTCGCACCTGGTAACATTTAGGGCGTACCATCCATTGTAACCCCAGTGTCGGGTGTAAGTCACCAATCTCCTGGCAACAGGTCCCTCCCCGGGTGTCCTTCTGGGAGGTGAGCCTCCACGTCTTGCCGGTTCACAAAAACTTCTAAATAAAGTCCAGGCTCCTGGATGAAGCCCCAACCACCTTTCAATTTAAAGCTCCGTACTGCACCATTACGCTGCGGCTCCCTCAGGGTTCCTTTATCCTTTCTCATCCGGTCCTTATCTGCCCGGTCCTTCTCCAGCTGACGTTGGCGAAGTTTTTGGGATTCTCGCTGCTCCCTTTGTCGCTCTGCTTCCCGCTCCCAACGTCTCCACTCTTCCTCCTGACGCCGGTTGTAATTCTCCTCCACCAGCTGCTCCATGTCTCCACCATCAAATGCCAGCTTACAGTGTCCGGTTTGCGGCAGCTCTCCTGGCGCCCCCCAGTCCTGGCGGTGCTCACCTGCGGAGGAAGCAGCCGGCTCTGGAACAGATGACAGTCGGGGCTCCGGTACAGGCAGGTAGTGCTCTGGTGCCTGCGCGGCCTCCTCCATGAGGACGGGTGTCGCTTCTTCTGTCTCAGCGACGGGGGCAGACAGCGGGATCTGGGGTGCTGCCGGTGCAGCGTTTTTTGCACGAACGGGTGCCTCCACTGCGACAACGTCAACCGGATCACATTGCAAGGGCTCCTCTACTAGAACGGGTGCCTCACCTTCCGGTACAGACACTTCAGGTAAGAGGGATTGGCGCCGCTCCAAGTTTATTTTTAGGGCACGCCAGCTGGCTTCCATCCTGGCGACCTCCTCCCGGTGCCGGGCCAGGCCTCTTAGGGTATCCTCCGCTTCTTGCAGCGTAGGAGGGTTTCCAGGCCGGGTGCCCAACGGTGGTTCCGTGGCGATCGGGTCGCTTCCGTGGGGGGAGAGCTCTGACTGCTCCATCCCTTCACACTTCTGCTCGTGTCCATTAGCCATCTCTGCCAAGTCACATGTGTCATTAGCATCTGGAGAGGGCCCCTCTTTTGTAGGGAGGCGGGACCTTCGTGTTAGTTTCCGCCCACTGAGGAGGATGAGGAGGCGGAACTGAAGAGCTGTGGGGCACGATCTTACATTGCAGTACCATTTAGAGCCATCGTTTTCGCGTCACTGAGTGAGTGTGTACACCCATGAAGAGCACGCCCTTCTTCTTCACCAGTGCCTCGTCGTGACGCAGATATGGCGGAAAAATGGCAAATACATTCTCTGATGATTTTAGCAATTCTCAAGCACAAAACCAGTTCAATTCAGGCACACAGGACTCGCTTATAGCGAGCTACAGAATCCTGTTCGTGACGCCCAAGTTGAGTCGCACAGAGCCAGAGGTTTTTGGGGTACTCGGCACCGAGCCCGTCGACTTCTATGGGGTATGTCACGGCTTTACCCGGCAATTGAATCAGAGTCTATTTTACTATGTAGAAGTGTATAAACTATAAATATATGTATATATATATGTCACAATGACATGTATATATATATATATGTATTCTATGTGTGTATATTTGTGTTTACAACGAAAGAAAGGGTTTTTTTTGTTGCGATATTTTGTTCCCATAGACTTACATGGGATTCCGGTATCGAAATCGGATATCGACGATATTTAGTGCTATCGGCGATACAATTTCGATACGATATTTTTAGATATCGAGCACTATCGCTCAACACTACTAACCACCAAAAAATAGAAATATATAAAACATCACATTTTATTTGAGCTTATTAAAACTAGAAAAAGGAAAAATAAGAATTTAAAATGACATATTAGCGCTAGGTATACACATTTCAAGCTGTACAAGCTCTTAGTCCTTGTACAGCTCGAAACTCACAAACTACCGTTAAAATGTTATTTTAAATTTACTTTTTCCCTTTTTTAATTTTAACAAGCTTGAATAAAATGTGGTATTTCATGTATTTAAATTTTTCCTCTTTTCTATAGTGACAAGGCTTGTGAATGGTCAGGCGACTGGAATAGGACATCGTCAGATTCACAGCTGATGATGCCATTTAACACTATATTACTAAAGTCTGTAAGTGAATATTTATTTAACGTGGACAATTTATACAAACAGTGCATATCCAATTGTGGTATTACAGATCACTATAATAATCAAATCCAATAATATAATCCAACAATATAAACCAATTGTGGTAGTAAAGATTACTATTTTTACATAGCATTTGCTTGGTAATTTTTATCTCATGCTGAGTGTGTTCAGCAACAGTAGTAAAACATCTGTGCCAGTAGAGCCACACTAAACTAGGGCATTTAAATGGGATCTGTCAGCAGGATTTTGCTACCTCATCTGAGAGTAGTATGATGTAGGCAAAGAGTCCCTGAATCCAACGATGTATCACTCAATTTACTGGGCGTAGTTCTTCTGACACAATCAGAGTTTTTAGATTTAGCAATGCACCAGAGCTGAGAAAGCTGCCCCACTGCACACACCACAGCTGACCGCGCCCTCACCAGACTCTGTATGTTCAGTGGCATGTAAGAGTTTGGCTCCCCTGGTCAAAATTACTGTTATTGTGAACAGTTAAGAAAGTTGAAGATGGAATGATCTCTAAAAGGCCTAAGGTTAAAGATGACACATTTCCTTTGTATTTTAGGCTGAAAAAAATTATATATTTTCCTCTTTTACATTTTAAAAATAACAAAAAGAAAAAAGCCAGACTAAAAGTTTGGGCACCCTGCATGGTTAGTACCCAGTAGCACTCCCATTTGAAAGTATCACCATCTTGTACATGCTTATTGTAGGCAGTCCAATGTCTTTTAATTCTTGTTTGAGAGATTTTCATCCATTCTTCCTTGAAAAATTCTTCAAGCTGTGTGAGATTCCTGGGTCATCTTGCATGCATTGCTATTTTGAGGTCTAGCCTCAGATTTTCAATGATGTTCATTACAGCGGACTGTGAGGGCCATTGTAAAACCTTCAGCTTGCACCATTTAAGGTAGTCTATTGTGGATTTTGACATGTGTTTAGGATCATTATCCATTCGTAGAAGCCATCCTGTTTTCAACTTCAGCATTTTTACAGATGGTGTTATGTTTGCATCAAGAATTTGTTGAAATTTCATTGAATCCTTTTTTCCCCCTTCCTCATGCCATTGTCTGCAACACAGCCCCAAATGTTGTGAATGTGTTAGAAATTAATTCTGAGCAGAAGCTCCCTCTGGTGGTTACAAACAGTACTGAACCATTCAATGAAGATTGGCAATCAGGAGTTACAGACTGGTCTTATATAAGGGAGGTTCCCTCCCATCATGGTTGCCGGTGAGCAATTGTTCTTGTCTCAACTGTGGTTCCTGGTTCACTTGGAAGCTTGCTGAGTCTTGCCTGCATCTTCTGCTATCAGATAAGATATTTTCTGCTTTTATTTTGGTGCTTGCTTTTTGCATTGTTCCCTGCACTTCTGTGGAGGTCAGCCAGGTCCCCTCCGGGGGCTTGTGCTCCTCTCAGTTTATCTGAGCCACTGTTATTTGTTCATTTGCCTTTTCCAGTTTTTTCAGTGGCTGCGGCTTAGTTTTGTTACACCAGAGAACTGATTTAGGTGGTAGAGGTCGTGTGATCTCAGGTGTTTTTGCAATTAGTAGCGTTGGTTTTTTTTAGGTTTTTTTTGGATTGCAGTAAGTGTCCTTCCTATCCTTTTCTGTCTAGGAAGATTGGGCCCCAACGTTTGCTCATACTATTTTCTGTCTGTGTCTGTATTTCCTCTTGTCTAACCGCCATTACATGTTTGGGGGCTTCCTATGTTCTTTGGGGATCTGCTCCAGGGCAGATGGCTTTCCTCTTTCTATCTTTGGGTGGTTAGCCTCTCAGGCTGTGACGAGGCGTCTGGGACCGGCGTGGGAGCGCTCCACGGCTGCCTTTAGTTGTGGTGGTTGGTCGGGGTACTGCGGGGAAGACGCTTTGCACGCTCAGTTGTCTTGGGTAGTGTTCAGACTAAATTTCTGTTGACTGTTACCCTGATTTGCTCCCTGTCCACATTTTCTGCTCAGGCTTTTGTTGATTCGGGAGCAGCTATTAACCTGATGGATTTTGACTTTGCTAAATGTTGTGGGTTTCCCTTGATACCCCTACGGAAGTCTATTCCCCTACTGGGATTGATTCTACCCCTTTGGCTGAGAATAAACCCCAGTTCTCTACTCAGGTGATAATGAGGGTTGAACCTGATCATCAGGAGAGTTGCAAATTTTTGGTGCTGTATAATCTGCATGACATTATTGTACTGGGTTTCCCTTGGTTACAGTCTCATAATCCTGTTTTGGATTGGAAATCTGTGTCTGTGACCAGTTGGGGCTGCCAATGTGTTAATGCCAACACTCCTGTTTTTTCTGCCTCTCCCCAGGCTCAGGATGTTCCTGACTTTTTGACTGATTTTTCGGATGTGTTTAGCGAAAGTAAATCTGCATCTGCCACCCATGGAGCTAGATGCGCTATTGATTATGCTGTAGTAAATCCCTAAAGGTCGCCTTTTTAACTTGTCTGTACCTGAACATGACGCTATGCGGTCTTATATCAAGGAGTCATTGGAGAAGGGTCATATCAGACCATCCTCTTCACCCTTGGGTGCCGTTTTTTTCTTTGTGGCCAAAAAGGATGGTTCATTAAGGCCGTGTATTGATTATCGTCTCTTGAACAATATCACTGTGAAATATCAATATCCGTTACCCTTGATTTCTGACCTGTTTTCCAGGGTGAAAAGTACTACTTGGTTTACCAAGCTTGACCTCAGGGGGGCGTATAACCTTATTCGCATTAAGCACGGGGATGAATGGAAGACGGCATTTAATACCCCAGAGGGGCATTTTGAGTACCTAGTGATGCCCCTTGGGCTCACTAATGCTCCTTCCATCTTCCAGTCCTTCATGAATGACATTTTCAGGGATTTTGTGGATAAATTTCTGATTGTTTATTTGGATGATATCTTGATTTTTTCCAATGACTGGGACTCTCACGTGAAACTTGTTCGGACTGTGTTCCAGATTTTGAGAGAGAATGCTCTGTATGTGAAGGGATCAAAGTGTCTTTTTGGCGTACAGAGGATCTCATTTCTGGGATTCATTTTGTCTCCGTCTGTTATTGAAATGGACCCGGTCAAGGTTCAGGCCATCTGTGATTGGGTCCAACCTACTTCATTGAAGGCTCTTCAGAGATTCTTGGGTTTTGCCAATTTTTATCGTAAATTTATTGGTAATTTCTCTGTTATTGTTAAACCATTGACTGATTTGACCAAAAAGGGTTCTGATGTGGTGAATTGGCCTCCTGAGGCAGTCTCTGCGTTTCAGGAACTTAAGCAGAGATTCACTTCTGCTCCTGTTCTACGGCAGCCTGATGTTTCTCTACCGTTTCGGGTGGAGGTTGATGCCTCTGAAATTGGGGCAGGTGCCGTTTTGTCCCAAAGAGATCCAGAGACCTCTAAAAGTAACCCTTGTGCCTTTTTCTCTCGAAAATTTTCTCCAACTGAACGTAATTATGACGTGGAAGACTTCTCAATTTTTCATATTTCTAAGGCAGTGATGCAATTAATTTTTCATATTTTTCATATTTTCATATTTCGTGTTTGCAAGCTATAGCGCTACAGTGTGCTACCTTTTTTCTTGTATGTACATGAGTTGGTGACTCTAGGTTTAGCACCTGTTCACACTGGATCTATGTTTGGATGTGCCGGTCAGTTTTTGATATGTATTCATTTACCTTCTACCTGAGCACTCCACCTGGTGGTCACAGGCTTTTTAATTACAACAGGTTCATTACCCCTCCACAGAGATGTAGATTTTAGTCTGAAGAGAAGATTCATATGTTCCCATGCAGACAGACTTTTCTAAGCGAGGATTGGCATTAGTTAGGACCTGATATACGAGAAGAGCCTTGACGTGGCTATCAGGCACACATAATTTGGCCATCTTATGCGCTAAGACTTCTCAATTTTTCATATTTCTAAGGCAGTGATGCAATTAATTTTTCATATTTTTCATATTTTCATATTTCGTGTTTGCAAGCTATAGCGCTACAGTGTGCTACCTTTTTTTCTTGTATGTACATGAGTTGGTGACTCTAGGTTTAGCACCTGTTCACACTGGATCTATGTTTGGATGTGCCGGTCAGTTTTTTGATATGTAATTATGACGTGGGTAATCGGGAGTTATTGGCCATGAAGTGGGCTTTTGAAGAGTGGAGACATTGGCTGGAGGGAGCCAAACATCAGGTGGTGGTCCTCACGGACCATAAGAATCTGGTTTACCTGGAAACGGCCAAGCGACTTAATCCTAGACAGGCCAGGTGGGCCTTGTTTTTCACACGTTTTAATTTTGTGGTTTCCTTTCTTCCTGGCACTAAGAATGTTAAGGCAGATGCCCTCTCGAGGAGTTTCCTTGCGGACTCTCCTGAGTTATCTGATCCTGCTGTTATTTTGAAAGAGGTTCTTTCCGCCATCTCGCCCAATTTGAGACTGGCTCTGGAAGGGTGTCGGAGGATAAACCTGAGCGCTGCCCTATTGGGAAATTGTTTGTCCCAGACCGGTGGAAAAAGAGTGTGATTTTTGAGATTCATTGTTCGCGTTGACCGGTCATCCCGGAATTTTTGGTACCAGAGACTTGGTTAGTCAGTCCTTTTGGTGGCCTACTTTGTCTCGTTACGTCAGGGAATTTGTGCAGTCCTGCGGGACTTGCTCTCGCTCCAAGCCTTGCTCTCGCTCTAGTGTTTGTTGATGCCATTGCCTGTGCCCAAGAGACCATGGACCCATATCTCTATGGATTTTATTTCCGACCTCCCTGTTTCTCAGAGAATGACCGTTATCTGGGTGATTTGTGTTAGGTTTTCCAAAATGATACATCTTGTGCCATTACCTAAGTTGCCTTCCTCCTCCGAATTGGTGCCTTTGTTCCTTCAGCACGTGGTTCGGTTACACGGCATTCCTGAGAACATTGTGTCTGACAGAGGAGTCCAGTTTGTTTCCAGATTTTGGAGGACTTTTTGTTCTAAACTTGGTGTTCAATTGTCTTTCTCCTCGGCTTTTCATCCTCAGACCAATGGACAAACTAAGAGAACAAACCAGACATTGGAGACTTATCTGAGATGCTTTGTGCTGATCAAGATGACTGGGTATCTTTTTTGCCTTTGGCTGAGTTTGCTCTTAATAATAGGGCTAGCTCTGCCACTTTGATGTCTCCATTTTTCTGCAATTTTGGGTTTCACCCTCGATTTTCTTCGGGACAGACGGAGGCTTCTGTCTGTCCAGGTGTTGACTCTGTTATGGAGCGTATGCAGCAGATTTGGGACCAGGTAGTGGAGAGGTTGTCCCTCTCTCAGGAGAGGGCCCAGCGGTTTGCCAACCGGCATAGGACTGATGGTCCTCGGTTTGAAGTGGGGGACTTGGTCTGGTTGTCCTCAAGAAATATCCCTATGAGAGTTGCATCTCCTAAGTTTAAGCCTAGGTTCATTGGACCTTATAAGATCTTGGAGATTCTTTATCCTGTTTCCTTTCGTTTGCTTCTTCCGGGGACATTTGAGATCCATAACGTGTTCCACAAGTCCTTATTGAAGAGGTTTGTCGAGCCAGTGGTTCCTACGGCTGCGCCTCCTGACCCTGTTTTGGTTGAGGGCAATCTGGAGTATGTGGTTGAGAAAATATTGGATTCTCGTTTTTCTAGACGGAAACTCCAGTATTTGGTTAAATGGAGAGGTTATGGTCAGGAGAACAATTCTTGGGTGTTTGCTTCGGACATCCATGCTAGGAGACTGATCCGTGCGTATCACCGAGCTCATCCTGACCAACCTGGTTGCCCAAATGAGGGTTCAGTGACCTCTCCTCAAGGGGGGTTACTGTTGTGAATGTGTTAGAAATGAATTCTGATCAGAAGCTCCCTCTGGTGGTTACAGACAGTACTGAACCATTCAATGAAGATTGGCAATCAGGAGTTACAGACTGGTCTTATATAAGGGAGGTTCCCTCCCATCATGGTTGCCGGTGAGCAATTGTTCTTGTCTCAACTGTGGTTCCTGGTTCACTTGGAAGCTTGCTGAGTCTTGCCTGCATCTTCTGCTATCAGATAAGATATTTTCTGCTTTTATTTTGGTGCTTGCTTTTTGCATTGTTCCCTGCACTTCTGTGAGGTCAGCCAGGTCCCCTCCGGGGGCTTGTGCTCCTCTCAGTTTATCTGAGCCACTGTTATTTGTTCATTTGCCTTTTCCAGTTTTTTCAGTGGCTGCGGCTTAGTTTTGTTACACCAGAGAACTGATTTAGGTGGTAGAGGTCGTGTGATCTCAGGTGTTTTTGCAATTAGTAGCGTTGGTTTTTTTTTAGGGTTTTTTTTTGGATTGCAGTAAGTGTCCTTCCTATCCTTTTCTGTCTAGGAAGATTGGGCCCCAACGTTTGCTCATACTATTTTCTGTCTGTGTCTGTATTTCCTCTTGTCTAACCGCCATTACATGTTTGGGGGCTTCCTATGTTCTTTGGGGATCTGCTCCGGGGCAGATGGCTTTCCTCTTTCTATCTTTGGGTGTGGTTAGCCTCTCAGGCTGTGACGAGGCGTCTGGGACCGGCGTGGGAGCGCTCCACGGCTGCCTTTAGTTGTGGTGGTTGGTCGGGGTACTGCAGTCCAGTAGATTCCAACCTCTCTGGTGTATTGCCGTTTTTGCCTGCTCTCCTCAGCTACCAAATCATAACACCCAAAACATGATTGATCTGCCCCCATGCTATTGGTTGGTGAGATGTTCTTTTTCTGAAATTCTTTCTCACACATACCTTTGATCATTGTGGTCAAAGAATTCTATTTTACCTTTATCGGTCTATAGTACTTGTTTCCCAAATGCATTAGGCTTGTCTAGATGTTTGTTTTGCATACTTCTGATGCCAAATTTTATGGGGAGGATACAGGAGAGGTTTTATTCTGATGACTCTTCCATGAAGGCCATATTTTTGTAGGTGTTTCTGAACAGTAGAACAATGTACCACAACTCCAGAGTCTGCTAAATTTTTCTGAAAGTTTTTTGCAGTCAATGAGGGGTTCTGATTTGCCTTTCTAGCCTAGCAATCTTATGAGCAGCTCTTGTTGAAATTTTGCATGATCTTCCAGAACTTATCTTGACCTCCATTGTTCCTGTTAACTGTCATTTTTTAATTACATTTTGAACTGAGGAAAGGTTAGCTTTAAAACACTTTTGTCATGATCCAGACCGGGTTTTGAATCCTGTCTTCCCTTTTCCCGTTCTGATCATGTCAGGGGTTAACTTTGCTCAGCCTCAGTCTGGTTTCAGGCTTGCTATTTATCTCCGCTGCATCCTGCAGGTGGTGTTGCCTATAGTTCTGCCTAAGGCATGTGTATCTGACTCTGGTATATCCTGATTATTCCTGCTGTGATCTCTGACTTGCCCCATGTCTGTTTATTCCCTCCATCTGTCCTGACTCAGTGTTTCCCTGTAAGTTTGTTGACTCCCTGTATTTGAATTAGCTTTTATTCGGACCTGCTTCTGTCTTTTGTCTTCGGCTAATCCACTCCTGACCAGCTCTGACCTCTTCGGCTTGATTGTGACCTTGAGTTTGCTTATTCCTTCGGTACTGTGATACAGTCTATTTTCTGACCCGGCGAGTCTGATGGTTCTGCTGCCACCTGATGGTAGCCGTCTTCGCAGGCCTACCCTGGGAGTGTGCAGTCCTTTTTCCACTCTATTGCCATCAAGTGGTGTCTTCACATACCTGCATTGCAGCAACCTGACAACTTTGCTGTCTTCTTATAACTTTCTCCTGCTTTGTGGGCTTACATCAATTTAATTTTCAGAGTGCTAGGCAGCTGCCTAGAAGAACTTATCGCTGCTGTTTTTTTTTACACCAGATTAGAGGAGGCTGGGTTTTAAAACGCTGGGAAATTTGCATCACCTGGCCTAACGATGATAGTGAACAAGCCATAACCCTAACAAGCTAATTAAGGTCTGAGACCTTGGTCAAAGTTATGTGAGCAAGTCTCCAAGGGTGTCCAGACTTTTGAATCTGCCCATTTTCCTTTTTATTATTTTTTAAAAGAAAAAAATACACTTAATATATATATATATATATATATATACAGTATATATATATATATATTTAAAAAAAAACAACTGCCTTCTCACCCTCACTGGGGGGTGGTCTTTGTTGTCCTTTCTCATTCTCGGGTCCTCTACCAGAGACCTGGGAGTTTGAGGGTTCTGTGCAGGATCTTAGCTGTTCCCACCATTGCGCTTTTCTGGACAGAGAGTTCAGATGTTGGTCCTGGGAACTGTTGTAGCCATTCTTCCAACTTAGGGGTCAGTGCTCCAAGTGCTCCTATCACCACTGGAATCACTGTTGCCTTCACCTTCCACATCTTCTCCAGTTCTCCTTTGAAGCGCTGGTATTTCTCCAGGTTCTCATATTCCTTCTTTCTGATGTTGCTGTTGCTTGGCACTGCCACATCTATTATCATTGCTGTCTTCTAATCCTTGTCTACTATGACAATGTCTGGTGTTGTGAATACTCTGGAGGCGACTTCTGAGCTGAGGCTCCCTCCGGTGGTTGCTGAGGGTAATGAACTAATTGCATGGCCTTCAGCTGGCTCTGAATGGTCTGATATAAGTGACCTGAGTTCCCATCAGCCTTGCCGGTAATCAATTGTTCTTCCTGGTCTTGCTTGGAGCTCAGCTTGCATTCCTGCTCTCATTCAGATAAGCGATTTGCTTTTTTTTTCCCTCTGGTTGGATTTTCCTTGCTGGTTTGCTGCTTAGCAGTAGACTTCAGCCTGGTCCCCTTTTGGGGCCTGGCGCTGCAATTGTGCTCAGTTTGTGTTTGCACTTAAGCTCTGTTCCTGTGGCACTTTTATTTGCTGAATTGCTGTGTGTTACACCAGAGATCTGATTTAGGTGGTAGAGATCGTGTGATCTCGGGTTTTTGTTAATTAGAAGTGTTGGTATTTTTGTCAGGGTTTTTTTGGTTGTAGTCAGAATTCTTTCCTATACTTTTCTATCTAGACAGAATTGGGCCCCAGCGTTTGCTCATTCTATTTTCTGTCTGTGTTCGTATTTTCTTCTTGTCTAACCGCCATTACATGTTTGGGGGCTTCCTATTTCTTTGGGGTTCTGCTACGGGGCAGTTAGTTTTCATCTTTCTGCCTTTAAGTGTAGCTATCTCTCCGCCTGTGATGAGGCGTCTAAGATCACCGTAGGTACGCTCCATGGGTACTTCTAGTGTAGCGGTTAGTTTAGGGTCCTGCAACCCAATAGTTTCCAGCCTCTCTGGTGTATTGCTCCTTTGCTATTTTTGCTATTTCTCCTCAGCTACCGAAACATAACAGTCTGGTTAGTTAGCCAACACCTGCTTATCCGTCTGGATCTTAAAGTCCCACAGGATTTTAGCCCTTTCATTCTCCACCACTTTTTCTGGGGTCTTCCACCTGGACTTAGGGGGACTTAACCCATATGCTGTGCAGATGTTCCTGTATACAATTCCCACTACTTGGTTGTGGCGTTCAGTATATGCTATTCCTGCTTGCATTTTGCATCCTGCCTCTATGTGTTGGACCGTTTCTGAAGTTTCTTTGCATAGTCTGCACCTTGGGTCTTGTCTTGTGTGGTATATTCCTGCTTCTATGGATCTGGTACTTAGTGCTTGCTCTTGTGCCGCTATGATTAGTGCCTCTGTGCTGTCTTGGAGTCCAGCTTTCTCCAGCCATTGGTAGGATTTCTCCATGTCAGTCACCTCCATTATCTGTCGATGGTACATCCCATGCAGAGGCTTGTCTTGCCATGGCGCGTCATGTTATTGTTCCTCCTGTTATATATATATATATAATATATATATATATATATAAATATATTTAATTTTTTTACATTTTTATTTCTTCCTAAAATTGAAAGAAAATGTGTCATCTTTAACTTTAGGCCTTTTGGAGATTATTTAATCTTCATCTTGCTTAACTATTAACAATAACAGTAATTTTGACCAGAGGTGCCCAAACTTTTACATGCCACTGTACATTGTCTATAGACAGTTAGCTGCTTATCACAGGAGGAAGTGGAGTCAGACTAGCATACAGGTGCTACTGTAGTCCAGACAATGATAATCACAGGGTGATAAAACCTTCAGCCTAAGTAAAAACACTACACAGCTGGATATGTGACACATTGCTGAAATCTGTGTTTTAACTACTATGTCATGATGTCGTCAGATTACATAGCAAAAACCTGCTGACAGAATCCTTTCAGGAACCCTTATGCCACTTTCACATGTTTGGTATTTGGTGTGTTTTTAACCTCAGCATACGTATTAAAATACCAGGAGTGGAACAATCAGAGGAAAAGTATAACAGAAACACGTCACCACTTCTGTAATTTTCACACACTTCTCATTTTGCTTTACAAATACTGAGGTAAAAAACTCCCCACTCAACGTGTGCAAGTGACCTTAGGGTATGTGCACACAGCATTTTAAGATGCCATGGGTTTCCTAGGCTAAGCCGCTTTTGGAAATAGCGGGTGATCTTTTCCTGAAGTGATTTCTCTTGCTGCCCAGCCATCATTTTTGCAGTGGCTACGTCATCGGCATTTTTTTCCCTTACTTATACTGTAACTAGCTAGCAGTTTCCAAAAAATGTACATGCCACGTATTTTAACTGCGTCATGGTTTCTGAAACCCGAAGAGGTTAAAAGAGGTCACAAAAGACTGAACATGTGCACAGTAATCATGTGTTACATTGCTGTGTGCTATGTTTATTTTTTTGCTGCGGTTCTGCAGCTCTTTTTCACTCAAGTACCAGGTAAAATCCACTTGAAAAATAGGTTGTGTGAACAAATCATTATGTTTTTCACTCTTAACCCTGTACTGGAGGGATGGACTGTTGGATCTATACAATGACAGACACAGACAGAAAAGGGCCCCTGTACAAGAACAATGTATGGGCCCCGCACAGTCCAATAGTTCTACCTATGACATAAACTGCTTTGGAGGTGGAAGTGGGTCCTCTTTATCTCTTGCGCCCTTGTGTGTCTGCACAGGTTGCACCAATGATATGTCCACCCTGGATCTATAGCACTTATAATCATCTGATTGCGGCAGGTTGTCTTACCTCTGGCGTTCAGCATCAAACTGGTCTGTCTACACAGGTTAAATGAAGTAATACATGCAGGCCTTTCAAATAGCCCTCAATGTGATACCCAGATCGTCTGTTTTCATCATAATAAGATGCACTCTAAGGCCCCCTTTACACGTCCGTTTTTTATGTTCATATGAGGTCCATTTTTTGAGGACCACAAATACGGACACACACACATCCATTGTATTCAATAGTAATGTGCACATGTCAGGTTTTTCAATGTCGTCATGTCATGTCGTGTGTCAATGTAAAAAACCCACAGACATGACCGTTTTTAAACCAGCACCACAGACGAAATGAGTGTCACTTATGGGCACACTGATGACATACAGATTATTATTATTATTTTTATTATTTATTTATACAGCGCCATTAATTCCATGGTGCTGTACATGAGAAGGGGTTACATACAAAGTTATAAATATCGTTTACAGTAAACAAATTTACAATGACAGACTGGTACAGAGGGGAGAGGACCCTGCCCTTGCGGACTTACATTCTACCGGATAATGGGGAAGAAACAGAAGGTCGAGAAGGTCGGGGGTGCAGCAGCTCTGGTGGTGGCGGCGATGTGGCAGCTCTGGTGGTGGCGGCGTGGCGGCAGCTAGGGCGGTGGCGGCGAGATGGCAGCTCGGGTGGTGGCGGCGAGGCGGAATGGTTATTGCAGGCTGTAGGCTTTCCTGAAGAGATGGGTTTTCAGGTTCCGTCTGAAGGATCCAAGGGTGGTGGATAATCGTACATGTTGAGGCGTGGAATTCCAGAGGATGGGGGATATTCGGGAGAAATATACAGATTAGTGTTGAGCGATACGATACTGCAAATATCGGGTATCGGCCGATATTGGCTGTATCGGAATTCCGATTCCGAGTACCGATATTTTCGTCATATCGGATACCGGAATCGGAATGTCACTGTCACTGTCAGTGTCCGTCGGTCGGGTCTGTCAGGAGTCAGCGGCACTTACCCGGCAGAAGATTTCCGGCGGTCACATCCCGGACTGCTTGATGGCCGCCATCCTCTTCTCCCTGGCGGTCACATGCAGTTTCTCGCGATAACTGCAGTGACTGCAGGGTAATCGGTGGCCGTAAAGCAGTCCGATGACGTCACCGCCGGAGAAGCAGGTAATCAGCTGTGCTGCGTCGCGATGACAGGCTCTGCCTGGCATTCCGATGTAGCAGAGCTGGATCGTCGTGGGACACTCGTTACTATGGACTGCGTCGGACAGGTGGTATACTGTTGGTTTGTTTTTTTTCTTTTTTTACAGGAGATCGATGGCGTCGCAGGAATGAGAGTGTAATAAAAGAAATGAAAACTGTGTTGTCTCTTTTATTTCATTAAAAGACTTTTTTCTTGCTGTGTCTTTTTTTTTTAAACATTTAAAAACTTTGGGATTAATAATGGATCGGTGTCTTATTGACGCCTCTCCATTATTAACCGGGCTTATTGTCACCGTGCAATCAACGGTGACATTAACCCCTTATTACCCCACTTGCCACCGCTACAGGGCAAGTGGGAAGAGCCGGGTAAAGTGCCACAATTGGCACATCTTTTGATGCGCCAAATGTGGGGCTGCTGTAGCCTGGTATTATCAGGCTGTTGAGGGCCAAAATCCATGGGCCTTGACAGTCTTTTAATACCAGGCCGCAGCAGTCTGCATTTTACTTGGCTGGTTAACAAAAATAGGGGGGATCCCCACGCCGTTTTTTTTTCGAGGGGATCCCCTATTTTTGTTAACCAGCCAAGCTAAGCAGACTGCTGTGGCCTGGTATTATCAGGCTTGCAAGGTCCATGGATATTGGATCCTTACCAGCCTGAAAAACCAGGCCTCAGCAGTCTGCTTCATCTGGCTGGTTAACAAAAATAGGGGGGACCCCACGCTAATTTTTTTCGAGGGGATCCCCTATTTTTGTTAATCAGCCAAGATATGCAGACTACTGTGGCCTGGTATTATCAGGCTGGCAAGGTCCATGGATCTTGGCTCCTTAACAGCCTGAAAATCCAGGCCTCAGCGGTCTGCTTCATCTGGCTGGTTAACAAAAATAGGGGGGACCCCACGCCATTTTTTTTTCGAAGGGAACCCCTATTTTTGTTAATCAGTTCCCTCTGATGTCACTGATGGTGTCCCTGGCTGACCTGAAGTGAAAGTGGAAAGCAATCAATTAAGCTTTCCACTTCCTCTCCTGTCAGCCAGGAGAGGAGCTCATTCATTTGGGGGTTTACTGTGAGGCTGCAGCATTAGCTGCGGTCCCTGCAGTAAACATTAACCCTTTCTGAAGGATTACACCATGGGACCTGACTGTGCATCGGATTGGTAAGAATAATTTTGCTTTATTATTTTATTTTTATTACAGGAAATGGTTTTAGCAGGTAAATAAAATATGGTCAAAAACTGTGTGATTATTTCATTAAACTTTTTTATTAAAGTGTGTGTGTTTGATTTTTCTTTCATACAATAGGATTAATAATTGATAGTTGTCTAATTGACAGCTCTCAATTATTAACCTTGCTTAAAGTGACCTTTCAATTGCAAGGTCATTTTAACCCCTTATTAACCCATTCGCCACCGCTACAGGGCAATGGGAATAGACGGGCAAAGTGCCAGAAAGGGCGAATCTAATTAGAGATTTGCCCTTTCTGGGGTGTCTGGGGGCAGATGTTAGTAGCCGGGGGGGGCCAAAATTAATGGTCCCTCTCTGGGCTATTATTATCTGCCCCCACTCACTGGCTTTGTCTGTCTGGTTGCGAAAATAGGGCGGGAGCCCACGCATTTTTTTTCAGCAATTTTACACCTCATATATATATATATATACATGTCATTGAGTTTGTGACACATATATATATATATATTTATAGTTCATACTCTTCTACATAGTATAATAGCCGCTAATTCAATTGCCGGCTTTTGTGAAAATGCAGAACCCGACATGAAATGACACTTGGTTCACATAGAGTTAACCATGTCTTTTCATGTAGTTTGATATCTGATTTGCACAAACAATTACATGAGTGTAAATGTGCAAAATTTCACACCTCTAGGGGTTAATTAAAGGTGTAAATTCGTAGCAAAAAAGTCCGTTTTTTTACAACGAATTTATACCTTTAATTAGCCTCTAAAGGTGTGAAATTTTGCACACTTACACTCATGTAATTGTTTGTGCAAATCAGATATCAAACTACATGAAAAGACATGGTTAACTCTATGTAAACCAAGTGTCATTTCATGTCGGGTGCTTCTGTCTTTTCACAAAAGCCGGTTTTACACGGCAATTGAATCATAGGCTATTTTACTATGTAGAAGTGTATAAACTATAAATATATGTATATATATGTCACAATGACATGTATATATATAAATATATATATATATGTATTCTATGTGTGTATATTTAGTGTTTACAAGGAAAGAAAGAGGTTTTTTTAGTTACGATATTTTGTTCCCATAGACTTACATTGGATTTCCGGTATCGGTATCAGGTATCGCCGATATTTTAATGGTATCGGCGATACCATTCCGATTCCGATACTTTTGGATATCGGAAAGTATCGTTCAACTCTAATACAGATATAAAAATACAGATGACATCCATGTGTCGTCAGGGAAAAAGCCATACAGTTTGCTCTGTTCCCAAGCTCCAGGTGTTGAAGGCCGTGTGATCAGCGAGAGCAGGCAACACTGATGATAGTTGTAATCAGCGCTGGCGTGTGTCTAGCATGTATTAAATAAATGTAAAAAAAAAACGGCTTGGGCTCCTGCATATTTTTCACATCCAGCAGAGGGAAAGCCAACTGCTTGGCGCTGATATTAATAATCTGGGAAAGGGGCCATTAGTCCTAAATATTGATAGGCTATTATTACCAGCTCACAGCTGTTTGCTTAGCCTTTTCTGGTTAGTTTACAGGGGGGACCCCATAAAAAAATGACTAGTGGTTCCTATATAAATTCTAACCAGCAAAGGCTAAACAGACAGCTGTGCGCTGATATTAATTGCCAGGGAAGGGGCCATGGTTAATGGCCCCCCTCCGAGGCCAATAACATCAGCACTCAGTGGCCCCAGAAATGGTGAATCAATAAGATGCACCAAATCTGGTGCTTAGCTTTGCTCTTCCCACTTGCACTGGTTCGGTGGCAAGTGGGGTAATAGGGTTGGGGTTCATGTCAGATTTTTTTCATCAAGCTCAGAGTTTAGTAATGGAGAGGCGTCTATAGGACAGCCCCATTACTAACTCCATAGTCATATTGTAAATAATACTCAGCCATAATAAAGTCCTTTAATTGAAAGAAAGACTCCTTTAATAAACTCCTTTAATGAACAACATATTCCTCACCTGTCCGATCTGTGTGTCCCAAACCGTAATCCATCTCTGCTTCTCTGGATGCCTTTCTGAATGTTGGCATGATGCAACTGTTCAGCCTGGCTTCCAGGAAACACTGTGCTGAGCGTCAGAGCGCAGCTTCAGTGACCTGCGGTGATGTCAATGAGGTTACTGCAGGTAACGGAAGCTGCGGTTCCCACGGGCAGCTCATTGTGGGAGGCCTATGAACTGCAGTGACCTGAATGAGATCACTGCTAGCACTTTGAGAAAAGCCCCACAGTACAAGTGCAATAACTGTTAACAGCTACGCTCTTGAAGACTTCCCCGTTTATGGTGGTGGTGTTAATTGTAGAGGAAATATTTCCTACTGGAATATTTTTTGCAAATGTAACAAATTCATGTTGATGTCGAAAGGTCCATTTGTAACACAGGTATCCAGATGCAGTGACACAGAAGCACAGAGCAGGGGTTAAGAATTACTCATTTTATCAATACAGAGGTAACCTCCTCGCATTAAACAACAGGAAATAAACAGGTAAAGGCTGAGGGATAAACAAGGAAAGAGTAATTCAGAATGGCAGTCTATATATTATTTCCAATTAGCGTGACTTGGTTGTCTGTTTCTCTTCCTGAGTCAGATGGATGGTTGGTTGGTGGCCGGCTGAGGTGTTCCGGCTTCCCCGCCTAACAAGTCAGTCTCACTTTTGGCGGCAGCGGGTAGTTACCGGTCTTACCCGCTGAGCCCCTAGTCTGTTATGCTGCAGCGCAGCAGAGTGGAGTCCACCGCCATCCTCCACTCGGCGTGCGTTCCTTCGCATGCCCGCCAAAACCTGGGAGTCCTCTACGCACTCAGCCGTGATCACTACTATGCGGCCTATCTTTCCCCAAAGCCTGACGCCACTCCTCACTGACTTCTCTCTCTGGCAGGAAGCCCTGTCTTTTCCCGGCCAAACCCTTTTATACCTCCCTGGCTCGCCACGCCCCCTTCTACACAGGTTAAGGGTCTGCCCTGTCTTTTCCCGGCCTAACCCTTTTATACCTCCCTGGCTCACCACACCCCCTTCTACACAGGCTAAGGGTCTGCTCCATTTCTAATCTCCTTCCCCCATGCAATATTAGGTTTGGCCCCATCAGTTTCAGACCAGGCGCCCTGTCAGCACGCACAGCCTGGTCTTCTCCTCTACACCCCTGCTCTACTTTAACTCCACGGGTGAGAGATTTCACCAGGTGTTCACAATTCTCAATTTCTTGCATGATTTGTTGCCAAATGAATTGATCTTGCTCATAACGGGTGGGAGGCACTCGAGCTGTGGTTTGCTCTGATCGTCGTAATCTGGGCTGACTAATGGGAGGTAGAGAGCTACTCTGGTCCAGTGGGCTCGCCGCTTCCATGGCTTCAAGCATTGGTAGCTCAGCGCTCCCCTCCCTGGGAGTGACAGGTAGCAAAGCATTGGGGTCTGGGGGCAAGGCTGGCACCCCTTCCTCTCCTTCGAACTCTGGAACCATCAAAGTGGGTACCTCAGTAGTTTTCGGTGACTCCTCTCCACCTTTGTGTCCTTTGGACAGGCAGGGCCACTACATGCTATGATGGACCACTCAAGTGGGCGCTCCTTCCGCCTGTTCAGACTGAACTTCATACACTGTCCCATCAGAGCCAACTCGTCGTGTCAATCGAGGTGGGGTTTGCTCCCATCGGCTTTCCAGTTTTCCCTGGGGCTGCTGATTCCGGACCAGCACCTGATCCCCGGGTCTCAGAGCTGTCCCTCGAATACATGGCGCCTCATGATGCTTGAGTTCTTGAAGCTTTGTCTGTACCAGCCGACGGAGAGTCTGCAGTCAATGCCGGTGCTTTTGAACCCATAAGACATCCCTGTTCATGGGTAGTCTTCCTCCGGGTCGAGCTCCAACTCAGTGATCTCTTGCCCCCTTCACCCGAACAGCAAGGTATATGGAGTGAACCCCCATCGTACGGTGCACTTGGCTATTGTACACCCACACCAGCTCAGCCACGAACTCCGGCCACCGTATATTCTGATCTTCCTCTAACGTGTGTAGCCTCTGGATCAGTGTCCGATTGAAGCATTCACAGGCCCCATTCCCTTGAGGGTGGTAAAGAGTAGTTCTGGATTTCTCAATCCGGTATAAACGGTGTAATTCTTCCATAACTCACCCCTGGAAGCAAGTGCCTTGGTCAGAGTGGATCCTCTTTGGGCAGCCGTACAAGTGGATGAAGTCCCGGCAGATGGCCTGTGCAGCTGTCTCGGCGGTCTGGTCTCTAGTCAGGGTTACCACAGCATATTTTGTGGAATAGTCGGTCATTACCAGTCAAGTAATCGATCATCAGAACCTCCAAGGGAGCAGAGGTCACAATGGTCTAGGAGGTTTGGCCAGCTCACAGCTTCAACATTGTTGGCAAGCATTTTCTACTGCAGTCCTCAATTGTGGGTGATTTACCAACTTCTGTAACCACTGGAATGTCTTCTCTGGACCGAAGTGAGCCCCTTGCTTGTGAGGCCACGTAGCCACTACTCTGATCAACTTCTCTGGGAGCACTACCTGCCAATTGATCCCCTCTTCTTGTAACAGTTGTACCTTCCAGTATAACAATGCATCCTTTAAATAGAGCCTTTCCTATTGCCCCAAAATCTGCAAGGTTCCTGGAGACAGGGCGTCCCTCTCTCTCCAGCTGGGGAGTTGTTTCAGTGCCACCCACCATTGCAGCTGGGCGATCTCCTTATCCATTTGTTGAAGTCAAACACAGTAATCCCAGGGCTGCCCCAGCATCTGATCTTCAGACGCCTCTTTGATTTGTCCTTGTGTTGCCACTAACGATTTGGCCAAGCTCTGGAAGCCAGGAATCTCTTCCACCTCAAGCTCTTCATCTCGATCACGTTCAGGTTGCTCGTGAGTCACCCTGGAGAGAGCGTCAGCATGAGTGTTCTCGGCCTTAGCCCGGTAGACAATATTGTACCGATATTTCGCCATGCTGGCCACCCATCACTGTTCTAAGGCCCCGATTTTGCATTTTCCAGGTGGGCCAGGGGTGTTATGAATGTGCTAGAGATGGTTTCTGAGCAGAGGCTCCCTCTGGTGGTTACAGACAGTACTGAACCTTTCAGCGAGGAGTGGCAATCTGGAATCACGGACTGGTCTGATATAAGGGAGGTTCCCTCCCATGATGGTTGCCGGTGATCAATTGTTCTTGTCTCAATTGTGGTTCCTGGTTCAATTGGAAGTTTTCTGGAGTCCTGCCTGCATCTCCTGCTTTCAGATAAGATATTTTTTGCTTTTCTTTTTGTGCTTGCTTTTTGCATTGTTTTTCTGCACTTTTGTGGAGGTCAGCCAGGTCCCCTCCTGGGGCCTGAGCTCCTCACAGTTTTTCTGCAGCCACTGTTATTTGTTCATTTGCTTTTTCCTGTTTTTTCAGCGGCTGCGGCTTGGTTTTTGTTCACACTGAGATCTGATTTAGTGGGGGGCGAGTATCATATGATCTCAGTATTTTTGTAATCAGAATTGTTGGATTTTTGTAGGGTTTTCTGGGTTGCAGAAAGTAATCTCTCCTGTCCTATCCTATTTAGTCAGCTTGTGGCCCCAGCGCTTGCTCAGTCTATTTTCTGCCTATGTTTGTATTTTCATCTTGTCTAACCGCCATTATATGTTTGGGGGCTTCCTATTTTCTTTGGGGATCTGCTTCGGGGCAGATAGCTTTCATCTTTCTGCCTTTAGGTGTAGTTATCTCTCAGGCTGTGACGAGGCGTCTAGGATCAACGTAGGAACGCTCCACGGCTACCTCTAGTTGTGTCGTTAGTTTAGGAATCTGCAACCCATCAGTTACCAACATCTCAGGTGTTCGGCTGCCCTGATGTTGTTCCTGTCCTCCTCAGCTACCGAAACATAACAGTATCACCGGCCATAACTGAAAATTATATGGTACTCACAGAAGGGAAAAATAGTGTGGAAAGAAAAAAGTTGTCAGAGTTGTCAGAGATTTATTTATTTTTTTTCTGTCTGTTGCATTTTTTCCCTCTTTCTCTCTGGGTGCTGAGGAGGATTTTTTTTCTCTCAATGGAGTTTGCACAGTTGTCTGGCCGTGTGGATCAGCTTGCCACTGAGGTTCGGAGTATTGCTACCTATCTTGCTGGGTTGCCGGTTGTGGAACATAGGATTCCCATGCCAGATTTGTTTTTGGGGGATCGGGCTAAATTTCTGAATTTCAAACATAACTGTAAGTTGTTTTTTGCCTTAAAGCCTAAGTCTTCAGGTAACGCAGCACAGCAGGTTCAAATTGTCATCTCTCTCCTGCGCGGCGATCCTCAGGATTGGGCTTTTTCCCTGACACCTGGGGATCCTGTTTTGAATGATATTGATGCATTTTTTCTGGCTCTGGGTTTATTGTACGATGAACCTAATGTCACTGATCAAGCTGAAAAAACCTTGTTGGCATTAAATCAGGGTCTTGAAGGCGCTGAGTTGTACTGTCAGAAATTCCGAAAGTGGGCAGTCCTGACCAAATGGAATGATGATGCTTTGGCAGCCCTTTTTCGGTAGGGGCTGTAGAGAATGTAAGTGTTTGGTGGTTTCCCTGCTCCCTCTGGTCTCAATGATTCTATGTCATTGGCGATTCAAATTGACAGACGTTTGCGTGAGCGCAGAGGTATGCGTGAGATAGTGTTGCCTTGTGAGCCAGCTTCTGAGCCCATGCAGTGTGATAGAGTGACTTCTGGGGCTCAGCGTCATGAGTTTTGAAAGCGCAATGGGTTATGTTTCTACAGTGGTGATGCCTCTCATGCAATTTCAGTCTACCCTAAGCGGGGAAGACGTTTTGCATGCTCAGTTGTCTTGGGTGGTGTTCAGACTAAATTTCTGTTGACTGTTGCCATGATTTGCTCCCTGTCCACATTTTCTGCTCAGGCTTTTGTTGATTCAGGAGCAGCTATTAACCTGATGGATTTTGACTTTGCCAAACTTTGTGGGTTTCCCATGATACCCCTGCGGAAGTCTATTCCCCTACTGGGCATTGATTCTACCCCTTTGGCTGAGAATAAACCCCAGTTTTCTACTCAGGTGATAATGAGGGTTGAACCAGATCATCAGGAGAGTTGCAAATTTCTGGTGCTGTATAATCTGCATGACATTATTGTACTAGGTTTCCCTTGGTTACAGTCTCATAATCCTGTTTTGGATTGGAAATCTGTGTCTGTGACCAGTTGGGGCTGCCAATGTGTTAATGCCGACACTCCTGTTTTTTCTGCCTCTCCCAAGTCTCAGGATGTTCCTGACTTTTTGACTGATTTTTCGGATGTATTTAGTGAAAGTAAATCTGCATCTTTGCCCCCTCATAGGAGCTACGATTGCGCTATTGAAATAGTGCCTGGTGGTAAATTTCCTAAAGGTCGCCTTTTTAACTTGTCTGTACCTGAACACGATGCTATGCGATCTTATATCAAGGAGTCTTTGGAGAAGGGTCATATCAGACCATCCTCTTCACCCTTGGGTGCCGGTTTTTTCTTTGTGGCCAAAAAGGATGGTTCATTGAGACCGTGTATTGATTATCGTCTCTTGAATAAGATCACTGTGAAGTATCAATATCCGTTACCCTTGATTTCTGACCTGTTTTCCAGGGTGAAAAGTGCTACTTGGTTTACCAAGCTTGACCTCAGGGGGGTGTATAACTTTATTCGCATTAAGCACGGGGATGAATGTAAGAGGCGTTTAATACCCCAGAGGGGCATTTTGAGTACCTAGTGATGCCCTTTGGGCTCACTAATGCTCCTTCCATCTTCCAATCCTTCATGAATGATATTTTCAGGGATTTTGTGGATAAATTTCTGATTGTTTATTTGGATGATATCTTGATTTTTTCCAATGACTGGGACTCTCATGTGAAACATGTTCGGACTGTGTTCCAGATTTTGAGAGAGAATGCACTGTATGTGAAGGGATCAAAGTGTCTTTTTGGCGTACAGAAGGTCTCATTTCTGGGATCTATTTTGTCTCCATCTGTTATTGAAATGGACCCGGTCAAGGTTCAAGCCATCTGTGATTGGGTCCAACCTACTTCATTGAAGGCTCTTCAGAGATTTTTGGGTTTTGCCAATTTTTATCGTAAATTTATTGGTAATTTCTCCGGTACTGTTAAAACATTGACTGATTTGACCAAAATGGGTTCTGATGTGGTGACTTAGCCTCCTGAGGCAGTCTCTGCGTTTCAGGAACTTAAGCAGAGATTCACTTCTGCTCCTGCTCTACGGCAGCCTGATGTTTCTCTACCGTTTCAGGTGGAGGTTGATGCCTCTGAAATTGGGGCAGGTGCCGTTTTGTCCCAAAGAGATCCAGAGACCTCTAAGAGTAACCCTTGTGCCTTTTTCTCTCGAAAATTTTCTCCAACTGAACGTAATTATGATGTGGGTATATCAAGGACACCGCACTGCACTTGCTCACTGAGCCAGTGCGTGTGTCCTGAGTGAACAAACTATGCCCAAAGATACCTGTATTGCAGAGCCGCAGCAGGGAAGACGTGTTCTTCTGAGTAACAGGACCTTCAGTATGTGACTGCTAGTGGGCGGAGCCGGCTACACATCTCTCAGAGGCAGTAGTAGCAGATAGAGAATGCTTCAGACCAAAGGACCTGCAGGCATGTGACTGCTAGTGGGCGTGGCCTAAGCTCCAGAGAGCTATGAGGTGAAGGAAAACTCCTAGAAGGGTAACTCCGGGACACAGTTACCAAGGGGCATATACAGAACGGATAATCAGGACGTAGCCAAGGGGTCATACACATAGAGGGCGACGAAGTACAAGAGGAGCAGGCAGAGCGGAGTCAGAACGTAGCCAAGGGTCATACACGTAGAGGGCGACGAAGTACCAGAGGAGCAGGCAGAGCGGAGTCAGAACGTAGCCAAGGGTCATACACGTAGAGGGCAGCAGAGTACAAAAGGGACAGGCAAAACTCGAAACAGGGACACAGCCAAATCAGAACCAGACAGACAGAACGTAGCACAGGCACAAAGCACTGGCACAAGCACAACAGGGTCACACACACTCGGCCAAGGGTCAAAGTATAAGCGACAGAGGATGGCCCCACAATGAGGCTACAAAAAGCCTCCCAGAATCCCAGAGTGAGGCCATCCCAGTTAACCCTAAAACCACCTAATCCAGAAACTCAGCAGACCATGACAGGGTAATCGGGAGTTATTGGCCATGAAGTGGGCCTTTGAAGAGTGGAAACATTGGCTGGAAGGAGTCAAACATCAGGTGGTGGTCCTCACGGACCATAAGAATCTGGTTTATCTCGAATCAGCCAAGCGACTTAATCCTAGACAGGCCAGGTGGGCCTTGTTTTTCACACGTTTTAATTTTGTGGTTTATTTTCTTCCAGGCACTAAGAATGTTAAGGCGGATTCCCTCTCGAGGAGTTTCTTTGCGGACTCTCCTGAGTTATCTGATCTACTTTTATTTTGAAAGAGGGTGTAGTTCTTTCCGTTTCTCGCCCAATTTGAGACTGGCCTTGGAAGGGTGTCAGGAGGATAAACCTGAGCGCTGCCCTATTGGGAAATTGTTTGTCCCAGACCAGTGGAAGAAGAGTGTGATGTCTGAGATTCATTGTTCCGCGTTGGCTGGTCATCCGGGATTTTTGGTACCAGAGACTTGGTGAGTCGGTCCTTTTGGTGGCCTACTTTGTCTCGTGATGTCAGGGACTTTGTGCAGTCCTGTGGGACTTGCTCTCGTTCCAAGCCTTGCTCTCACTCTAGTGGTTTGTTGATGCCATTACCTGTGCCCAAGAGGCCATGGACCCATATCTCTATGGATTTTATTTCCGACCTCCCTGTTTCTCAGAGAATGACCGTTATCTGGGTAATCTGTGATAGGTTTTCCAAGATGATACATCTTGTGCCATTACCTAAGTTACCTTCCTCCTCCGAATTGGTGCCTTTGTTCCTTCAGCACGTGGTTCGGTTACATGGCATTCCGGAGAAAATTGTGTCTGACAGAGGAGTCCAGTTTGTTTCCAGATTTTGGAGGACATTTTGTTCTAAACTTGGTGTTCAACTATCTTTCTCCTCTGCTTTTCATCCTCAGACCAATGGACAAACCGAGAGAACAAACCAGCCCTTGGAGACTTATTTGAGATGTTTTGTGTCTGCTGATCAAGATGACTGGGTCTCTTTTTTGCCTTTGGCTGAGTTTGCTCTTAATAATAGGGCTAGCTCTGCCACCTTGATGTCTCCATTTTCCTGCAATTTTGGGTTTCATCCTCGATTTTCTTCGGGACAGGCGGAGGCTTCTGTCTGTCCGGGTGTTGACTCTGTTGTGGAGCGAATGCAGCAGATTTGGGACCAGGTAGTGGAGAGGTTGTCTCTCTCTCATGAGAAGGCCCAATGGTTTGCCAACCGGCATAGGACTGATGGTCCTCGGTTTAAAGTGAGGGACTTGGTTTGGTTGTCCTCAAGAAATATCCCTATGAGGGTTGCATCTCCAAAGTTTAAGCCCAGGTTCATTGGACCTTATAAGATCATGGAGATTCTTAATCCTGTTTCCTTACGTTTGCTTCTTCCAGGGACATTTAAGATCCATAACATGTTCCACAAGTCCTTATTGAAGAGGTTTGTCGAGCCAGTGGTTTCTTATGGCTGCGCCTCCTGACTCTGTTTTGGTTGAGGGCAATCTGGAATATGTGGTTGAGAAAATATTGATTTTCGTTTTTTCTAGACGGGAACTCCAGTATTTGCTTGAGTGGAGAGGTTATGGTCAGGAGGACAATTCTTGGGTGTTTGCTTCGGACATCCATGCTAGGAGACTGATCCGTGCCTATCACTGAGCTCATCCTGATCGGCCTGGTTGCACAAGTGAGGGTTCGGTGACCCCTCCTCAAGGGGGGGTACTGTTATAAATGTGCTAGAGATGGTTTCTGAGCAGAGGCTCCCTCTGGTGGTTACAGACAGTACTGAACCTTTCAGCAAGGAGTGGCAATCTGGAATCACGGACTGGTCTGATATAAGGGAGGTTCCCTCCCATGATGGTTGCCGGTGATCAATTGTTCTTGTCTCAATTGTGGTTCCTGGTTCATTTGGAAGTTTGCTGGAGTCCTGCCTGCATTTCCTGCTTTCAGATAAGATATTTTTTGCTTTTCTTTTTGTGCTTGCTTTTTACATTGTTTTTCTGCACTTTTGTGGAGGTCAGCCAGGTCCCCTCCTGGGGCCTGAGCTCCTCACAGTTTTTCTGCAGCCACTGTTATTTGTTCATTTGCTTTTTCCTGTTTTTTCAGCGGCTGCGGCTTGGTTTTTGTTCACATTGAGCTCTGATTTAGTGGGGGGCGAGATCGTGTGATCTCAGTATTTTTGTAATCAGAATTGTTGGATTTTTGTAGGGTTTTCTGGGTTGCAGAAAGTAATCTCTCCTGTCCTATCCTATTTAGTCAGCTTGTGGCCCCAGCGTGTGCTCAATCTATTTTCTGCCTATGTTTGTATTTTCATCTTGTCTAACCGCCATTATATGTTTGGGGGCTTCCTATTTTCTTTGGGGATCTGCTCCGGGGCAGATAGCTTTCATCTTTCTGCCTTTAGGTGTAGTTATCTCACAGGCTGTAACCATACGTGTGGTACAAAATATATGCCAGTCATGTATAGAGGCAATATGAATATGTCGCCATGACAAAAAGTGGGGAGTAAAAAAGAGGAGCTATGCATATAACATGGAAATAGCTACTCTAACAAAATCGCACCCCCAGTCCCAAAAAGGAAACACTATCCCATATACATTGCACACTTGCCCACGTAATATAAAAAGTTATAGACTAATACCAGTTGCCACAACTAGTGTTTACCCGTGTGGGGTCTGCCGTGCACGTCCACAGAAAGCCCCGAAGCGCGTTTCGCGTTATGAGCTTCCTCAGGGGGCTGTGTTTACTGCCGCATGTGTAAAATGTTAACTACCCCACTCACACCTGTACACAATAGCCGTTGCAATCAAAGTGGCGCATAGGAGGTGGATCACAGAGTCCGCATCTCGTCTCTTCCGGCCATCTTGGCGCGCGCAGGTAAGGAAAAACTTCCTGTGACGTCATAAACCTGCGTGTCGCCATGTAAGATGCCTTCCGAAGCGCAAGCCGGGAAAACGTCCACCATGCATGAGAATGATTGCCACGGCCATCTTAGAAGAGAGAATAAGTATTGGCATCAAGATGTATATAGAATACAACAAAATAGAAGCCACGTATATGGCAAAAAAGATGGACAGAGAGCTCGGCGGAGGTAGAGGGTAAATAATATGTTCACACAATTTAGCCTTCTCACGATACACCTCCATATTCAAACATCGCTGGATCCATTATTTCATTATGTTATTCAGAGTTTATTCATAATCCAGCGAGGACGGCACCACAGTCCCATATGTTATATCCCATACTTTCAGAACACCATTCATATATCCCAAAGGCATAAGGAATTCTCCACAGTCAGTGTGGAAGGTAAACGATCCCAATAAATTATCCAACTAAAAATAAACTGTATATAAAGAAAACATTAAAAACACAAACAGCAAAAAATTAAAAATCAAGAGAAGACGGGGGAGCTAGCTACCAGACAAAATCAATTAATAAAAAAACGAACAAAAGATAACTTCTCATTGAGGTCATGTGGAGTCACGGTTCACAAAGTGACGATCCAATGGCATTCCAGCTGCGCCAAGATGCGCTTAAGATCACCCTCTCTGATGCCACAATGAACCTGGTCAATACCACGTATTTTCAGGGCATCAGGGTTGCAATCATGGTGTAGCTTGAAATGCCGCGGGATAGTCTTTACCTCAGAGATCTAAGTTGCGTCCTTAGCCGCCATCATGTCTCTGACATGTTGTCTGGCCCTGACCCGAAACTCACGAGAAGTAAGGCCAACGTAGATCAAATTGTATGTACAGACTGTGTAATAAATGACGTGGGTAGTATTGCATGATCTGTAACTTGTGATCCGGTAGTCCCTACTTCCACTTCACTCTTAGGTAGGAGGGTGAGACTGTCTTTCCCTAGGTTGACGCACCCTAATACAACGTTGCCGTCTTGGACTGCGGCTAATGTCCGGGCTATGAGCAGTCCAAGTGGCACTTGATCCATTGATGTCAGCTCTATTTGCATTACCACCCCTCAAGGGGTGTACAATCTCGTACTGGTAACGGGAGCACTGTCTGACCGCGCGGTAGGGTAAGTTTCGCAGCCGCAGGAATCATCACCTTCCCAAGACTTTTCCTTCCCCCGACGTCTCCTGAGCTTGGGGAGCTTAGATCAGTTGCTGAAACACCTTCCGTTGAGGGGTTCGGGGCTCCACTGGTTCAAAAAAGGCTCTCGTGGCTCATTGATCAGAAGCTGTCCCAGCTCTTTCAGTACATTCATTCTGAGAGTCTTTACAGACCTGCAGTCGACATTTCCAAGGAATTGCAACTGGAATGGGCAATTGGTTGGCTGCTGTCAATCTAATTACCGGCTCCCACTCTGGCCACGATACTTCGGGGAAATGTCTGAAGTAAGCTTCCGACATGGTGGTCACCTGTGACCCGGTGTCAATCAAGCAGTGAACACCTCACCCATTTACTTCAGCCCAGACTGTGGGACTTGCAGAAACTATGCCTTTGGAACTTCCTTCTCCTTTCCTTTGTTTTTCAGGGTCTGGGCTGCGTCCCTCAGCCACGGAGCCCACTAGTTTAATGGCTGCCTTGGCAGGAACCCACACCGGCTCGCACAGCCTCGAGTGTAGTGTCCTGTCTTTACACAACTGTAGCAAGTCGGGTCCCCTTCTGCACTAAATGGTCTTGCTCCCTGACAGGGTCTGACGGAAGGGGGGACCCTACATCACTCCTATCTCTTGGTGACGGCGCTGCTCTCAACGGTTCTTGGGCCGGAGTGGGTGCTCTTCTGAAGCTGGACCATTCACTCCTTATTTCTTGCATTTCCCTCCGGATCTCTCGGGCCCACCCCGGCTTAGCTGCAGGCGGGGTAGGTACCTCATTGCTCCAAACCATCCCTGCTAGGGCCATCACCCCCCGTTCCTGCTCTCTCATGCGTGCCTCCACCACTACTTCTAGGAAGGTCATACGTGGAGTAGTGCACAGGCGTTCTCGCAAAGCTTTCTTAAGCGACGCATCCCTGAAACTCGACACAAACTGATCTCTCAATATCCTATTAGGGGGCCCCACTACCATTGTCCCCACATCATCCCTCTTAGTGATGTGCGCATGCACCTCCTGTAATGCATTGATGTATTGAGTCACAGTCTCTCCCTCTCTCTGAACTCGGTGAAACAATCGCATCCGCAACTGTCACACATCAGTGGGATCACCATGCATTTCTTCTAGGATCTGCACCGCTTTATTCAACATATCCCGCTCATGGGGGGGTGGAACATAACAGAGTACCGGGCCTCACCATCCAGGGTCATTAAAGCTATCTCAGCCGGCATAGCAGGAGTCATGGGGTGCATCCGCAACATGCTTTTAACCCTCTCAGTCCAGTTCCACAACATCATATTACTCGCCGTGAACTTTAGGAGATTGCTAAGCATGGCCCCCAATGGCAAACTAGACCTCGGGGTACTCATGGTGGACTGGTCTGCAGCGTCTGTGTCCAAGGACTACATCCTGCCGACTACGCCAAATGTAACACAGTTATCCGGATGCAGTAACACAGAAGCACAGAGCAGGGGTTAACAATTACTCATTTTATCACAGAGGTAACCTCCTCGCAGGGAGCAATAGGAAATAAACAGGTAAAGGCTGATAGATAAACAGGGAAAGAGTAACGCAGAATGGCAGTCTATATATTAATTCCACTTAGCGTGACTCGATAGTCAGTTTCTTTTCCTAAGTCAGACGGATGGTTGGTTGGCGGCCGGCTGAGGCCGGTGCTGAGTTCTTCCGGCTTCCCCACCTAACAAGTCGGTTTAACTTCTGGTGGCAGCGGGCGTTCACCGGTCTTATCCGCTGAGCCCTTAGTCCATTATGCTGCAGCGCAGCAGAGTGGAGTCCACCACAATCCTCCACTCGGCGTGCATTCCTTCGCACACCTGCCGAAACCTGGGAGTCCTCGCCGTACCGGTCGTGATCACTACTATGCGGCCTTTCTTTCCCCACAGCACGGTGCCGGTCTTCACTGACTCCTCCCTCGGGCGAAAAACCCACTCTTTTCCTGGCCAAACCCTTTTATACCTCCCTGGCTCACCACGCCTCCTTCTACACAGGTTAAGGGTCTGCTCCATTTCCAATCTCCTTCCCTCCTGCAACAGTAGGTTTAGCCCAAGCAGTTCCGGACCCTTTGCCCTGTTAGCACCCAAGCCCGGTCTTCTCTACATATTTACACTGCAAGATTATTGTGAACTAACATTGCTGGGAAGTCTTGTACTCCTGCAGTATAAACAGGTTTGCGATCACCAGACAAATGAGCAAAACACTCATTAATTGGGTGAAATTGACTTTTGTTCTGCACAAAAAAAATCATCGTTTTTGACTTCACTATCACTGTCAACAGGACTTGTGCTGCTGAGAACAACGCAACTTATGCCCTCACAATGAGTCAGTCAGTGCTGATGCAGAAACAAGCTGATATGCCATTTAATGCCCCAGAGTGGCCAAGTGGAAATAGAACCCTAGTTTAGGTATCGCGTAGCAATACTCAAACTAAGTTGAGTGGAATTAAATTCTCAAATTATACAAAAATGTGTATTTTTCAGAATGCAGAGTTTTTGACATTTGGCTCCATGCGAATTCAGCAAAATAAAATGTATTTCTTTAGAATATAGGTTGAAAAACAATAAAGGTTGCACCATGATTTACCAAGAATGATTACTCTAGAACATTAAAACTACATTACTGCCATTGAAAATGGCAAAAAAGGAAAAAAGCGCCATATAATTAATATATTAAATATTCATCTGCAAAAATTGCTATGAAAAATACAGTAAAAAGAAGGTACTTAGCGCATAGATTGGCCAATATATGTGAGCCCAACTGCCATGTCAAGGAGTCCATTGAAAGTTAGGTCCCTGTCCTGATTTGTCACCTCTCCTGGGCAAAACAGGCTACAGTGATGGCCAAAAGCTTTGAGAATGACACAAATATTAATTTTTACAAAGTCTACTGCTTCACTTTTTCTAATGGCAATTTGCATATACTCCAGAATGTTATAAAGAGTGATCAGCTTAAGTAAGTAAGAATGACACCACTGGACACTTTAAAAGGAGGCTGGTGCTTGGCATGATTGTTTCTCTTCTGTTAACCATGGTTATCTCTAAAGAAACATGTGCAGTCATCATTGCAATGCACAAAAATGGCTTAACAGGGAAGAGTATCGCAGCTAGAAAGATTGCACCTCAGTCAACAATCTATCGCATCATCAAGAACTTCAAGGAGAGAGGTTCCATTGTTGCCAAAAAGGCACCAGGGCGCCCAAGAAAGACCAGCAAGCGCCAGGACCGTCTCTTAAAAGTGTTTCAGCTGCCGGATCGGGCTACCAGCAGTGCAGAGCTTGCTCAGGAATGGCAGCAGGCAGGTGTGAGTGCATCTGCACGCACTGTGAGGCAGAGACTCTTGGAGCAAGTTCTGGTCTCAAGGAGGGCAGCAAAGAAGCCACTTCTCACCAGAAAAAACATCATGGACAGACTGATATTCTGCAAAAGGTACAGGCAGTGGACTGCTGAGGACTGGGATAAAGTTATTTTCTTCTGGTGAATCCCCTTTTCGATTGTTTGGGACATCAGGAAAACGCCTCATTCGGAGAAGACAAGGTGAGCGCTACCACCAGTCTTTTCTCATGCCAACTGTTAAGCATCCTGAAACCATTCATGTGTGGGGTTGCTTCTCAGCCAAGGGAATCGGCTCTCTCACAGTCTTGCCTAAAAACACAGCCATGAATAAAGAATGGTACCAGAATGTCCTCCAAGAGCAACTTCTCCCAACCCTCCAAGAGCAGTTTGGCGATCAACAATGCCTTTTCCAGCATGATGGAGCACCTTGCCATAAAGCAAAGGTGATAACTAAATGGCTCAGGGAACAAAACATAGAGATTTTGGGTCCATGGCCTGGAAACTCCCCAGGTCTTAATCCCATTGAGAACTTGTGGTCAATCATCAAGAGACGGGTGGACAAACAAAAACCTAAAAATTCTGAAAAAATGAAAGCATTGATTGTGCAATAATGGACTGCTATCAGTCAGGATTTGGTCCAGAAGTTGATTGAGAGCATGCCAGGGAAAATTGCAGAGGTCCTAAAGAAGAAGGGTCAACACTAGTGTTGAGCGATACGATACCGCAAGTATCGGGTATCGGCCGATATTAGCTGTATCGGACTTTCGATATTGACTTTCGATATTTCCCATATATCGTATACCGGAATCGGAATTGTCACTGTCACTGTGAGTGTCCGTCGGTCGGGTCTGTCAGGAGTCAGCGGCACTTACCTGGCAGAAGATCTCCGGTGGTCACGGCCTGGACTGGTTGATGGCCACCATCATCTTTCCCCGGCGGTCACATGCAGTTTCTCGCGATAACTGCAGTGACTGCTGGGTAATCCCGGCCGTAAAGCAGTCAGTCCGATGACGTCACCGCGGGGAAGCAGGTAATCAGCTGTGCTGCGCCGGGATGACAGCCTCTGCCTGTCATTCCGATGTAGCAGAGCTGGATCGTCGTGGGACAGTCGTTACTATGGACTGCGTCGGACAGGTGGTATACTGTTGGTTTTTTTTTTCCTTTTTTTACAGGAGATCGATGGCGTCGCAGGAATGAGAGTATAATAAAAGAAATGAAAACTGTGTTGTCTCTTTTATTTCATTAAAATACTTTTTTCTTGCTGTGTCTTTTTTTTATACATTTAAAAACTTTGGGATTAATAATGGATCGGTGTCTTATTGACACCTCTCCATTATTAACCGGGCTTATTGTCACCGTGCAATCAACGGTGACATTAACCCCTTATTACCCCACTTGCCACCGCTACAGGGCAGTGGGAAGAGCCGGGTAAAGTGCCACAATTGGCACATCTTTTGATGCGCCAATTGTGGGGCTGCTGTAGCCTGGTATTATCAGGCTGTTGAGGGCCAAAATCCATGGGCCTTGACAGTCTTTTAATACCAGGCCGCAGCAGTCTGCATTTTACTTGGCTGGTTAACAAAAATAGGGGGACCCCTACGACGTTTTTTTTTTCGAGGGATCCCTATTTTTGTTAACCAGCCAAGCTAAGCAGACTGCTGTGGCCTGGTATTATCAGGCTGGCAAGGTCCATGGATATTGGCTCATTACCAGCCTGAAAAACCAGGCCTCAGCAGTCTGCTTCATCTGGCTGGTTAACAAAAATAGGGTGGACCCTATGCCAATTTTTTTTCGAGGGGATCCCCTATTTTTGTTAACCAGCAAAGATAAGCAGACTGCTGTGGCCTGGTATTATCAGGCTGGCAAGCAGGGTCGGACTGAGGCACCGGGACACCGGAGAAAACCTACGGTGGTCCCCAGCTCCTGCGTGGTGGGCCCTGATTTGAAAGGATAGGTCGCGGGGCAGAGGGGGCGGTGGTCCGGGGGCCCGCGCTCTGAGGGGGCCCACCCGGAGCTACGATACAGTTACATTCTGCGGCAGAGCAGGGAGAATCGCTCTCCCTGCTCTGCTGCCCGGAAGCTATGGGGCCTGAACAGGCGTTGGGGGGGCCCGGTGCCAGCAGTGGGCCCCCCACCCGTCATCGGAGGGTCAGCTGTATCGGCATCCAGCCGATAAAGCTGACCGCATAGAGAGAGAAGGAGCGAGCGCTCCTTCTCTCCCATAATCCCCCTCTCAGCGTATGACAGCGGGCACAATAACATCACCTGCCGGCGCCCGCTGTCAGACGCTGAGAGGGAGAACAGTGAGCAGCACAGGAGCCGGGAGGTGAGTATTTTTTTTTTTTTTTTTAATGGGGGTGCAGTCGAGTCCTGGCTGGAGAAGTCGTCATGTCGGTGTTAGCCAGATGGTAAAGACATGAAAAGTGAACAATTCCATTAGAAAGAACGTCAGCGGTAAGTCATTATCTGTACCTGTGCTGTAATCTATATGTTCTGTAGGACTGGTATTATTTAACACAGACCATATGGCGGTAATATCAATATTGGTCTTTTTATATATAGATTATTTTGGCCAACAGCGTGGTCATTTGCTGAGGTTCTCTGATGATGGGCCCACTCAGAAGTTTTGCCCCCACTAAACCAAAACCCTAGCTATGCCTATGGCTCTCTCTCTAGTCTTTCTTTCTCGCTCTCTGTTCTTTCCTTCTCGCTCTCTGTTCTTTTTTCTCTCTGTTCTTTCTTTCTCTCCTTTCTTTCTTTCCTCTCTTTCTTTCTCTGTTTGTTCTTTCTCTCTCGCTGCTCTTTCTTTCTTTTCCTCAGTACCAGCCACTGTGCCCTCATTACCAGTCAGTGTGATCATCAGTGCTAAATGGTTATGCTTGGGGCAAGGATATGGGTGTGGGTTAGCTGTGAAATGGGTGTTGTCGGGGCGTGGCCTAAAATTTTCAGCGGCGCGCAACACGCGCCGCAGCCTTTAATCCTCTTTCCTGTCTTCCAAATTTGGGAGGTATGCTGTATGACCTCCCTACAACTTCTGGCCATGCTCCTGATGAGCGCGACGGATGGTCTCATGAGGGATCTCCTCCCACACCTGGACTAAAGCATCCACCAACTCCTGGACATTCTGTGGTGCAACGTGGCATGGCCTAAAATTTTCTGCAGCATGCACAGCGTGCCACAGCCTTTGTCCCTCTTTCCCTTATTCAAAGGTTGGGAAGTATGATGGTGGGCCCCAAGAATATATTTTCTCTGGTGGGCCCAAGGTACTCCAGTCCGACGCTGCTGGCAAGGTCCATGTATGTTGGCTCCTTAACAGCCTTAAATACCATGCCTCAGCAGCAGGGGCGTACATATAAATCATGGGGCCCCATAGCAAAAGTCTGAATGTTCCCCACCCCCCAAAAAAAAAACCCAGAGGCATTGTAAATGTAAAGTGCCAGCACAGTGAGGGAAGTTGAGTCGCACAGAGACAGGGGTTTTGGGGTACTCGGCACCGATCACGTCGACTTCTATGGGGGATGTCACGAGTAGCACAGCTCGGTCCGTGACCTGGGCGATCACTGGAATGTGGGATATTTCCAGGGGATGATAGAATGTTCGTGTAGTTTGTCGTGACGCCACCTGTAGTACCTGGTCAGGGTGTCCAGCGCTGCTGTGCAGGTCCTCTGGAAGGGATGGTGTAGTGCAGGTAGGTGATAAGTCTTCTACAGGTAACACGCTATCCTTCCAGGGCAGATAGATGTGAGATAGAGCAATGGTGCAGAGTGATGTAGCAGAGTGGACTATGCGACGTAGTAAGAAAGCAGGAAACACTTCAAGTTAAACGTTGCATAATAAAATTTTTAATAATAACATTACAAAAGTGCAAATAGCATTACTGCCGAAGTTCGTTGAGACTTCTTAGGACTACCCCCACCGGGGTAACTTCACAGTGTCCTTTACTTGTGCTTGTGGAGGACCCGCTCCAAACCTCCAACTGTGGTCTTGGGTGGGCTGCAAGACTTTCCTTGAGCAGACCTCACTTTCGGCCACACCAAACGGGTTTTTAGTTTCTGAGGTAGTTGAAAATAATGCACAGTTAAGTTTTTTGTAAAACCAAGATGGAGCACCGAAGTGCCAACTATTTACAGAAAAGTTTGTGAGCCAGTACAGTTCATGGCTTCAAAGTTCAACATTTTGATTACATTGAAACACCATTACCCAACCTGGGTATATAAAGGCAACAATAAACTTGTTCTTCTGAACATTCACCCGTCCGGGTACATCAAACCATTACCCAACCTGGGTATATTAAGGCAACAATAAACTTCTTTTTATGAACATTCACCCGTCCGGGTACATCAATAATTTAACGATTTACATACAGAGACCCTGTCCGGGTTATTTAGACTTCTTTGGCTGGCCTCTTACAGGTACCACCTGGTACTCTTCTGGAGCTTGCCAAACGTCCGTGACAGGAGGGTCCACCCAGACCTGATGACGTCGTGTGGCCTGTACAGTTACGTCGTGACCCGCTATCTGGGTCTGTGTGGCCACCTCTTTCATCTCCCTCCGGGTCTGGACCCCTATGTCCCGGACTGAACGAACCCCAGGGGGCCTAACAGGCGCCGGGTACGGGCCAGCTATCATTATCATGTCCATAGCTGGGGCTGCTGAGGAGACCACTGAGGGAGACTGGGGAGATTTACGGCGTGGGGTGGGCACTTGTGCAGAGGCCTGGTTGGGGAGGCTGAAGGCTCGGAGGGTCTGTCAGTTTCCTGACACTCTGGGGAGTAGGGGTTGCACCTGGTAACATTTAGGGCGTACCATCCATTGTAACCCCAGTGTCGGGTGTAAGTCACCAAGTCTCCTGCCAACAGGTCCCTCCCCGGGTGTCCTTCTGGGAGGTGAGCCTCCACGTCCCGCCGGGTTACAAAGACTTCTAAATAAAGTCCAGGCTCCTGGATGAAGCCCCAACCACCTTTTAACTTAAAGTTCCGTTCTGCACCCTTATGCCGCGGCTCCCTCAGCGTACTTTTATCCTTTCTCATACGTGCCTTCTCTGCCAGGTCCTTGTCCAGGTGACGTTGCCGAAGCTTTTGGAATTCTCGCTGCTCCCTTTGTCGCTCTGCTTCCCGCTCCCGACGTCTCCACTCTTCCTCCTGACGCCGGTTGTAATTCTCCTCCACCAGCAGCTCCATGTCTCCACCATCAAATGTCAGCTTACGATGTCCGGTTTGTGGCAGCTCTCCTGGCGCCCGCCAGTCCTGGCGGCGCTCACCTGTGGCGGAAGCAGCCGGCTCTGGAACAGATGACGGTCGGGGCTCCGGTACAGGCAGGTAGAGCTCTGGTGCCTGCGCGGCCTCCTCCATGAGGACGGGTGTCGCTTCTTCTGCCTCAGCGACGGGGGCAGACAGCGGGATCTGGGGTGCTGGTGCGGCGTTTTCTGCAGGAACGGGTGCCTCCACTGTGATACTGGCAACTGGTTCAGATTGCAAGGGCTGGGATGCCCGCACGGCCTCCTCTACTGGAACGGGTGCTTCCACTGAGATACTGTCAACCGGTTCAGATTGCAAGGGCTGGGATGTCCGCACGGCCTCCTCTACTGGAACGGGTGCCTCCACTGAGATACTGTCAACCGGTTCAGATTGCAAGGGCTGGGATGCCCGCACGGCCTCCTCTACTGGAACGGGTGCCTCACCTTCCGGTACAGATACTTCAGGGGGTAAGAGGGATTGGCGCCGCTCCAAGTGTAGTTTTAGGGCCCGCCAGCTCGCTTCCATCCTGGCGACCTCCTCCCGGTGCCGGGCCAGGTCTCTCAGGGTATCCTCCGCTTCTTCCAGCGTAGGAGGGTTTCCAGGCCGGGTGCCAAACGGTGGCTCCGTGGCGATCGGGTCGCTAACGTGGGGGGAGAGCTCTGACTCCTCCATCCCTTCCCACTTCTGCTCACGTCCGTTCGCCATCTCTGCCAAGTCACATGTGTCATTAGCATCAGGAGAGGCGCCATCTTTTGTAGGGAGGCGGGACCTTCGCGTTAGTTTCCGCCCACTGAGGAGGATGAGGAGGCGGAACTCCAGAGCTGTGGGGCACGATCTTACATTGCAGTAACATTTAGAGTGGGCGGACATCGTTTTCGCGCCATGGAGTGAGTGTACGCCCACGAGAGCACGCCCTTATTCTTCACCTGTGCCTCGTGGCGCAGATATGACGGAAAAATGGCAAATACAGTCTATGATGATTTTTGCAATTCTCAAGCAAAAAAACAGTTCAATTAAGGCACACAGGACTCGCTTATAGCGAGCTTCTGAATCCTGTTCGTGACGCCAAAGTTGAGTCGCACAGAGTCACAGGTTTTGGGGGTACTCGGCACCAAGCCCGTCGACTTCTATGGGGGATGTGACGGGTAGCACAGCTATGTGCGTGCCCTGGTCGCTCACTGGAATGTGGGATATTTCCAGGGGATGATAGAATGTTTGTGTAGTTTGTTGTGACTCCACCTGTAGTACCTGGTCAGGGTGACCAGCGCTGCTGTGCAGGTCCTCTGGCAGGGATGGTGTAGTGCAGCTAGGTGATAAGTCTTCTATAGGTAAGGCGGTATCCTTCCAGGGCAGATAGATGTGAGATAGAGCAATGGTGCAGAGTGATGTAGCAGAGTGGAGTATGCGACGTAGTAAGAAAGCAGGAAAGGAAACAATTCTTACTACAAAGACATGCAGCATAAGGCTGCCTCAACCCCTCCCATCCAACTAGCTACACCCTGTTCTAACCAGCCTGAGCCAGACCATCCCATTGGGTCCGCCTACACTCAGCTGGCATAGTGTACTGTTGAATGCAGTGGTTGGAGTCAATGGGGTGTTTCCTCCTTACCTGAGAGTAAGTTGTCACACCGCTGGGTGCGATGCAACATCTCTGTGGCGACTGGACCCTCGGGTGCTTCTGTCTTTTCACAAATGCCGGCTTTACCCGGCAATTGAATCAGAGGCTATTTTACTATGTAGAAGTGAATAAACTATAAATATATGTATATATATATGTCACAATGACATGTATATATATATATATATATATATATATATATATGTATTCTATGTGTGTATATTTTGTGTTTACAAGGAAAGAAAGTGTTTTTTTAGTTGCAATATTTTGTTCCCATAGACTTACATGGGACTTCCGGTATCGGAATCGGATATCGCCGATATTTAGTGATATCGGCGATACCATTCCGATCCGATATTTTTGGATATCGGAAAGTATCGCTCAACTCTAGTCAACACTGCAAATATTGACTTGCTGCATTAACTCATTCTAACTGTCTAACTGTCAATATAAGCTTTTGTTACTCATATGTTTGCAATTATTATATTTCTGTCTGTGATAAAAACATCTGTCAAACACACATAAAAACCAGAGGGCAGCAGATCATGTGAAAATATAATATTTGTGTCATTCTCAAAACTTTTGGCCATGACTGTACAATTTATGGGGCAGGAATGGACCAGCTAGCTACTTAAAATCACCTGTGGCTGATGGCAGTGGGAGTGCACATGTCCAAAAAGGCTTTCATACAAATACTGTAGAGAAAAAGACCTTCACATCCAAGCTAGTGTGAACAGGTGTCAACCAAAAAAAAGCATATAAGTTGAAAAACGATAAAGGTTGCACCATGATTTACCAAGAATGATTCTAGAACACTGAAACTGCAATACTGCCATAGAAAATGGGAAAAAAGGAAAAAAAAAGCGCTGTATAATGTATATATGAATTATTCATCTGCAAAAATTGCATTTCTTTAGAATATACTATGAGTCCAATTCATTAAGGCTGGAGGTGTGCATGCAAGCTTTAATGATGGTGTTGTTGGTGTAAGATGCACCTAATTTGTTAAAAGGTGCATGCCACTTAAAGGAGTTGTCCCATGAACAAAGTTCATTTTAATTACCGTATATACTCGAGTATAAGCCGAGATTTTCAGCCCCTCTCGGCTTATACTCGAGTCATATACCAGAGGGTTGGCGGGGGAGGGGGAGCGCAGCTGTCCTATATACTCACCCCTCCTGGCACGGTCTCTGCAGCCATCCTGCTGCTCCTAAGGTCTCCGGCGCCTGTATTCAGCGGTCATGTGGTACCGCTCATTAAAGTCATGAATATGCGCATATTCATGACTTTATTGAGCGGTACCACGTGACCGCTGAAGTTAGGAAAAGCTGCCGGAGGCCGTGGGAGAAGAGCAGGGGCTGCAGAGACCACGCCAGGAGGGGGTGAGTATATGCGATATTCACCTGTCCCCGTTCCACCGCTGCACACCGCTCTGTCCTCGCGTCCTCTGGCTGTGAATGTTCAGGTCAGAGGGTGTGATGACGTGGTTAGGGCGTGCCGCGCCCTCTGCCTGAGCATTCACTGACAGAGGACCCGGAAGACAGCGGCATGCAGCGGTGGACCGGGGACAGGTGAATACGCGGGTGCCGGGGCCTGAGCCAGCGGTGACACCGGCACCTGTCCCCAATAGCGCGCCATGTCCCTGCCTGCTCAGGACACCGGCACCTGGCCCTCAGCGACGAGAGGTGAGTATATCTTTTTTTATTATTATTATTATTCGCAGCTGCATATGGGGGCATAATTTATGGAGCATTTTGTGGGGCATAATACATGGGCAGCATATGGGGCACAATACATGGGGCAGCATATGGGGCATAATACATGGGGCAGCATATGGGGCATAATACATGGGGAGCATATAGGGCATAATACATGGGGCAGCATATGGGGCATAATCTATGGAGCATTTTGTGGGGCATAATATATGGGGTATAATATATGGGGCAGCATATGGGCCTTAGTCTATGGAGCAGCATATGGGGCATAATATATGGAGCATCATATGGGGCATAATATATAGATAATCTTATGGGGCAGCATATGGGGCATAATCTATGGAGCATCTTATGGGGCCATAACCTTTATGGAGCAGCATATGGGGCATATTCTATGGAGCATCTCATGGGGCCATTATTAACCTTTGTGCAGCATTATATGGGGCATATTTTGTATGGAGCATCTTATGGGGCCATCATGAATTGTATGGAGCATTATATGGGGCTCCTGATTTAATATGGCTATTCAAAAACATTTAACCTACTTTAATTTTACTTTTATTGGTATCTATTTTTATTTTTGAAATTTACCAGTAGCTGACTCATTTTCCACCCTAGGCTTATACATGAGTCGATAAGTTTTCCCAGTTTTTTGTGGCAAAATTAGGGGGGTCGGCTTATACTTGGGTCGGCTTATACTCGAGTATATATGGTAATAGATCTTAGAATAATAATAAGTTGCACAATTGGTTGTGTAAAAAAAAATGTTCATGTGCTGAGATAATCGTATAACTGTTGCCCTGCTGGGTACTGTTTAATGGCTGTGTCTGACCGTGCAGGGACATGGTCTGATCATACCACAGCTCCTGGGCAGGGGAGGAAACAAATGAGAGTCAACAGACACGGGATCACATCTGATTCTTTTCATGAAGCAAAACATTTCACTGCCTGTTTTTATGCAAATTTTTTTACCTCAAGGAAAGAATCAGCTGAAATCCTATCTGTATACTCTCTTTTGCATCATCCCCTGTCCAGGAGCTGTGGTATGATCATATCATGTTCCTGCACGGTCAGACACAGCCATTACACAGTACACAGCAAGGGCATACAGTGAAGGAAATAATTATTTGATCCCTTGCTGATTTATGTTTGCCCATTGACAAAGACATGAACAGTCTATAATTTTAAGGGTAGGTTAATTTTAACATTGAGAGATAGACTATTAAAAAATAAAATCCAGAAATCACATTGTATAAATTATATAATTTTATTTGCATTTTACAGTGAGAAATAAGTATTTGATCCCTCTGGCAAACAAAAGTTAATACCTGGTGACAAAACCCTTGTTGGCAAGCACATCAGTCAAGTTTTTGGAAGTGCATTGAGCAGCAGGGTGATTTGCTGTTGAAGGAGAAAAAAAAATCTCTTTAAATCTTCTGCTTCAGTGAGTGTGAGCGAGCTGACTGTGACCAGAGCGTAAGTGCGAACGGTGTTAAGTTTGTGACTTGGGATTCAGTGACTTTGGATTCAGGGAGTTTCCAAGGGAAGAATTCCTGAATTGCTGTTATATTTTATTAATACTTTTTATTTATTTTTACTTATTTTTCTGTCTGGTGAAATCCCCATTAGAAATGTGCTTCACTATTGCCAATGCCATCCAGTGTACATCTTGCGCATGTATGCAGTCCTTGAACAGCCGGTCGAGGGTGCATACTGCTGTGCGAGATGTGAGCATGTTGTGCATTTGGAAGCCCAGATACTGGATCTAAATATGCAGCTGGCAACACTGAGATCCATAGGAAATATGGAAAGGAGTCTTCTGCTCACTTAGCAGACGCTCAATGGATAGATGAGGGGGGGATGCTAGGATGGAGCTGCAGGACAGTGAAGCAGCAAGCTGGGTGACAGTTTGAAGGCAGGGTAGAGGGAAGAGCGCCAGGGAGGCTAGTCTTTATCTGGCACACCCCAATAAGTTTGCAAAGTTGGCAGAAGAGGGGGGTGTCAGTACAGGGGTAGCACTGCTGCAGCAAGGCACGTCCTCTGAAAGCCGGAGGAGTATCTGCTCCAGTAAGAGGGGAATTAGGAGAGCAGGGCAGGCCAGACAGGTGCTGGTAGTGGGGGACTCAATTATTAGGGGAACAGATAGGGCAATCTGTCACAAAGACAGGAATCGTCGAACAGTGTGCTGCCTACCTGGCACTCGAGTCTGACACATCGCTGATCGGGTTGAGAGAATCCTGGGAGGGGCTGGTGAGGACCCAGCGGTCATGGTGCACATTGGCACAAATGACAAAGTTAGAGGTAGGTGGAAGGTCCTTAAAGACGATTTCAGGGAATTAGGCTGCAAGCTTAAAGCAAGGACCTCCAGCGTGGTATTTTCTGAAATACTGCCTGTACCACGTGCCACACCTGAGAGTCAACGGGAGATTAGGGAAGTTAATAAGTGGCTCAAGAATTGGTGTAGGAAGGAGGGGTTTGGGTTCCTGGAGAACAGGACTGACTTCTCAGTTGGCTACAGGTTCTATGCTAGGGACAGGCTGCACCTTCAATGGGGAGGGTGCAGCTGTTCTGGGGGAGAAAATGGCTAGAAGGTTGGAGGAGTCTTTAAGCTAGGGTCTGGGGGAGGGTATTCATTTTATAGGAGTGGAAGGCAGTGCAGATAGAGACATGGGCACAAATAATGAAATTGGGGATGGGGGTGGGGTTAGAACAGTTAGTAATGTAAGAAAGAATAGAGGAACAGAGAGATACATAAAGTGCATGTATACTAATGCCAGAAGCCTCACCAACAAAATGGAGGAATTAGAATTAATTTTGTTGGAACATAATTATGACATGGTGGGGATATCTGAGACATGGCTGGACAAGAGCCACGACTGGGCTGTTAATTTACAGGGCTATAGTCTGTTTAGAAATGACCGTAAAAATAAGCGAGGTGGGGGTGTGTGTTTATATGTAAAATCATCCTTAAAACCCATCCTGCATGATAATATATGTGAATCTAATGAAGATGTGGAGTCCCTGTGGGTGGAGATAAGAGGAGGGAAAAATAATAAATTACTGATAGGGGTTTGTTATAAGTCTCCTAAAATAATGGAAGCAACAGAGAATATCCTCGTAAAGCAAATAGATGAAGCAGCGACTCAAGGAGAATTCATTATTATGGGGGACTTCAACTACCCTGAAATACATTGGGGAACAGAAACCTGCAGTTCCAGCAAAGGTAATAGGTTTTTGACAACTATGAGAGACAATTACCTTTCACAACTAATTCAAGACCCAACAAGAGGGGGGGCACTGCTAGACCTAATATTAACCAACAGGCCAGACCGCAAATCAAATTTAAGGGTTGGGGGTCACTTGGGTAATAGTGATCACAAAATAATAAGTTTTCATGCATCCTTTAATAAGATGTGTAGTAGATGGGTTACAAGGACACTAAACTTCAGGAAGGCAAATTTCCAACAGATGAGGGATGATCTTGGTGCAATAAACTGGGACGATATCCTGAGACATAAAAATACACAAGGAAAATGGGAGACGTTTATTAGCATCCTGAATAGGACCTGTGCACAGTATATACCCTATGGGAATAAACATGCTAGAAATAGGAGGAAACCACTATGGATAAATAGAGCTGCAAGGGGCGCAATAAGTGACAAAAATAAAGCATTTTGGAAATTAAAGCAAGTAGGTAGTGATGAGGCATTAAATAAACACAGAAGATTAAATAAATTCTGTAAAAAGCAAATCAAGACAGCAAAGATTGAGACAAAGACTCATTGCCAGAGAAAGTAAAAATAATCCCAAATATTCTTTAATTACATAAATAATTAGAAACTAAAAAATGATAGTGTTGGTCCTCTTAAAAATAGTCTGGGTGAAATGGTGGATGAGGATGAGGAAAAAGCCAATATGCTAAATTACTTCTTTCATCATTATTTATACAAGAAAATCCCATGACAGACAACATGAGCAGTAATAACCCAGCAGGAAGTGCGGTGGCGTCTAAAAATCACTAAATTGACAAATCCCCGGGCCCGGATGGGATACACCCCAGAGTACTGCAGGAATTAAGTACAGTCATAGATAGACCATTATTTTTAATCTTTAAAGATGCCATAATAACGGGGTCTGTACCTCAGGACTGGCGTATAGCAAATACGGTGCCAATATTCAAAAAGGGGGCAAAAACTGGACCCTTGAAATTATAGGCCAGTGAGCTTAACATCTACTGTTGGTAAAATCCTGGAGGGTTTTCTAAGGGATACTATATTGGAGTATCTGAAAAAAAAATAACCTCATGACCCAATATCAACATGGGTTTATGAGAGACCGTTCCTGTCAGACTAATCTGATGAGTTTCTATGAAGAGGTAAGTTCCGGACTGGACCAAGGGAACGCAGTGGACGTGCTGTATATAGATTTCTCAAAAGCTTTTGATACGGTGCCACACAAAAGGTTGATACATAAATGAGAACAATGGGGAAAGGGGAAAATATGTGTAAGTGGGTAAAGAACTGGCTCAGGGATAGGAAACAAAGGGTGGTTATTAATGGAGCACACTCGGACTGGGTCACGGTTAGCAGTGGGGTACCACAGGGGTCAGTGTTGGGGCCGCTTCTCTTTAACATATTTATTAATGACCTTGTAGTGGGCATACAGAATAGTATTTCAATATTTGCAGATGACACTAAACTCTGCAGAGTAATCAATACAGAGGAGGACAAGTTTATATTACAGGAGGATTTATGTAAACTAGAAGCTTGGGCTGATAAATGGCAAATGAGCTTTGATGGGGATAAATGTAAGGTCATGCACTTGGGTAGAACAAACAAGATGCATAATTATGTGCTTAATTGTAAAACACTGGGCAAAACTGTCACTGAAAAAGACCTGGGTGTATGGGTGGACGAAAAACTCACATTTAGTGGCCAGTGTCAGGCAGCTGCTGCAAAGGCAAATAAAATAATGGGATGCATTAAAAGAGGAATAGATGCTCAAGAGGAGAACATAATTTTGCCTCTATACAAGTCACTAGTGCGACCACACTTAGAATACTGTGTACAGTTCTGGTCTCCGGTGTATAAGAAAGACATAGCTGAACTGGAGCGGGTGCAGAGAAGAGTGACCAAGGTTATTAGAGAACAGGGGGGTCTGCAATGCCAAGACAGGCTATTACCCTTGGATTATATAGTTTGGAAAAACGAAGGCTTAGGGGTGATCTTATTTCAATGTATAAATATATGAGGGGACAGTACAAAGATCTTTCTAATGATCTTTTTACTCTTAGACCTGTGACGGGGACAAGGGGCATCCTCTATATCCGGAGGAAAGAAGGTTTAGTCATAATCACAGACACAGATTCTTTACTGTAAGAGCAGTGAGACTATGGAACTCTCTGCCGTATAATGTTGTAATGAGTGATTCCCTACTAAAATTTAAGAAGGGACTGGATGCCTTTCTTGAAAAGTATAATATTACAGGTTATATACACTAGTTTCCTTGATATTGCGTTGATCCAGGGAGCTAGTCTGATTGCGGAGTCGGGAAGGAATTTTTTTCCCCAATGTGAAGCTTACTGTTTGCCACATGGGTTTTTTTTGCCATCCTCTGGATCAACATGTTAGGACAGGTTAGGATAGGATATGGGTTGAACTAGATAGACTTAAAGTCTTCCTTCAACCTTAATAACTATGTTCCTATGTTACTATGTAGTTGATGATGAGGTTTTGCGCACATGTCAGGAGGAAATTTGGTCCACTCCTCTTTGCAGACCATCTCAAAATCATTAAGATTTTGAGGCTGTCGCTTGGCAACTTGGAGCTTCAACTCTCTCCATAACCTTAATGTGCTTCTTTTTCAGCCACCCCTTGGTTGCCTTGGCTGTATCTTTTGGGTCATTGTCTTGCTGGAAGACCCAGCCACAACTTTTTTTAAAGTCCTGGCCGAGGGAAGGAGGTTGTCACTCAGGATTTTACGGTACATGGCTCCATCCATTCCTCCATTGATACGGTGAAGAAGTCCTGTGCCCTTAGCAGAGAAACACCTGCAAAACATAATGTTTCCACCTCCATGGTTTACAGTGGGGATGGTGTTCTATGGGTCATGGGCAGCATTTCTCTTCCTACAAACACAGTGAGTTGTGTTAATTCGAAAGAACTCAATTTTTGTCTCATCTGACCACAGCACCTTCTCCCAATCACTCATGGAATCATCCATTCAGACGGACCTGCACATGTGCCTTCTTGAGCAGGGGGACCTTGCGGGCACTTCAGGATGTTAAACCTTTTCAGCGTAATGTGTTTCCAATGGTTTTCTTGGTGATTGTGGTCCCAGCTGCCTTGAGATCATTAACAAGTTCCCCCTGTGTAATTTTAGGCTGATCTTCAACTTCCTCATAATCAAGGATAACTCACAAGGTGAGATTTTGCATGGTGCCCCAGATCGATGTCGAGTGACAGTCATTTTGTATTTCTTCCATTTTCTTACTATTGTACCAATAGTTGTCTCCTTCTCACCCAGCATCTTACTTATGTTTTTTTAGCCCATTCCAGCTTTGTGCGGGTCTATGATCTTGTCGCTGACATCCTTAGAAAGCTCTTCGGTCTTGCACATGTTGTAGAGGTTAGAGTCTGACTGATTAATTGAGTTTGTGGCCAGAAGTCTTTTATAAAGGTGACTATGTAAGACAGCTGTCTTTAATGCAGGTAACGATATGATTAGGAGCGTCTAACTGGTCTGTAGGAGCAGAACTCTTAATGGTTGGTAGGGGATCAAATACTTATCTCTCACTGCAAAATGCAAATGCACTATAGTCTGACTATAGGGGATGGAGGGTGCTACCTTACACTAGTCTGCCTATAGGGGATGGGGGTGCTGCCTTATACTACAGTCTGCCTATAGGGGATGGGGGGCTGCCTTATACTTCAGTCTTCCTATAGGGGATGGGGGGCTGCCTTATACTACAGTCTGCCTATGGGGGAGTGCTGCCTTATATTACAGTCTGCCTATAGGGGGGTGCTGCCTTGCATTACAGTTTGCCTATGGGGGCTGCATTATACTATGTTGAAAACTATCTGGTGTATTATACTATATGGAGACTATCTAGGGGGCCATCATACAGTACAGTGTTGAGCCATCATTGGGGGATGCTAAGGAGTCAGTATGTATACAGTGATGGGGCATTATACTGTGTATAGAGGAAGTGTACAGGGGGGTGACTCAGGACATTATTAAATGAAAAGTGGGCACTTGTTGTTATTGGGGAACCCAGGTTACTGTTACTGTCATACGGGGCACACACAGGGCATTATTACATTCTAGGGGACAAAATGTGGGCGCTGTGTTCTAGGGCACTTGCACCCGGCATTACTATATTCTAGAGGGGTGCTTTAGAATTTAGAGGTCACACAGAACCACACAATAGGTGAAGTAATAGAGACACATACAGCAGCAGCGGCTCAGTATTGGGGTATCAGGAGCAGTAATAGGGACACATATGGCAGCAGCGGCTCAGCATTGGGGTATCAGAAGGATGATGGGTTTGTGCAGGTTGGGGATACATGGTGATGGGGCTGGAATATGAGAAGTGAAATGTGTCTTTTTTGTATTCTCTGTAGCCGAGTCCTGGCTGGAGACGTTGTCATTTTCGGTCTGGGCCAGAAGGAAAAGACGTGAAAAGTGAACGATTCCATCAGAAAGAACGTCAGCGGTAAGTCACCAACTATAACTGTGTGCAGTAATCACTTGTATGTTTTGTATGTCCTGTTACCCACTGGGCATTCTAAGATTCGTGATCAGAGTAAAAGCATAAGCCCAAAATAATTTTATGGTTTAATTGCCTTAAGGGCACACTAGAAAATTACAGAAATATACAGTAAGCTATACAACTGAATTACAGTGGATTTGCAATCTGAGTAAAATACAAACAATAATGGTACAAGCTTAGAGGTATTAAGCTAGAGGTCAATGTTACCAGGCTGTAGGTTGCATGTGGACGCCGGGAGCTCTGCGAACCACAGGTAAGAATCTTAGTTGCCGGACAGTCCCCAAAACGTGTGCCGCTACTCCCTTGGCAGATCTGTCCCTTGTTCCTTCTTAGATCTTCATTGTCTTGTTCTTCTGTGTGAATAGAGAGAGTCTGCCATCCGCTCACAGTTCTTAAACCTGCTAGGTCCCTCCCCTCGGTGTCAGAGGGTGGGCTAATATTCTCCACCCTTAGCTTCCTGCAGAATTTATTACCAATATCTAAGAAAGCGGTTAACTTTCTCCAGGACGATCGGATCAGGACACGAGAGGTACCAGCAAATGCAGTTTGTTTTGCCTGTCGCGTGGAGATCAAACATGGCCCGATTGGAAAAAAGGAAAACAACAAAGAGTAATGTAGAATGTATTGGGGAGGTTGAGGAGATATTAAAGGCATAGATGTTTAACCCAATCCAATGGAATAGCATTAATAAATTTTTTTTTGAAATACGTTCGGATTGACGAAGAAATTGACAAGTTGTTAACTTTTTTTCTATTTTGCAAATATGTATGTTTCAAAACTTCCATGCTCTTCACCTTTTTAACTTTTGCCACAATTTCTCCTTCATAATCTTCAGCAGCATCATCTTTGTCATCAAATTATTCTTCATCTTCACCTTCTTTATCTTCTTCTTAAACTTCTTGCTATTCATCTTTTTGTTAACATTACTCAGATTGTTCTTATTAAACTATTATTCTTCTTCATATTAACCCATAAAGTGTAAAGTATAACCTCTTTCTATGAATTTAATTTCCCTGAATTTAATTTCCATTTAATTTCATTTAATTTCTTAAATAATTCAGGGATGAGAAGAGAACAGGGTGGAGCAGCAGGACTTTTTGCCGTACACACAGCAAGGGAACAGCTGACATTAGTGAAACCCCAGTAACACAGGAGCAAGTGTTGACTGTGCTAACAGAACTTCCGAGCAACAACTGGCGGTGTTGGAGCCCAGGGTCAAGAGGGTGTAGGCAGAGGCCTAATATGAGATGTTTGAAGTTAAATTTGGAGTTAGCAGCAAAAATTTTTGCCAGACACCCAGCAGGGGAACAGCAGGCGTTACTGAACCCCACAAACACATCAGCGATTTTGATCTGTGCATCCAAAACTTCTGATCAGCAACTGGCGTTGTTGAAGCCCAGGGTCAAGAAGGGTTTTAAATTTAAATATTGAGTTTGCCTTGTTACGTGGCCATTGCAAATGTATGTACTTCAAACTATAAAAAATGAAGTTTTTACTAGGACAATAAAATGATGAATTTCAATTCCAAGAATAAAAATAAACACCCTTAAAATATAAACGCATATAAGCACATGGCAACAAGAAATGGAACAACACACCACCCAAAATTATTTTACAAAATATAGTGATGTAAATTTATGAATAAAAGTCCATTTTTGTATTTAGGAATGATGCGTAAGGAACGCTATTTTAAACCATAACATAGTGAAGACAATGGATTTTGTAATAGTCACTCATCATCATCATTACAAGAAATCTGTGACAGTCACACAGATTTCAATTATTTCACTCACGAAAATTGTTATTTCGGACAGCATTTATTACATGTCCAGCATGGACTCATCAAAGTGATGAGATGACGCAATAATGTACGATAAAAAAAAAATATTTTTTTTTTTTAAAAAAAACATTGTCACAATTTAAGTGGGTGCCTGCAAGTGGAGGTGAAACAAAGGCTACGGATAGCAAAGGTATATACTATGTCTGTTGTAGACAGTGGGCAGCCTCTGATGGGTAATGTCGATGTTATACTGTACGTCAATAAAGGCTGCGGCTGCAATCATGCATTTTTTGGCTTGTAGAATGTTGAAGAGGGTAAAAGCATGTCTGGTTGCGCAAGGCTTTATCCTGTAACAATACCTTCCTTGTGTGACGAGTAGGGTAGCGTGTGTCTATTATATGAGTGTCTCTAAAATGTGACTACGCAGCCTTATTCTGCCCTAGGGACGCAAAAAATAAGACAGCAGTAATCATTTACTGTAATAAAACTCCACCTATGAGCAACAAAACAAGCATGTTCCCTCTTCCGGTTCCTGCGCTGACATGTGAGGAGGGAGTTTGAGACGCTCCTGAATTTCTCCCAGGTGTCCAAGCATATCGGGCCGATAGGAGAGCATTAAAACCACCCCCGGTCGTGACTTAAATACGGTGAATCGAACCAGTGAAGAACTGTAGGTCGATGCGAACGAATGTGCGATCACATGACACACGTTTATAACCCTTGCTAGACACGAATAACTTTGTAGAATTTTGGAGACACCTGAACCCAGATGGCAGTGAATATTCCTTCTATTCGGCGCCACATGACTCTTGGTCCAGAAGAGATAATATATTACTATCACAGGAGCTAGTAAGGGGAGTGGAAGAGGCAGATGTGCACAAACGTAGCTATATCTGACCACGCGCCCGTATCAGTGACCCTGCCAGATAGGTTCAGATGGGGCCAGACCAAACTTGGCGCTTCCCTACCTATTTGTTAATGGATGAAAGTTTCGACATCAGGTGAAGCAATGGTGTTTGGAAATATGTAAGTGATAATGGAGATAGTAGGGATTGGCCGGGACTTTTATGGCAGCAGGGAAGGCATTAATGCGCGTGAAACAAATAGGTTATCAGACAACGCTAAAAAAGAAGATAGCGACAAACTACTCGCAGGCTAGCAGGATATTACGCGATAGCTAACACGGCAAACAAGACAACTTCATCAACACGGATAAAAATAGATGTAAGCAGGCTAAGGCTGACTTACACGTATGGGTATATCGACGCGAGAGAAGCAGTAATATGAATTATAGAGCCGATGTATATCGTTATGGTAGCAAATCAGGGAGACTATTAGCACGACTAGCGAAAGGAAAAACACATTCGTCATCAACATATTACTGCGTTAACGAATAAACATGGGATCATGAACACAGACCCTCGAAGCATAATCACGATTCTACAAGAATACTACTCAGACTTATATAAGGTGGAACATACGGATAGTGCGGAGGGTCAGACCTTTCTAGATGGAATACGGTTACCATTAGTGTTGAGCGATATTGCTCGATATCTAAAAATATCGTATCGAAATTGTATCGCCGATAGCACTAAATATCGTCGATATCCGATTCCGATTGCGGAAGTCCAATGTAAGTCTATGGAACAAAATATCGCAACTAAAAAAAACCTTTATTTCCTTGTAAACACTAAATATACACACATAGAATACATATATATATATATATATATATACATGTCATTGTGACATATATATATACATATATGTATAGTTTATACACTTCTACATAGTAAAATATCCTCTGATTCAATTGCCGGGTAAAGCCGGCTTCTGTGAAAAGACAGAAGCACCCGACATGAAATGACACTTGGTGTACATAGGGTTAACCATGTCTTTTCATGTCGTTTGCAATCTGATTTGCACAAACAATTACATCTATGTGTGCAAAATTTCACACCTGTAGGGGTTAATTAAAGGTGTAAATTCGTTGTAAAAAAAAACAGACTTTTTTTGCTACGAATTTACACCTTTAATTAACCCCTACAGGTGTGAAATTTTGCACACTTACACTCATGTAATGTTTGTGCAAATCAGATATCAAACTACATGAAAAGACATGGTTAACTCTATGTAAACCAAGTGTCATTTCATGTCGGGTTCTGCATTTTCACAAAAGCCGGCAATTGAATTAGCGGCTATTAACTATGTAGAAGTGTATGAACTATAAATATAAAATATATTATATATATGTGTCACAAATTTAATGACATGTATATATATATATATGAGGTGTAAAATTGCTGAAAAAAAAGGCCTGGGCTCCCGCCCTATTTTCACAACCAGACAGACAAAGCCAGTGAGTGGGGGCAGAATAATAATAGCCCAGAGAGGGACCATTATTTTGGCCCCCCCCCGGCACTAACATCTGCCCCCAGACACCCCAGAAAGGGCAAATCTCTAATTAGATTTGCCCTTTCTGGCACTTTGCCCGTCTATTCCCATTGCCCTGTAGCGGTGGCGAATGGGTTAATAAGGGGTTAAAAAGACCTTGCAATTGAAAGGTCACTTTAAGCCAGGTTATAATTGAGAGCTGTCAATTAGACAACTATCAATTATTAATCCTATTGTATGAAAGAAAAATCAAACACATACACTTTAATAAAAAAGAAGTTTAATGAAATAATCACACAGTTTTTGACCATATTTTATTTTCCTGCTAAAAAACCATTTCCTGTAATAAAAATAAAATAATAAAGCAAAATTATTCTTACCAATCCATGTACAGTCAGGTCCCACGGTGTAATCCTTCAGAAAGGGTTAATGTTTACTGCAGGGACCGCAGCTAATGCTGCAGCCTCACAGTAAACCCCCAAATGAATGAGTTCCTCTCCTGGCTGACAGGAGAGGAAGTGGAAAGCTTAATTGATTCTTTCCACTTCACTTCAGGTCAGCCAGGGACACAATCAGTGACGTCAGAGGGAACTGGTTAACAAAAATAGGGGATCCCCTCGAAAAAAATTGGCGTGGGGTCCCCCTATTTTTGTTAACCAGCCAGATGAAGCAGACCGCTGAGGCCTGGATTTTCAGGCTGTTAAGGAGCCAAGATCCATGGACCTTGCCAGCCTGATAAATACCAGGCCACAGCAGTCTGCATATCTTGGCTGATTAACAAAATAGGGGATCCCCTCGAAAAAAATTGGCGTGGGGTCCCCCCTATTTTTGTTAACCAGCCAGATGAAGCAGACCGCTGAGGCCTGGTTTTTCAGGCTGGTAAGGATCCAATATCCCTGGACCTTGCAAGCCTGATAATACCAGGCCACAGCAGTCTGCTTAGCTTGGCTGGTTAACAAAAATAGGGGATCCCTCGAAAAAAAAACGGCGTAGGGGTCCCCCTATTTTTGTTAACCAGCCAAGTAAAATGCAGACTGCTGCGGCCTGGTATTAAAAGACTGTCAAGGCCCATGGATTTTGGCCCTCAACAGCCTGATAATACCAGGCTACAGCAGCCCCACATTTGGCGCATCAAAAGATGTGCCAATTGTGGCACTTTACCCGGCTCTTCCCACTTGCCCTGTAGCGGTGGCAAGCGGGGTAATAAGGGGTTAATGTCACCGTTGATTGCACGGTGACAATAAGCCCGGTTAATAATGGAGAGGCGTCAATAAGACACCGATCCATTATTAATCCCAAAGTTATTAAAATGCATAAAAAAAAGACAAAGCAAGAAAAAAGTATTTTAATGAAATAAAAGAGACAACACACTTTTCAATTCTTTTATTGTACTCTCATTCCTGCGACGCCATCGATCTCCTGTAAAAAAAGAAAAAAAACAAACCAACAGTATACCACCTGTCCGACGCAGTCCATAACGACAGTCCCACGACGATCCAGCTCTGCTACATCGCAATGACAGGCAGAGCCTGTCATCGCGACGCAGCACAGCTGATTACCTGCTTCCCCGGCGGTGACGTCATCGGACTGACTGCTTTACGGCCTGGATTACCCAGCAGTCACTGCAGTTATCGCGAGAAACTGCATGTGACCGCCGGGGAGAAGAGGATGGCGGCCATGAAGCAGTCCAGGACGTGACCGCCGGAGATCTTCTGCCAGGTAAGTGCCGCTGACTCCTGACAGACCCGACCGACGGACACTGACAGTGACAGACCCGACCGACGGACACAGACAGTGACAGTGACAAATCCGATTCCGGTATTCGATAAGACGAAAATATCGAAACGAATTATCGAAAGGCCGATAGAGCTAATATCGGCCGATAGCCGATATTTGTATTATTGTATCGCTCAACACTGAGTTTACCATCCTTCACAAACTATCAGCTTCTCCTTTTAAAAAAACCAATTGAGGTGACGGAAGTGACAGCGGCGATAAGTGACTTTAAATCCGGGAAAGCTCCAGGACCTGACGGGTTTTACAGCCAAATTATTAAAATTATGAGTGAGGATATCCCGTCCACATTGGTAGGCACCTTCAATCATATATTGGAGACAGGAGGGTTGCCCATCCATTCAAACATGGCACACATGAAGGTGCTACTAAAACCCAACAAACCTTCACATCTGGCTGGATCCTATCGTCCATTCTCACTCATTGACCAGGATATCAAGCTTTTGTCCAGGATCATGGCAGATCGTTTGAGTAGCATTCTTCCTACGCTGATAGGGCCATCACAAGTGGCCTTTGTTAGACCAAGATCGCCCATGAATAACATTAGGAAAGTAATAGCAGTTGTAGATAAATATCGTTGTCTGACAACATCGAGTCCTGTCATGCTATCCTTAGATGGCGATAAGGCATTTGATAGGGTAAGCTGAAGTTGGTTGCCAATGGTCCTGGACAAAATTGCCATGAGAGGCACGTTTATGACTTTCCTATCAGTGTCTACGCCAACCCACAGGCACAAATACACAACACAGGTCACCTTTCGGCTACTTTCACAATACAGAGGGGAACTACTCAGGGATGTCCATTATCACCTTTGCTCTTTGATATAGCCCTTGAGCCATTAGTTACACACGTGGAGGATAACACAGTATATGACGGTATAAAGGTAGGGGGTCGGCAGATCAAACTCACATTGTTTGCAGACGATATACTCATTTATATGGCACATCCCCAAGACCATCTCAAAGGGCTATTAGACTGGATAAAAATGTTTTAACTAATTCTGTGGTTTCGCTTCAAAGACTACAAGAGTAGGGTTGAGCATTCCGATACTGCAAATATCGAGTATCGGCCGATATTGGCTGTATCGAATTCCGATTCCGAGTACCGATATTTTCGTCATATCGGATACCGGAATCGGAATGTCACTGTCACTGTCAGTGTCCGTCGGTCGGGTCTGTCAGGAGTCAGCGGCACTTACCCAGGCAGAAGATCTCCGGTGGTCACATCCCGGACTGCTTGATGGCCGCCATCCTCTTCTCCCTGGCGGTCACATGCAGTTTCTCGCGATAACTGCAGTGACTGCTGGGTAATCGCGGCCGTAAAGCAGTCCGATGACGTCACCGCCGGAGAAGCAGGTAATCAGCTGTGCTGCGCCGGATGTCAGGCTCTGCCTGTCATTCCGATGTGGCAGAGCTGGATCGTCGTGGGACAGTCGTTACTATGGACTGCGTCGGACAGGTGGTATACTGTTGGTTTGTTTTTTTTTCTTTTTTTACAGGAGATCGATGGCGTCGCAGGAATGAGAGTGTAATAAAAGAAATGAAAACTGTGTTGTCTCTTTTATTTCATTAAAAGACTTTTTTCTTGCTGTGTTTTTTTTTTAAACATTTAAAAACTTTGGGATTAATAATGGATCGGTGTCTTATTGACGCCTCTCCATTATTAACCGGGCTTATTGTCACCGTGCAATCAACGGTGACATTAACCCCTTATTACCCCGCTTGCCACCGCTACAGGGCAAGTGGGAAGAGCCGGGTAAAGTGCCACAATTGGCACATCTTTTGATGCGCCAAATGTGGGGCTGCTGTAGCCTGGTATTATCAGGCTGTTGAGGGCCAAAATCCATGGGCCTTGACAGTCTTTTAATACCAGGCCGCAGCAGTCTGCATTTTACTTGGCTGGTTAACAAAAATAGGGGGGATCCCCACGCCGTTTTTTTTTCGAGGGGATCCCCTATTTTTGTTAACCAGCCAAGCTAAGCAGACTGCTGTGGCCTGGTATTATCAGGCTTGCAAGGTCCATGGATATTGGATCCTTACCAGCCTGAAAAACCAGGCCTCAGCGGTCTGCTTCATCTGGCTGGTTAACAAAAATAGGGGGGGACCCCACGCCAATTTTTTTCGAGGGGATCCCCTATTTTTGTTAATCAGCCAAGATATGCAGACTGCTGTGGCCTGGTATTAATCAGGCTGGCAAGGTCCATGGATCTTGGCTCCTTAACAGCCTGAAAATCCAGGCCTCAGCGGTCTGCTTCATCTGGCTGGTTAACAAAAATAGGGGGGACCCCACGCCAATTTTTTTCGAGGGGATCCCCTATTTTTGTTAATCAGCCAAGATATGCAGACTGCTGTGGCCTGGTATTATCAGGCTGGCAAGGTCCATGGATCTTGGCTCCTTAACAGCCTGAAAAGCCAGGCCTCAGCGGTCTGCTTCATCTGGCTGGTTAACAAAAATAGGGGGGACCCCACGCCAATTTTTTCGAGGGGATCCCCTATTTTTTGTTAACCAGTTCCCTCTGACGTAACTGATTGTGTCCCTGGCTGACCTGAAGTGAAAGTGGAAAGCAATCAATTAAGCTTTCCACTTCCTCTCCTGTCAGCCAGGAGAGGAACTCATTCATTTGGGGGTTTACTGTGAGGCTGCAGCATTAGCTGCGGTCCCTGCAGTAAACATTAACCCTTTCTGAAGGATTACACCGTGGGACCTGACTGTGCATGGGATAGGTAAGAATAATTTTGCTTTATTATTTTATTTTTATTACAGGAAATGGTTTTAGCAGGTAAATAAAATATGGTCAAAAACTGTGTGATTATTTCATTAAACTTCTTTTTTAATAAAGTGTGTGTGTTTGATTTTTCTTTCATACAATAGGATTAATAATTGATAGTTGTCTAATTGACAGCTCTCAATTATTAACCTGGCTTAAATTGACCTTTCAATTGCAAGGTCATTTTAACCCCTTATTAACCCATTCGCCACCGCTACAGGGCAATGGGAATAGACGGGCAAAGTGCCAGAAAGGGCAAATCTAATTAGAGATTTGCCCTTTCTGGGTGTCTGGGGGCAGATGTTAGTAGCCGGGGGGGGCCAAAAAAAATGGTCCCTCTCTGGGCTATTATTATCTGCCCCCACTCACTGGCTTTGTCTGTCTGGTTGCGAAAATAGGGCGGGAGCCCACGCATTTTTTTTTCAGCAATTTTACACCTCATATATATATATATACATGTCATTGAATTTGTGACACATATATATATATATTTTATATTTATAGTTCATACACTTCTACATAGTATAATAGCCGCTAATTCAATTGCCGCTTTTGTGAAAATGCAGAACCCGACATGAAATGACACTTGGTTTACATAGAGTTAACCATGTCTTTTCATGTAGTTTGATATCTGATTTGCACAAACAATTACATGAGTGTAAGTGTGCAAAATTTCACACCTGTAGGGGTTAATTAAAGGTGTAAATTCGTAGCAAAAAAGTCCGGTTTTTTTACAACGAATTTACACCTTTAATTAACCCCTACAGGTGTGAAATTTTGCACACTTACACTCATGTAATTGTTTGTGCAAATCAGATATCAAACTACATGAAAAGACATGGTTAACTCTATGTAAACCAAGTGTCATTTCATGTCGGGTGCTTCTGTCTTTTCACAAAAGCCGACTTTACCCGGCAATTGAATCAGAGGCTATTTTACTATGTAGAAGTTGTGAGACAGTGAAGGGGTGTGTGCTGGACGGCGTGTATATCTCGCCCAGGTTTCTTAGCTGGGGCGCATAAAATAGGTTGTCAGTGCGGTGTTCATTCCATTCCTATCTGGGACAGGTTTGCAGTGCAACCCGGAGTGAACACAGCTGCTTAATTAGGCAGCCATAAGTACCTGCTTGGAAGTTCAGAGGGGGCTCTATCTCTCAGTCTGGATCTGACTTCAGACGCCATTGGAGCCTCATGTGAGCTGCACGCTGGTAACTACTGAACATATGTGTTGTTTTGGGCACAGGCTATTAGAGTCTGGACCCGGATAGAAAGGGTAATCTATCTAAGTGTAATTAGTGGCGGGACACGCCTAGGCTTTATGTTTATGATTTTGTTTTAATTTATGTTCTGTTTGCTGTGGACTTTAATAAAACTGGTTGCGGCCAGTTTTTAACAGAACCACTGTCTGTGACTGGTCTCTTTATGCCACTCCGTCTCCCCAAGACGGCGATCCCAGAGCTATATCCCCTGAAAAGCTTACAATTGGTGCTTGAATGCTGGGGCAGCACAGTGGCTGAAGACTTTGAAAAAAAAAAAAAAAAAAAGGTGTCTGCACCGCAAAACTGAACTTATTGTGGAGAAGACTGTGGAGTGTATATGTCTTGGGTGAAGGCTGTCAGCCAGCCCAAGATGTCCGGCAGTATGGAGGAGCTCATTAAGCAGCTGGCCCAGAACCAGCAGGCCATGCAGCAGCAACATCAGCAGGCCATGCAGCAACAACAGCAGAGCATGCAGCAGCAACAGCAGGCCATGCAGCAGCAACAGCAGGCCATACAGCAACAACACCTAGAGGCCCAGCAGAGCCAGCAGCAACAGCAGGAAACCAACCGGTTGTTACTGGAGCAGCTTGCAGCACTAAAAAAAACTCCTAGCACCTCGTCCCCGAATGAAGACGCCGGGTTACCGGCATTATCCGCTGTAAAAAAGGCGGTAAAACAGACTCTGCAGAAGATGACGCCTCATGACAATGTGGAGGCATATCTGGCTATATTTGAGAGACTGGCAGAGAAGGAGAATCTGCCACAATCTGAATGGGCTATGGTGGTTGCGCCCTATTTGACTGGGGAACCCCAAAAAGCCTATTTTGACCTCAGCGAGCAGGACAGCAAAAACTATACTAAGTTGAAAGCGGAGATTCTTGCCCGCCTGGGTGTGACGAGGGCAGTCCGTGCCAGGAGAGTCCATAACTGGAGATACAGGCGACACAAGCCTGCTCGCTCACAAATGTATGACTTGATTTCTTTGGTAAAGAAGTGGTTGGAACCTGACGTCAGCACCCCTGCCCAAATGGTTGAAAAGGTGGTGCTGGACTGGTACATCTGGACCCTTCCCCCTGAGGTCCAGCTCTGGGTCGGACAGGGAGACCCCAAAGATGCCGATCAACTGGTCAGCCTAATAGAAAGGTATTTCGCCACCAAAGACTATCTACGTGACCAGCCGTCCGAGCGATCATCAGTTCGGAATACCCGGCCTCCGTCATCTCCCGGTAAGAGGGTTCCAGCTGTGGGGGCAAGGGGGGCTGTTGATAGTCCGGGTCAGCCCCGAGGGGACATGTATGAGCGGAAGGGTGATACTTACCTACCAGGAGAACCCAGACCTAGGAAGGTCTCCCCGTCTGAACACACTGACCTGAGACAGTGTTGGAGATGCCGTGAACAAGGTCATATTTCAGCCAATTGTCCACTAGTGGGGGAACCTATGGACTGTGACGCTGGACAGTCTCTCTCGTTCCTCGCCGAGCTCGTGTGCGTGGCCACCCTAGTCGAGGAGACTGGCCCACAGCTGTGTCAGGTCGTGATAAATGGGTGCCCAGTACAGGCCCTACTCGACTCAGGAAGTCGAGTGACTCTGATACATGCTAGTCTGGCTGATGGGGACTTCGTCACAGATAGGTACCTAAGCGTGGTGTGCATACATGGAGACGTCAAAGTCTACCCAGTAACCTCCTCAGACTTCGTCACAAAACTCGGGGAGATCTCATATGAAGTGGGGGTAGTGAAGAACTTGATGCATCCCGCCATATTGGGTCGTGACTTTCCCCTGTTTTGGGGTCTTTGGAAAAAAAAATGTTTCTGCTGGACAGTGTGATGAAGCTCCTACTGAGGGTGCGCAGTCCCGAGGGACGGAACACAAGGCTAGTGGGCCGTTAAACTTATGTGATAATGATGACCATGATAATGATGATGATCATGATAATAATGATGACCATGATAATGATGCTGATGCTGATAGTAATCACGATAATGATATTGATAATGATGATGACTGTAAAAAAAATGATGAATTTCCATTTCAGGTGATGTTGGGGGAGGGGGAGGATGTTTCTCTAGAACAGAATGTCCCTGACCTACCGGTGTCCCGTGGCAATTTTGGGAGTGAGCAATTGCAAGACCCCACTCTTAAACATGCCAGGGAGAATATAACCGTTCTGAATGAGATCCCACAAGAGCCCGGCTCTGATGAAAAATTTCCCCATTTTGCCATGAACAATGACCTGCTATATAGGGTCACTAAAGTAAAGGGAGAGGCCGTGAGTCAGCTCCTAGTACCTAAGTCATATAGAAGTATGGTGTTAGGTTTGTCCCATAACCACGTGCTGGGTGGGCACCTGGGGATGGACAAAACCCAGGAAAGAATTCTTCAGAGGTTTTACTGGCCCGGGGTTTATCGAGATGTAGAGGATTATTGTAAAACCTGCCCCTCGTGTCAGATAAATGCTCCGGTGTCTCACTTCCGGAGTCCATTAATCCCGCTGCCGGTTATAGAAATACCCTTTGAAAGGGTAGCAATGGACTTGGTAGGTCCTATTGTAAAATCAGCCAGGGGACACCAATACATCTTAGTTGTCCTTGATTATGCAACCCGGTACCCCGAGGCGGTCCCTTTAAGAAATATGGCATCTAAAAATATTGCACGGGAACTTTTTCATATGTTTTCCAGGACAGGAATTCCTAAAGAGATCCTCACGGACCAAGGCACACCTTTTATGTCCAAAGTGATGAAGGAACTGTGTAAGTTGCTTAAAATCTCGCACATTCGGACATCTGTGTATCACCCCCAGACGGATGGGTTGGTTGAACGTTTTAATAAAACATTAAAACATATGTTAAAGAAAGCAGTAGAGAAAGATGGGAGGGACTGGGACTACCTGTTACCCTACTTATTGTTTTCGGTCAGAGAGGTTCCCCAGGCCTCTACGGGATTTTCTCCCTTTGAGTTGGTGTATGGTCGGCATCCGCGGGGCTTGCTGGACATAGCCAAGGAGGTTTGGGAAACCGAGACAACTCCATACAAGAGTGTTATAGAGCATATTGCCCAGATGCAAGAGAGGATGGCTAAAATTATGCCATTAGTGAAGAATCATCTGCAGAGAGCCCAAGAAGCTCAAAGCAGAGTCTATAATCGGTCAGCAAAAATTAGGTCTTTCAACCCCGGGGATCGAGTCCTAATTCTAATTCCCACAGTGGAAAGTAAGTTTTTGGCCAAGTGGCATGGTCCATACGAGGTCGTACAAAAAGTGAGCGAGGTTACTTACAAAGTACACCAACCCGGGAGACAGAAGCCCTACCAGATATATCATATCAATCTGATCAAGCCCTGGAGGGACAGAGAGGCATTGTTGGCCTCGGGTGAAGTAGAGAAAGGGGTAAAACTATCTCTACCTCCTGTGACCATTGGTGAGACATTGTCCGTGCACCAAAAACAGGAAGTACGGGAGTTTCTGCAGAAAAATCGGCAGAGGTTTTCTGACTTGCCCGGCCGGACTTCTCTCGTAAAAACACCATGTCGAGACTGAGCCCGGTACTAAGGTCAAAATAAAACCGTACAGAATTCCAGAAGCCCGCAGAAAGATAGTCTCTACTGAAATCAAACGCATGCTAGACCTCGGGGTCATTGAGGAGGCCCAAAGCGAGTGGTGTAGCCCGATTGTTCTGATCCCAAAACCTAATGGAACCTGGAGGTTCTGTAATGATTTCAGAAAGTTGAACGAAGTGTCAAAGTTTGACGCATACCCGATGCCACGGGTAGATGAGCTAATCGAGAGGTTAGGGGGTGCCCGTTATATTACAACCCTCGATCTGACAAAAGGGTACTGGCAGATACCCCTATCTGAGGAGGCAAAAGAAAAAACGGCCTTTGCAACCCCGGAAGGTTTGTTTCAGTATCTGGTGATGCCATTCGGGTTGCATGGAGCCCCAGCTACCTTTCAGAGGCTTATGGACCAGATCCTACGCCCGCATCAAGCCTATGCAGCTGCCTACCTGGATGATGTGGTAATTTTCAGTTCTGATTGGGAGAGCCACCTCGCTAAGGTACAAGCCGTCTTAGACTCGATAGGCGGAGCTGGGCTGAACATAAACCCAGAGAAATGTGCAATTGGCCTAGAAGAGGCCAAGTACTTGGGCTATGTGATTGGCAGAGGGCTGATCAAGCCACAAATCGATAAAGTAGAGGCAATTCGAAACTGGCCTGTACCCCTCACAAAACGACAGGTCAAAGCATTTTTGGGCATCACTGGGTACTATCGCAGATTCGTACCAAATTATGCCTCCATTGCTGCCCCATTGACTGACCTGACAAAAGGGGGGAAGTCCAAAATGATAAATTGGAATCCGGAGGCAGAAAAAGCATTTCTGTCGTTGAAAATGGCTTTGTGTCAAAGACCAGTTCTGGTCACCCCTAATTTCAGGGAAGAGTTTCTTGTTCAAACTGATGCCTCTAATGTGGGGTTAGGGGCAGTGTTATCACAGGTCGTGAAGGGTGAAGAACACCCAGTCCTGTATCTAAGTCGAAAAATGACACCGGCTGAACAAAATTATGCCATTGTGGAGCGAGAGTGCCTCGCAATCAAATGGGCGCTGGACTCCCTACGGTATTACCTCTTGGGTAGGAGATTTAAATTGCAATCAGACCATGCTCCTCTGACATGGATGAAGCAGAACAAGGAAAGGAATGCCAGGGTGACAAGGTGGTTCCTTTCACTTCAAGAGTTCAATTTCTCGGTTGAGCATAGACCTGGGAAATTACAGGGTAATGCTGATGCCTTGTCCAGAGTTCACTGTCTCTTCGGAATTTCTGACCAGTCCTCCGGTCTGGAGAAGAGGGGGGGGATATGTGAGACAGTGAAGGGGTGTGTGCTGGACGGCGTGTATATCTCGCCCAGGTTTCTTAGCTGGGGCGCATAAAATAGGTTGTCAGTGCGGTGTTCATTCCATTCCTATCTGGGACAGGTTTGCAGTGCAACCCGGAGTGAACACAGCTGCTTAATTAGGCAGCCATAAGTACCTGCTTGGAAGTTCAGAGGGGGCTCTATCTCTCAGTCTGGATCTGACTTCAGACGCCATTGGAGCCTCATGTGAGCTGCACGCTGGTAACTACTGAACATATGTGTTGTTTTGGGCACAGGCTATTAGAGTCTGGACCCGGATAGAAAGGGTAATCTATCTAAGTGTAATTAGTGGCGGGACACGCCTAGGCTTTATGTTTATGATTTTGTTTTAATTTATGTTCTGTTTGCTGTGGACTTTAATAAAACTGGTTGCGGCCAGTTTTTAACAGAACCACTGTCTGTGACTGGTCTCTTTATGCCACTCCGTCTCCCCAAGACGGCGATCCCAGAGCTATATCCCCTGAAAAGCTTACAAAGTGTATAAACTATAAATATATGTATATATATATATATATATATATGTCACAATGACATGTATATATACAGTTAGGTCCATAAATATTTGGACAGAGACAACATTTATCTAATTTTGGTTCTAGACATTACCACAATGAATTTGAAGCAAAACAAATCAGATGCAGTTGAAGTTCAGACTTTCAGCTTTCATTTGAGGGTATCCACATTAAAATTGGATGAAGGGTTTAGGAGTTTCAGCTCCTTAACATGTGCCACCCTGTTTTTAAAGGGACCAAAAGTAATTGGACAAATGACTCCAAGGCTATTTCATGGACAGGTGTGGGCAATCCCTTTGTTATGTCATTCTCAATTAAGCAGATGAAAGGGCCGGAGTTGATTTGAGGTGTGGTGTTTGCATTTGGAAGGTTTTGCTGTGAAGGAAACATGTGGTCACAGGAGCTCTCCATGCAGGTGAAACAAGCCATCCTTAAGCTGCAAGAACAGAAAAAAACCCATCCAAGAAATTGCTACAACATTAGAAGTGGCAAAATCTACAATTTGGTACATCCTGAGAAAGAAAGAAAGAAAGCACTGGTGAACTCATCAATCCAAAAAGACCTGGAAGCCCACGGAAGACAACAGTAGTGGATGATCGCCGCATACTTTCTTTGGTGAAGAAGAACCCGTTCACAACATCAACTGAAGTCCAGAACACTCTCAGTGAAGTAGGTGTATCTGTCTCTAAGTCAACAGTAAAGAGAAGACTCCATGAAAGTAAATACAAAGGGTTCACATCTAGATGCAAACCATTCATCAATTCCAAAAATAGACAGGCCAGAGTTAAATTTGCTGAAAAACACCTCCAGAAGCCAGCTCAGTTCTGGAAAAGTATTCTATGGACAGATGAGACAAAGATCAACCTGTACCAGAATGATGGGAAGCCAAAAGTTTGGAGAAGAAAGGGAACGGCACATGATCCAAGGCACACCACATCCTCTGTAAAACATGGTGGAGGCAACGTGATGGCATGGCCATGCATGGCTTTCAATGGCACTGGGTCACTTGTGTTTATTGATGACATAACAGCAGACAAGAGTAGCCGGATGAATTCTGAAGTGTACCGGGATATACTTTCAGCCCAATTCTGCCAAATGCTGCAAACTTGATTGGACGGCGCTTCATAGTACAGATGGATAATGACCCCAAGCATACAGCCAAAGCTACACAGGAGTTCATGAGTGCAAAAAAGTGGAACATTCTTCAATGGCCAAGTCAATCACCAGATCTTAACCCAATTGAACATGCATTTCACTTGCTCAAATCCAGACTTAAGAGGGAAAGACCCACAAACAAGCAAGACCTGAAGGCTGCGGCTGTAAAGGCCTGGCAAAGCATTAAGAAGGAGGAAACCCAGCGTTTGGTGATGTCCATGGGTTCCAGACTTAAGGCAGTGATTGCCTCCAAAGGATTCGCCACAAAATTTTGAAAATAAAAATATTTTGTTTGGGTTATGTTTATTTGTCCAATTACTTTTGACCTCCTAAAATGTGGAGTGTTTGTAAAGAAATGTGTACAATTCCTACATTTTCTAACACATATTTTTGTTCAACCCTTCAAATTAAACGTTACAATCTGCACTTGAATTCTGTTGTAGAGGTTTCATTTCAAATCCAATGTGGTGGCATGCAGAGCCCAACTCGTGAAAATTGTGCCACTGTCCAAATATTTCTGGCCCTGACTGTATATATATGTATTCTATGTGTGTATATTTAGTGTTTACAAGGAAAGAAAGAGGTTTTTTTAGTTACGATATTTTTTCCCATAGACTTACATTGGATTTCCGGTATCGGTATCGGGTATCGCCGATATTTTAATGGTATCGGCGATACCATTCCGATTCCGATACTTTTGGATATCGGAAAGTATCGCTCAACTCTATACAAGAGTGAAATTTTTCAATTGTTAAAGCCTAATCCTCGTGAGCTTTGGTGTGCTTACTGATGGGGGACAGAAGTAATTAAAACCTTTATTTATAACATATCTGTGAATCAAAATAGGACGAGATTCTAGTTCTCAATACAAACTTAACTATGAACCCTAATTGGACAAGGTTGTACGTCAATTTGAGCGGTGGCATGATTTGCCCCTGTCTCTTCTGGGCCGTTGTCACCTTCTTAAGATGATTATTTTTGGAAAGCTATTATACCCGCTTCAGACTATTCCAATCCTGTTACGTAAAGATGATGTTTCACGGATAAAAAAAGCATTGACCAGATTCATCTTGAGGGGAAAACGGCCCAGAATAGCAATACGAATAATTATGCGTGCAGTAAAAGATGGGGGCCTGGCCGTGCCAAACGTTAGGAGTTATAACTTTTCGTGCTTGATCAGAGTGGGGAGAGATTGGTTTAAGGGAACTTAGTCCTACTCAGATGTATTGCTGGAATCTGGACTGACAGGGGGTTGTATTTTGGCCTCATGTGTTGACACTGTGATTTGTAAACTCCCGGTCATAGTGATCAGCGCTACTACGCGATACAGTAATTGCCTGTAAGGCAACCAGACGAGCTCATGGGTTGTCTTCTCAGTTATCTAAACACATGCCTTTATGGGCTCACCCAGAATTCCCAGTGGGAGTGACAGACCGCGTTTTTGAGACGTGGCATACTAAAGGTATACATACAGTATTCCATCTCATGCACCTAAAAGAGTGTAGGTGGCTGACATCCAAGGAGATTATGGAAAAATTCAATTAGCCCCCTTCTCACTTTATTGAAACTCTACAAGTGCATTATTTCTACAGAAATCGCCTGCGTAATATTATAGAAGAGGTGGTAGACAATTGATTTGACAAGATGGGAGATATATTTCTTCAACCAGACTGAAGTTTGCTCATGATTTTTCATGATTACTACGACCTGTGATGAGGTCATAGTCACGTGATCTGGTCAGCTGATGTGTATGTCATGATGGTGTTTTGTAGGCCTATAAAACAAGGAGCTGTTGTAGTTGTTGTGTGGAAGGAAGGAGTTTGGCTGGAGTAAGCCTGGAACATTGTTTTGTTACTGTGTGGCAGTGTGCACCAGGAAGCGAGTAACAGACCACCCGGAATGTGACCTGGCAGTCTCAGCTGACCTGCAGCCGCTTAGTTAAGCCCGTCACAAGCAAGGGTGAGTCTGTGACCAGTGGTTCTCCAAACTGGAGTGATTTATGTTCTGTTTTCATTTTGTTATATGGACTTTTTGTTGAACTCATGATTAAAATCACTGAACTTTGAAATAAAAGGCTGTGTGTTTGCCTCATTACTGCGGCCCAGCCCTGCCTACCACAGCGGTTCCCTACAATTGGTGGAGAATGCGGGCAACGCAGTGAGGTCAGGCTGTTTTTCATGCATGACAGTAAATGTCCTGGTTTTAGAAAGTGCACCAAAACCGGCTGGATAACTGTCCGAAGATGGAGAACAAAGTAAAAATGCTAGTGGAGGCCATGCGACAGCAACAGCAGGCTACACAGCAGCAACAGCAGGCTATGCAGCAGCAGCAGGCTATACAACAGCAGGCTATGTAGCGGCAGCAGGCTATACAGCAGCAGGCTATGTAGCAGCAGATATTTAATCGACAGCAACAGGAAACCAATAGTTTACTGATGCAGCACATCACAGCGCCGCAGAGAGTAAGAGCTGCCCGGGGAAGCCATGATGTCCGGAAAGCGGTGCGTACAGCGATCCGAAAGATGGAGCAATCAGATGACGTTGAGGTGTAGCTGGAGATGTTTGAAGGCGTGGCTAAAAGGGAGAGACTGCCCCAGAACCAGTGGGCCGAGATCGTGGCTCCGTTTTTGACTTCAGGACCCGCTAAAGCCTATAGGGACCTACCCCCCCAGCAACAGAAGGACTATGAGAGCGTGAATGGTGAGATACTTGCACGTCTTGGGGTAAATGTTTTTTTCCTGGCCCAGCGTGTACAACAATGGAAGTTTTCCCCTTCCGAGCCAGCTCGGTCCCAGTATTATGACTTGATACACCTGATAGAAAAGTGCTTTCAGCCTGAGGTGTTGTCACCCCGCGATATGCTGGATCGTATAGTGACTGATAAATTCGGGCGAACTTTGCCCCACACCCTTCAAACATGGGTTGGACAGGCAGCCCCTACTGATGGTCTCCAAATGGTAGACCTCATTGAAAGATATGGGCCTACCAAGGAGATACAGGGAGAGACTACCCGGAAGCTACCAATTAAATTCACCAAACCTTCACCCACAGCTCGGCGAGCAGAGACTCTGAGGGCCGCCCAGGAAGGGTCGGGGAACGAAAGGGGCCCCATAATCTGTTGGCGGTGCCAAGAACCATGACATGTGAGAGCTGATTGCCCCCACCTGACTGAGCCCATGGACAACAACTTTGGCTACTATCAGTCTCACTATGCATAACACATGTGTGCAGTGGTCAGTATTACCTTTGCCTTCGGTGGAGGAGGAAAACACCTCTCCTATAGAAGTGTTAGTTGGGGAGATGGAAGATTTGCCACCGGGACCAGAATTGTAATACTTAAATGTGTCAGGTGACAATTTTGGTACGGCGCAACTCCGTGACCCTACGTTGAGTCTATTTGTTGGGGATAACATTTTGTTTTGTAACTGATCATTCCCCTGTGACTGGCAGTGTTGTAGCCCAGGGAGTAGAGTTCAGGTGGTAGAAAGATGAACATAACAGGAGACATGGAAAACGTTGGCAAACAGTTATTTAATCTGAAAACGGGCAGGCAAATTCAGGTGAGATCCATGCCTTGTTCATTTTCAGAAAAGTAAGCCGGTCTACATTCTCTGAGGATAGTCGCATGCGACGTTCTGTTAGTACACCACCTGCAGCACTAAAGACGCGCTCAGATAATACACTGGCAGCAGGGCAAGGCAGCACCTCCAATGCATACTGGCTAAGCTCTGGCCATGTATCCAGCTTAGAGACCCAAAACTTGAAAGGGGAAGAGCCATCTGGGAGTACACTGAGAGGGAAAGACATGTAGTCTGTCACCATCTTACGTAAACGTTGCCTCATGGTGAGTGGAGTCGTCTCGGATGGTGTAGACATTGGTGGCGCTGACACAAAACTTTGCCACATTTGTAACATACTGCTCTTGCCCTGTGCAGAGGCGCTGCTTGTGCTCCCTCTTGTTGCAGAGGTGTCTCCACTGCCTCGACGCACAGAGATTCTTTGTAAAGCAGTAGCAGCAGCAGTGCTCTCGGCTGGAATGGAGAATATTATGGATTGCACCAGTCTGTCTTGGTACTCCCGCTTTTACGCTCCCGGTTCAACGGTGTGATGAGGCTTTGTAAGTTGTCCCGATAGCGAGGGTCTAGGAGGGTGTACACCCAATAATCTGATGTGGTGAGAATGTGGGCGATGCGGCGGTCGTTTCTCAGGCACTGCAGCATGAAATCAACCATGTGCTGCAGACTCCCAACTGCCCAACAAACGCTGTCCTCTGGAAGAGGCGTCATCTCTGCCTGCTCTGCATCGCCCCACCCTCGTTCTACATACTGACTAGAGCATTGTGTACCTCCCTCTGTAGGGATTTCTTCCTCCTCCATTGACTCCTCTCATCCTCCTCACAAAGTGAGCCCTGCCCAGTCCTTTGTGAGGAACCAAGTTGCGCTGACTGTCCAGAAGGTGAGTGAATTTGTGACTCCTCATCCTCCACCTCTTCCAAAACCTCATCCTTTAGTGCTTGCAGTGATTTTTGAAGCAGGCAGATAAGGGGGACAGTCATGCTGACTAGTGCATCATCTGCACTCGCCATCCGCGTTGAGTCATCAAACGCACGCAAAACGTGGCAGATGTCCTTCATAGAGGCCCACTCAGTAGTGGTGAAGTGTGAACGGCGCAAATTGCGAGTTGATTGCGCCTGATGCAGCTGATACTCCATTACTGCTGGCTGTTGCTCACACAACCGCTCCAACATATGTAAGGTGGAATTCCACCTGGTGGGTACGTCACATATGATGCGATGTTCAGGAAGGCGAAATCTGCGTTGCAGAGCAGCAATGCGCGATCTGGCTATGCTGGAACGTCGCAAGTGAGCGCACTCTAGGCGGACCTTCTGCAGCAGTTCAGCAAGATCTGGATAGTCCCTCAAAAAACTCTGCATGACCAAGTTGAGCACATGTGCCAGACATGGTATGTGAGTGAGGTTGCCAAGGCCCAGAGCTGCCACCAGATTTCGGCCATTGTCACACACTACCAAGCCTGGCTGGAGGTTCGCTGGCAAAAACCACACGTCGCTCTACTGCTTGATGGCATTCCAGACCTCCTGCGCTGTGTGGCTTTGATTCCCCATTGAAATTAATTTCAGGACGGCCCGTTGACGTTTGGCCATGGCTGTGCTCATATCGTTCGCAACAGGTAAGCGTTCACGGGTCCATGTGGAGGTAGACCGTGACGGCTCCTGCAGCGATGATTCTGAGGAACTGGAGTAGGAGGAGGAGTCAATGTGTACAGACTGGATTCCTGCAATCCTTGGAGTTGGCAGAACACGTACAGCGCCACTCGCAAGATCTGTACCCGGCTCCACAACATTGACCCAATGGGCAGTGAGGGAAAGGTATCGTCCCTGGCCATGGGTACTGGTCCACACATCGGTGGTCAGGTGGACCTTGCTACAGACGGCGTTTAGTAGCGCATGTTTAATGTTTCCCTTGACATGTTTTTGCAGACCAGGGACGGCTTGCCTGCTGAAATAAAATCGGCTTGGCACATTGTATTGTGGGACTGCCAATGCCATTAAGTTACGAAAACTGTCAGTCTCCAACAGTCTGAATGACAGCATTTCAAGGGACAGGAGTTTTGCAATGCCAGCATTCAGAGCCTGTGCTCGTGGATGGTTTGCCGAGTATGGCCGTCTTTTATCCCATGCCTGTGGTACCGATGGCTGTTTTGTGGCCTGGGAGTGTGAAGATGACAGGGAACTTGCTGCTGTGGGTGGAATAACACTTTGTCTCTGGACAACAGTGACCGAGGTTCTTCCATGGCGATCCTGTGAGGAAGCAGAACCAGCTGTGTGTGAGCTGGAGGTAGAGGCTCCAACACGACCTGAAGATGTAGGTGCTGCTGTAGGTTGGCCTACATCTCCAGTGTGTCTTTGTAACTCAACTACGTGCTTTGTCCGCACATGTTTCCACATATTTGTGGTATTGAGGTTACTGCAATTTTTACCTCTTTTGACTTTTTGCTTACACAGCTTGCATTTAACATAGCAAATATCATCTGCAAGTCTGTCAAAAAAGGACCACGCAGTGCAAGTCCTGGGAGCGCCCATTTTGACTTTTGGAAGAGAACTGCTCCCAACAGGTGCCAAACTGGAGGCTAGAGGCAACCGAGTCTGCAGCCTACCTCTCCCTCCTGTTTATACCGTTGGGACAATCTCATCCTCAGAGCTGCTCCCACCACCTTCCTGTCCCTCACGCCATGTTGGGTCTTGGACCTCATCATCTCCACTACCCTCTTCCAACACCTGCTGCTGTTGGGTGGTCTGGCCAGCACCATGCTCAACAGAAACTGGCACCTGAGTCTCATCATCATCAGATGCGTTCTGCGGTGTGCTGACCATCGGCACTGGCTCACCCGCCTCTTCTGATTCAGAGAGACACAGCTGTTGCGCATCACTGCATACTCCCTCTTCTTCACATTCCAGAATGCTGCTTGGCTGGGCCCCTGTTTGCAAGCCAACAGATTCTGAGAACAGAAGCAGAGACTCAGCTGGCTCCAGTTCAGAACTCTCTGACTGCCTTGGCAATTTGACAGGCGGTGAACAGACAGACGGTTGCTCAACAGTGTTGTGGTCCTGAGAGGAGGTGGAAGCAATTGAAGTCGATGCATTGGCTGCCATCCAACCAACAACGGCTTCAATTTGTTCTTCCCGCGGCAGGGGGGTATGCCGAGCTCCTACAAAACTGCACATAAAGGAACGTTCACGGGGAAAACTGGTGGATGCTGTGTCACTGGGGGCAGCAGCAGCCACAGAATCCCCACGTCCTCTCCCTGCTGAAACTCCACAGCCACGACCACGTGCCTTACTCCCTGCCTTCTTCATCTTGGTAGATTGATAAAGAAAGTCAGAAAAGTTAAAAGGCCTAAGTGTTGTTATTCCACAGAGACTGCAGTGAACACTGCAGACAACTGTTCACTAGCTGTGAAAGGCCCCTTTGTGTACTTCTATAGTGTTTTCAACCAATGTATTGTATACGGATGGAAGCGCGTCACACTAATAGATTTGAGTTATTTGAAATAGAATGGAGCAGCAACAATTATAGAAAAATGACAAGGATGAGGCAGTGACACACGTTCAGCAGACTATAACCAGCAGTGGTTTAAGAACTAACTGGAGCGTGATCTGCACTCAGCAAAAAAAAAATATATCACAGACTAGAGTGAACACTGCAGTGCACACAACTGGTCACTATCTGTGAAAGGCTCCTTTGTGGACTTTTATAGTGTTTGCAACCAATGTATTGGATACGGATGGAAGCGCGTCACACTAATAGATTGGAGTTATTTTAAATAGAATGGAGCAGCAACAATTATAGAAAAATGACAAGGATGAGGCAGTGACACACGTTCAGCAGACTATAACCAGCAGTGGTTTAAGAACTAACTGGAGCGTGATCTGCACTCAGCAAAAAAAAAATATATCACAGACTAGAGTGAACACTGCAGTGCACACAACTGGTCACTATCTGTGAAAGGCTCCTTTGTGGACTTCTATAGTGTTTGCAACCAATGTATTGGATACGGATGGAAGCGCGTCACACTAATAGATTGGAGTTATTTTAAATAGAATGGAGCAGCAACAATTATAGAAAAATGACAAGGATGAGGCAGTGACACACGTTCAGCAGACTATAACCAGCAGTGGTTTAAGAACTAACTGGAGCGTGATCTGCACTCAGCAAAAAAAAAATATATCACAGACTAGAGTGAACACTGCAGTGCACACAACTGGTCACTATCTGTGAAAGGCTCCTTTGTGGACTTCTATAGTGTTTGCAACCAATGTATTGGATACGGATGGAAGCGCGTCACACTAATAGATTGGAGTTATTTTAAATAGAATGGAGCAGCAACAATTATAGAAAAATGACAAGGATGAGGCAGTGACACACGTTCAGCAGACTATAACCAGCAGTGGTTTAAGAACTAACTGGAGCGTGATCTGCACTCACCAAAAAAAAAATATATCACAGACTAGAGTGAACACTGCAGTGCACACAACTGGTTACTATCTTTGAAAGGCTCCTTTGTGGACTTCTATAGTGTTTGCAACCAATGTATTGGATACGGATGGAAGCACGTCACACTATAATTTCATTTCAATGGAGCTGCAAGAATTACACTAAAGAAAAAAAAAAAGGTCTGTGAGTGACACGTCCAGATGCCTACAAACAGCGTTGGATGCAGAGCAAACTGCAGCGCGTCACCTGCACTCACACACAGACCTTGCAGAGCTGTGAAAACAACACTGCAAGGCTAAAGGAAGCTTTACACAGCGGTTGTTAAACTAGCCTGCCTAAAGCACAGTACACAAAATCGCAATCTCTAACTGTCCCTCAGAGTCAGCAGAGTAGCGTTCTGTCCCTAACTGAATACACAACACAGTGACGCTAAAATGGCGGCGGCGCCTTTTATAGTGCATTCTGACATCATTTCAGCATCCAATCACAGCCATGCCATTAGTTAACATGACCGCAGCAGTACAGGATGTGCCCACACTTCTTAGGATTCCTCATTGGCTGACTAAAATCACATTGCCTCTCAAAGAATTATGGGAACTTCCGATTCCGGTATACGATATATGGAAAATATCGGAACTAAGTATCTAAAGTCCGATACAGCGAATATCGGCCGATACCCGATACTTGCGGTATCGGAATGCTCAACTCTAGTCTGTACCTTGAAAGATGTGCTCATAATTCATAATCCTAGAGTCGTAGTGGCTGGGAGAGACAATGGATGTGTTTTCTGTGTCTAGCTGACAGGCATGATCTAATTGAAGCCCCCCAGGCATCTCCAGGCCCCATGCTGGCGTGGCTCCGTACTAAAGCTTTGAAGTCCTGTTTTGGGCCTGATCTACTTAGCATACTAAAGACCTTGTTATTCACAGTGGAGACTAAACCCTGTTGTCTTCAATATGCCTACAGGCCATGGGGTTAGGAGCAGTTAGCTGCCTGTGGCTCTGTGAATTCAGACAAAATGGCTCCTGGGACAGGCCAGCTAAGACATGAGGCTGCTCGACATTAGGCCCCATATCTAAGATGGTGGCTGTTCCTTCATCACAGTCAGTAATAGCGCAGTCATCTCCTACATCCACTATTAGGGTGCATCACCGAGTTGTAATCAGGGTTACCTGGTTAGGTGTCCACTCAGAAGTTTCGCCCCCCCTGAACCAAAACCCTAGCTACGTCTCTGGCCGGGGGTGATGTGACCTGGAGCCATGGGGGCTTTGCCCTGCAGGAAGGGTTCTATAGTGAACCCTCATCAATCTCTTTGCTGTTGTGGTATCACCTTGACAGTGGTCAGATGTGAGTTCTATGTCTTTTTTCACAATTATGTTGTATTCCAAACAATGTTCAACTTGATGATGTGCCAGAATTTCTGAGATGCATGCAGCTGAGCTGAGCACAGCATAGCATAAGCAGTCAGAGCCGGCTCCAGGTTTTTATGGGCCCCGGGCGAAAGAGCCTCAGTGGGCCCCTTTAACACAGACCACAATTCATGATGCACAGATACGGCAGAGAAATATAGGTACAGTACAATGCCAAATACTTCACTTCTTCCATTACATGAGTGATACCTATTGTAAATTGTACAATAGCTCAAAAACCGTCAAATCCTCGCAGCGCACAGTACAGACTGGACAGTACAGTCCTCCATACAATATTATGGGCACCACATAGTCTCCCCCTCATCACCCATATAATACCCCATGCAGGATGTCACCCCCATCCCCCATATAATGCTCCATACAAAATACTGGACCCAATATAATGCTCCATACAAAATACTGGACCCAATATAATGCTCCATACAGGATACTGGTCCCCATATAATGCTCCATACAGGATACTAGTCCCCATATAATGCTCCATACAAAATATGGAACTCTCCTCTGCGCTGTGCTGCATTCTGCACTGTTACGTCTCAGGAAAGGGCGCTGTGGAAAGACTCCCCATTATCATCATCATCGCCTCCCCATCATCATCATCGTCTCCCCATCATCATCATTGCCTCCCCATCATCATCATTGCCTCCCCATCATCATCAATGCCTGCCCATCATCATCATCGCCTCCCATCATCATCGCCTCCCCATTATCATCAATGCCTGCCCATCATCATCATCGCCTCCCCATCATCATCATGGCCTCCCCATTATCATCAATGCCTGCCCATCATCATCAATGCCTGCCCATTATTATCAATGCCTCCCATCATCATCAATGCCTGCCCATTATCATCAATGTCTCCCCATCATCATCAATGCCTGTCCATTATCATCAATGCCTGCCCATCATCATCATGGCCTCCCCATCATCATCAATGCCTACCCATTATCATCAATGCCTGCCCACATCATCATCATCGCCTCCCCATCATCATGATTGACTCCCCATCATCATCAATGCCTGCCCATCATCATCATGGCCTCCCCATCATCATCAATGCCTGCCCATTATCATCATCATCACTGCCCTCCCCCCACCACCATCACACAGACAGCACCGCAGCACACAAGCACTCTCTCACATACATACAGTACAGATCAAAAGTTTGGACACACTTTCTCATTCAAAGATTTTTCTGTATTTTCATGACTATGAAAATTGTAGAATCACACAGAAGGCATCAAAACTATGAATTAAAACATGTGAATTATACATTACACTTTACAAAAAAGTGTGAAACAACTGAAAATATGTCTTATATTCTAGGTTCTTCAAAGTAGCCACCTTTTGCTTTGACTACTGCTTTGCACGCAGAAAAGGTGAACGGCTGGACTCTACATGCCAAGATCCCACCGTGAAGCATGGAGGAGGTGGTGTGATGGTGTGGGGGTGCTTTGCTGGTGACACTATTGGGGATTTATTCAAAATTGAAGCTGTGACCGGTCAAGCTCACCCCAAACCATCTCGATTGGGTTCAGGTCTGGTGACTGTGGAGGCGAGGTCACCTGGCATAGCACCCCATTACTCTCCTTCTTGGTCAAATAGCACTTACACAGTCTGGAGGTGTGTTTGGGGTCATTGTCCTGTTGAAAAATAAATGATGGTCCAACTAAACGCAAACCGGATGGAATAGCATGCTGCTGCACGTTGCTGTGGTAGCCATGCTGGTTCAGTATGCCTTCAGTTTTGAGTAAATCCCCAACAGTGTCACCAGCAAAGCACCCCCACAGCATCACACCACCTCCTCCATGCTTCACGGTGGGAACCAGGCATGTAGAGTCCATCCATTCACCTTTTCTACGTGCAAAGCAGTAATCAAAGCAAAAGGTGGCTACTTTGAAGAACCTAGAATATAAGACATATTTTCAGTTGTTTCACACTTTTTTGTAAAGTGTAATGTATAATTCCACATGTGTTAATTCATAGTTTTGATGCCTTCAGTGTGATTCTACAATTTTCATAGCCATGAAAATACAGAAAAATCTTTGAATGAGGTGTGTCCAAACTTTTGGTCTGTACTGTACATACACACACACATACACAAAGCACCGCACTACATACACACACACTGATACACACAGACACACACAACATACACAAAGCACCGCACTACATACACACACACTGATACACACAGACACACACACAGACACATACACATCACATCTCACCTGTCCGGCGTCCGCGCGCTCTCTGCCACAGCCGGCCGCTGAATGATGACGTCATTCAGCGGCGCTGCTGTGAGAGGAAGCTCAGGCGCCCCCTGGAGACCGGAGCTGCGGCAGCGGAGGCACGGGGCTCAGAGGTAAGTATTACGAAGGCTGCTGCCGGGGCCCTGAGCAAGCGGGGGGGCCCAGTGGCGGCGCTGACACCGCTAACGGGCGCCGGGGTGCCCGACGGCGAGTGGGCCCCCCCGCCTGCTCAGGGCCCCGGCACTTGCCCGGGTTGTGCCGGGTGCTGACGCCGGCCCTGACAGCAGTGCTGGCAGCCTGTTCTACTTTTACACATTCATCAGTCAGCCTGCTTCCAGCACAGCTCTCAGTAATTAATTCAAAGAGGTGGGACTAGTCTGGAGCAGACAGTGCTGCTAGAAATTAAGTTTTAGTTACATTTGGATGCACAGAGATGGAGGTAAAAAGACAGAAGGGCAATAATGTGTCTTTATGTTAGGCTTGATCTACAAGTATGCATTTACTGGGCTTTGTGAAAAATAATGTTATTGTGGGAATAACCTTTTAATGCCCATAGCCATCCCTGTATACAGAGAAGCCATCCCAGAATTGACATGACTAATAATTGTTTTTTCTAATGTCATATATGCTGGAAAGCAGTATAGACACTCTTATAAAGGGCGCAGTCAGACGGCAGACGGCAATCACATTGCAATGTTCAGACTGGCCGGCAGCTGTCCTGACTCAAGTGTGACAGCTGCAAAGAAATACATGCTGTCACACTTCGGTCAGCAGAGCCGATGGCCAGTCCAAGAATTGCAATGAGATCGTCGTCCATGTAATACGGCTGTGTGACTGCGCCATAAGTGCACATACTCCACACTGTTAGCCCATGGAGTTTCTGCCTGTCACATGAATTATCAATCGGTCCTCCAAACAATCACACCTATTTATTGTCTCTAAACTTGAGCCTGAAGGCTTTTATCACTTTACAACATTTTACTTTTACACACTGTCCACCTGTGTCAAAACATATAACAAGATATTGAACCCAAATGTTTTGCATTTCCATACTGCACACTCTTGCTAGGCTTCCGGACCTGCCATTGGCAAACAAAGTGTTAATTTACAACACATCAGATCCCATTTACTGCCTTATCTGTGAAATTTTCTGTTTCTTACATAACCGGATGATTCCTGTCTTTAGTGTCACAGTATTTGTACTGGTAATTTCCATTTGCTTAGTAAAGTTACAAAAGTTCCATTGTGTTAGATGAGGATTTGGATGTGAGGGCAGAAGCTGCGATTGTTTCATCATTTACTTTTGAAGGATATTTTGTTATTTTTAAATTTACATGTTGTACAACATTCCAAAAAATAAATCATCTGTATACGAAAAACGGAATAAAAGAAGATGATAGGGACGCAAGCGTGGTCTGGCATAGTTGCTGCAAATTTTAGGACAAAACCACCTTAATGTCCAAATTAAAAGTAATAAATGTCAATTCTAAATTTGCGCTACTAATTATCCTAGACAACAGGTAAAATACTATTTAAAAAAAAGTCTATTTATTCAAGGTTCTTCCACAGATAAAATTCTGAATGTCAAGAGCTCAATGATATTAGGTAAAGTTCCATACTGAAATACATTGAAACCTAGAAGAGTTAATTCTGGTACATCTTTCCTTATAGCTCTGCATTCTGCTTTCCCTCTGTTATTCCTCCTTCTGGAATTAGATTAATAAATGGACAAGTGGGTGTTACCATTGTCAGATGGGTGTATCCCTACAAGATCAAATGCTGTCCGTAGTGGTTGCAGAGTGCCCGGTAAATAGTAATACTGAGATTTAATTTACCTCCATTCCACCATGGCTTCCCATTTTCCTTGCCATAATCCAAGAACCAACATTTTTCATTTTTCTTTTGACATGTCTCATTATCTAATTTACCATGAAGTGCACTGAAAAACAGGAAAAAAAATTCTGGTGTGGAATTCTTAAAAGACGCACGTGTGCCATTGTTGCTTAGGTTTCACTCTTATGGAATTCACTGTACAACAAAAACTTTATTCTGCAGGTCTGCATAATCATAATGATACCAAATTTACATTGCTTTTAATATTTGACTGCTTTTGACAAAATTAAGAAAGAAATAGTTTATGTCACCTTTAAAGGGAACCTGTCACCAGGTTTTTCCCATAAAAACTAGTGTCAGCACCTGTAAGCCCTCATATACAGCATTCTAGTATGCTGTATATATGTCGCCAATGTGCTCTGCATAATTCAAAAATAACTATTATATTCACCTATGACATGGTGAGCATAGATCCTCTCGCATTCACTGTCCTCCTTACCTGCTTCATGAGGATGATACGTATTACGTCATCCACACAGTGTCCCCATCACCATCATACTCCTGCGCAGGAGCGTGTGTTTGCAAGAAGACGAAGTTCATTTCTCCTGTTCTGTGTTAGTTACATATCACACCGGTAACTCCAAAGCAGCTAACATAAAAAAATTCAAAAACAGCTAACATACCATGAAATCCAGCCTTCACAAAAAATTGCACATTGATATTGCTTGCATAGGACGCCAGTCACACAGGTAAGTGTGAGGAAAAGTGTCTGACAGCCCGTCTCTTAATACGGGGCGTCATTAATAGGTTGCAAGTCAGACACTTTGTCTCACACTTATCTGTGTGACTGGAGTCCTATGCAGGCAATATCAATGTGCAATTTTTTCTACTAGGCAGCCAACCCCTCCATAATCTGGTAGATGCTGGGGTGGCTGTTTTTATCAGTAGTTTGCACATGTGCTGCATTTTGCCTTTGTTAGTGGAGGCCTGCTGCATCCTACCAGATGTGCATTTGTCATCAGACAGGGTTTTGTGAAGGCCAGATTTCATGGTATGTTAGCTGTTTTTGAATTTTTTTATGTTAGCTGTTTTTGATGTTAGAGTAGTTACTTACAAATATCGGGACCCTTGTCGTGGGTTGCAAGCTTATCTATCTTGGCCAAAATAGTAGCCAATACCTCATTTAATGTATTTATCATATGCATTAATTTTTTTCATTTTTATCATATTTTTGCAGGATGCGGCTAGGCCTCTTTTGGTTGGCTTAGTTTATTTGGGTGTCTGTCCCTGTGTGTTGCATATTATTGTGCTGAGCAGCCCACCTCTTAATACGAGGGTGTCATTAATAGGTTGCAAGTCAGATACTTTGCCTCACACTTATCTGTGTGACTGGAGTCCTATGCAAGCCATATCAAAGTGCATTTTTTTCTACTAGCAGCCAACCCCTCCATAATCTGGTAGGTGCTGGGGTGGCTGTTTTTATCAGTAGTTTGCACCTGTGCTGCATTTTGCCTTTATTAGTGGGGGCTTGCTGCATCCTGCTAGATGTGCATTTGTCATCACAATGGTAACTCCCCCTTTTATGTAAAATAAGCTTTGACGGCAGAGTTATCTTCCAGGCAACATCCTCACCAGAGCCTGGAAAAGGTAATTTACATAAAGTGATAAAAGATGATTTCTCAGCAACAATGCATATGATATGAGACATACTGCAGATTATAACTTGTATGCCCATAATAATAGTTTAAATAGGTCAAATGTGTCACAGATTCCCTTTAAGGTGAAAGAAAACAGTCACCTCTTTGAATATTGTCTGAGAGGCTGTGGTTGGTGCTGCCCAAAAAGCTGATTGTCAACTGGTTAAGAAACTGACAGACTCCATGGATGGAGCTTATGACTAATATTGAATGAAAGGGAGGCTATATTACTTGTAGAAAAGTAAGGAAGGCTAGGATTAAGCCATAACACTACGGGCTGATTATTTGCGCCTGGCTGGCTCTGCATATAACCAGGCTAAGTGTTCACCTTAGTCAGTCAACTGTAAGGAAGATGACCAGATTGGATTTGTGTTGGTACTAAAGAGAGAAACAAACTGGAATCTTTCTTTGAGACGAGACTTCAAAAGCCGTGTGCACTAAACTGCAAGTATCACTAGTTGCTATGGATGATAGCTGTTTTGTTTGACCATACTGGGATTAGCTCAACCTTGTATGAGTAGCCAGGGTGTGTGTTGCTTAGTTAGGGCCTGGACAACGGTAGGGATTTATGTTTATGGTTTCATTTTGGTGCTGTGCAACCATTGAAAAAGAAAAGTCACATTGTTTTGATACAAGAATCCAATGCCTTTGTGAACACTATCTGCTGCCTAACTGAAAGAGTGAATTCCTACAATTGGTAGATGAAATACGGATGTGAAGTCTCAGAGAACACAAGCGATTGCAGTGTGAATATTGAATGTCCTGGGTAAAGGCCGCAACAGTACTGAAGGCACAATGTGAAAGCATAGAGGAGCTTGTTAAGCAATAAGTCCAGCAGCAGCAGACCTAACAGGAGACTAGCAAACTCCTAATCCAGCTGTTTCAACAGCAGCAGGTGATAAAACAGCAGCAGCATCAGCAGCAGTTACAGCAGGTTCAGCAGCATATGGCTCTCCTGGCAGAAACTGTCCATGAAGCGAAGGTATCCGAGTGAGGCGAACAGTATGGGAGGTCTTACAGACAATGACTCTGGAGGACAATGTTGAGGCTTTCCTGACTGTATTTGAGAGCATGGCAAACAGAAAAAAATTCCTCCAGAGCAATTGACTGAGTTACTAGCGCCACAGCTTACTGGGGAACCACAGAAAGCATACTTGCCCTGCAGGATTCCAAGGAGTACAGCAAGCTGAAAGCAGAAATCATACACGTTTGGGCTTAACCCAGTCCATCAGGGCGCAATAGGTGCTCTCCTGGTGCAACCAAAAGGAAAAGCATCCTCTGTCCCAGATGTTTGACCTGTTACACCTGGTCCAGAAATGGCTGCAGCCTGAGACTTGTTTAAAGCACAGCTGGTGGATAGAGTGGTAGTGGACAGATTTATATACTCACTATCTAAATCTGTACAAAACTGGGTTGCCCAGGGAGATCCCCAGAATGCAGATGACCCAGTGAGCCTGGTGGAAGGATACTTGGCTGTGGAGAACTCCCTGAGCAGTCACGGGAGTCTGAGGTCACATTTCGGGATGCCCAAGAAAAGAGGCCCAAGATCACCTCTGAGAGGTTCCCAAAGTCACAGGAGAGTTCAGAGCCAGGTTGAAGGAGTTCATCTTGTAATATTGTCTGTTGGAGGTGTCATGCCCAGGGACATATATCAGCCAATTGTCAAAGTCAAAGTCCCTTGACTTTGGAGCTGATGGACCGTAGACCGGCACTACTCCTACTTCTCCTAAAAGAAGAGAGACTTGGAGCTACTGACAAAAACAGTCCATATGTCTAGATTAGTTGAACCCAAACACATGAGGCAGGAGGGTGCACATCCAAGCTAGTAAGCGTAGCAATGGCAGAGAAAGGAAATTGACGGCACTCCAGGGATGAAAAATAAAAAAAGTTTATTTGGCAAATCAAGCCATATTAAAAACAAGAAGCCTGATGCGTTTTGAGTGCATGACATTTTTTTTTACAGAGGACTCTGTGCCTTCTGATGATCTGGTTCCATCTCAGAAGGTTTCTACTGTTCCTTCTTTTTTTTCAATTCTGATGAATTAAAAACTATTGCTACTTCGTCTTCCTTGCAAGATCCTTGCTTTGATCATAATGTCATTCAAGACTCAGATATTTCCAGTACCCCCCAGAATGCATCCGATTACCCTTTACAATCCTGTGTACCTTGCTTGGATTTATTCCAATCGTTGATAGAAAGAGATCTCAAAATACTGGACAAGCAAACCAGCCGGAATAATTTTCATCATAATTTATCTCTGAATCAATCGAAAGCTATTTCTGAGTTACGTAGTAACTCAAACATAGTTGTTCGACAATTTGATAAGGGGGGTGCACGGTTATCATGGATGCTGTGCTTTATATGCACTCTGTAAATATAGTTCTTCATGATCGTTCAACTTATCTTTCTTTACAAACAGATCCGACTTCTAATTTCAAATTGGAGTTATCTACTTTAATTCAGGAAGGTATTTCTTCCAATATTCTTGATTCCAAGGTCGGCAAATGGCTGTTGCCAGGTTTTCCCATCATGCCCATTTTCCACGGTCTCCCCAAAAGACACAAGGAGGTTTTTCCTCCCCCTCTAAGACCCATTATCTCTAGCATAGGTTCTCTAAACGAAAACCTTAGTTCCTGGGTCGATAACCACTTGTAGCTCTTGGTCTCTAGAGGTCCCGGTCTTCTAAAGGATTCGTATTCTGTTCTAACTGCAGTCGATAATTTAAAATGGGAACAGAATTTTTGTTTTTTTACATGCGATCTCTACTCCTCCATTCCACATACTTTAGCTTTACAGGCTATTCGTTATCATTTGGATTGTTATAACAATTATTCTGTGCCTCTAAAATCCTTGACCGCATATGGCGACTTGGTGGGGTTTCTTACCTTTTTACTGCTCACTTTTGCCCCCCAACCATTTGCTTACCACGCTCCTTTAAAATAAAACATTACACTTAAATTCTTTTGGATAATATTGGCCACAGCGGCCAGTTTATTAACAAACATACATAAAATACATAACAATATATGTCTAAACATCCTTCAAAGATATGAGGGGAGGGTTCTTGGAGCTAAAAAGATCTGGCTTTACTGTTAATAGACCAAACAAATTCGACCACCATGTTACCCTCAGCCGTAAACCACCAGCTCGAGGGTACCAAACAACCCGTTCAGGGAAGACTAAACCACCACAAGCTCTCAGGGTAAAAACCCCGTCCAGAGCCCATAACCAAAAGCCAGATCACCCCACCTCATTTAAATGCCGCAATTTACTCCAAAATTCCTTCCCTGAATCATAACAACTCCAAGAACCCCACCCCCCGCCATCCACGAACGACCCTGATCACCTCAGGTTCGTGAGTGCCCCAACACAGCCAACGCCCTCTCCAATCCTTCTTGAATTGTCAATGCGCATAAGTCTATTCCAATATTGTTCAAATGAACCCCATCCTCTCTCCAAAAATTACCCACCCCTGCTTCCAATTCAAAGTGCCGCACACTTATACCCCCATTCCTAGAAACAAAATTTGATACCGCCCTATTCATCTTGACCCTAGCTCTATTGATCCCCTTTAACAATCTGGCACCCCTCCATTTTTGTCTCGGAACTATATCCGACCAAACCGTCAATACACCAGGAAATGACACCCATAATGTCAAAAATCAAAACGGATATCCCTGATTAGTTCCCTAACCGGCTTCACTCCCAAATCATTCCCGCCCATGTGCACCACCCAAATATCGGGTGCTCTATCACAACTAACCGCCCTAAAAATTCCCCCAAAACTCTAGCCCAAACCATCCCCCTGAAAACCAACCAACGCACGACCACCTGTTGTCTACTGAATCCCAGCTGTCTGCCGTCTGGCCTCACGCCAGCCCGTAACGCCCCCCAATGAACGAACGAATGTCCGAAAATCTAGGCTAATAATGGTTCTGCAAATACAAAAAACATAAACCTCTCTTTTTTAACAGCCACTGCATCCATCAATAACGCAAATAGCTTAAGTAACGATTAGAGCTCCATCTACCAAGGCGGCGAATTACCTCTGGCCCTAGACCCCGCATATGTGCTTCGGACGCCGCCCCAATACGAAAAGATTGAGAATCATTAATATCAGAGGGGTCACCCAATTCCCTCAATCCCTTCTTGAGGACCGCTATAAACTGAAAACAAGACAAGAATGTCCCCCCACTATGACACAACAGTGGTCCTGACCTGCGACTCCACACGCGCCAATATTGAGTCCAACATTTATGTGGACACATAGCCGACCCTTCTACCTTTCCAAGCACCACTCGCCTACCTTTTCCCAGCTGATCAGCCTTGGACCGTCTAATCCAAGAATAATACAACCAGGGCGTAACTCCACATCCTCAGCCATCAGACTCCCCATTCTATTTCTGCTATCGGACACCAGCTCGCCTATCCTCAAGGCCCCAAAAAATGCCAAGGAAAAAAGCCAGTTGAAACAAAGCCAGCTCAAAACTAGAACAACAAATCCAAAACACCGCCCAAACGCTCCAACATGCAGAAAGAAATCGGTCTGCGCCTGTCCACGCATCGCTTACCCCTTCGTACTCCCCTTAAAGCTTGCTTAACTAAGAAATTATTTGTGACATCCCCACACCCTTGTAACCGAAGACCAAAAGCCAAGCCCGCTATAAATTTATTTATCCTTGAGATTGACCAGGCTCAATCCGCCAACTCCCCAACCAAAAATAACAAAGCTTGTGCCCTACCCTCAGCTGAGTCAACTGCTCCCCACTGTAACAACCAATCTTGTCAAAAACCCCCACGACGCCCCATAAGACGCCCAAGTCCGGCCCGTAACTGACTCACGAATCAATTGTCCTGCTCGTCCATAACCACTCGCCACAAATGTAAAGGGCATTCCGTTCTTGATTCCTCCGGTTCTAGCGCCAAGTCCCGGAACCTCTCCCACTGAAAACAAGATAAAGAATCCGCTATAGAATTTTTAACACCAGAAACATGCACCGCGGAAACCCAGGCATTCAGCTGCAGACAACGCAGAACCAGCTCCCGAACCAACTTAATCACTGGAGGAGATGACGCTGACAAAGTATTAATTAAACCCACCGCGCTCATATTATCACAATGAAAACGCACCTTCCTATTCCTAAACAACTCTCCCCAAATGAATACTGCCACGACAATCGGGAACAATTCCAACAGCACCAAATTCCTTGTCCAACCAATTTGTTGCCACTCTTCTGGCCACTTTCCCAACACTCCACCTTCCTTTGCAATAAGCCCCGTAACCAACTCCGCCAGCCGCATCCGTATAGATTTCGCATTCAAAATTACTCACAACCTCCTGCTGGATCAATGACCGCCCGTTGTAATGTGTCAAGAAACGCTGCCACACAATCAAATCATCCCTGTGTTCCTTCCTCAATTGAATAAAATGATGCGATGCTTGTACACCCGCCATCGCACTAGCCAACCTACGACAAAAAATCCTGCCCATTGGTATGATTCTACATGCAAAATTTAATATTCCCAACAACGACTGCAATTCCTTTAATGTCAATTTACGCAATATCTGAACCCTAACAACCTCTTGTTTGAGAAGTAACAATTTGTCGTCAGGCAGCCTGCACTCCATCCTCTCAAAATACCAAGAAAACTCAGCGACGTAGACGGGCCTTCCGTCTTCTCCCCAGCTAACGGTACACCAAAAAGACAGGCCACCCATCCATAGCAGCTAAAGTATTTCTGCACAGCACCGAATCTGGCGGACCAATGAATAAAAAGTCATCCAGATAGAGAGTCGCAGATTGAACCCCGACAACATCCCGAACCACCCACTCCAAAAACGTACTGAAAATCTCAAACAATGAACGCGAGATCGCACAAACCATCAGCAAACATCTGTCCAAATAAAACCCAAAAACAGCCCAAAAATGGAATGCTGTCTGGATGAAGCGGCAGCAACCGAAAAGCAGATTCGATATCAGTCTTTGCCAACAAAGCTCCCGCACCGTACTTTCAGACCCACCTCACTGCCGTATCAAAAGACGTATACTCAACTGAGCATAACTCTTGGGATATACCCTCATTAACCAAACGCCCCTTAGGGTATTACAAATGCTGAATCAAACTGAACTTATTCGCTTCCTTTTTAGGAACAACCCCCAACGGGGAAACAATAGCCCCTACCACTGGCAAGGATACAAACGAGCCCGCCATCATACCCAACTCCACCTCTTTCAGACAATTTAGCACTAACAACGGCCGCGTGCAAATAAGCTGACCTCAGGTTTTTAATAGAAAAAGGAACTGTGTGACAAGGAGGCGGAATCCTAAAACCTTCAGCAAAACCCCTCCTAATGACCTTCGCCCCATCCCGGTCAGGATACCTATTTAGAAATGGGGCCATCCTTTGAAGCCTCACTGGCATCTCCCCCATGACCGGCGCCCACTGCGGGCTTTCCTTTTGCTTTCTTAAAACACTTGGACGCTCCATGGGAACTCCCGCTACAAAAAGAGCACTCGTGTTTAAACTCACAGGTACTCCCATACTTCCACAGGCCGTCATTAAACTGCCAGCGTGTACCTGTTTTCTCTTTTGTTCCTTGCGTCCCCTGCCGACTACTTCATCTCCCTGACTGCTGACTGTTGCTTCCTCTGCCTTCCATGAAAGGACTGCCCATACCGTACAGGGGACATAACCTTCAACCATAACCCGATATCCTTCTGGTCCCACTTAATCTCAGGTCTCACCGCCTTCCTTTTCCTGACTTGCTCATCATAGCGCAGCAACGCCATACCCCCATATGTCCGATGCGCTTCCCCAATGGCGTCCAGATAACAAAATAAACCAGAACAATTCTCTAGTGCCTTTTTCCCGATCACGCTAGCCAAAATTGCAAAAACCTGCAACCAATTAACGAATGTTTGCGGAATCAACCGCCACCGGCATTTCTCTTCATCCTCCTTTTACTATCATCCTTCTTTCCTTTGTCTAAGTTAAACTTTTCCAAGGGCAACAAGGAGAATATCTCCACGTATTCATAGCTCCAAATTTTATCTTTTACCTCTTTCTTCAGATGAGCCCCAATAGCCTCTCAAAGCACACATACACTTCCGCTTTTGCGTGATCATCCACTTAATCGTATCCCCTTTATCCTTTTCCGTCTGCACCGACACAGATACCCCATGACTCCCGGCCCGCTCCTCTTCTACCGGCACCGAGCTGTCACTGCCAACCGTCGACCCAACAAACCTCGCCTGACTACCATGCCCCCACTGGCATATTCCTAACCGTGCTTGCAACCCCATTCTCCAGTCTCTGCAAAGCCTGCGCCATACCCCGCAAAACCTCCAGTAAATCCCCATCACAATTCCCACCAGGGCCCCCTACCTGCAATCCCCTCGACCCCGGTGTCTGTGAAAAACTCGCCCACCATGCTACCCTCAGCCGTCCATCCCCAGTTCGAGGGCACCTTACATCCCGTTCTGGGAAGAATATCCACCAGAGCTCCTGGGGAAAAACCCCGTCCAGAGCCCATAAGCACAAACCTCTGCCCCACGGCCCATGCGGGCGACAAACAATACATAGTCTTGCTCACCAAGCTGTTCGGGAGCTGTGTCCCCGCCAGCCGAAAATCCGTAATCCAGCCGCCTCGATCCTTCTTGATGCTCGCTGCCAGCCTCAGACCCATCATCGCTGCTTCGTGGCTCCAGGCCCATGCCCCTGACCTCCTCGTCATCAGGGGGGACCAGTGCTGTTGCAAATTGCCGCTCTTCAGACCACCGTCTCGAACGAGGCCGCACCGCTGCTTAATCCTGCCGTCCTGACGTGCCGCTGCGCGACCTGCCAGACAGCGCCCGATCGTTGTCTGCCTCCCCTCGTCGACTTGGACCTGGCAGCACCTGGTCTCCCGGTGACTGCCAGCCCGCCGCCCTCCATGCACCACTCGTTCCCACTACTCCCGGCCAAACACCCCGCTGGGTGCCCGGCGTCCCCATCGCCCGGGTTGCACCCGGACTAACGATGGCCTCTGGTCTGCTGCCATCCTCGATGTCGCCACCGGGGCCCCGCCGCGGGTCAGCGCTCACGCTCACCCCGCAATGGGCCCGTGATGACCTCCTAGTCGGCCGCCATGGCAATGCGGCCTGTTTCCTCCCGCCACGCGCGCCGTGAAGTAGCGGTCGCGGCCCTCCATTCCGGCCGCCGAGAAGCTCCTTCAGTGGCCCTCCCCTCTTGTTCGGGCCCGCCGCCATCTGCGGCCCGACTCGGCGGCCTAGGCCGCAATTCCGGTCTTCTTGCGGCCTGCTGTTCCGTTCCAGGCCTGCCGACAGTCTCGTGCCGTCCCTGCGGCATAGGCTGCACGCTCGCTCCAGCCTAGTCCCCGCTCTGGCTCAGCTGTCCCACGCCTGCGGACCGGCTCTTAGGTAGGATTCCCGCCGGACCGGGCATGGCGGCGGGCAAGCATACCACCGTATCCCTCCGCAGTGTCCCCGGAGGGGCTCCTAAGCCTGCGCCCGCCGCGCGACGTCACATGAGGGGACAACCGCTCGGGGGCCTGGTCTTCCTACCCCTGCTGCTCACCGCCTGTGACCTGGAGTCCCCTAGGAGGGAGGACAGCTGCTCCTCCACCATCACAGAAATGCTTCTTCTCTCTTCTTCTTCTCTGGGTCTTCTCTTGTCAGATTTCTTCTCAGGAATGGCACCTTTCCTGCACTTTTCCCCACAAAACGCCCTGAATAACGCCCCTTTTCCGCCCCCTTTACCCCTCCACCAATCGCCTCTTTATAATTCAAAAAACCCCATTCCAAAAAACCCTCCCCCAGCTCAAATGCAGTCATGTGGGGCTTCCACCTAGCTTTTGCTTATTACAGCCCCTTCTTTATTGTTAGTTCGCTCACATACCTGCTGAATCATAATTTTTTTATGTTCAATAAAAATATATTTTTTTCTGCAAACCTTTGGTGCTCCAATGGGGTTGAAATTCTCCCCGTCCCTAGCCATTCTCTATATGGCCTGGTGGGAAGAGAAATTTATTTTTTCCGATACAAACCCTTTCTCCCATTATATCCACTGGTTCGGCAGATATGTGGACGATTTGATCTTCATATGGAAGGGTCCCTGTGCAGATCTCAATTCTTTTCATATGTTTTTGAATTCTACTAAATTAAATCTATCGTTCACCATAAGTAGTATTGGTAATAAAGTGCCATTTCTCGACATTTGGTTGACAGGACACATTCACAGTCAAAAAATACATACTTCTGTATATAGAAAAAATGTTTCTGGTAATACGCTTCTTCTATCAATGTCCTCACATGATAGGCACACTATTAAAGCTATCCCATATGGAGAGCTTAGTAGGGTCAGACGTCTGTGTTCTGATCATGAATCTTTTTTGAAAGAAAGTCGCATTGCCTCCCAGCCTCTTTTAAATAGAAGTTATAATCAACATGCGATTGATCTTGCTATTAATAAAGTCTCTAATCAGTCTAGATTTTTTCTGAAGCCTCTATTTCTTCTGATTCTCTTATAACTTTTTCTACACCCTATAGTCCCCAATTTAGCTCCATAAAAGCGACAGTCAAGAAATATTTACCCGTACTTAATCAGGACGAAAAATTGAGCACAATAATTAATCATGGATGTCGCTATGTGGCAAAGAAAGGTTTTAGTTTGGGGAATGCGCTCTCACATAGCCTATTTCATGAAGCTCCAGCCAGTAACTCTTGGATATCTACTCAGGGTTTTTTCAAGTGTGCTGGTAATCGCTGTAACATATGCAATTTTGCTTTAGATAAGACTAAAGAGATTTTTCTTTTTCTGTTCCCAGTTTCATCCCTGAAAAGATCACCTCCTTTATCAACTGCAACACAATTTGTAATATATTGTATTTTTTGCGCAACATGCAAAGTACAATATATTGGATGTACATCATGGAAAATTAAAAAACACACCTCTGAACACCTCACTAACATCACAAATAAAAATGCATGTTATTCAGGTGCAGCAAAACATTTCCTAAATGTCCACCAAGGAGATATTTCTTCTTCAGTTTTTTTGCATTTGAAAAAATTTTTCACCCTGCACAAGGGGGTAACAAAGAGAAAATGCTTTTTATGCGCAAAGCTTTTTGGATTCTTAAATTGAACACTAAGATTCCGGCAGGCATGAATTCCAAAAATGATTTGTTTTACATTTACTAGAGAGAATTTCTCTTTCAGGTTTTTTTCAATATTTATTTTTTTGTATAGATATACCAACAATTGTATTCGCGTTATATGAATAAATAACAACACACTTAATATATATGCAGTAATTTGATGTTCGTGGTGAGTGTGGCGCAGGGCAGGTGGTGCTGGAAATATTCAGAGGACACAGCAGGGTGCAGTTTCCAATGCTTTACTCACAGTTCACTTGTGCACAGAAGCCCGCTTGGTGCCGTGTCCTACAGGTGAGGGGTCCAGCAAACTCCCATGGAGATCAGCATACACCTTTCCAGGACTCTCTTCAGTATGTTCCTTTCCTGGCCGTCTCACCGCGCTGGCTTCCTCCCTCCAGCACAGCAACTACACAATCAGTGTCCCAAGCTAGCAGCCGCGGACCTTGTCGGGAGATGTCCTCTGTGTCCCCTTGCTCCTGAATGGCTGCCTTTTCAGTGAATAATTGTGGATGTGGCTGAGGCACGTACAGATACCCCAGCCTCCGGCTTGCTAGCTGAGTCTTGCAGTCCTCCACTAGTCTTGGGGGCCGGTTCCCTTACTGCGACCTGGTCCCTCCACTGCTGGATCGGGCCCCACAGGTGGCATCAGCACTTCCCATGCCCCTTGGTCCCCTTCTGTCCTCCTGAAGCTTCCTTCAGGCTTCCCTCTCAATTCTCTCTCTTTCTTCTCTCTAGTCTGGGGATGAGCTCCTGGCTCTACCAGTCCCCACAGCAGACTCCTTCTCACTCCCTTCATCCGTTCTTCCCACTCTCTAAGCTCCTCCCCTTCTCTACTTTTTCTTGCCCAGCCTGAGATGAAGCCCTCCTCCCTTGGGGTATGCCCAGGTGCCCTGACTGAACTAGTGTGTGTTGGATGCGAGTGTTAGAGTCCTGATTAGTGCTCCCTCCTTACCTGAAGTGGGATACCACACCTCTTGATGAGGTGCAGTACCTCTGTGAAGACTGGACACTCAGGGGCACCACATCCCCCCTGTTAAATACAGCACATCTGCGGGCTGGAACAAAGTAGAAACAGATGTTACAGAGAAACATGCAAAATTTTTAGGAATGCATTCCAACAGGTAAAACCATTAAACACATCTTCCTTTTATGAGAGGCCCTCTTTCATAAATGTTGCATAATCAATAAATCAGGAAAATCAGAGCAAATGCCAGGACCAAGATAAGTCACGCAAGCAAGCCAAATGAATAATATGTCTACACAAATGTGAGTAAAATAAGTGAACCAACCTAATTGGAGTATGGAACGAAGACCCCAACGAGCTTTTCACACCAATGCTTCTTCTAGGGGCTGCTTGCATGGCTTATCTTGGTCCTGGCATTTGCTCTGATTTTCCTGGTCAGCATTTCTATTTCATACATAGGAACCCTTTAGTCTGAACTTATATTTTTTTATACCCTCTGTAGGTCTGGTTTTGACCACTTTTGATGCACTTTTTGGTACTTTATATTTGATATTTTTGAATTATAATTATCACTTATGGTTTCCTATATATATTTTTCAAATCTATTGCTGTATCATTACCATATGGGCCTTGATTTTTTGTTGACATACACCAGCCGGGTTGGAGGTGGTATCTAGGTGTTGCTGATTCCCTTACAATTTTTATGGTATTATTTATTATTGTTTTATTAATTGACAATTTTGTATCAATAAAATTTATATTATTTTTTTACTGCTTTGTCCATTGTTTTTTTCGGATATTTTCAAACTATGTACAGTCATTTGAATGCACTTTTGTAACTACTTCTTGTTCCAAGACAGCTACTGGTGCTGGCTGCTCCCTGGCTGGGGAAGGTCATATACTAATGTCACTCCTGGTGACACGAAAAGTTCCCACTCTATAGGCTCCTACCCTTTTCTCTACATTCTCCACCCACACTCCAACACCTTTTCCTATCCAGCCTGAGATGAGGCCCTCTTCCCTTGGGGTACGCCCAGGTGCCCTGACTGAACTAGTGTGTGTTGGATGCGAGTGTTAGAGTCCTGGGTAGTGCTCCCTCCTTACCTGAGCGTGGGATACCACACCTCTGGATGAGGTGCAGTACCTCTGGGGCGCCACAAAAGTAAACAACTGTAATGGGAAAATTTTCTTTTTTCATTTAGTTGCATAATAATTCTGCACACATAGATATTCTCCTAAGAAAGATAAAACCTAACCTTTACTTTCTTAAATTTTCAGGTTTTAGGTTTATTAACCTTGTGGATAGACCGACAACACTGGAGTTGTTCACTAAAGCCGGAGTCACACTACCGTACAATACGGCCGAGTGCTATGCGATAAAACATTTCATAGAACTCAGCCTAGTGTTACTCTTTTGGGAGTTCACATGTGTGATTATTTTCTCATGCCAAATCGACATGCGAGAACAATAGCAGAATGTTGCAATTGCACCGAGACTCAGCCGAGCCTTGGCTCACTCGCACCCATATAAGTCTGTAGGTGCGAGTGACACAGCGAACAGCACTCGGATATCATCAGAGTGCGGTGCGATATACGCCGATGCCGGGAGCGGATGAGATGGAGAAATGACTGTGCAAGAGGATTGGCGCACAGTACCATGACACTCGGCTCCCGCTCGCAGCAGAGCAGGAGCCAAGGCTCATTAGCAAATCGCATCCAATGCTCTCGTATTGGATGCCATACGCTGGTGTGACTCCAGCCCAATAAAATTAATCACCAAAAAATACAAATTTCCTAATAATTGAGCACACAGTGTTTTTAAACAATAAAGTTTTGACAGTTCTACACACTATCCGTGACAAATCAGGGACACTTTTTTTTACTTATTGCTTCCACCTGTATCGCTTCCACTTGTCCCTTCCACAAGTCTATATCACCTGTGGCTCCACTGGCCTCCAATGCTCCATGCCAAATTCCTGCACTTTTGCAGGATGCAAACTGCTCTGAGTGTAACACATTTAATAATAATAATAATATTTTTTATTTATATAGCGCCAACATATTCCGCAGCGCTTTAAAGTTTAACAGTTTCAAAACACAAGTCATAAGTAGCAACATTAACACTACAATAATTAAAGCAAAATAAGACGAACCTGCTCGTGAGAGATAACACTCTACAATGAGGTGGGGGAAATACAAAGTATAGGTGTGTATTTACAATGGTGTATTTACAATGGTGGTCCAGCCATCTTGAGGGAGTGAGGGATAGATGGAAATAGTGAATGGGCTACACACGTACACTTACACATAAAATGACTTTGATTAGTGAACGTGATAGGCTTTGAACAAATATGTTTTGAGGGAGCGTCTAAAACTATGCAAATTGTGGATAGTCCTAATTTCTTGGGGTAGAGCATTCCAGAGGATTGGCGCAGCACGGGAGAAGTCTTGGAGTTGGGAGTGGGAGGTACGCATTAGTGCAGAGGTTTGTTGAAAGTCGCTTGCAGAGCGCAATGGTCGGTTAGGCCGATAGAAATGAGGAAGGAGATGTAGGGGGGTGCTGCACTGTGGAGAACTTTGTGGATGAGAACAAGTACTTTGAATTGGATCCTATAAATGAATGGGCAGCCAATGTAAGGACTGGTGAAGAGCGGACGCATCCGAGTACCAATTAGCCACATGGATGACTCTGGCTGCTGCATTAAGTATGGATTAGAGAGGGGATAGTTGAGTAACGGGGAGGCCAATTAATAGAGTGTTGCAGTAGTCCAGGCGGGAGTGGATCTATGCTACAGTGAGGGTTTTTGTTGTTTCCATGGTGAGAAAAGGGCGGATTCTAGAGATGTTCTTTAGGTGTAAGCGGCAATGAACTGATTACTGAATGGCCTTCAGCTGGCGCTGAATGGTAGGATATAAGTGGCCTGAGTTCCCAGCAGCCTTGCCGGTTATCAATTGTTCCTTCTGGACTTGCTTGAAGCACTTCTAGTTTCATGCTCTCCTTCAGATAAGTGTTTGCTGTTTTTTTTCCTCTGTTTGATTTTCATTGCTGGTTTGCTGCTTGCAGTGGACTGCAGCCTGTCCCCTTTTGGGGGTCTGGTGCTGCAATTGTGCTCCGTTTTTGTCTGCACTTTTGCTTTGCTTCTTTGTTACTTTTTATTTGCTGAATTGCGTTTTGTTACACCAGAGATCTGATTTAGGTGGATGAGATCGTGTGATCTCAGGTTTTTTGGCAATCAGAAGTGTTGGTATTTTTGCTAGGGTTTTTGTTGGATTGCAGTCAGAATTCTTTCCTGTACTTTTCTGTCTAGACAGATTGGGCCCCAGCGTTTGCTCATTCTATTTTCTGTGTCCGTGCTTTCTTCTTGTCTAACCGCCATTACATGTTTGGGGGCTTCCTATTCTCTTTGGGGATCTGCACCGGGGCAGATAGCTTTCATCTTTCTGCCTTTAGGTGTAGTTATCTCTCAGGCTGTGACGAGGCGTCTAGGATCAACGTAGGAACGCTCCACGGCTACTTCTAGTTGTGTGGTTAGTTCAGGTTACTGCAATACAATAGGTTCCAGCCTCTCTGGTGTATAACCTCTTTTGCTATTTTTTGCTATTTCTCCTCAGTTACCGAAACATAACAGTATAACCGGCCCAATCTAAATTTCTGAATTTCAAAAATAACTGTAAGTTGTTTTTTGCCTTTTGGGCTTACTAATGCCCCTTCCGTCTTCCAATCCTTCATGAATTATATTTTCAGGGATTTTGTGGATAAATTTCTGATTGTTTATTTGGATGATATCTTGATTTTTTTCCAATGACTGGGACTCTCATGTGAAACATGTTCGGACTGTGTTCCAGATTTTGACAGAGAATGCACTGTATGTGAAGGGATCAAAGTGTCTTTTTGGTGTACAGAAGATCTGTATTTCTGGGATTCATTTTGTCTCTGTCTGTTATTGAAATGGACCCGGTCAAGGTTCAGGCCATCTGTGATTGGGTTCAACCTACTTCATTGAAGGCTCTTCAGAGATTTTTGGGTTTTGCCAATTTTTATCGTAAATTTATTGGTAATTTCTCTGGTATTGTTAAACCATTGACTGATTTGACCAAAAAGGGTTCCGATGTGGTGAATTGGCCTCCTGAGGCAGTTTCTGCGTTTCAGGAACTTAAGCAGAGATTCATTTCTGCTCCTGTTCTACGGCAGCCTGATGTTTCTCTGCCGTTTCAGGTGGAGGTTGATGCCTCTGAGATTGGGGCAGGTGCCGTTTTGTCCCAAAGGGATCCAGAGACCTCTAAGAGTAACCCTTGTGCCTTTTTCTCTCAAAAATTTTCTCCAACTGAACTTAATTATGACGTGGGTAATCGGGAGTTATTGGCCATGAAGTGGGCCTTTGAAGAGTGGAGACACTGGCTGGAAGGAGCCAAACATCAGGTGGTGGTCCTCACAGACCATAAGAACCTGATTTATCTTGAATCAGCCTAGCGACTTAATCCTAGACAGGCCAGGTGGGCCTTGTTTTTCACACGTTTTAATTTTGTGGTTTCTTTTCTTCCTGGCACTAAGAATGTCAAGGCGGATGCCCTCTCAAAGAGTTTATTTACAGATTCTCCTGAGTTATCTGATCCTGCTGTTATTTTGAAAGAGGGTGTGGTTCTTTCCACCATTTCACGCAATTTGAGACTGGCACTGGAAGGATGTCAGGAGGATAAACCTGAGCGCTGCCCTGTTGGGAAGTTGTTTGTTCCAGACCAGTGGAAAAAGAGTGTGATGTCTGAGATTCATTATTCCGCGTTGGCTGGTCATCCCGGGATTTTTGGTACCAGAGACTTGGTGAGTCGCTCCTTTTGGTGGCCTACTTTGTCTCGTGACGTCAGGGACTCTGTGCAGTCCTGTGGGACTTGCTCTCGTTCCAAGCCTTGCTCTCATTCTAGTGGTTTGTTAATGCCATTACCTGTACCCAAGAGGCCATGGACAAATATTTCTATGGATTTTATTTCTGACCTTCCTGTCTCTCAGAAAATGACCGTTATCTGGGTAATCTGTGATAGGTTTTCCAAGATGATCCATCTTGTGCCATTACCTAAGTTGCCTTCCTCCTCCGAGTTGGTGCCTTTGTTCTTTCAGCATGTGGTTCGGTTACATGGCATTCCGGAGAACATTGTGTCTGACAGAGGAGTCCAGTTTATTTCCAGATTTGGGGAGACATTTTGTTCTAAACTTGGTGTTCAGTTGTCTTTCGCCTCTGCATTTCACCCTCAGACCAATGGACAAACCAAGAGAACAAACCAGACCTTGGAGACTTATTTGAGATGTTTTGTGTCTGCTGATCAAGGTGACTGGGTCTCTTTTTTGCCTTTGGCTGAGTTTGTTCTTAATAATAGAGCTAGCTCTGCCACCTTCTGCAATTCCGGGTTTCCCCCTTGATTTTCTTCAGGACAGGCGGAGGCTTCTGTCTGTCCGGGGGTTGACTCTATTGTGCAGCATATGCAGCAGATTTGGGGCCAGGTGGTGGAGAGGTTGTCTCTCAGGAGAAGGCCCAGCGGTGTGCCAACTGGCAAAGGACTGATGGTCCTCGTTTTAAAGTGGGGGACTTGGTTTGGTTGTCCTCAAGGAATATCCCTATGAAGGTTGCATCTCCAAAATTTAAGCCAAGATTCATTGGACCTTATAAGATCATGGAAATTATTAATCCGGTTTCCTTCCGTTTGCTTCTTCCAGGGACATTTAAGATCCATAACGTGTTTCACAAGTCCTTATTGAAGAGGTTGGTCGAACCAGTGGTTCCTATGGCTGCACCTCCCGACCCTGTTTTGGTTGAGGGCAATTTGGAGCATGTGGTTGAGAAGATATTGGATTCTCGTTTTGCTAGACGGAAACTCCAGTATTTGGTTAAGTGGAGAGGTTATAGACAGGAGGACAATTCTTGGGTGTTTGCTTCGGACATTCATGCTGGGAGACTTATCCGTGCCTATAATTGAGCCCATCCTGATCGGCCTGGTTGCGCAGGTGAGGGTTCGGTGACCCCTCATCTAGGGGGGGTACTGTTGTGAATATGCTGGAGGCGGCTTCTGAGATGGGGCTCCCTCCGGTGGTTGCTGAGGGTAATGAACTGATTACTGAATGGCCTTCAGCTGGCGCTGAATGGTAGGATATAAGTGGCCTGAGTTCCCAGCAGCCTTGCCGGTTATCAATTGTTCCTTCTGGTCTTGCTTGAAGCACTGCTAGTTTCCTGCTCTCCTTCAAATAAGTGTTTGCTGTTTTTTTCCTCTGTTTGATTTTCATTGCTGGTTTGCTGCTTGCAGTGGACTGCAACCTGTCCCCCTTTGGGGGTCTGGCGCTGCAATTGTGCTCCGTTTTTGTCTGCACTTTTGCTTTGCTGTTTTGTTAATTTTTATTTGCTGAATTGCGTTTTGTTACACCAGAGATCTGATTTAGGTGGATGAGATCGTGTGATCTCAGGTTTTTTGGCAATCAGAAGTGTTGGTATTTTTGCTAGGGTTTTTGTTGGATTGCAGTCAGAATTCTTTCCTGTACTTTTCTGTCTAGACAGATTGGGCCCCAGCGTTTGCTCATTCTATTTTCTGTCTGTGTCCGTGCTTTCTTCTTGTCTAATCGCCATTACATGTTTGGGGGCTTCCTATTTTCTTTGGGGATCTGCTCCGGGGCAGATAGCTTTCATCTTTCTGCCTTTAGGTGTAGTTATCTCTCAGGCTGTGACGAGGCGTCTAGGATCAACGTAGGAACGCTCCACGGCTACTTCTAGTTGTGTCGTTAGTTCAGGTTACTGCAATCCAATAGGTTCCAGCCTCTCTGGTGTATTACCGCTTTTGCTATTTTTTGCTATTTCTCCTCAGTTACCGAAACATAACAGTACCCCATCCACCGCTGCTCACCGCTGTCTTCCGGGTCCTCTTGTCAGTGACTGCTCAGACAGAGGGCACGGCGCGTACTAACTACGTCATCGCGCCCTCTGCCTGAACATTCACAGTCAGAGGATGCGAGGACACAGCGGCGCGCTTCGGTGGAACGGGTACATGTGAATATCGCATATACTCACCCCTCCGCCGGCGAGTCTCTGCAGCCCCTGCTCTTCTCCCGCAGCTCTTCCTTCCTACAGCAGTCACGTGGTACCGCTCATTAAAGTCAAGAATATGTGCATATTCATGACTTTAATGAGCGGTACCATGTGACCGCTGCAGAAAGGAGCATGATATCGTGGGAGAAGCAGGGGGGCTGCAGAGACACGCCGGGGGGGGTAAGTATGATCTGACACCCCCGTTCCCCCTCCCCCGCTGACCCCCCAGCAATTGACTCGCGTATAAGCAGAGAGAGTGACTTTCAGCCTTAAAAAATGGGCTGAAAATCTCGGCTTATACGCGAGTATACAGTCATGGCCAAAAGTTTTGAGAATGACACAAATATTAATTTTTACAAAGTCTACTGCTTCACTTTTTCTAATGGCAATTTGCATATACTCCAGAATGTTATAAAGAGTGATCAGCTTAACAGCAATTACTTGCAAAGTCAATATTTGGCTAGAAAATGAACTTTATCCCCCAAAACACATTTCAACATCATTGCAGCCCAGCCTTAAAAGGACCAGCTAACCTCTTTTCAGTGATTGCTCCATTAACACAGGTGTGGGTGTTGATGAGGACATGGCTGGAGATCAATCTGTCATGATTAAGTAAGAATGACACCACTGGACACTTTAAAAGGAGGCTGGTGCGTGGCATCATTGTTTCTCTTCTGTTAACCATGGTTATCTCTAAAGAAACACGTGCAGTCATCATTGCAATGCACAAAAATGGCCTAACAGAAAGAGTATCGCAGCTAGGAAGATTGCACCTCAGTCAACAATCTATCGCATCATCAAGAACTTCAAGGAGAGAGGTTCCATTGTTGCCAAAAAGGCTCCATGGCGCCCAAGAAAGACCAGCAAGCGCCAGGACCATCTCTTAAAAGTGTTTCAGCTGCGGGATCGGGCTACCAGCAGTGCAGAGCTTGCTCAGGAATGGCAGCAGGCAGGTGTGAGTGCATCTGCACGCACTGTGAGGCGGAGACTCTTGGAGCAAGGCCTGGTCTCAAGGAGGGCAGCAAAGAACCCACTTCTCTCCAGAAAAAACATCATGGACAGACTGATATTCTGCAAAAGGTACAGGCAGTGGACTGCTGAGAACTGGGGTAAAGTTATTTTCTCTGATGAATCCCCTTTTCGATTGTTTGGGACATCAGGAAAACGCCTCATTCGGAGACGACAAGGTGAGCGCTACCACCAGTCTTGTCTCATGCCAACTGTTAAGCATCCTGAAACCATTCATGTGTGGGGTTGCTTCTCAGCCAAGGGAATCGGCTCTCTCACAGTCTTGCCTAAAAACACAGCCATGAATAAAGAATGGTACCAGAATGTCCTCCAAGAGCAACTTCTCCCAACCCTTCAAGAGCAGTTTGGCGATCAACAATGCCTTTTCCAGCATGATGGAGCACCTTGCCATAAAGCAAAGGTGATAACTAAATCGCTCAGGGAAAAAAACATAGAGATTTGGGGTCCATGGCCTGGAAACTCCCCAGATCTTAATCCCATTGAGAACTTGTGGTCAATCATCAAGAGACGGGTGAACAAACAAAAACCTAAAAATTCTGACAAAATGAAAGCATTGATTGTGCAAGAATGGACTGCTATCAGTAAGGATTTGGTCCAGAAGTTGATTGAGAGCATGCCAGGGAGAATTGCAGAGGTCCTGAAAAAGAAGGGTCAACACTGCAAATATTGACTTGCTGCATTAACTCATTCTAACTGTCAATATAAGCTTTTGTTACTCATATGTTTGCAATTATTATATTTCTGTCTGTGATAAAAACATCTGTCAAACACACATAAAAACCAAAGGGCAGCAGATCATGTGAAAATATAATATTTGTGTCATTCTCAAAACTTTTGGCCATGACTGTATGTGGTACCTAAAAATTGGCATGTGCATATACAGTATATATTCACCCCTTTTGCTATGAAGCCCCCCAAATTTTCTTTTGCAACCGATTACCTTCATAAATCACATTCTTAATGAAAGGAAGTCCACCTGTGTGCAATCTAAGTGTCACATTGTCTGTCAGTATATACACACACCTTTTCTGAAAGACCACAGAGCGTGCAACACCATTAAACAAGAGGCAACACTAAACAAACAATACCTTGAAGACCAAGGAGATCTCCAAACAAGTCACAAAGTTCTTTAGCAGTACAAGTCAGAGTTGGGCTATAAAAAAAAATAATTCTAATCTCTGATAATCCCCGATGCATCATCAAGTCCAGTATCATCAAATGGAAAGAACATAGCACCAAAACAAACCTGCCAAGAGAGGTACGCCCACCAAAACTCTCAGCCCGAGCAAGGAGGGCATTAATCAGAGAAGCAGCACAGAGACCAAAAAGTAACCCTGAAGGAGCTGCAAAGCAGAGACTGGAGTATCTGTCAATGCAACCACAGTAAGGCCAGAGTCACACTACTGTAGAATACGAGCGAGTGCTATGCGAGAAAACATTGCATAGCACTTGGCCTAGTGTTAATCTATGGGGCAGCTCACATCACCGTTTATTTTCTTGGGCTTATTCAGCGTGCGTGTAAAATCGTAGCATGCTGCGATTGTACTTGTAGTCCACGACTCACCAATGTAAGCCTATGGGTGCGAGAAAAAAAAACTTGCACAGCATTCGGACCATGCGACTGCTGACTGATTTTTTACGCATCGGTATCTTATGAAAAGCCCGCAATTCTTGTGGCGCATACAGTAAAATCACACTGACTTGTTCGAATAGATTAGATAGAATAGAATACATAGATACATATATGTGTGTGTCAGTGACATCTATATATGTATATATATTACATAGATACATAGAAAAAAAGCAGGCAATTAATGTGCAATGTACTGTAAAATCACTGCAGGAGCCGACAGGATAGAAGAGATGGCTTACATCCTGTAAATACAAATAGAATAGATAGATATATAGATGTCAGTGACAAATAAAATTAGTACAGTGCGTGTTCAGCTTACTGTACACTTATTTAATTAATAAAAGATTATTTTTCTGAAAAAAATGGCATGGGCTCCCGCGCAATTTTCGTAAGCAGCAGAGGAAAAGCCGACGGCTGGGGGCCGATGTTTATAGCCTGGGAAGGAGGTAATACCCTTGGAGCTGCTCAGGCTATTAGTATCAGCTCACAACTGTATACTTAGCCTTTACTGGCTATTAAAAAGAGGAAACCCTAAAAGAAAATGACGTAGGGTCCCCTTATAATTAACAACCAGCAAGGGCTATGCAGACAGCAGCGGGCTGTTATTAATAGCTTAGGAAGGGGCCATGGATACTGCCCCCCCGACTAAAAACATCAGCTCTCAGCCATCCAGAAAAGGCGCATCTCTAAGATGCGCCAATTCTGGCACTTAACCTTGCTCTTCCTACTTGCCCTTTAGCGGTGGCAAGTGGGGTGATAGTTGGGGGATTTGTCCCTGTCGTGGGACAAATGGATTAAAAGCATCTATGCAGAAAGGTGAGGAATATTGTTGTTTGTTTTTTTTACCTCTTTTGCAGATAACGAGGGCATCAGGGGAATGGGCGAGGTCTTAAATATGGTTTAATTAAGAATATTAAAGAAGTCTGTTTCATTTCAATTAAAGGATTTTTTCTGGGTGTCTGTGTTTTCTTACAATGTGACTATGGGGTTAGTAGTGGGGGCGGAAGAAGCAGGAGGCGAAACGTGCGTCGGGGTGAGGGGACGCCGAGCAGCAATACCATTTGTTATAGGTAAATATCATTGCTATAGCATGGTTCTTTTATATGTGTTTCATATGTGGAAACTCTTGCATATATCTTGTTGATCTTTATGTATTGCTTTGACTAATTTGGACCATTTAACCCTTCCATTGCTATCCCATTGTGAGCAATTGTGATGTTAGGAATTATGTCACCTGCATAGTTTTAGGTGTAGGGTTTTGCATACATCTTATTTCATTTACGACATTCTCTGTTGGACTTGGGTTATTTAACCCCTTCACTATTATCCAGGTTTTGGCAATAGTGAATTTAGGAGGTATATTGTTACAAGTACTATTTACATTTATATGCATGGGGGCTGTTTGATTGTTTTCCCTCATATATTATCTATTCTTTGGTATATGGTTCCAGACTGATATTTTGTTGTTGGATTTATCCGTCAGCATTATCCTATACATTTGCTCAGCGTCCCTTGGACAGTATTTCT
>JARQOD010000010.1:108212493-108257322 GCA_033576555.1 Oophaga sylvatica | reverse complement strand
TGGGTAATGTTCAACAAATTTCTGTTACTTTTCCCCCTGATTTCCCCCAGTCCACTTTTTGGGGCTCGGATTTTGTTATTTCAGACGCTATTAACCATTTTTTTTGACTTCCCCAAATGTTTGTGGCTTTCCCAAATACCCCTCGGAAAGTCATTCCCCCTACGGGGCATTGATTCTACCCCCTTTTGGCGGAAAATAAACCCCAATTTTTACTCGGGTGAAATGGGGTTAATCAGATCATCAGAAGTTGCAATTTCGGGTTTTTCAAAACTGCAGACTTTATGTCTAGTTTTCCCGTTTCAGACTCAAACCTCTTTGGATTGTAAACTGTGTCTGGACCATTGGGTTGCCAAGTGTTAATACTGACACTCCTGTTTTTTCCCCTCCCCCCTCTCAGGATGTCCTTAAATTTTTGACTGATTTTCTGATTGTTTATGAAAGAAAGTCTGCCCCTTACCTCCTCCAGAAGCACATTCGCTATTGGAGTTAGTGCCTGTGGAAATTTCCAAGGGGCCCTTTTAACTTATCTGACCAACACGATGCAGGCGATTTTATTAAAGGGAGTCATTGGGAAGAGCTTTTCCCAACCTCCTCTTCACCCTTGGGGCCCCCGGGTTTTTGTTTTGTGGCCAAAAAAAAGGGTGGGTTTATTGAGGCCGTGTATTATTTCGTTTCCCGAATAAGATCCTGTGAAATATCAATATCCTTCCCTTTATTTCTGACCGTTTTCCAAATGGGAAAAGTGATGTTGGTTTTTCCAACTTTACCCAGGGGGGGCGATAAACCTTATTCCATTAAGACGGGGATGAAGGGGACGGGACAATCCCCCCGAAGGGGTTTTGGTACCTATGATGCCCTTTTGGGGTCACTAATGCCCTCTGTCTTTCCCTCCTTCAGAATGACATTTTCAGGGATTTTGTGGACAAATTTTTTGATTTTTTATGGAGAATCTTGATTTTTCTAATGCTGGGATCTCTGTAACATGTTCGAACTGTATTCCAGATTTGAGAGAGAATGCTCTGTATGTGAAGGGGTCAAAGATTTTTCTAAACGTTGTGGTTTCCCTTTATACCCACAAAGCAACCCCTACGGGGATCGATTCCCCCCTTTGGCTGAGAAAAAACCCCCCTTTTTTTACTCAGGATAATGAGGGGGAACCTGATCACCCGGATGCGCAAATTTTTTTGGGTTTTGTAAATCTGCATGAATTTTCGTGCGGGTTTTTTTTGGTTTTCAGTCTCATAATCCTGTTTGGTTTGGAAATCTGTTTTGAAACCAGTTGGGGCCGCCAATGTTTTAATCCCAACACTCCTTTTTTTCTGCCCCCCCCCAGGGGGATTTTCCCTGATTTTTTGATTGTTTTTTCTGATTGTTTAGCAAAGTAAATCTGCACCTTGCCTCCCAAGGACTATGACGGCGCTATTGAATAGGCCGGGTAGTAAATTCCCTAAAGGTCGCCTTTTAATTTGGTCTTACTGAACATGACGCTAGGGTTCTTATATCAAGGAATCTTTGGGAGAAGGGGTCTACAACCACCTCTTCACCCCTTAGGTGCCTTTTTTTTCTTTGGGCCCAAAAAAAGGAGGGTTCCCTTAAGGCGTGTATTATTTCGTCTCTTGAAAAATATTACGTGAAAAATCAATACCCTTACCCTTTTATTTCTGACCTGTTTTTTTCCCCGGGTGAAAAACGCTACTTTTGGTTTTTTCCAAGCGACCTCAGGGGGCGTATAAACCTTTTTGCATTAAGCACGGGGGTGAAAGGAAGACGGGGTTTAATACCCCGAGGGGCCCTTTTGATACCGGTGATGCCTTTTTAGCTCACTAATGCTCCCTTTGGGCTTCCCAACCTTCTAAGATATTTCAGGGTTTTGTATAAATTTTCTATTGTTTATTTGGATGATTCTTGTTTTTTTCCAACCGGGGACTCTCAGGAAACATTTCGGGAAGTTTTTCCCAAATTTTTAGAGATAATCCTGTAGGAAGGGCAAATGTCTTTTTTTGGCGTACGAAGGGCTCATTTCTGGATTCATTTTGCTCCGTCTGTTACGAAATGGGAAACCGTCAAATTTCAGGCCATCGTGATTGGGTTTTAACCTACTTCATTAAAGGGTCTTCAGAGATTTTTGGGTTTTGCCAATTTTTTTCGTAAAATTTATTTGGGAATTCTCTGGGATTGTTTAAACCATTGACTGATTTGACCAAAAAGGGTTTTGAGTTTTGAATGGCCTCCGACAGTTTCCTGCGTTTCAGGAATTTTTAAACAAGATTTACTTTTCTCCTGTTTTTTTTGGCAGCCTGATTTTTTCTCAAAAAGTTTCAGGTGGGGGTTTATGCTTCGAAATTTGGGCAGGGCCGTTTTTTCCCAAAGGGGTCCAAGACCTCTAAAGTAACCTTTTCCCTTTTTTCTCTCGAAAGTTTTTCCTTTCCAACTGAACAAAATTATGATTGGGAAATGGGGAGTTTTTTTGGTCAAAAGTGGGCCTTTGAAGAGGGGAGCATTGGCTGAAGGACCCAAAAACATCAGGTGGGGCCCTCACGGACCATAACAACCGGGTTTTATCTCAAAACCCCCCCAAAGCGACTTAATCCTAACGGGCCAGGTGGGCCTTTGTTTTTCACACTTTTTAAAATTTGGGGGTTCTTTTCTTCCTGGCACTAAAAATGTTAAAAGGCAGATGCCCCCCTCGGGAGTTTTTTGCGGATTCTCCGTTTTATCTGATCCTGCTTTTTAATTTTAAAAGGGGGTGTATTACTTTCCGCCATCTCGCCCAATTAAGGGGGGGTTTGGGGGTTGGGGGGGGTTTTTGGGAAATTTTTTTTAAAAAAGGAAAAAAAAAATTTTTTTTTTTTTGGGGGGTTTTTTTTAAAATTTTTTTCCCCCCCCCCGGGGCCCTTTTTTTGGGGGGGAATTTTGGGGCCTTTTGGGGTTTTTTTTTCCCCCCCCCCCTTTTGGGTTTTTTTTTTTGGGGCCCCCCCCCCGGGGCCCCAAAAATTTAAAAATTTTTAAAAAAAAATTTTTAAAAAAGAAATTTTTTTGGGGGGATTTTTTTAAAAAAAAAAATTTTTTAAAACAAGGGTTTTTTCCCCCCCCCCTTTTTTTCCCCCCCCCCTGGGGGCCCCCCAAAAAAAAAATTTTTTTTTCCCCCCCCCCAAAAAAAATTTTTTTTCCCCCCCCCCCCCCCCCAATTTTAAAAAGAAAAAAAATTAAAAAAATTTTTTTTTTTTAAAAAGAATTTTTTTTTTTTCCTTTTCCCCCCTTTTTTAAAATTTTTGGGGGGAAAAATTTTTTTTTAAAATTTGGAAAAAAAACCTTTTTAAAAACCGGGAATTTTTCCCCCCCCCCCCCCCCGGAAAAAAACCCCCCCCCTTTTTCCCCGGGGGGGGCCCCCCCCCCCCCCCCCCCAAAAAAAGGGGGGGGGGCCCCCCCAAAAAAACCCAAAAAAAAAACCCCCCCCCCCCAAAATTGGTTTTTTTCCCCCCCTTTTTTCCCCCCCCCAAAAAAAAAAAACCCCTTTTAAAAAAAAAAAGGGGTTTTTTAACCCCCTTTTTTGGGGCCCCCCCCTTTTTTTTTTCAAAGGAAAAAAAAAACCCCCCCTTTTTTCCCAAACCCCGTTTTAAAGGGGGGGGAAAAAAAAAAAAAAAAATTTTTTTTTTAAACCCCCCCCGAAAAAGGCCAAAAACCCCCCCAAAGGGGGAAAAGGGGGGACCCCCCCCCTAGGGGAAAAATTTTTTTTAAAACCCCAAAAACCCCCGGGGGAAAAAAACCCCCGGGGAAAAAAAAAGGGAAAAACCCCCCAAAAAAGGCCCCTTAAAAGGGGGCCCCCCCCGGGGGGTTTTTTTTTTTTCTTTTAATTTTTTTTTCCCGCCCGGGCCCCAAAAAAAAACCCCTTTTTTTTTTTTTTTTTTTTCCCCCCACCCCGGGGGGGAAATTTAAAATTTTTCCCCCCCCCCAAAATTTTTTTTTCCCCCAAAAACCCCCCCCCTTTTTTCCCCAAAAAACTTTTAAAGGGGGGAAAAAGGGGGCCCCCAAAATTTTTCCCCCAAAAATTTTTTTGGGGGGGGGGGCCCCCCCCCCCTTTTTTCAGCTTGGGTTTTTCCAAAACCCCCAAATTTTTCCCCCCCCAACCCCCCCCTTTTTTTAAAAAAAAAATTTTTCCCCCCGGGGGGGGTTTTCCCCCAAAAAAAAGGGGGTTTTTTTCCCCCCCGGGGGGCCCCCCCCCCCCCAAAAAAAAAAAACCCTTTTGGGTTTAAATTTTTTTTTCCCCCCAAAACCCAAAAAACCCCCCCGGCCCCCTTTTCCCCCCCCCTTTAAACCCCCAAAACCCCCCTTTTTTTTAAAAAAAAGGATTCTCTTTTTTTCTAGAAGAAACCCAGTATTTGGTTAAGGGGAGATTAGGTCAGGAGGACAATTCTTGGGTGTTTGCTTCGGACATCCATGCTAGGAGACTGATCCTTGCCTATCACCGAGCTCATCCTGATCGGCCTGGTTGCACAAGTGAGGGTTCGGTGACCCCTCCTCAAGGGGGGGGTACTGTTTGAGAATGAGCAGAAGGCTCCCTCTGGTGGTTACAGACAATACTGAACCTTCCATGAGGAATGGCCAATCTGGGATCACTGACGGACTGATATAAGGGAGGTTCCCTACCATGAGGTCGCCGGTGATCAATTGTTCTGGTCTCAATTGTGGTTCCTGGTTCATTTGGAAGTTTGCTGGTGTCTTGCCTGCGTCTGCTGCTGTCAGATAAAAATATTTTCTGCTTTTCTTTTTGTGCTTGCTATTTGCATAGTTTTCTGCACATTTGTGGAGGACAGCCGGGTCCACTCCTGGGGCCTGTGCTCCTCACAGTTTGTCTGTAGCCACTGTTGTTTTTTTATTTGCTTTTTCCTGCTTTTTCAGCGGCTACGGCTTGGTTTTGTTCACACTGAGATCTGATTTAGGGGGGGCGAGATTGTGTGATCTCAGTATTTTTGTAATCAGAATTGTTGGATTTTTGTAGAGTTTTCGGGTTGCAAAAAGTAATCTCTCCTGTCCTATCCTATTAGTCAGCTTGTGACCCCAGCGTTTGCTCATTCTATTTTCTGTCTATGTCTGTGCTTTCTTCTTCTCTAATCGTCATTACATGTTTGGGGCTTCCTATTTTCTTTGGGGATCTGCTCCGGGCAGATAGCTTTCATCTTTCTGCCTTAGGTGTAGTTATCTCTCAGGCTGTGACGAGGCGTCTAGGATCAACGTAGGAACCCCTCCACGCTACCTCTAGTTGTGGGGTTTTAGTTTTAGGAATCTGCAACCCATTAGTTACCAACATCTCAGGTGTTCGGCTGCCCGGCTGTTGTTTCCTGTTTCTCCTCAGCTACCTAACATAACAGAGGGCGTAGAATGTTGGTATGGTAGGATGAGTAGGCTGCAAGAATCTCCATTCGCTATCTGATAGCAAGCATCCTCCTTAGCCTCACTCAATATCCCTTTAAGCCCTCCTGAATTTCAAAGTCGGGTCACCTTTTAGTTTTTCATATTATCAGGTTCAGATGTAATAACTGACACATCCCCAGGTAAACATGATGGTCCATAAGCACCAGATTATCGCCTTTATCAGAAGTCTTTATAACAATGTCACAATTTTTTTCCAATCTCTCAAGCGATTTCTTTTCTCTCTCAGATAGGTTAGTGTTATGTTTCGGTAACTGAGGAGAAATAGCAAAAGATAGAAAAGTGGTAATACACCAGAGAGGCTGGAACCTATTGGATTGCAGTAACCTGAACTAACCACACAACTAGAGGTAGCCGTGGAGCGTTCCTACGGTGATCCTAGACGCCTCGTCACAGCCTGAGAGATAACTACACCTAAAGGCAGAAAGATGAAAGCTATCTGCCCCGGAGCAGATCCCCAAAGAAAATAGTAAGCCCCCAAACATGTAATGGCGGTTAGACAAGAAGAAAGCACGGACACAGACAGAAAATAGAATGAGCAAACGCTGGGGCCCAATCTGTCTAGAAAGAAAAGTACAGGAAAGAATTCTGACTGCAATCCAAAAAAAACCCTAACAAAAATACCAACACTTCTGATTGCCAAAAAACCTGAGATCACACGATCTCATCCACCTAAATCAGATCTCTGGTGTAACAAAACGCTATTCAGCAAATAAAAAGTAACAAAAGAGCAAGGCAAAAGTGCAGACACTAACAGAGCACAATTGCAGCGCCAGAGCCCCAAAAGGGGACAGGCTGCAGTCCACTGCAGGCAGCAAACCAGCAGAGAAAATCAAACAGAGGGAAAAAAAACAGCAAACACTTATCTGAAAGAGAGCAGGAAACTAGCAGTGCTTCAAGCAAGACCAGAAGGAACAATTGATAACCGGCAAGGCTGCTGGGAACTCAGGCCACTTATATCCTACCATTCAGCGCCAGCTGAAGACCATTCAGTAATCAGTTCATTACCCTCAGCAACTCAGCTCAGAAGCCGCCTCCAGCATATTCACAACAGTTTAGATACACCTTGATTTACAAAACGTGGAATCTTACATTAATCTGCTTCTACCAGTTTGATAAAAATATCAACACTGGTAATATCACTGATGGGCGGCATTCTGGTGCTTTTACTTTTAAGATCCGTAAACGGACCCTTACCTCTTTCCAATTCATTTTCCCTTAAGAGACCTGTCAGTGCCTGTAGTCCATCAATATCCTCCTCTGATAGTCCTAGACTACGACACTGTTCTAGATTATGTCTCTGGAAAAATAATTTCCATTTCAAATTACGTCCAAAAGATTTAAATCCTTTACCCAGCGAAAGCAATCAAAGGAACCAGTAGAGACAAAATTCAATCCTTTTTGTAAAATGGCAAAATCATCGTTATTCAAAGTATAGGAAGATAGATTTATAATCTGGCCCTGATCTAAAGCGGCCTTTTTCTCAGGTCGTAACCCAGTTGTTGACCCCGTTCCAAAAAAGACGGCTGTGCAGAAGATGGTAAGGAAGATACCACTCCAGGATTTCCCTGTGTGCCTCTCCCACCTCCCCTCTCTCTGTGTTGATCCCTTGGGCCACGCCATTTTCCCCTATAAAATCTGCCTCTACCCCGGTAATTAGTGAAATTGTCAGTCCGTTCTGTGTCTGATGTATCTATATCAGACGAGGACACCTCAGAGACAGTTTTAGAATAATATTCAATGCCCTGTTCTCTTTAAATTCTCCAGCGTCACGCAAAAATTGATTATGTTTTCGATCTTTAAGATTCGACTGAAATTTCTCAACTGACGTCTGCAAGATGTTCTCTCGTCTTACAAAGTCAGGATCTGACTTGTATTTTTGGACCTTTTCAATCAAGCTGTTCAATTTTTTTGTTGATTCCTCAAACAGCTTCTTTTCCTCAACAAGGAGGATTTGCATAAACCGAATCGAGGACTCAATGGACTCCTTTGTCCAGGCTACAAGCAAGTTAGGGTTGGCCGTTCGTGGTGGTGGTTGTATATTAATACGTAATCCCTTAGGGACAATCTTATTTTTTATATAATTTTCAAAGCCCTTAATTTCCCACCACGATTTTATATTCTCCTTATATGCCAAATATAAATCTTTGAACAATGATCTCAATGACGGATTCTCAGCACTTTCTAGGGTAGTTGAACTAGTTCCGCCGCTTTGTTGAGACAATCAATATGTAATGTATGGTGTACAGTTCATATAGCGTCTTGTGCTTGGGTGCGAGGAAAACACATGAGACACAGGTTTGATATAGAAGGTCTTGTATTACTTCATACAAGTGGCAAAAATAGTCACACAGTTTGCAGGTACAGAAGCAGGAGACACAGCAGGCCAGAGTAACTTAAGCTCAGCAATAACTCTCCACAACAGGTTCAGGATCTCTTCTCTGTTACCGTAATTCCATGCAAACGTGGATTTATCAAATAGCAGGTTTCCAGAGTCCACAAGTGTTCCAAAGTTCCTCAGTAGGAAATAGCTGGAGTACAAAGTCCAAGGTTTTCCAGGAGTCAGGTCACAGGCTCACTGCAGGCTTGATTCTGAAGCACTGATTGCTCAGCTGTGGCTGCTTAAGAAGCAAGAGGGAGAGAATCAGGGCGGGAACATGAAAGCTGGAAACTCCATATTGACTGAGGGCAAGATAGCTGCAGCAAGACAGAAAGCAAAATGGCTGATGGAAAAACTGAGTTTCAAGAAACATGTACAAAGAACCTTACACAATATCAATGATGTGGGACTTAGGTTCATGTCAGAGCATCATGATAGAAGTATAAACTTTTTGGACTTGACCATTTCTAAGGAACTAGATGGCAGTATAAAAACCTGCAAGCCTACTTCCACCAATAACCTCCTGAGGTGGGCGAGTCACCATCCTGCCCCCTTGAGGAGGGGGATACCCAAGGGGCAGTTCCTACATATTAGAAGGAACTGCTCAGACTTGGGCACCTTTAGGAGACAAGCCAGTGACCTGTATGACAGATTTAGAGCTAGAGATTATCCTTGTGAAGTTCTGGATGGGCCAATGAATGAAGCACTCTTTGCTGATAGACAACCCCTCCTTTGAAAAAGAGACACTAGGGATCAGAAGAGTGAGACGGTGAGGTTGATTGGAACCTATGATGCACAATCTGACCAAGTGTACCGTATTCTCAAGAAATATTGGGGGGTATTGTTAGCGGATCCCAACCTTAAAAAATTTGTGGCCCCTAACCCTAGTGTCACGTATAGAAGGGGGAGGTCTATTGGCGATCATTTGGTCCACAGTCTGTATCAGAGGCCTAAAGGGCCAGGCACTTGGCTGAATAGGAAGCCACTTGGTTTTTTCAGATGCGGGAACTGCTCAAAATGTGGGATGATGTCCCAAGGGAAAACGTTTAATAGTTCAGCCAATGGGAGAATGTACACGATTAGAGACTTTGGAAATTGTAAAACCATGGGTTTGGTGTATAAAGCCACCTGCACTTGCCCGATGGATTACATTGGAAAAACCATCAGGGAACTGGGGTGAGGGTGGGTGAGCATCTGTGTGATATCAGAAATAAACGAGATACACCTATAACCCGTCATATGAATGAAGTACATAATGGTTGCATTAAAGAAATTACCTTCTGTATGGTGGAATTGGTTAAGCCCAAAATCAGGGGGGAGACTTGGACAGGCTGATTCAGAGACGAGAGGCAGAATGGATATTCAGACTGCAGTCCCTTACCCCGAAAGGGTTAAACGAATGCTTATCCTATGCGTGTTTCATTTAGTTGTTCTAGTAAGAATATACTTTTGTTAGGCTCGAGCTCTGTTTATGGATGAGTTGTTTCAGCTGCATACCTATATACATATTGTTTGTATCCCAGATTTTGGTATTTATATTTATGTATCATTATTTTTGTATTAATATCTGCAATTGGTAATTTATACCCCCTCTTATGGCTGCTATATTATGTTTTTCTGTTATATCCTAAAAAGATGCCTGGGCGATTAAAGTATGGGTCACATTTTTTTATTAAATTGTGTCTAAATCGGGGGCGCCACAGGGAATCTTAGTATTTATGATCCCTGTTGGGACGCAAAACCGATAGAATGTTAAGATCGTGAAATCAGAGACACTGTGCATCATGTGACGGGTCACATGACCCAAGCGCTTCCTGTATGCCGTTATGCTGGCGGTGGAACGCTCAGCACTAGCAATGGGACGCACGCCGGGATGAAGCAGCAGGTGAGAGAGGGCCTGATTAATATTCCTGACCCGGGAGTGTTACTGTCGACCATGGAGTGGGCAGGGTCTATCATGACGCTGTAATTAGGTTGGGGTTATTTAAATCCCCTTCTTCCTGACCGCCGGCTATGCCAAGCATCATGGTATCCGGCATCCACGCTATCTTTTCCTCCTGATGAACCGTGATGACGGGGAAACGCGTCGGGGATAACTTATGCTAAGTCTCACTATCTTATTTATTTCATGCTGTTGCATTGCATTAACATTGTAGCCTTGTGAGGCTCCATTCAATGGTCTGTGGAGCTGAGGTATCATAATTTAGCCCTGGATATGTATGTATTGTCATACTATACTGTAAGTGTCTGCGGAACGCACCAAATATTTGATGTAGAGAGGTGCGTTCGCAGCCCAGGGTCCACCGTGCAGGCGGAGCCTGCTGCTGGTAAAATGGCGCAAGGAGCGAACTCTGTTATCCCGCAGAGTCGCCAAAATAAACGCCGTAACGCGCTGTGGCAATAAGTGCGAACTCTGTTATTCCACAGAGCCGCTAGAAGGAGTGCCGCAGCGCTATATGGCGATGTGTGCGAACTCACTAAACACAACTGAGTCGCAAAATAAGCACGCTAGGGCACTGTCTAGCATTGAAAGCGAACCCTGTTACATCACAGAGCCGCTGAGAAAAAGTTCTGTGTCCTGTCAGGCACCCAGGTACACAGTTAAGTGCTAAGCGAACATAGAACGTGATCATGCGCTAATGTCCTCGCGGGAGTCACCCGCAATCTATGGCATCTGAAAGCCAGGCCCTGAACACGGCAATCAAATTCCTCACCGGTTATGCCGGTAATCTAGGGCATCTAGGACACCGACCCTGACCAGCTAGCATACCAAACTCCTCACTGATTAAGTCGGTATTCTAGGGGCTTATTTCAGCCGGGGCCCTAACCACACACACGCATGACCACACTGGCGCAAAGCATATAATGGTTGATACTAGCGCATGGCGGCTCAGCATTGCCACCATTTTATAATAACAGCTACAGGACCTGCCAGAAACAAGGACCAATGAAACTTGTTCCAGAACTCCAGTAGTCACAGGACCTTCCTGGCAGACCAATAGGAGCTGCTGAAGTACCTGAGCATGTGACCCCTGATCTCCAATGAGAGATCTCACCCTGGGCATGCTCAGAAGGGGAAACGCAGGACTTCGTCCCAAAGACGTCTGCTCCAGCACTGGCTATAATAGCAGATCCAGGAGAGGCAGCAGCAAGTCACTGCACAGTACTGGAATGGGCAAGACGCTGGGACCTACGCTCCACTGCGGCCGGAGATGAATGGGGGACTGCAGTGGGACTGGTTCGAGACTCCCCTTGTGCAGCAGCGGGAACGCAAACCCTAACACTATACTATATGGATATCATCCTAATTAGTTTTGCATGTTACATTTTGATATGAGATTTACCATTGTTTTTGTTTTTCCTGTCAGACCTATATGCTAAGATATTATAAGTAGAATATAAGGATCTATCCGTTTCATTACTCCCCTCCACTATATTGTTTTCCCACCTATATTGATAGGGTATTATTAGGGAAGGGAGGGATAGTCCACGTTGAGTGGGGGCGCCAAAAAATCGTTTCTTAGGGTGCCAACCTCCCAGGCTAATCAGTTCAGTTCAGGTCAGTCGGGGACTCCCTGTGACGTCACTGATGCTGTGCGGTGTCCCCGGCTGACCTTAAGTGAACTGATTATCCTGGGAAACATTGAATTAAGCTTCCCAGCAAATCAGCTCATCTCCTGTGAGCCGGGGAGAAAAGCTCATTCATTCGAGGGGCTTACAGCAAGGCTGCCAGCATTAGCTACGCTGCTGGCTGTTAACCTGTTAACCATTTGTGAAGAATTACAGCGTGGGACCTGACTGAGCGCCGGATAGGTAAGAATAATGTTGCTTTATTATTTTTTTTTAGTACAGGAGAACAAGGGATTCGAAGGATTACGAGTACAATAAAAGATGGTCAAAAAATGTGTTTATTTCATTAAAATGATTTTAAATTAATGTGTGTGTGTTTTTTTTAACAATTTCATACAATAGGATTAATAATTGAGAGTTGTCTAATTGACAACTCTCAATTATTAACCTGGCTTAAAGTCACCTTTCAATAGCAAGGTGGCCTTAACCCATTATTAACCCATTAGTCACCGCTACAGGGCAATGGGAATAGACGGGCTAAGTGCCAGAAAAGACGCATCTAATCATAATCACACATAGTTAGGAAATAAAAAGACATTTTTTTTTACAAGCACGCTTCTTCTCTGAGCTCTTCTCACCCCCTATCCTCATCAAACAAGTGGCCTCCGCTCATCATACACCACCATTATCCTAGCCGATGTGCTAAAAATACTTTGGTGGCAAAGCAAATATTTTCCCCCACTGTTACTGATTTTTCCTGATTTTGTGAAAATTTTATTGTTTCCGATCACAAATCCAAATGTGCCATATCCGTGCCAAATTTATGTTTGGCGATCATTTTTCGAACATATTCGCTCATCTCCACTCAAGAGCAAGACATTGACGCTGTTCCTACCTAAAAACTGCTTTGCTTCAAGAGTCTCATGATTCTGTGCTTGCAGGTCACCCTGGTATAAACAATACAATCAACCTGTTAACCAGGAATTTTTGGTGGCCAACCACAATTTGGTGGCCAAGACTGTAGGGAATATGTGCTCGCTTGTGAAACTTGCCAAACTTGCCAAGATGCACCCAACCCATCCCCATGGTTTTCTACAGCCCCTTCGCACTTCTAGGTGTCCTTGGATCCAGTTCCCCATGGACGTCATTAATGACTTCTCACTAGTGTTGAGCATTCCGATACTGCAAATATCGGGTATCGGCCGATATTGGCTGTATCGGAATTCCGATTCCGAGTTCCGATATTTTCGTCTTATCGGATACCGGAATCGGGATTGTCACTGTCACTGTCAGTGTCCGTCGGTCGGGTCTGTCAGGAGTCGGCGGCACTTACCTGGCAGAAGATCTCCGGCGGTCACGTCCTGGACTGCTTCATGGCCGCAATCTTCTTTCCCCGGCGGTCACATGCAGTTTCTCGCGATAACTGCAGTGACTGCTGGGTAATCCCGGCCGTAAAGCAGTCAGTCCGATGACGTCACCGCCGGGGAAGCAGGTAATCAGCTGTGCTGCATTGCGATGACAGGCTCTGCCTGTCATTGCGATGTAGCAGAGCTGGATCGCCGTGGGACAATCGTTACTATGGACTGCGTCGGACAGGTGGTATACTGTTGGTTTGTTTTTTTTTCTTTTTTTACAGGAGATCGATGGCGTCGCAGGAATGAGAGAGTAATAAAATTAATGAAAACTGTGTTGTCTCTTTTATTTCATTAAAAGACTTTTTTCTTGCTTTGTCTTTTTTTTATACATTTAATAACTTTGGGATTAATAATGGATCGGTGTCTTATTGACGCCTCTCCATTATTAACCGGGCTTATTGTCACCGTGCAATCAACGGTGACATTAACCCCTTATTACCCCACTTGCCACCGCTACAGGGCAGTGGGAAGAGCCGGGTAAAGTGCCACAATTGGCACATCTTTTGATGCGCCAAATGTGGGGCTGCTGTAGCCTGGTATTATCAGGCTGTTGAGGGCCAAAATCCATGGGCCTTGACAGTCTTTTAATACCAGGCCGCAGCAGTCTGCATTTTACTTGGCTGGTTAACAAAAATAGGGGGGATCCCCACGCCGTTTTTTTTTCGAGGGGATCCCCTATTTTTGTTAACCAGCCAAGCTAAGCAGACTGCTGTGGCCTGGTATTATCAGGCTTGCAAGGTCCATGGATATTGGATCCTTACCAGCCTGAAAAACCAGGCCTCAGCGGTCTGCTTCATCTGGCTGGTTAACAAAAATAGGGGGGACCCCACGCCAATTTTTTTCGAGGGGATCCCCTATTTTTGTTAATCAGCCAAGATATGCAGACTGCTGTGGCCTGGTATTATCAGGCTGGCAAGGTCCATGGATCTTGGCTCCTTAACAGCCTGAAAATCCAGGCCTCAGCGGTCTGCTTCATCTGGCTGGTTAACAAAAATAGGGGGGAACCCCACGCCATTTTTTTTTCGAAGGGAACCCCTATTTTTGTTAATCAGTTCCCTCTGACGTCACTGATTGTGTCCCTGGCTGACCTGAAGTGAAAGTGGAAAGCAATCAATTAAGCTTTCCACTTAAGGGCCCGTCTCACATAGCGACATCGCTACCGAGATCGCTGCTGAGTCACTAGTTTTGTGACGCAGCAGCGAGCTCACCAGCGATATCGCTGTGTGTGACATTCAGCGACGATCAGCCTCCCTGCCGGGTATCGCTGATCGTCGCTGAAATGTCAGGACCTTTTTTTGATCGCTGGTTTCCCGCTGACAGGCACACATCGCTGCGTGTGACAGGCGGGAGACCAGCGATCCGCTGGTAACCAAGGTACACAGCGGGTTTCCAGGCGCGGGGCTGTGCCTAGAAACCCGCTGTGTACCTTGGATACCAGCGCCCTGATGCAGGGAGCTGGTATCCAAGGTACACAGCGGGTTTCCAAGCGCTGCGCGGTGCCTGGAAACCCGCTGTGTACCTTGGTTACCAGCGGATCGCTGGTCTCCCGCCTGTCACACGCAGCGATGCGTGCCTGTCAGAGGGAAACTAGCGATCAAAAAAAGGTCCTGACATTTCAGCGACGATCAGCGATACCCGGCAGGGGGGCTGATCGTCGCTGAATGTCACACACAGCGATATCGCTGGTGAGCTCGCTGCTGCGTCACAAAACTAGTGACTCAGCAGCGATCTCGGTAGCGATATCGCTATGTGAGACGGGCCCTTAAGCGATGTTACCCGCAGTGTCGCTGTCCCAGATCGCTGCCTGAGCTGCCTGTTTGGCAGCTCAGCAGCGATCATGTAGCAATACACCAGCGATCCTGACAAGTGCATATCGTTGTCGGGATCGCTGGTGTATCGTTATGTGACACCCAGCCTTTACTCTCCTGTCAGGCAGGAGAGGAACTCATTCATTTGGGGTTTACTGTGAGGCTGCAGCATTAGCTGCGGTCCCTGCAGTAAACATTAACCCTTTCTGAAGGATTACACCGTGGGACCTGACTGTGCATGGGATAGGTAAGAATAATTTTGCTTTTTTATTTTATTTTTATTACAGGAAATGGTTTTTGCAGTAAAATAAAAGATGGTCAAAAACATGTGTCTTTATTTCATTAAAATGATTTTTAATTAAAGTGTGTGTGTTTTATTTTTATTTCATGCAATAGGATTAATAATTGATAGTTGTCTAATTGACAGCTCTCAATTATTAACCTGGCTTAAGGTCACCTTTCAATAGCAAGGTGGCTTTAACCCCATATTAACCCATTCGCCACCGCTACAGGGCAATGGGAATAGACGGGCAAAGTGCCAGAAAGGGCGAATCTAATTATAGATTTGTCTTTCCTGGGGTGTCTGGGGCAGATGTTAGTAGCCGGGGGGGGCAAAAATAATGGTCCCTCTCTGGGCTATTATTATCTGCCCCCACTCACTGGCTTTGTCTGTCTGGTTGCGAAAATAGGCGGGAGCCCACGCATTTTTTTTCAGCAATTTTACACCTCATATATATATATACATGTCATTGAATTTGTGACACATATATATATTTATATTTGTAGTTCATACACTTCTACATAGTATAATAGCCGCTAATTCAATTGCCGGCTTTTGTGAAAATGCAGAACCCGACATGAAATGACACTTGGTGTACATAGGTTAACCATGTCTTTTCATGTCCTTTGCTATCTAATTTGCACAAACATTTAAATCGAGACTATGTGTGCAAAATTTCACACCTGTAGGGTTAATTAAAGGTGTAAATTCGTAGCAAAAAAGTCCGTTTTTTTTACAACGAATTTACACCTTTAATTAACCCTACAGGTGTGAAATTTTGCACACATAGTCTGATTTTAATTGTTTGTGCAAATTAGATAGCAAGACATGAAAAGCATGGTTTAACCCTATGTACACAAGTGTCATTTCAGTCGGGTGACCCGACATGAATGAACACTTGGTGTACATAGGGTTAACCATGTCTTTTCATGTCCTTTGCTATCTAATTTGCACAAACAATTAAATCAGACTATGTGTGCAAAATTTCACACCTGTAGGGGTTAATTAAAGGTGTAAATTCGTAGCAAAAAAGTCCGTTTTTTTTACAACGAATTTACACCTTTAATTAACCCCTACAGGTGTGAAATTTTGCACACATAGTCTGATTTAATTGTTTGTGCAAATCAGATAGCAAACGACATGAAAAGACATGGTTAACCCTATGTACACCAAGTGTCATTTCATGTCGGGTGCTTCTGTCTTTTCACTGAAGCCGGCTTTACCCGGCAATTGAATCAAAGGATATTTTACTATGTAGAAGTGTATAAACTATACATATATGTATATATATATGTCACAATGACATGTATATATATATATATGTATTCTATGTGTGTATATTTAGTGTTTACAAGGAAAGAATGGGTTTTTTTTAGTTGCGATATTTTGTTCCCATAGACTTACATGGGACTTCCGGTATCGGTATCGGGTATCGCCGATATTTTAGTGATATCGGTGATACCATTCCGATTCCGATACTTTAGGATATCGGAAAGTATCGCTCAACTCTACTTCTCACCCTTAGGCCGGTGTCACACTTGCAAGAAACTCGCATGATTCTCGTGCGAGTCTCTCGCGTCAACACCCGGCACTGCCATCTGCATTTGGACCGGAGTGTGCAACTGCATAGAAATACATGCAGTTGCATGCTCTAGTCCGAGTGCCAGCGACAGTGGTGGGTGTTGATGCAAGAGACTCACACGAGAATCGTGCGAGTTTCTCGCAAGTGTGACACCGACTTCAGAAGGGAAGACTGTTATCTGGGTGGTGGAAGTGCTAAGAGGAGCTGCACAGAAACTACAACCTTTACTACAAAAAGATGACTGATTACAATCCATATTTCCAGACCCCTCACTACTTTGTTTTAGGCAGCCCCCAAATCTAAGAAGCATCATTGTCAGAAGATCCCTGTCCTCCCCAACAACTGCAGGAACCTTTCCTTGCAACCAGAAAAAATGTAAAACCTGTCCATCTATAATGACCATGGAAAAGATAAAGATCTCCAACTCACATCAGGACTACAATTTCCCAGGTACTTTCAGCTGCATCACATCTAATGTGGTGTACCTAATTATTTGTACGAAATGTCCAACTGGGGGTCTGTATGTGGAGGAGACAGGGCAAAAACTGAGAACTGGGATGAATTCTCATCACCACACAATAAGAGAAAAAAGAATGGATCTACCTGTGGCCAAACACTTTTGTATCCCTGGTCATGGTATGATGGACATGAAATTACTTGTATTAAAAGCTAACTTTAAATCTGAGAGAGACAGAAAAGTCTGGGAATATAAACTCATGACGACCTTAGATACACTTAGTGCTGGAATGAATGTGTCGCATGGATTTATGTCTTTTTACATCAATTAAGGAATTTGCACTTCTGACCTTCTGGTGGGCAAAACAACACAATACCAGACCCCAATCAGAGGACAATAAAACTTTCACACTCCTTATCTATGAACTGTTCCAATATTTATGTTCATCTCTATCTACCATAATGACAGTTCTGCTTCACGTCACTTGTCTTACCTATTGCTTTGTTTCTGTGCTGTGTTGTGTATAAATATGTGATTCCTCAGATTTTGTTCTAGTCTTTGCCTTATGAAGAGACCTGAGTAGTCTCGAAAGCTTGCAATTTGTTATCATCTTTTCAGTTAGCCATTAAAAGCTATCAACCACTGAGGACTCTCAATTCTAAATATTTTTCTATCTACTGGCTAACACGGTACAAAGATACACATTTGACCCACTGTTATGTTATGGTACCTGAGGAGGGAGCAAAAACCGCATAGGCAGCCAAACACTAGAGAGGTTGGAAACTAACAGGTTGCAGACCCCTAAACTAACCGCACAACTAGAAGCAGCCGTGGAGCGTACCTACGGTGGTCCTAGACACCTCGGCACAGCTGGAGAGATAGCTATCCCTGAAGATGGAAAGAGGAAAGCTAACTGCCCCGGAGTAGACCCCAAAAGAGTAGGAAGCCCCCAAACATATAATGGCAGTTAGACAAGATGAAAATACGAACACAGACAGAAAATAGATTGAGCAAAAAACTGTCTAGATAGGACAGCACAGGAGTGAATACTTTCTGCAACCCAGAAAAACCCTAGGAAAAACTCCAACACTTCTGAATCCAAAAACACTGAGACCTATATCAGATCTCTGGTGTGGACACGTAGTTACCCAGCAGAAAAATATCACAAGAACTGAGCAAATGAACAAATACAAAAAATGAACGGAGACCAGCCAAAGCCCCCATAGGGGAGCCGGCTGAAGACAAAAAGCAATGCAAGGAATTCAAACTACAGTAAAAAAAAACTGAAAGAGACTTATCTGAAGCAGCAGGAGACAGCAGGAAAGCAAGCTGAATTCCAAACTAAACCAGGAAGCACAATTGATCACCGGAGAGGATCATGGAGATCAGCTCACTTATATCAGGCCAGTCAGTACCACCTGACACCCACTCGTTATCTGCTGGTGTAGGACTCTTGGTATTCAACATAAGTTCAATACCCTCAGCAACCACCAGAGGGAGCTTCAGCTCCGAAGTCGTCTCCAAAAAGTTCACAACAGTACCCCCCCTTGAGGAGGGGTCATCGAACCCTCACTTGTGCCACCAGGACGATCAGGATGAGCTCGGTGATTGGCACGGACCAGTCTTTCAGCATGAATGTCAGAAGCAAACACCCACGAATTGTCCTCCTGACAATTAGCCTTTCCACTTCACCAAGTACTGGAGTCTCCTCCTGGCCAAACGAGAATCCAATATCTTCTCAACCACATACTCCAAATTGCCCTCAACCAAAACAGGATCAGGAGGCGCAGCCATAGGAACCACTGGCTCGACAAATCTCTTCAATAAAGATTTGTGAAATACGTTTTGAATCTTGAATGTTCCAGTAAGAAGCAAATATAGGAAACAGGATGAATAATCTCCACGATCTTATAAGGTCCAATGCTTAAATTTTGGAGACGCGACCCTCATAGGGATATTTTTTGAGGGTAACCAAACCAAGTCACCCACTTTATATCGAGGCCACATCAGTCCTATGTCGGTTGGCAAACTGCTGGGCCTTCTTCTGAGAGAGAGACAGCTTATCAACTACTTGATCCCAATTCAGCTGCATTCTCTGCACAATAGAGTCAACACCAGGACAGACAGAAGCCTCCACCTGCCCTGAAGAAAATCGAGGATGAAACCCGAAATTGCAGAAAAATGGAGACATCAAGGTGGCAGAACTAGTCCTATTATTCAAAGCAAACTCAGCCAAAGGCAAAAAAGAGACCCAGTCATCTTGATCAGCAGACACAAAACATCTCAAATAAGTCTCCAAGGTCTGGTTTGTTCTCTCAGTTTGTCCATTGGTCTGAGGGTGGAACGCAGAGGAAAAAGACAGCTGAACTCCTAGTTTGGAACAAAATGTCCTCCAAAATCTGGAAACAAACTGGACTCCTCTGTCAGACACAATGTTCTCTGGAACGCCGTGCAACTGAACCACCTGTTGAAAAAACAAGGGCACCAACTCGGAGGAGGATGGCAACTTAGGTAGTGGCACAAGATGTATCATCTTCGAAAACCTATCACAGATTACCAAAATAACGGTCATTCTCTGAGAAACAGGGAGGTCGGAAATAAAATCCATAGAGATATGGGTCCATGGCCTCTTGGGCACAGGCAATGGCATTAACAAACCACTAGAGCGAGAGCAAGGTTTGGACCGAGAACAAGTTCCACAGGACTGCACAAAGTCCCTGACGTCACGAGACAAAGTGGGCCACCAAAAGGACCGACTCACCAAATCTCTGGTACCAAAAATACCAGGATGGCCGACCAACGTGGAGCAATGAATCTCGGACATCACATTCTTCCTCCACTGGTCTGGGACAAACAATCTCCCAGCAGGGCAATGTTCAGGTTTATCCTCCTGAAATTTCTCCAACGCCAGTCTCATACTGGGCGAGATAGCGGAAAGAGCCACACCTTCCTTCAGAATAACAGCAGGCTCAGTTACCTCAGGAGAATCCAGAAACTCCTCGAGAGGGCATCCGCCTTAACATTCTTAGTGCCTGGGAGAAAAGAGACCACAAAATTAAAACATGTGAAAAACAAGGCCCACCTGGCCTGTCTAGGATTAAGTTGCTTGGTTGATTCAAGATAAACCAGGTTCTTATGATCCGTGAGGACCACCACCTCATGCTTGGTTCCTTATAGGCAATGTCTCCACTCCTCAAAAGCCCACTTTATGGCCAATAACTCCCGATTACCCACATCGTAATTACGTTCCGCTGGGGAAAATTTTCGAGAGAAAAAGGCACAAGGGTTAATCTTAGAGGTCTCCGGATCCCTTTGGGACAAAACGGCTCCTGCACCAATCTCAGAAGCATCAACCTCCACCTGAAATGGTAGAGAAACATCAGGTTGGCGCAGAACAGGAGCAGAAGTGAATCTCCGCTTAAGTTCCTGGAACCCAGAAACTGCCTCAGGAGACCAATTCACTACATCAGAACCCTTCTTGGTCAAATCAGTCAGTGGCTTCACAATACCAGAGAAATTAGCTATACATTTACGATAAAAATTAGCAAAACCCAAAAATCTCTGAAGAGCCTTCAATGTAGGTGGTTGAACGCAATCACAAATGGCCTGAATTTTGACCGGGTCCATTTCAATAACAGACGGAGACAAAATGAATCCCAGAAATGAAACCTTCTGTATGCCAAAAAGACATTTTGATCCCTTAACATACAATGCGTTTTCTCTCAAAATCTGGAATACAGTCCGAACATATTCCACATGAGAATCGCAGTCATTGGAAAAAATCAAGATATCGTCCAAATAAACAATCAGAAATTTATCCACGAAATCCCGGTAAATATCGTTCATAAAGGATTGGAACACGGAAGGGGCATTAGTGAGCCCAAAAGGCATCACTAGGTACTCAAAATGCCCCTCTGGGGTATTAAACGCCGTCTTCCATTCATCTCCGTGCTTGATGCGAATAAGATTATACGCCCCCCTGAGGTCAAGCTTGGTAAACCAACAAGCACCCTTTACTCTGGAAAATAGGTCAGAAATCAAGGGTAACGGATATTGATATTTAACAGTGATCTTATTCAGAAGACGATAATCAATACACTGCCTCAATGAGTCATCCTTCTTGGCCACAAAGAAAAAGCCGGCGCCCAAGGGTGAAGAGGATGGTCTGATATGACCCTTCTCTAAAGACTCTTTGATATAAGATCGCATGGCCTCATGCTCAGGTACAGATAAATTAAAGAGCCGACCCTTGGGAAATGTACAACCGGGCACCAAGTCAATAGCGCAATCATAACTCCTATGAGAGTTAAGAACGCAGACTTACTCTCACTAAACACATCAGAAAAATCAGTCAAATAGTCAGGAACATCCTGAGACTGGGGGGAGGCAGAAAAAACCTCTTGAGACTGGGGGGGGCAGAAAAAACGAGTGTCAGTACGAACACATTGACAACCCCAACTGGTCACAGACACAGACTTCCAATCCAAAACAGTATTGTGAGTCTGTAACCAAGGAAACCCCAGTACAACAATGTCATGTAAATTATGTAACAACGAAAATTTACAATTCTCTTGGTGGTCCGGGTGAAACCGCATTATCACCTGGGTAGAAAACTGGGGTTTATTTTCCGCCAAGGGGGTAGAATCAATGCCCAGCAAAGGAATAGACTTCCGCAGGGGTATCATAGGAAAACCACGTTTGGCAAAATCAAAATCCATTAGGTTTATAGCTGTCCCTGAATCAACAAAAGCCTGAGCTGAAAATGTGGACATGGAGCAAATCAAGGTAACAGTCAACAGAAATTTAGTCTGAACACTACCCAAAACAACTGAGCGTGCAAAACGTCTTCCCCGCTGGGGGAAGACGGAAATAGCATGAGAAGCGTCACCACAATAGTAGCACAACTTATTACGCTTACGAAATTCATGACGCTGTGCCCCAGAAGTCACTCAATCACACTGCATGGGCTCAGGGGCTGGCCCGCAAGGCATCACGATCTCACGCATATTTCTACGCTCGCGCAGACGTCTGTCAACTTGAATAGCTAATGACATAGAGTTATTGAGACCAGAGGGGACAGTGAATCCCACCATAATATCCTTTACAGTCTCTGCCAGACCCTTCCGAAAAAGAGCTGCCAGAGCATCATCATACCATTTAGTAAGAATGCCCACTTTCTGAATTTCTAACAATACAGCTCAGCGGCTTCATGACCCTGATTCAATGCCAACAAGGTTTTTTCAGCTTGATCAGTAACATTAGGTTCATCGTACAATAACCCCAGAGCCTGAAAAAACACATCAACATAATTCAAAACAGGATCCCAAGGTGTCAGGGAAAAGGCCCAATCCTGGGGGTTACCGCGCAACAGGGAGATGACAATTTAAACCTGCAGCGTTGTGTTCCCTGAGGATCTAGGCTTCAAAGCAAAAAACAACTTAGAGTTATTTTTAAAATTCAAAAACTTAGACCGATCCCCAAAAATAAATCTGGCAGAGGGATCCTAGGTTCCACAGCAGGCAACCCAGCAAGATATATAACAATACTCCGAACTTCAGCAGCAATCTGCTCCACACGATCTGACAAATGCTTGACCTCCATTGGGGAAAAAATTCCTCCTCTGCCCCCAGAGAAAAAGATGGAAAAAATGCAACAAACAGGAAAAAAAAAAAAATTCTGACAACTCTGACTTTTTTTTTTCCTTTACTATTTTTCCCTTCTAGTGAGTACCATAGAATTTTCAGTATGGCCGGTGATTCTGTTATGTTATGGTAGCTGAGGAGGCAGGAGCAAAAACCGCATAGGCAGCCTAACACTAGAGAGGTTGGAAACTAATAGGTTGCAGACCCCTAAACTAACCACACAACTAGAAGCAGCCGTGGAGCGTACCTACGGTGGTCCTAGACACCTCTGCACAGCCGGAGAGATAGCTATCCCTGAAGATGGAAAGAGGAAAGCTAACTGCCACGGAGTAGACCCCAAAAGAGTAGGAAGCCCCCAAACATATTATGGCGGTTAGACAAGATGAAAATACGAACACAGACAGAAAATAGATTGAGCAAACGCTGGGGCCCAAAACTGTCTAGTTAGGACAGCACAGGAGAGAATACTTTCTGCAACCCAGAAAAACCCTAGGAAAAACTCCAACTCTTCTGAATCCAAAAACACTGAGACCACATGGTCTCGACCACCTATATCAGATCTCTGGTGTGGACACGTAGCTACCCAGCAGAAAAATATCACAAGAACTGAGCAAATGAACAAATACAAAAAATGAACGGAGACCAGCCAAAGCCCCCATAGGGGACCCGGCTGAAGACAAAAAGCAATGAAGCAAAAAGCAAGGAATTCAAACTACAGTAAAAAAAAACTGAAAGAGACTTATCTGAACGCAAGCAGGAGACAGCAGGAAAGCAAGCTGAATTCCAAACTAAACCAGGAAGCACACTTGATCACCGGAGAGGATCATGGGAGATCAGCTCACTTATATCAGGCCAGTCAGTACCACCTGACACCCACTCGTTATCTGCTGGTGTAGGACTCTTGGTATTCAACATAAGTTCAATACCCTCAGCAACCACCAGAGGGAGCTTCAGCTCCGAAGTTGTCTCCAAAACGTTCACAACACCCACATTAGAAGTTTGATAATGGCACAACAGCCGTCAGCCATGGGTCATACATGAGGTGTCAGGGTCTGGGCCAGCATTAACAGCTTTGAATTTAAGTTTCAATTAAGATGAGGTGGGTGAGGGACTGCTGTAAGCCTGCTTTGCTGGGGACCCTGATACCTCATGCAACAGATGTTTCATCTGTTGCATGAGGTATCAGGACTCCCAGCAAAGCTGGCTTACACCGGTCCCTCACCCACCTCAGATAAATTGATTGGTTTTCTGCACAGCAGTGTGGCATAAATATCAGCTTGGTAGGCCACATATGTTAGGAAAAAATAAACAGTATACCGTAATAGGCCTCTGACACCCCTTCAAATAAAAGGCAAAACACCAGATGGAGACCTATTTTGAAGTTGTCACATTTCAAAAAATTGTTTGTAACATCAGCAGCAGTAGCAACAGTAGGCACAGAAGCTATGACAAAGTTGTCACATACTGCAATAACACGAGATCAATGCAGCACACTTAAAATGACACCATTGCTTAGTCTGTCCAGTCTGTGACGGGGATTCAAAAGTCATTGGAGATTCCAGACTTGTTCACTTACAGCTGGCCGATGAACTGGGGTAACTTTCATGACGTCACTGCCATGTGTCTTTATTTACCATGTAACTATAGCAGGGTGTCCCCAACCACCGATCCACGGCCCAGGACCGGGCCGTTGCAGTTCTGTTGCTGGTCCACGGAGCCATGGCTCAGAATGCTGGACACATTGGGAGCCAGCGGCTGTAGCACTGTAGTGACAGCTGCAACCGCCGGCTTCCAGAACCAGAAGTCATCGATACTCACCTTCCGTCACTGCATCCCTGTCCCGGCGCGGCAGCTTCATCCTGTGCTGAGCAGTCAGGTAGTACTGCTCATTAAGGTCATGAATATGGATGTGACTTCACTCCCATAGGCGTGGCATCCATATTCATGACCTTAATGAGCGGTACCACGTGACCGCACCACACAGGAAGAAGCTGACGCGCCGGGATACAGATGCAGGGAAGTTCAGCGACGGAGGGTAAGTATGATGAGGGAGGACGGGGGAGCCCAGCGGAGTCATGTATATTAGGATGGGAGGGTGGTGGTGGAGCCATGTATACAGGTTGGGAAGGTGGGAGCGGAGCCATGTATACAGGATGGGAGGGTGGGAGCGGAGCCATGCATACAATGATGGGAGGGTGGGAGCGGAGCCATGTATACAGGATGGGACAGGGGAGCCATGCATGCAAGGATGGGAGCAGAGCCATGTATACAAGGATGGGAGGGGGGAGCAGAGCCATGTATACTAGGATGGGAGGGTGGGAGTGGAGCCATGTATACAGGATGGGACAGGGGAGCCATGCATACAGCAGGGGGAGCCACACCGAGCTGGACAGGACGGGGTGAACCACACATACCGAGATAGGAATGAGGGGACAATGCATACCCGGCTTATACTTGAGTCAATAAGCTTACCCAGTTTTCTGTGGCTAAATTAGGTGCCTCGGCTTATACCCAGGTCGGCTTATACTCAAGTATATACAGTATAAATATATATCAATCAGTACTTTGTGGGACCATCATACTACTGTATGCATGGTGGGATTATTTGTGTGAGACCATCTTGCTATACATACTACAGTCATGGCCAAAAGTTTTGAGAATGACACAAATATTAATTTTTACAATGTCTACTGCTTCACTTTTTCTAATGGCAATTTGCATATACTCCAGAATGTTATAAAGAGTGATCAGCTTAACAGCAATTACTTGCAAAGTCAATATTTGGCTAGAAAATGAACTTTATCCCCCAAAACACATTTCAACATCATTGCAGCCCTGCCTTAAAAGGACCAGCTAACCTCTTTTCAGTGATTGCTCCATTAACACAGGTGTGGGTGTTGATGAGGACATGGCTGGAGATCAATCTGTCATGATTAAGTAACAATGACACCACTGGACACTTTAAAAGGAGGCTGGTGCTTGGCATCATTGTTTCTCTTCTGTTAACCATGGTTATCTCTAAAGAAACACGTGCAGTCATCATTGCAATGCACAAAAATGGCCTAACAGGGAAGAGTATCGCAGCTAGAAAGATTGCACCTCAGTCAGCAATCTATCGCATCATCAAGAACTTCAAGGAGAGAGGTTCCATTGTTGCCAAAAAGGCTCCAGGGCGCCCAAGAAAGACCAGCAAGCACCAGGATCGTCTCTTAAAAGTGTTTCAGCTGCGGGATCTGGCTACCAGCAGTGCAGAGCTTGCTCAGGAATGGCAGCAGACAGGTGTAAGTGCATCTGCACGCACTGTGAGGCGGAGACTCTTGGAGCAAGGCCTGGTCTCAAGGAGGGCAGCAAAGAAGCCACTTCTCTCCAGAAAAAAACATCATGGACAGACTAATATTCTGTAAAAGGTACAGGCAGTGGACTGCTGAGGACTGGGGTAAAGTTATTTTCTCTGATGAATCCCCTTTTCGATTGTTTGGGACATCAGGAAAACGCCTCATTCAGAGAAGACAAGGTGAGCGCTACCACCAGTCTTGTCTCATGCCAACTGTTAAGCCGCCTGAAACCATTCATGTGTGGGGTTGCTTCTCAGCCAAGGCAATCGGCTCTCTCACAGTCTTGCCTAAAAACACAGCCATGAATAAAGAATGGTACCAGAATGTCCTCCAAGAGCAACTTCTCCCAACCCTCCAAGAGCAGTTTGGCGATCAACAATGCCTTTTCCAGCATGATGGAGCACCTTGCCATAAAGCAAAGGTGATAACTAAATGGCTCAGGGAATAAAACATAGAGATTTTGGGTCCATGGCCTGGAAACTCCCCAGATCTTAATCCCATTGAGAACTTGTGGTCAATCATCAAGAGACGGGTGGACAAACAAAAACCTAAAAATTCTGACAAAATGAAAGCATTGATTGTGCAAGAATGGACTGCTATCAGTCAGGATTTGGTCCAGAAGTTGATTGAGAGCATGCCAGGGAGAATTGCAGAGGTCCTGAAGAAGAAGGGTCAACACTGCAAATATTGACTTGCTGCATTAACTCATTCTAACTGTCTATAATATAAGCTTTTGTTACTCATATGTTTGCAATTATTATATTTCTGTCTGTGATAAAAACATCTGTCAAACACACATAAAAACCAGAGGGCAGCAGATCATGTGAAAATATAATATTTGTGTCATTCTCAAAACTTTTGGCCATGACTGTACAACTACGTCTATAGCCCCGCCCTATATGACCAAAGCCCCGCCCCACCTCCATCCCCGCCCTGCCGGGCCATGGAAGAATGGTCTTGCTTGAAGCCGGTCCCTGGTTAACTGTATGACATGGTTAACTGTATGTAAACCATGTGTCTTTTCATGTTGGTTGGTTTTGTAATTTCACAAAGGCCGGCAATTGAATTTGCGGCTATTATACTATGTAGAAGTGTATGAACTATAAATATATATATATATATGTGTGTCACAATGACATATATATATATATATGTATTCTATGTGTATATATCTAGTGTTTTGTGAGCTGTCAGTGTGATTTTACAGTATTGACTATGTATAGCATTATTAATAATGCTATAATGCTTTTGTGAAATTACAGACCCGACATGAAATGACACATTGTTTACATACAGTTAACCATGTCATTTCATGTAGTTTGATATATGGTTTTCACTAACAATTACAGTAGTGTATGTTTGCAAAATTTCATACATGTAGGGGTTAATTAAATGTGTAAATTTGTTGAAAAAAAAATGTGTGGGCTCCCGCCCTATTTTCTCCACCAGACAGGGAAAGCCAGCGAGTGGTGGCAGATAATAATAGCCCAGAGAGGGACCATTATCTTTGGGCCCCCCTGGCTACTAACATCTGCCCCCAGACACCCCAGAAAAGGCAAATCTATAATTAGATGTGCCCTTTCTGGCACTTAGCACGTCTATTCCCATTGCCCTGTAGCGGTGGTGAATGGGTTAATAATGGGTTAAAGCCACCTTGCTATTGAAAGGTGACTTTAAGCCAGGTTAATAATTGAGAGCTGTCAATTAGACAACTATCAATTATTAATCCTATTGTATGAAATAAAAATAAAACACACACACTTTAATTAAAAATATTTAAATGAAATAATCACACAGTTTTTGACCACACATATGTATTCTATGTGTATATATCTAGTGTTTTGTGAGCTGTCAGTGTGATTTTACAGTATTGACTATGTATAGCATTATGTATGGGAACTTCCGATTCCGGTACTTGATATGCAAAAAGTATCGGAACTCAGTATCGGAATTCCGATACCGCGAACATCGGCCGATACCCGATATTTGCAGTATCGGTATGCTCAACACTAGTAATCACGTGTATGTTCTGCTGGACTGGTATCGACCAATATATGTTCACAATATGGCGGTGATATCAGTGTTGGTCTTTGTGGAGTTGTTTTTAGTTACAGCAGGATCATCTGCTGAGGTGCTCTTATACCCACGATTAGAGTGCACCACCACAGTTGTAATCAGGGGTAGGGGCCCACTCAGATGTTTCGCCCCCCTCCCCGAACTGAACCCCTAGCCATGCCTCTGAATGAACCACAGCTGTTAGGGGCACATGGCAGCTTATCAGATCAGCTGTCATGTGCCCGAAAACATGCAGGCTCAGCGCTGGAATCAGCATCAAAGGAGGAGACAAGACCTATGATGTATATATACGTCAGATGTCATGAAGGGGTTAATGAGATCCCCTGCATACTGCATCTTTTTCCTCATGCATTTTTAACTCTGTTGTGGTTTTGCCAAGACGCACTATGTCAATTCCTTCAGCACTTTTTACCCATTAAAGTAAATAGGTGGACAACACAAGTAAAACACTGGAAGAATGCATGTATTGTGCGCATCATTTTATTTATCACCACTCTGGTTTTTGATGCAGAAATAAACGCTGCAAAAACACAATGTGTGAACATACTGTACACAGGGTTCACTGTACTTCTCTTTATATATGGAGTGTCCCATGGTGTAGCTCCACTGCAGACCTCTCATACCCAAGATGCTATGGCAGCGACATTCAATGCTACAGATATCATTCTGAAAGTTGCATTGAATCCGCACAATTCACGCTTTGCATTTTAATGCTTACATTGGTAACATAAATTTACATGCTGATGATGTACAAACCACAGCTCTTGTCAATTTACACTGCAGATATGTTTCACTTCATCTGCATAATATTTCTTATAATGTAACAGGCTTTCTGCATGCAAATGTGCATCTTAAAATCTGCTGTGCTTTCACTTTATGGGAACTTTCCCTTAATAAGGCTATTTATCTAATGGATCTGTGTGAACAAATGGTGGCATGTTTCAATGCATGTTGAATTACATTGACATTTGAATCTCAAAACAGAGCTAAAATGTTAAGCTTTTCTTTTTTACACATACATTTGTTATATGCAAGAGGCCTAAACATTTAACATTTTTCTGCAACAAACAAATCGATTTATTAGGCCGGGGTCACACTTGCGAGAAACTCACATGAGTCTTGCATCTCAATACCCGGCACTGCCACCAGCACTCGGACTGGAGTGTGCGGTGCATAGAAATATTTGCATCTGCACACTCCGGTCCCGAGTGCCGGCAGCAGTGCTGGGTATTGAGGTGCAAGACTTGAGCGAGTTTCTTGCAAGTGCAAGTGTGACCTCGGCCTTAGTGGGAAGTACTGATCAGAAGACACATTGAATTACACAAGAAGCAGGGTAGATGTCTGCATTCTCTAGGATGACCACTAGATGGAGACAACACATCACATAACTAAATAGAGGTTCTAAATTCATCATATATGCTGTCATATTACATGTACTAGTTTATTATTTTGTGCTTTCTTTACAGATTGTTGTTCATTTCTTATCTACTGATCATCACCATAAAATATTTTATAGGAATGCTGGCTGCTTAATAATAGCTTAAAGTGTTATTCCCATCATTTTATTATAAGTTATCACCTATCAAAAGGATAAGTGATAACGTGCAGATCAGTGAGGGTCTGACCACTGGTACCTCCACCGATTCCAAAATGTACATCTGAAATGGCCCAATGGTATATAGCGATGGCAAATTGCAATACATGTGTACTGCCGCTTCATTTATTCTCTAGTGGACTGCAGGAGAAACCTGAACACTGCACTCGGCTGTCTCCAGCAGTCCCAAAGACCCCACTGATCTGCAAGTTACCATCTATCCTTTGGAAAGAGTCTAACTTTTAATGAGGGAATAATACTTTAACTAAGAAAATATTATGAATTTATAATTTTGCAGCCCCCAAATGAATGTCATATACTCACAAAATTAATTTACTGCCATGTTATGTCTTAAACATAAACAGTAAATCCATTGTGGACACTATACCATAAATTAATTTATAAATAAATAGTATTAGGCCTTTAAACTAACCTGTCAGCAGGATTGTGCTCAGTAACCTACAGACAGTGTCAGGTCGGCGCCATTATACTGATTACAATGATACCTGGTGATAAAATCCATCTTGTGGCTGTTGTTTAATCTTTATCTTCAGTTTTGAGTTAATGATATGGCGGCCTGTGGAGGGTCTACATGTGGTGCTCTGATTAGGTAATGAAGACTGCAGACAGGTCATTGATCCCTCACTGACCTGCCCCCTAGTGTACATAATGAATATTATATGTATTGAAAAAAAATCACATGATCGCATGTGTAATGTGCATTTAATTCTTTTATTTGCTTGTATAAATAAATTCCTAAAAAAAAAATCTTTCTCCATGTATTAACGATTTCTGAAAAAAAAAATAATGATAGGTCCATCGCATCCTGAGACTTTACATCTGCCAACAAAACTGAAAATAGTAAATCAAGAAGAAGCAAGGGAAATTAAATTATTTGACAAATGAACTTTTGTTAGCAAAATCTGGGTAAATGGATTTCATGAATGCACGTAAAGTATGCAGAGGCTGTTCATAAATTCCATTCTTGCCAAAGTCATTCACCACTGAAAATGGCAAATAGTTTACGTGAGTATTTCTGAAATGAGCAGACCAGAACATTAGTAACAATGCAGGGCATGTGATTTTTATGATATACAGTCATGGCCGAAAGTGTTAGCACCTTTGAAATTACTCCAGAAAATGAAGTATTCCTCACAGAAAATTATTGCAATTATATGTTTTGTTATACATATTTTATTTCCTTTGTGTGTATTGGAACAACACAAAAAATTAGCAAAAAAGACAAATTGGACATAATTTCACACAAACCCCAAAAATGGGCATGACAAAATTGTTGGCACTTTTCCAAAAATGTGGGTAAACAACTTTGTTTCAAGCATGTGAAGCTCGTTCAAACTCACCTGTGGCAAGTAACAGGTGTGGACAATATGAAAATCACACCTAAAACTAGATAGAAAGGGCATAAGTTGACTTAATCTTTGCATTGTGTGTCTGTGTGTGCCCCACTAAGCATGGAGATGAGAACTGTCAGAGAACTAGAGAACCAAAATTGTTGAACAATATCAACAATCTCAAGGTTACAAGTCTATCTCCAGAGATCTAGATGTTCCTTTGTCCACGGTGTGCAACATAATCAAGAAGTTTACAACCAGTAGCACTGGACGTGGATGGCGGAGAAAATTGATGAAAGGTTGCAATGCAGAATAGTCTGGATGGTGGATAAGCAGTCACAATCAAGTTCCAAATACCGTATTTTTCGTATTATAAGACGCACCCCAAATTTTGAGGATTTTTTTTAAGAAAATGGTGGTGCTTCTTATAATCTATACATCTTATTTGCTACCGGGGGGTGGCTGCAGTGAAGCGGGTTCCCACAGTTGCTGCTGGAGGAGGCAGGAGTGGGGTGATGCTGTAGGCTGGGATAAGTGGGTGTTCCGATGTGTGGCGCGCTACTGTGTGTGTCAGACACTGCTTCCCTGTGTCCGGTGCTGCTGCCCGGTGCTGCTGCAAGTGTCTCCAGTGGTGCGGGTGCCCGGCGGTGCTACGGGTGTGTCTGGCGCTGTGGGGGGCTCTGCCAACATTTTTGAAAGGCCAGAGCCCCCTGCATGGTTTCCTGTCCAGTGGACTCTGGGAAAATGGCCACCGGGGTCGGCGCATGCGCAGATGGAGATCTCGGCACCAAGATCTCAGGAAATGAGATCTCAGCACTGAAATCTCATCTCCCGAGATCTTGGTGCCGAGATCTCCATCTGCGCATGCGCCGCCCCCAGCAGCCATTTTCCCGGAGTCCACTGGACAGGAAACCATGCAAGGGGCTCTGACCTTTCACAAATGCCAGCAGAGCACCCCCTCAGTGCTGGAGCCACCCGTAGCACCGCCGGGCACCCGCAGCACCGCCGGGCACCCACAGCACCGGAGACACCTGCAGCAGCACCAGACAGCAGTGCCGGACACCTGCAGCAGCACCGGACACCCCCTCATCCCAGTCTTCAGCCTGCAGAAACGGTACTGGTAAGGTATATACAAATTATAAGACGCACCCCCATTTTCCCTCCAAATTTGGGGGAAAAAAGTGCGTCTTATCAGAAAAATACGGTACATTCAAGCTGTCCTGCAGGCTCAAGGTGCATCAGTATCTGTGCGATCTATCCATCGACATTTGATTAAAATTAAACACTATGGCAGGAGACCCAGGACTACTCCAATGCTGACACAGAGACATAAAAAGCTAAACTGCAGTTTGCCAAAATGTACATCAGTAAGCCAAAATCCTCCTGGGAAAGCGTCTTGTAGACAGATGAGAACTTTTGGTCAATTCTACTCTTTACCAAAAACGGAATGAGAAAAGAATACAGTACCTACTGTCACATATGGTGGTGTTCAAAGATGTTTTGGGGTTGTTTTTCTGCCTCTGCCACTGGGTACCTTGACTATGTGCAAGGCATCATGAAATCTGAAGATTACCGAAGGATTTTTTTAAAATATTTCTGTGTTTTATTTGTTTACTGCTTGTAGAGATTTGACCACAAATTCTCAATTGCATGGAAATCTGGGGAGTATACTGGTCAGGGACCCAAAATGTCAATGTCTTGATTATGAGCCACTTAATTATGACATTTGCCTTGTGAAATGTTCTCCATCATGCTGGAAAAACATTTTCATCACCACATTGCTCCTGGATCTTTGGAGAAGTTTCTATTGGTGTATGCTTTGACCATTCTTTATTCATGGTAGTGTTCTTGTGAGTGAGCCCACTCTTTTGGATGAAAAGCAAACCCACACATGAATGGATGCTTTACTGTTGGCATGACATACGACTCATAACAGAACTCACCTTTTCTTCTCAGGACAATCAATCTTATAGATGTCCCAAACAATCTGAAGGGGGCTTCTTCCGAAAAAATAACTTCATCCCAGTTCTTTGCAGTCCAATCCCAGTAATTCCTGCATAATATCAGTCTGTCCTTGATGTTTTTCTTGGAGAGATGTGACTTCTTTACCATTCTTCTTGACTAAGCCAACCTTCAAAAGGATTCACCTCATTGTACGTACAGATGACCTGCCTGTTGCCATTCCTGACCAAGCTCTGCACTGGTGTTGATTGTAGCTGAATCCTCTTTAGGAGAAGCTTCTAGCATTTGCTGGACTTTTTGGGTGCCCTAAAGACTTCATCACAAAAAAACAGTTCCACCCTTCTTGACTAGGCCAACCTCCAAAAGGCTTCACCTTACTGTACGTGCAGATGTACTGAAACCTGCCTGATGCCGTTCTTGACCAAGCTCTACACTGGTGTTGATTGTAGCTGAATCCTCTGGCACTTTCTGGACTTTTTTGGGTGCCCTAAAGACTTCATCACAAAAAAGGTCTTTGAATAGGGTTTTTATGATTAAGTTAATGTTCTTGGAGTACCTTTGCAGATGTTTGTAATTCATCTGATCTCTATTCATAACAATCTAGAGTTAATACAAATGCCACTAAAAACACTGATGCAGCAAACTTTGTGAAAAATAAAATTTGTCAGTCTCAAAACTTTTGGTTACGACTGTGCAGCTCTAAAATACAATGCCACAGAGACCTCTTGTACTACCAAACAGCTTACAGCACTTGGCTCTGTCATGTGCATTTTAGGTCGTAATGCGAAGCACAATTTAGGTAAAAATTGTGCACTATTTTTGGTGTTGGTGTCCCTGCATGTTCGCTCTCCCTCCTCCCAACAGTGATGCCGACATCCTCACGGGCCTTAAGCCATTCTGGCATTACGTGAGCCTGATGCTGCTCTGCTGGTACCTGAGGCTGACACTTTTCTGACGATACCTGAACTCTCAGGCTGCTCCAGCATACTTCAATGTGAAGCCACACTGGCGACACCTGAACCTGACAGCATTATGGCGGTACCTAAGCCTGACACTGCTCCAATGGTACCCGAGCCTTGAAGCCTCACCTGCTGTACCTGGACCCTGAAGCAGCTCTGGCGGTACCTGAGCCTTACACTGCTCTGTCAGTACCTAAACCCTTAAGCCGTACTGGCTGTACCTGGACCCTGAAGCTGCACCGATGGTATCTGAACTCGGAAGCTGCACCTGTGATACCTGAACTCTGAAGCCGCAGCAGCCGTAGCTGAACTCTGAATATGCTCTTGCGGTACCTGAGCCTGACACTGCTCTGGTGGTGCCTGAACCCTGAAGTCGCTCTGGCGGCAACTGAGCCTGATACCGCTCCAGCGGTACCTGATCCTGATACTGCTCCAGTGGAACCTGAAACCTGAGGCCACACCAGCGGTACCTTAATCTGAAGCCTCTTTGGGGGTACCTGAGCCTGACATCACCCTTTGGTTTTAACTGAGCCTGACACTGCTCTGGCGGTGCCTGAATTCTGAGGCCGCTCCAGCAGTCCTGAACCTTAAGCTGCTTTTGTGGCAACTGAGCCTGACACTGCTCCAGTAGTAAGAGATAGCAATAACACCAACCATCACACATATGTAAATGTACCAAATCACAAAAAAAATATTCTGCTAGCTGTGACATCTGAACACATATGTGTGGACACCAGGACAATGTATGAAACACTGCAACAGCTAAGCATAGAAAAAAGAGAAGAAAAAAGCAGTGGAAATTCATATAAAATAACCTTTATTCATTAAAATTAAAACAACAAACAGAAACAAGTGTATGGTGAACAAGAAAGTCGATGACCACAATGGTGCCAGCACAGAAAATGCAAATCAAGGGACAGGGGTCCGTATACCCACCAATAAGTCGCATTACATAAACGCTGTCATAGTCAGAGGATAATCACAGACATATCTTAATGCTCAGTAGCCCAATACTCATATCCTATGACCAAACATAGCTGAAATATACCTGTATTGGTGAAATGGAAGCGGACCACCAGCCCTGAGGAAGGAGTGTGGCTCCGAAACGTGCGTTGGGGTGGGCTGGTGGTCCGCTTCCATTTCACCAATACAGGTATATTTCAGCTATGTTTGGTCATAGGATATGAGTATTGGGCTACTGAGCATTAAGATATGTCTGTGATTATCCTCTTACTATGACAGCGTTTATGTAATGCGACTTATTGGTGGGTATACGGACCCCTGTCCCTTGATTTGCGTTTTCTGTGCTGGCACCATTGTGGTCATCGACTTTCTTGTTCACCATACACTTGTTTCTGTTTGTTGTTTTAATTTTAATGAATAAAGGTTATTTTATATGAATTTCCACTGCTTTTTTCTTCTCTTTTTTCTACTGCTCCAGTAGTACCTGAACCCTGAGGCCACTTCTGTACTACCTGAGCCCTGAAGCCACACCTGCGGTACCTGAACCCTGAAACGGCTATGATGGTACCTAAACCCTAATACCACTCCGGCAGTACCTGAGCCTGACACTGCTCCAGCGGTACCTGAACCCTTAAGCCTCTCCGGCAGTACCTAAACCCTGAACCCACACCTACAGTACCTGAACACTGAAGCCGCACCTATGGTACCTGACCCCTGAAGTCGCACCTGCGATACCTGAACCTTGATGCTGCTCCAGCGGTACCTGAGCCTGATGCCACTCCATCAGTACCTGAACCCTGAAGTCGCTCTGTCAGCACCTGAGCCTGATACCACTTCGGATGTACATGAGCCTGATACCGCTACTGCGGTACCTGAACTCTGAAGCCACACCAGTGGTACCTGAATCTGAAGACTCTTTGGAGGTACCTGAGCCTGACACCGCTCTGGTGTTACTTGAACCCTGAAGCCACTCTGGTGGTACCTGAGCCTGACATGGCTCCAGTGGTACCTGAACCCTGAAGCAGCTCTGGTGGCACCTTAGCCTGTTACCACTCCGGCGGTACCTGAGCTTGACAATGCTCTGGCAGCACCTGAACCCTGAGGCCGATCCAGCAGTACCTGAAACTGAAGCCGCTTTGGGGGTACCTGAGATTGACATCGCTCCAGTGGTACCTGAACTTAAAGCCACTCTGGTAGTCTAGTACTACCTGAGCCTGACACCGCTTCGGTGGTAACACAACCCTGAGGCCACACCAGCGGTACCTGAATCTGAAGCCTCTTTGGGGTAGCTGAATCTGAAGCTTCTTTGGGGGTACCTGAGTCTGACACCGCTCCGGTGGTACCTGAATCCTGAAACCATACTGGCAGCACCTGATCCTGACACCACTCCGGCGGAATCTGAGCCTGACATTGTTCTGGCGGTACCTTTGCCTGACACCGCCCTGGAGATACCTCAGCCTGACACTGATCTGGCAGTACTTGAATGCTGAGGCCAATCCGGTGGTACCTGAACCTGGAGCCACTGTGGTGGTACCTGAGCCTGACACCACTCCAGAGGTACATTATTATTATTATACATTTTTATAACGCCATTTATTCCATGACACTTTACATGTGAAAAAGGCACACACAAGTACAGAAGGAGAGAGAGGACCCTGCCTGCAAGGGCTCAGTCTACAAGGGATGGGTGAGGATACACTAGGAAAGGGTATAGCTGGTTGTGCAGCAGTTCAGTAGACTGAGGATCACTGCAGGTTGTAGGCTTGTCAGAAGAGGTGGGTCTTCAGGTTCTTTTTGAAGGTTTCCGTAGTAGGCGAGAGTCTGATGTGTTGGGGTAGAGAGTTCCAGAGAATAAGCCTGACACTGCTCCAGCGGTACCTAAAGCTGGTTTGACGGCACCTGAGTATGACACCGTTCCGGCAGAACCTGACACCACTTCAGTGGTTCCTAAACCTGAAGCCACTCAGGTGGTACCTGAGCCTAACACATCTCCTGTAGTACCTGAACTCGATGCCGCATCAGCAGTACCTGAACCTGAGCCTGAAGCTGGCAGTAGCCGAACCTGAAACCATTATGGCGGTTCTTGTACCAGCACCAGTGTCTGACCTGGTTAGCGTTCCAGAGTCCATACAGTTGGAGCCTGTTCCAGTATCTGAATCCTGTCCTGACAGTGACTCCGAGCCTGTTGTCCATGTTTGCGATCCTCACCACTGGGGTCAGCAGCTCCGGTGTAGGGGGCTACAGCGGAGTGATACCTGGTGGCTAATTGAAGCTCAAGTTTAACTCCACCATCATGAGCTCTAGCAACAACCAGTTAGTCACTTAGCTGTGGCCCTCCTAGGTAAGCCTGGCCCTTGGCACAGCGGGTCGACGATCCACTTGTGTGACAAATATTACTGCCAGGTCTATGTAGTTATATAGTTATATGTGTCATAGACTGAGTGAATTACTGCTGTCAGTTGTTAAAGGGAGAAATAGTCCACTATAGGGCATCTGATTAAATAAGCTGCTTTTTTTTATATAGGCTATGCATAAAAATATAATCTTATTACAATTAAATTCATAGCTCCATTGAATGGCATTAACATAACATTCACAATACGTGTGCTGTAAATCCAAGGTGCATTAACGCACCTAAGACCTTATGATTATCTACTTTAGACTAGGCCAAGACTAGGCCAAGTTTGTGCAAAAGCTGTAATAGGGCCCTCACCTACCATGTGCCATTTATACCACTGGTCTTGTCTCTCTTGTTTCAGGAACCTTGTAGGATCTAGAGAATTATTTTAATCTGATTTGTAAGACTCTTATTCTTTTCTGATTGTGTTCCATATATTAAAAACTTAATATATAATATCTTCCTCTCTACGCACTTAGAAATCTAATGAAAACAGTGGAAGAGGCTATTCAGTCCTGAAAAATGTGAAAAGCAAAATGTCTGCCAGATCTTTTACCTCAGTTAATTTATTTTAGAACTATCCCTTTCAGATTAATTACAGCTGTTAAAATCAAGGGGGAAAAAATCTAACAAGGGTTTACATCCAGACGCCTTCTTGTTTGATTCCAAATAAATTGAAAGACTTTTCTGGTAAAATAGTAAAACAATTATCAATTTGAAAAAGGATAATTAATGTGTGTTTCATTCACATTAGATCATGTATTTCGAAGCGGGACCCGCAGATTTTGTACTATCAGCTGCTTCATATTTTTTTGTCTATTTTTTTTTCACTTTCTTTATCATGTGATGCGCCGCCCCATCAATGCTGACATTTAAATGAGCTGGTGTTGAACACAAATGTGATCATTTGTTCGGCTTCCAGTGTGGCACCATACTGTGATGATTGCTTCTGGGAGCCATCCGCGGCTTTTTGAGCACGAGAGGAAAAAAAGGCAGGCAAAATTTTTATCAATTTACATTTTTCTGTGATTAATTTTTATGCAAATAAGGGCCCAACAGGGCTCCCATCTCACCTGAATCATTCGGATCATCAAAGACAAATTGAGCATCACTTATTTAAAAAATAGGCTTTAAAATACTCTACAGCTGTGCTGGAAGGAAGCTAAGAGCAGGGCGTGAACTTTTCTAATGTACCAGGAATAGATAAGAAAATAGCCATTTAACTGCATTTACTTCTCAAATAACAAACATGAATAGGATCAATGCAGTTAAAATCATCATTGTGTTCCCTTACCGGAATGTGGAAATTAATTCTGCCTATGTATAAAAAAAGACTTGTACAAGGATTGCGTCAGCCTATTTGCATCCGCAATACAAAAACTAACTGCATTTTTAGTACTGCTGGGGGGCTACCAATATAAATAGTTTGTAGCTTCACATATAGCATAGTATATCCGGACCATAGCAGGTGGTGCGAACAGTGTATATGCCCCAGGTGCAGTAGAAAAAGATTGTTTTTTTCTTCCCCAAAAACAGTGCCCTCCTTATCCATGACTGTGTTTGATATTGCAGCTTAGCCCCATTCCCCCAGTGATTATAGAGGTTTACTGTGGAATAGAAATTGTTCAAATGTCTCCAACTATTTAAAAAAATACTGCACTCTTCAACATTGAAATTGAAACATCAAGAAGGAAAAGTCATGGAATTTCGGAAATCACCGGATGGATAGATACATCAGTGATATGCAAGAGATGAAATAATGGAAACAACATTTTCAAAACATCTCATAGAATCATAGGACTTTAGACTTGGAAGGAACCTTAAGGGTCATCGTATCAAACCCCATGCTCAATGCAGCACAGGATTCACTAAGCCATCTCAGTCAGATGTCTGTCCAGCCTCTGTTTGAAGACTTCCTTCGAAGGAGAACTCACCACCTCTCATGGCAGCCTGTTAAAGTCACTGTAAGTAAAAAACTTGGCACTCAAAATGTATCATGTTGAAAGAAATGTTCCAATTTACTTTGCATACAGTGATCAATTAAACGTTTTCGGTCAGGGTATAGACCTTCATCAGAAGCTATGGAGATATACAAAAGAAATATATGTCAAAAAAGTGACAAATGCAAATACATCAAAATAAAGTGGTGGTGACGAACATCAAAATTGGTTGACATCATTGTACAGACAATAATAGAATGTCCTATCTTCAATTCAGTATGAGCACTAATACAGCCTGGGAGAAAATATTCAGAATCCCTACTTCCACAGGTAACACACATGAAGGAGACCCAACTTGGATTCTACACATTTCAAAAACTTATTGTTATTTATAGGGGAAGAGAGGAGACAAAAAAGCCCAATAGGGTCTTATCCACGTTACACAAGGTAGAAACACCAAAAAATTGCTCACCTGGTGCAGATGAAATACGAGCATGTAGGAAAGGCGGCTGCTGCAACTCCACAGGTCGATCCATGACCTGATAAAGTCAAAGGTTTCAGTAGAAATTTGTGGATTACCTCCGCGCTGCCATAAGGATAAATTCCAGAAATATGTCAAGGATTCAAAGTGGTTTAGTCAATGCGTTTCGGGGTTCCTATGTCCCCTTCGTCAGGAAATACCACATTTCATGTATAGATATCACAGGCTTATATGGTTTAAATACACGCTACATCTCAAGAAAGGTGGCCCTAATAGATCAGATGACATAATGTCAAAGTTCATTGCTATCACAGGGTTAACAAATCCAAATCAGTTAAATCATGCATATATTTATAAAGAAAGTGTTTGTCATTATCATTAATTAAGCTCTTTTATAAGTTAACAGGTCAAGATTAAAGAAATAAAATAAAAAGAGAAAATGACAGAAAAGAAAGTCCTTTCCTATAGGAGGTCGGGATCTGCTTTCTTTTCTTTGACATATTTCTGGAATTTATCCTTACAGCAGCGCGGAGGTAATCCGCAAATTTCTACTGAAACCAAAAACTTATTGTCACACACCATTAAAACGGCAGCAGTTATTCACAGAGTAGAAACAGTATAATAGGCCTCTAACACACCTTCTACTACAGGCAGCCCACCAGATGGAGACCCAGGTTAGAGTCTCCACATTTCAAAAAATTGTTTGTAACATCAGCAGCTGTCGCAACAGCAGGCACAGAAGCCATGACAAAAGTGGCACAGACTGCAGTAATGAGAGATCAATGCATGACACTAAAAACTAAACCATCGTCTAGTCTGCCCAATCTGCGACTGGGGTGAAAAAGTCATTGGAGATCCATGACTTGTTCACATTGATGAAAGTTAGGCAGTCTACACTTTTAGGGGACAGCCAAATACGCTTTTCCTTCAGGACACCACCAGCAGCACTGAAAAGGCGTGACAGGCGAATTCAGGCCACTCTTCTATTTTTGAAAACCAAAATGCAAAAGAGTCCAAATTCCCCCTGATGGCATTTATTGAACACAAGATACTCCTGAACCATCCTCTCCAGTCATTCACAAGGTGTCAGACTTGTACTCTGCTCTGCTGGTGCACGGGCTGGTCAAGAAAATGTGTGAAATGACTCACAGAAATTGCTTATGCCACTTACACTGCTGCTGCAGCTAATATTTTGCAATGATGCATTGACGCATTGACGTTCCAAGGGTTTGAAGTCTAGAACTGCGATGCACACTATGTGCCTCACTGCTGTTATGGGAAAAACTAAGATTTCAGTACTCCAGCATGTGTGCATCCCTTTCCAGGGTGGGAAGCATCTGGCAAAATTTATTCTTGTACTGTGTATCTAACAGAGTGGCAACCCAGTAGTCAGCACTATTTCTAACCCAAAGAATATGTGCATCATGTTGAAGATAGTGTAGTAAGAAGGCGCTCATGTGTCAAGTGCTTCCTTGAGGTGCAAGTCCATAGTGTGTTGGTGGCTGGGTAATAGTCAAGGTTGCTTTCTCTGTCTCCTCCCACCAACAATGGACAACAGAGAGGGGATGATTATCCTCTTCATCTCCTGACTGTTGCTTGCACGCCCATCACCTCTGCCTTCTTGACCTTCATTTGCTCCTCAGCTCCTACACCTTCACTAACAGTTTGTCTGGTACCATGATCCCCCTTCAATCGCTGTAATTCACCCTCCCATGGCACCCGCCTGTGCGACGACAGTCCGGAACTGAGAGATATTGTTATCCCTACTGCATCTTCCTCTGCTTCTTCCTGTTCTCTCTGGACCACCACCTCCTCCCACAGATTATTCAAAGTGTGCTCCAGCATGTAGATGACCGGAATAGTGATGCTGATGACGGCATCATCAGTGCTAACCATCTTAGTAGCCATTTCGAAACTGTGCAGAAGGGTGCATAGGTCTTTCATCTGTGCCCACTATGCATGCATGATATGCACCACGTCCGTACTGCATTCGCCCAGGCTGCACAAAAGAACATACTGCACCAGTGGTCATCACTGCTGCCACAGTCGCTGCAACATGTGCGGAGTGGAATTCTACCATGTTGGAACTTCGCAAATCAAATGGCTAACTTAGGCCAAAAGACCTCTGTAGCAATGCAACTCAATGACCTGCGGGATGCGATCGTGGTAAGTGAGCAAACAGTGACCATGCTTTTTGCAGCAGAGCATCCAGGTCAGGATAGTAGTGGAGAAATTGTGATACTAGCAGGTCGGGGAAGTTTGCCGTTCAAGTCATGTGTGTGAGGTTGCCCCGGCATAGGGCCGCCACCAAGTTTGAACCGTTATTGCACACAGCCTTCCTTGGTTCCAGGTTCAGTGGAGAAAACCCTTGCTCTAACTCGGTCTGGAAAGCTGATTGTGTCGGACCCTGGCTGCACAGTATGGAGGTGAGGGGGATTCTCGCTGCACTGATGGAAAGCATGAGTGGTTGAGGGCACAGGTGAAGGCCCTAGAGGAGGTGGAGGTGCCATAAGCAGAAGAGAAAGTATTAGATGAAATGGTTTGGGGATTTCAAGACTTGTGGAGCAACCCCTTGACCGCCTGCCCCTACAGCCACCAGAGTCACCCAGTGCCCAGTTAGTGAAATGTAACTCCTCTGCCCGTTTGTTCATCCAGGTGTCAGTGGTGAAATGCACCAAGTCAGACATAGATTTTTTCAGGGAATGGATGATGTTGTGTGGAACATGCTGGTGTATTGCAGTCACAGCTTTCTTAGAGAAGTAATGGCGACTGGGCAACTGGGGGACTGTGACATCCATCAACTTTCAGAAACCGTCTGTATCCACCAGGCAGAAAGGCAGCTTTTACGTGGCCAACAGACTGGATATGGCGGAGTTCAAGCTCTTAGCTTTGGTATGTGTAGAGAAAAATATTCTTTCACGTGACCACAACTGCAGGACCGAGGGCTGGCTCCTGTGCTGATTGAGGGTGGAGTAGGGTGAACCAGACAATGTGATGGACTGTGAGTGAGGTGCAGGCAGAGATGTTATGGTGGATGGAGAAAGATGTGTTGCGCTCAGTGAAACAAAAACAGCAGCCATCTCCACTTCCGTGACAGCTAATGGGCTGATGTCCAGACCTCAAGTGCAACAGGAAAAAAAAACTTGCTTTTACTAGATCAGTTGATGATGATGATTACAGCTCTCCACAGTTATTCAATACTCTGAGCCAACAGCTTCTCATGATGTGATGAACCCAGCTCTTTTCCGGCATTATGTAGCAGCTCTCCTCACTCCCGCTGCATATACTGTAGCACTATACGTGCACTAAAATTTCTTCCTTCAGCCTGGACCTTGGCATCTATGGCACCTCAGGCTTACAGGAAACTACCTCAGCTCTCTTCCCACAGCTGGCAACTTAGAATCGTATCAAGACATTTCTCCTCTCTGATCCCTAACTGACGTCGTCTGGCAGTTGGGTACTTCTTGAACCACGCTGGACATTATGTCCCATACAGCTGCACATATTTTTCTGGAGTCCCGACAGTGACAACATCAAAGGCACTGGCTGACCTTGTTAATCTCCAGCACCACCCAATCTCAGTAGTGCAGGGTTGCTTCTGCTGGGCTCAGTAGTTCTCCTGCAGGAGCTGTACCCTCCAGGCTTCACAATAGCCTTTACACCAATTATAAGCATGTGTACAAATGGCCGAAGAGCTGGCTTCTCAGATCATCAGAGTTCTCAGACATTTTTGAAGCCTGACTTTGCAGGGTGTCACGCTCCCTCCTTCTTAAATTTAGCTCATCCATGAGTTTAACTTGTAACATAAGCATAGCATAAGTTATAAGCATTGAACACATGACAAACTTGTTCATTTACATCTATTGTAAAAGTAAGAAATGCAATAAGGTAGGCATGGGAGCCACAACGTCCGCTTGAATGAAAGACTTAGAAGAGGAGCTTATAGTCCATGGCTCCTGAGTGTAGCTGGGGCCGGCCTCTGAAAATCCATGATACAGTGGGGTATGGATACAGTTCATGTTCATCACCCCTTAGTACCCTATATAGAAGGAGCAGGAAGGTCCTTACTAATTTGCGAACAGTAACATATTTACATTTCAAATAACAGTTTGGTGTCTTACCTACATATAAAAAACAGGTAGACCCTTTTCTAGTTACTGTCTGTATCTAACAGGTAACTGACCTCGAGTAATGCATTCTTTGCAGTGGACAAGGGCAATACCATGTGTACTGGGCAAGCGTCTTCTAACCACGGGACTTACCAAGGGTACGGCAGGCTTCATAGCAGTCGCCATTCATGAGCGTTCTTGATTAATGACCAAGGTGGGTATTACTACAGGCTCCCCGAATGTCAACCATCAGGGAACTTAACAAGTACAGTGGGCATTTATTATCTTCTATCTTCTTGTTGTTTAGGAGGTGCACTCTGCCCAGTTCTTTCTTGTTGACATAGTTGGGATGTACTCAGGTTAAGGTTATCCCGAGAACCCACTTTGTGCGTTTTCTCTCCATCTCTTGTGATCTGGTAGGCTTTATGATCCTGATGTTCTTGGGACAGATGGTGTATGGTTCTACTTCGCATTGATCATCCAGTTTATGGGTCCTGGCTTTGCACTTTAGAAAGTAGTCTCCAGCTTGCAGTTGCCTGCTCTCTCGAATTTGTTATATTCTCGCTCTTGCTTCTGTCTTGCATTGTTCAGATATCCACAACGCATTGTTGTATTTTCTGATACTGTTCCCGTTGTTCTTGGATTCCATGGGCATTGGAAGGGTTAAAGATATCTTCAGGTCTGATGGCTCCCATTTGATGATCTACTGGAAACTTGACTGGTCTCATTCTCAAGTGTACAGGTGAATAACAGGTGGAATTGATCAGGACTTGATTTTAACACTAGGACTACTGGACTCGTGACCCCGCCTAGAAGTACTGAAAGGAGTCATTTTGACTCCTTGCTTGTTTTCGTTTATTTTTAGAGTTTCATTTGTGGTTATTTATTAATAATTATATTTTTTGTAATGTATTATTATTGTGAGATCCAACAGTAATGCTTTTGATTTTTTTTTCTGCTTTTCTTATTTTTCTACAGAAAATAACAATAATTATAATAGACGTTTTTCAAACATTTTTTTTTATTCAAGTGCACACATATAAACAACAACTGAAGAACAAAAAGCAGAGAAAATGTAGGTGGAGGAGCATAAAAA